>OY744545.1:9057153-9124653 GCA_963556195.1 Sepiola atlantica
AATCCATTACATGATTTTGATTCTAGAAAATATCGAAAATTTAAGGCCTAAGCTTAAGTGGTATTAAGAAGAACTTGAAATTCATGGAATCTTGCTGAATTAGTGTCTAATGACGATGCATCAAATTTCATGCAAATCTGAAATATTTGAATTTTTATTGGGGGAATATTCATTAATTCACGTTTAATGCCTATGATCAAAATCTCACAAAAATCGGAGGTATCTGATTTTTACGAAGGGCTTCCACTCACTCTTTGCCCCCTTTGCATAAAACTAAAATAAACTAAATGTAGCCCACATTATCCACCCGTGCGCCTAGCAGCTGTCCAAAATTCATAATGATCGGTTAATTAGTTTAGGAGTGAATCCTATACATAGAAATATGTAAACACATACGCATACCTAACTTAATATCGAGATAATCGGTTGTCCAATCAGTATGATACCAATCAGTCCGACAGGTGATTTGTTGGAGTAAATTTCTGTTCAGACCTAGATGATCCACCCTCCCAGGCTTTACCTTTTTCTGAGAAGGTGTTAGTTTACTGGTAGTTGCCTGAGGCGCCCCTACCGGGGAATGCCGACGGGGCTGCTCAGGCATATTTTGTAGGTCAGAATGCGCTTATTCTAGTGCGCTGGCTGGCTTCTCAAAACCACACCTGACCTTGTGTCTACCCTCCCCTGGAGATGAGGTAAATAATCCGGTTCACCATTATGTTGCTGCGTAAGCGCGCCAATCCGCCGGTGGATTGAACGAAATAAAACTGTCGACCATGACTAAAGCGGAACCGACTGGTTCGAGGATATTTTTATGTTTGTTTTTTAAATTTTGTTTTGTTCAACAAAAACGAATCCGACATAAATTATGTAGATGGAAGGATAAACTCTTTTTGTTTGATAAAGATAAAAAACTAAAAAAAAACTAACAAAAACGAAATCAGCAATAGCCTACCCTGCCCCCAAAGAAAAAGAAAGAAAACCGAATACATCAAGATGGTTTCATGTCTAGACATACCCCCTCTCCTTCTCTCTCTCTCTCCCTCTCTCTCTCTCTCTCTCTCTCTCTCTCTCTCTCTCTCTCTCTCTCTCTCTCTCTCTCTCTCAGAAACAAAGGACAACTAAAAAATTAGGGCCTTTCATCCTTTTGCATGGAGGTGAACAAAAGAAATATGACAATGAATATTTTTTTAAAACAAAATCCTTTCTTCATAAAAAACAAAGCACACTAAAATTAGTTTTGCATGCTTGACATCTCTTGGGATTGCTCCTAAGTCTTTTGGCTAGGAGCAAAGTGTAGTATCAGTTCTGTTACATAAACGTTTATGTATAGCTTAATTTCAATAAGTATATTTTCGTACTCTCTCTCTCTCTCTCTCACACACATTGTTATGGTTTTTCAAAAAAAATATGTTTATACCTTTACGAAACAATGGTTTATAATAATGTGTCTACTCTATCTACGTATATATATATATATATATATATATATATATATATATATATAATATATATATATATATATTATATATATATATATATATAGTCTCGGAAGTTTCTCAACCATTAAAACTAAAAAAAAATAAAAATAAATAAAAACTTATAGTCCCAAGTCTTCCAGTGGAAAATCACACATGTAAGTCAATTTATTTTTTACAGTTATTATATTAGTTAGTTTCTAACACTATTTTAAGGGATCATCAGTTGTTTACCATGAAACACTGTTTCGGGAATTTATATATCAATTTATAAAATAATTTATTGTATATAGATTTTTTTTTAATAGTTAATTTACAAATTAATTTTTGCGTGCACAAACGTTAGACATGGGCGAGCGTTTCTGGCTATAAGCCGTCATCGGGGATCGAACCTTCGGTGTTAATATTCGTAGACTAGCGCTCCAACCACAGAATGACCTACCACATTTGTGCTCGACTTCTTATTACCTATAATGATACGCTGATTTTTTTTTTTGGGGGGGGGGGGCGATACCGACCGGTGTTTTTAACCGGTGCATTTTTTATTTTTCGGGTTGTTTATTATTTAAGAGGAACGCATTTTTCTTTTTAATATCGAGATAATCGGTTGTCCAATCAGTATGATACGAACGAAACCGGTCAAATCTCTCGTTTCTTTTTTCTCTGGTATTTAAATGTGTTTTCTGTTTGTCTTTTTTCACACACACACACACACACACACACACACACACACACACACACACACACACACACACACACACACACACACACACACACACATATATATATATAAACATAGGTTTAAAAATATAAGAGGGGGCCTATATAGAGACGATGCCCTATTTGTCTCGGATGAAAGACCTAGAAGATATAGCAAAACAATTGAAGAATTACATGATTTTTTCAGAAATTTCGGCCTTTCCATAACTGTTGATCCGGAGAGAAAAACTTCTAACTTCCTTGATATCACCCTTAACCTCAATGACGGATCATATAGCCCTTTCCATAAACCCAATCTAACTCTTTTCTATGTACATAAACTATCTAACCACCCGAAAGCTATAATTAATTCAATAGTACCGTCTGTTTCCAATAGAATATCTAAGCTTTCTGCCAATAAAAACATTTTCAACCAAAACGCACAATTTTATAACAATGCATTGCTCAACTCTGGATATTCTAAAAAAATAACTTATAACCAAAACAAAGAGAATGATAGAACTGTAAATATTATTACACACAATATGACAACTAGGAATAGGAGCCGAACTAAAAGAAATGTAAATAACCAAAGACCTCTAAGGCACTCTATCATACCTGATGAAAATCACCAACATATAGATAGCCCTACACCTACTTCACGTAAACGCCTTAGAAGGAAAAATAATATTTGGTTTAACCCACCTTTCAATAATAACGTTAAAACCAATCATACTCTACTATGCCAAATATAGCCCAAACAATAATCTCAGCAAATAGCAAAAAAATAAAAAATATCCAATCTAATTCTAATTATTCCAATCCTATAAATACATGCAACTGCAGGCGCACCAGTGATTGCCCACTGGACAATAGATGCACATATTCTGATATTGTATAATGCTTGTACTGTAACTGAACAAAATAATTCTATAATGAATCCTAGAGACCACATAAATACAGCCCCTAATCAAATTCCACAATCGAGCACTACAACTAATTTGCACCATAACTCTAGACCTAGCAATTCTAATATCCACCCTCTACCTCAGCAAACCGGTAATGAGTTTCCAATGGAAGGTAACGATAACAATAATATACAATCAATCAACCAACCTAATCCACATCATGAAAATACAGTAAATAGAAATAAACCGGTGAATAGGAATATAAATAGCGCGGGAACAAGGGTAAATCTTAGGGTACACAAATATATTGGGGCCACAGCAAATTTAATTAAATCCCGCATCTCCATGCATAATTACTCCTTCAATAACGATGTCGGTAACAACAAAACATCCCTGACCACTTTAGTTAAAAATTTAAGATCAAATAATATTCCACACAATATAAAATGGTCCATCCTAAAAAAATCAAACTCCTACAGCCCAGGATCCAGATCTTGTGGTCTATGCAATTCTGAAGCCGTAATGATAGCTACTGCACCTAAACATTTAAATCTGATAAATTCTAGAAGTGAATTAGTCTCCAAATGTCGACATGGAAGGAAATTCAAATATGCAATATGGAAACCACCACCAGTCTTGCCGTAGCTGTTTGGGCGAGCAATGAAACCGGGGGTGTCCAGTCTTCGAGATGGGTCCTTTTTAATCTTCTTTGCCTAAAGGATTTAGACTCTGAGGTTGTAAAAGTTTATACACCTAAATTTTCAGTTTCTAAATATATTTACAATATCTTTACAACCTCTTAATTAGGAAATATTAAACTTTAAATATATTTACAACTTCTTAATTAGGAAAAATTAAACCCTAATTTAGATTAAACTTCTTGATTGGGCAAACCAAACCTTAAATTAAACTTCCTAATCTGATAAAATTAAATCTTAAATTAAACTATTAAATTATTAAGTTCTAATTATTTTGATAACTTCGTAATTGGGAAAATTAAATTTTAATTGGGAAAAATTAAACCTTAAGGCAAGTTAAACTTTTTAATTGGGGAAAGTTAAACCTTGAGTTGGAATTCCTGGGCTGATAGGATTGAATCTTAAATTAAACTATTAAACAATTTAATAATTTCTTACCTGATAAAATTAAATCTTAAATTAAACTATAAAATTATTAGAGTTTAATAACTTCGTAATTTTTAATTTCATAAATATTCTAGATTATTTGATAGGGCGAGATTTGTGAAATCGGTTTTTACTGTAAGCTAGATTTTAAGTAATAATTTGGGCATGTATACGTGATTACACGATCTGACCTATATTTCCTAACCCCCTTCTCTTTTTCTTTTTCTTTTAACTTCTTAACACCTTCCCCTTTGACATAGAATATTCTCACTAGACCCAGACAGGGAACATCTAATCTGGGTGGGATGGATGGCGGGGTTGTATGTTGCTTTCTTTGTTGAGCCCATCAAGCACGCTTAAACAGGAAGTAACACAGACATAATTTCAGATATATTAAAGTCATTCTGAGATGTAGACAATTTAATATCGTCTTCTGTTCGTTAGGGATTTGTCATGTCTGGTTGAATCGCTGGGGAGAGAAGATTACTTATTTTTTTCGCTCTGCCGGCAAGATGCGACGGGGATTCAGTCTTATTTTGCTCAATTCGGATTTAACAGGTTTTCTAATTAAACAACGAACTTTGATTTGACTTGGGTTGCACATGTCGGGATTTTGGAACTTTGATTGAACTTTTTATATTATTTGATTTATTTATCATTAACATTGAATATGGACACATTTCGCGACTGGATAACTTTGCCAGCCCCTTCAATTTCACGTATATGGACTGCTGTTTATAACTTGGAGCAATGTCTTTCCTGATTATGCTTCTCAATTTGTATGACCTGGGTAGACTGTATGGATTCAACAAAAAGTATGTTTTTGGGTTGATATGTTTGATGTTATGTATTTTTATGTATTTGTGTATATAATTTTATATATTTTCAAAGCGTAATTTTATTACCTGTAGTAGTATAACTGCGGTAATGGTCCTCTGAAGAGAAGAATTATCTTTGAAAACTCATGAGCTAAGGACTTAAGGATACTTTGCTTGAACTTTGAATTCTAATAAAATTTGATTGACACCTTATTTTATTACTTCATTTTATATTATAATTATATATATATATATATATATATATATATATATATATATATATATATATATATATGGGAAATGAAAAAGGAAAAACCAAGAGATATTTTTTATATATTCATCGACGTTTCGTCTTTATTGTAAGACTTCCTGAGGATGATAATTTGAAGGAAAATGTCATGCAAGTACATCGAAATTTGGAGTTGGCATTATGGAGAGATGAAGGAAAAAAGTAGCCGTGGCTACTGTGCGCGCTGGAGGAGAGTCCAGGCTGTGAAAAGTCAGTGGTGGCGAAGAAATCTGACAGAAATTATGTAGATGGAATATAATTTATTTGAAAACTATATGTTACATATTTCAGAATCGTACCGCGGTTTCATCCAGATGGGTTGACTTTTTACATATATATCCTCCGTCAACATCCAGCCATTACATAACAATTAATCCACTCCAATACAGAACCCCCCAAAAATATTATAAAAATATTTTACATATATATCCTCCGTCAACATCCAGCCATTACATAACAATTAATCCACTCCAATACAGAACCCCCCCAAAATATTATAAAAATATTTTACATATATATCCTCCGTCAACATCCAACCATTACATAACAATTAATCCACTCCAATACAGAACCCCCCAAAAATATTATAAAAATATTTTATAAAAATAATTTTTGGGAAAATACTAAACTATAAATAATAAACAAACAAAAAATAAATAAATAACAACAAAAATTAATGAATGCCACCCAGAGCCTAATCAATAAATTATGTACTCCGTTATCCCTAAATATAAACACACTTTTGAAGCAGTAAAACAGACAACATCCATCATAAATAATTTAATTAATTTTGATAAAACTTAATTAGGATTAAGACCTATATATTATATTTAAACCTGACCCAGTACTTCCTTCAAAAGGGACACGTTAACAATGCACCGTTTTAAACGATAAATTCAAACGCTGTCCCCCTTTTGTTTTGGTTTTTGTCGAGACGACGTTTTAAATATGAAACTACAAATAAATGCATAAGTAAATAGAACACCAATACTATGAATAAAATAAATAATAAATCTGATACATAGAATTAAAGAGGAGTTTGTATTACAACTTTTTTGTTTTTTCATTTTTCAAGACACCGTAAATCTCCTATGATCTGTAAACGGTCTTCCAAATACAACCCTTGAAATAGAAATACAAAACTACAAATAAATAATTAAATAAAACACTTAGTAGAATAAAATAAAAACAACTACTTAAAACACAAAACTATAACTAATAAATAAAATAAAACTCAATGAACCCCAACCAATATATTTTTCCAAAGAGATATTTCAGGAATGAACCGGTGTTTTATCGATAAACACTATTTCTCATTGTGTTTGACCTCATTTCAGTACGCTGACGAGTCCCTTTTAAAATGTAAAGAGTCAACCCATCTGATTGAAACCGCGGTACGATTCTGAAATATGTAACATATAGTTTTCAAATAAATGATTTCTATTAGCTCTCACTCTTCTACGATCGAGCACTTTATTGATTTCTTTTCAATATAACTTGACACTATATATATATATATATGTGTGTGTGTGTGTGTGGGGGGGGTGTGAGCAAGGACTTTGAATTGGTGGCTAAACATCAAAATAACTGACGCTGGATGTTAAAGTTCATCACACATTTGCCAAAATTAAAGAAGATTTAGAAAATTAAAGGAGATTTATAAAAATAAGGAAAGAAAAAACGTATAAATTGGTATTGAAAGCAGTAAGGAAAAAAAGAAAGAAAATGTATCATGGAAATAGTTCGTTGGAAGTTTTGTGTGAGGAGAATTATATATATATATATATATATATATATATATATATATATATATATATATATATATATATATATATATATATATAAACCAATTAATTCATATTACACTTTATTATAAAGGCACATCCATGGCAATTATTATTCGCCATGTTATCGTTGTATTAATAATTACACAGTGGCGACTTGTGTATAGAAACTGTGGAACTGCAGCCCCCCCCCCAGTTATTTCTGCTCAATTAAGTTATATTTAGTTTATTTACAGTTTGTCTGGGACAACCATAAACGGAGGTTAGAAAGACATGTAGTGCATGAAGGTGCACAAAGGAATTAACTGATAAATGAACCTAAAATAAGTAAAATTGTTCCAGGACAATACAAAAAGTTGTTAAAGAGAAAAATTGAAATTCTCTACTCAGTGGGGGACGAGAATACAAAATATCGCACCAGTCTCTGAACCAACACAATACGGAAATGTGTCAAATGTAGCTGAATGAATTCAAAATAAAATCAATGTTTTTCCTTTCTTTTCACGAATTGACTCAAGTATGTAATTGGAGTTTAGAATTATCATGGTTATCTCCCTTGGAGTATACCGAGTTATTCCCCTTGAATTATTCTGGCCAATGTTAGAGGAATGCACTTTCTTTTCTAAATTTAATAACATTCGTTCTGTGCATGTGTAAAAAGTCAGAACAGGGCTGTCTCTTTTCTGGCTGGTCTTTCAAATCCATCGGATGTGCTCCGACCAGCATACGACAGAGATAGACATAATTTGGTCTCTCTTTGTGCATCTTCCTTTCTGCTGTATAAAACATGGATTTTTGACACTCACAAACAGCAGCAGCAGTATCACCGGACTTACCAAACTGAACCAAGCTGGGACATTGTATGCCGAAAATGCGGGCTTGGCAAAAAAAAAAGTACCAATGTGTGACAGAATTGTCGGATTGAAAAGGGTTAATATAAAAACACAGTCTCGTTAAAAGGATTAATATGAAAATAATCTTGGTGTTCTTAAGTTATGAAAACGAAAGAGAATTTCAAGGTGGTTTAGTACTGAAAGGGAAAACGAAAATTGATAAGAGAAAGAAGAGTTGTTTTCCTGGCCTCGGAGATTGCAGGTATTGGAAAGGCCAAGGTCAGAAATGGGTGACACACCATATGGTGACTGTGATCACGAACAGGGTAGAGTTGTTTACATTCCCAGCGTTAAATGGACGTTGAAGTGTTAAAATAACATACGTCCATAAATAAGACTTGAAAAGATAAACCCGCTATTGCTGAAAACCGTAGGTGAGCATGGCAGTGATTGATGCTCACATAAAAAGGATTTCCCCGTAAAATCATAACGTTTACAAGAAATGGAAAATAATTTGTTTTTATTTAAGATAACAGGCCATGTCGTTTGGTAAGTGGGAAGGTAGGAACCTATGGATTGCCGGGACCGGCATGATTATATGGGGCGATGGGGAAATTGAGTATCTGTTGAGAAACAGTCCCCTGTCATTAGATGACAGTTATTGAAGAAAGGGTTATCGTTAATATTATATCATGGAAAATACATTATTTCTATGAAGATAAGTTTCGAGGGAGGAGGAATATCCCCCAACAGTGGGAGATAGAAAAAGATGAGGAAGAAGGAAAGAATACAGCAAGGTAGAATCCGTTAACCACTCAGGGCATTGAGAGGGCAGATCGTCGCGAGTGGAAATTACAAATATGGTATGACAATACATTTTTTGTTATTACTCAATTAATTTTATTGGGGTTAGGGTTAGGGTTAGGTGGAATTACGCCCAGTCTCAAACCATTTGAATCTCAATATAAGCGAGCACAAATTGAGATTCAGAGACTCACTTTTGCTAGCCACTGAAATCCAAGTCGTGGAGAGCCGGACCCCGGACTTAGGGTTGCTATCGCCCAACCAGAATCGCCCAGAACTTGTTAAGATTGCCGGTCCTAAACACAGAAGTAGAAGATAGAAGTGCGAAAGTTCACTGCTCGTAACTGAACGACTTTTCTACTCAAATAATTATTCTTATACAAAAACCGACGGATTTGTTAATTACTTTTCTTTCATTGAAATGACTCTTTGCTCCTCAGTGATAACCTAAAACTATTACTTTCTATTTCACAAACTATTACTTTCTATTTCACAAACTATTACTTTCTATTTAACAAACTATTACTTTCTATTTCACAAACTATTACTTTCTATTTAACAAACTATTAACCCTAACCCTAAACTATAACTATGTATTTAACAAGTGTCTGCATTGCTCCAGGTAGGAAGAGAGAGAGAGAGAGAGAGAGAGAGAAAGAAAGAGAGAGAAGGGGAGAAGGAGAGAGAGAGATAGAGAGAGAGAGAGAGAGAGAAAGAAAGAGAGAGAAGGGGAGAAGGAGAGAGAGAGATAGAGAGAGAGAAGGGGAGAAGGAGAGAGAGAGATAGATAGATAGATAGAGAGAGAGAGAGAGAGAGAGAGAGAGAGAGAAGAAGAGAGAGAGAGAAAGAATCAGAAAGATGAATGATAATCCTAGAATAGCATTCGGGCTTTGATAAGCAGTGACTCATTAGTAAAAAAAACTACATGTCAAGATATTGAGTGATAGAATTATTGGAAGATAAACCATTTCTTGATTTTTTGTCCATTTAGACACGAACAAGCTACTTCGGAACCAAAAAATAACAATAAAAAACAATTGCAAATTTAATACCTACTAATTACAATTGTAGCACTATCGCTTAGTTGGGGACTCCTGGCTGGGTCGTATACTATGTCCTAGGCACAATTGTGATACTATTAGGGGGGCATGACCCACTGTAGTACTCTTGCTTGTCAGAGTCCACGGGGTAAACGATAGATACCTTCCCCTTTCAATAAAGGAGTTGATCTGTCGTCTGGCAGAGAAGGAAAGAGACACAATATGCATGAAAAAGAAAAGGAGATAGATAGAAAGTCACTGATGCTCTCAATTCACAAGAACTGGGTGACAGTTGATTTGACCTTTAATCCGGCAGCCGGCAGGTTTAATTGTTCATATTTAAGCTATCATCTTTATTAATGTTGGGATGATTAATCGGAATCGGGAATCAGAAAAAAACGGAACTTTTTGGGGTATTGCAATTGGAAAACATTGTGCTTATTTTCCGATGCCAAAAAACGATTCTTTTAATTGTTTTTGTTTGTTTGTTTTTATTTAAAACAAAATTTTCCATTTCTGATACTAATGATAAATATTTATTGTTTTTAAACTATTAGTAAAACTAACATGTTTAGATCGCCACCCCCACAAGTGTATTTTTACATTTGTGAAAATATATGCACATATTACATGGGTTTTGAAGTAATTCGAAAATTAAAAAAACTCTTACTCTAGAGCTAAATATTTAGAGATTTAGAAAGAATCAGAATCGGTAATTGTATCGGAATCGGGAATTTAGAATGGAATCGGAAATTGTATCGAAATTGGGAAAAATATTGGAATCGTCCCGTCACTAATCTTTATAGCACCCACGAAATTATAACAATCCTGAATTGCATTCGCCATGTTTAATGCCACAATAACACCTCCTTGACTTTACTTGCCTCCCCACGAGGACAGTAGAAGTCAGACGCGAGGCTTATAAATGTGGGGAACTCCAGCTCCCATAAAAGGGTCACTATCTTTGTCACACAATAAATAAATGTCAGCAATGTAAATACATGAGTGTTTTCTTTTCCGCAAGAAAAAGAAAATTACAAATCAAAACTAATTGTAGTATTTCTGCTGTACCTAAAAGAATGACGTCACAAACACTGATACATGAAAATATAATGATGTGTCTTGATTGTCAGTGGCGGTGAAGGAGCGGGGGTTAGTGAGGAAGGAAGACCCACACACAGGAATTCGATGGGTGGTTTTTCTCGGGCCCAAATCTCCAATCAACTGACAATATCAATTATTATACAACAATTTGTAACCAGAGGGTCACAAATTGCAAATGCCCACCATGGGACTTCACTGTCAATGTAGCCACACCCCCACAGTGTTTTATTTGGCAACGGGATGTTTCCTTCTGCCGCTAACTTTTTGCAGGTAGTTCCAATCAGCAGTTATTTTATTTTTCGCAATCCACAATATTTGTTGGAACGATTTCAATAAACGATTCAAATATAATTACGGACGGTGAAGGGGTGTAGATTAGTGAGAATAGAAGACGCACAGGCATTTGATGGATAGGTTTTTTTCGGCCCCAAATCGCCAATAAACTGACAGTATCAATTATTGGCTATTTTGTAGTTTCTCACGGCCCTATTCCGACTTTGTGGAAATGGGCCGCCATCAAGTGAACTGGTTCTCTTGTACCAAATGGTCATGAAGAACGTCGTAAATTTTAATATTTCAGCATAAATTATAATAAAATTTAGACGGTTTCGAACCGATATAAATGATTACACACTAAAAATAATTATTTTTTTTTAATATTACAGCATAAATTATTATAAAATTTAGACATTTCGAACCGATACAAATGATTACACACTAAAAATAATTAATTTTTTAAAAAATTACAGCATAACTTATAATAAAATTTAGACGGTTTCGAACCGATATAAATGATTACACACTAAAAATAATTAATTTTTTTTTTTAAATTACAGCATAAATTATAATAAAATTTAAACGGTTTCGAACCAATATAAATGATTACACACTAAAAATAATTAAATTGTTTTTTTAAATTACAGCATAAATTATAATAAAATTTAGACGGTGTCGAACCAATATAAATGATTACACACTAAAAATAATTAGTTTTTTTTAAAAATTACAGCATAAATTATAATAAAATTTAAACGGTTTCGAACCGATATAAATGATTACACACTAAAAATAATTAATTTTTTTTTAAATTACAGCATAAATTATTATAAAATTTAGACGGTTTCGAACCGATATAAATGATTACACACTAAAAATAATTAATTTTTTTTAATATTACAGCATAAATTATTATAAAATTTAGACGGTTTCGAACCGATATAAATGATTACACACTAAAAATAATTAATTTTTTAAAAAATTACAGCATAAATTATAATAAAATTTAGACGGTTTCGAACCGATATAAATGATTACACACTAAAAATAATTAATTTTTTTTTTTAAATTACAGCATAAATTATAATAAAATTTAGACGGTTTAGAACCGATATAAATGATTACACACTAAAAATAATTAATTTTTTTTTAAATTACAGCATAAATAATAATAAAATTTAGACAGTTTCGAACCGATATAAATGATTACACACTAAAAATAATTAATTTTTTTTATATTACAGCATAAATTATAATAAAATTTAGACGGTTTCGAACCGATATAAATGATTACACACTAAAAATAATTAATTTTTTTTAATATTACAGCATAAATTATAATAAAATTTAGACGGTTTCGAACCGATATAAATGATTACACACTAAAAATGATTAATTTTTTTTAAATTACAGCATAAATTATAATAAAATTTAGACGGTTTCGAACCGATATAAATGATTACACACTAAAAATAATTTTTTTTTTTTTAAATTACAGCATAAATTATAATAAAATTTAGACGGTTTCGAACCGATATAAATGATTACACACTAAAAATACTAATTTTTTTTTTAATTACAGCATAAATTATAATAAAATTTAGACGGTTTCGAACCGATATAAATGATTACACACTAAAAATAATTAAATTTTTTTAATATTACAGCATAAATTATAATAAAATTTAGACGGTTTCGAACCGATATAAATGATTACACACTAAAAATAATTAATTTTTTTTAAATTACAGCATAAATTATAATAAAATTTAGACGGTTTCGAACCAATATAAATGATTACACACTAAAAATAATTAAATTTTTTTAATATTACAGCATAAATTATAATAAAATTTAGACGGTTTCGAACCGATATAAATGATTACACACTAAAAATAATTTTTTTTTTTTAAATTACAGCATAAATTATAATAAAATTTAGACGGTTTCGAACCAATATGAATGATTACACACTAAAAATAATTAAATTTTTTTAATATTACAGCATAAATTATAATAAAATTTAGACGGTTTCGAACCGATATAAATGATTACACACTAAAAATAATTAATTTTTTTTAATATTACAGCATAAATTATAATAAAATTTAGACGGTTTCGAACCGATATAAATGATTACACACTAAAAATAATTAATTTTTTTTAATATTACAGCATAAATTATAATAAAATTTAGACGGTTTCGAACCGATATAAATGCATTACACACTAAAAATAATTAATTTTTTTTAAATTACAGCATAAATTATAATAAAATTTAGACGGTTTCGAACCGATATAAATGATTACACACTAAAAATAATTAATTTTTTTTAAATTACAGCATAAATTATAATAAAATTTAGACGGTTTCGAACCGATATAAATGATTACACACTAAAAATAATTAATTTTTTTTTAAATTACAGCATAAATTATAATAAAATTTAGACGGTTTCGAACCGATATAAATGATTACACACTAAAAATAATTACATTTTTTTAATATTACAGCATAAATTATAATAAAATTTAGACGGTTTCGAACCGATATAAATGATTACACACTAAAAATAATTAAATTTTTTTAATATTACAGCATAAATTATAATAAAATTTAGACGGTTTCGAACCAATATAAATGATTACACACTAAAAATATTTTTTTTTTTTAAATTACAGCATAAATTATAATAAAATTTAGACGGTTTCGAACCGATATAAATGATTACACACTAAAAATAATTAAATTTTTTTAATATTACAGCATAAATTATAATAAAATTTAGACGGTTTCGAACCAATATAAATGATTACACACTAAAAATAATTAATTTTTTTAAAAATTACAGCATAAATTATAATAAAATTTAGACGGTTTCGAACCGATATAAATGATTACACACTAAAAATAATTAAATTTTTTTAATATTACAGCATAAATTATAATAAAATTTAGACGGTTTCGAACCAATATAAATGATTACACACTAAAAATAATTAATTTGTTTTTAAATTACAGCATAAATTATAATAAAATTTAGACGGTTTCGAACCAATATAAATGATTACACACTAAAAATAATTAATTTTTTTTAAATTACAGCATAAATTATAATAAAATTTAGACGGTTTCGAACCAATATAAATGATTACACACTAAAAATAATTAATTTTTTTTAAATTACAGCATAAATTATAATAAAATTTAGACGGTTTCGAACCAATATAAATGATTACACACTAAAAATAATTAATTTTTTTTTTAAATTACAGCATAAATTATAATAAAATTTAGACGGTTTCGAACCGATATAAATGATTACACACTAAAAATAATAATTTTTTTTTTTAATTTCAGCATAAATTATAATAAAATTTAGACGGTTTCGAACCGATATAAATGATTACACACTAAAAATAATTATTATTTTTTTTAATTTCAGCATAAATTATAATAAAATTTAGACGGTTTCGAACCGATATAAATGATTACACACTAAAAGTAATTAATTTTTTAAAAAATTACAGCATAAATTATAATAAAATTTAGACGGTTTCGAACCGATATAAATGATTACACACTAAAAATAATTAAATTTTTTTTAAAAATTACAGCATGAATTATAATAAAATTTAAACGGTTTCGAACCAATATAAATGATTACACACTAAAAATAATTAAATTTTTTTTTAAATTACAGCATAAATTATAATAAAATTTAGACGGTTTTGAACCGATATAAATGATTACACACTAAAAATAATTAAATTTTTTTTTAAATTACAGCATGAATTATAATAAAATTTAGACGGTGTCGAACCAATATAAATGATTACACACTAAAAATAATTAAATTTTTTTTAAATTACAGCATAAATTATAATAAAATTTAAACGGTTTCGAACCGATATAAATGATTACACACTAAAAATAATTAAATTTTTTTTAAATTACAGCATAAATTATTATAAAATTTAGACGGTTTCGAACCGATATAAATGATTACACACTAAAAATAATTAATTTTTTTTAATATTACAGCATAAATTATTATAAAATTTAGACGGTTTCGAACCGATATAAATGATTACACACTAAAAATAATTACATTTTTTAAAAAATTACAGCATAAATTATAATAAAATTTAGACGGTTTCGAACCGATATAAATGATTACACACTAAAAATAATTAATTTTTTTTTTTAAATTACAGCATAAATTATAATAAAATTTAGACGGTTTAGAACCGATATAAATGATTACACACTAAAAATAATTAATTTTTTTTTAAATTACAGCATAAATAATAATAATATTTAGACAGTTTCGAACCGATATAAATGATTACACACTAAAAATAATTAATTTTTTTTAAATATTACAGCATAAATTATAATAAAATTTAGACGGTTTCGAACCGATATAAATGATTACACACTAAAAATAATTAATTTTTTTTAATATTACAGCATAAATTATTATAAAATTTAGACATTTCGAACCGATACAAATGATTACACACTAAAAATAATTAATTTTTTTTAATATTACAGCATAAATTATTATAAAATTTAGACGGTTTCGAACCGATATAAATGATTACACACTAAAAATAATTACATTTTTTAAAAAATTACAGCATAAATTATAATAAAATTTAGACGGTTTCGAACCGATATAAATGATTACACACTAAAAATAATTAATTTTTTTTTTTTAAATTACAGCATAAATTATAATAAAATTTAGACGGTTTAGAACCGATATAAATGATTACACACTAAAAATAATTAATTTTTTTTTAAATTACAGCATAAATAATAATAATATTTAGACAGTTTCGAACCGATATAAATGATTACACACTAAAAATAATTAATTTTTTTAAATATTACAGCATAAATTATAATAAAATTTAGACGGTTTCGAACCGATATAAATGATTACACACTAAAAATAATTAATTTTTTTTAATATTACAGCATAAATTATTATAAAATTTAGACGGTTTCGAACCGATATAAATGATTACACACTAAAAGTAATTAATTTTTTAAAAATTTACAGCATAAATTATAATAAAATTTAGACGGTTTAGAACCGATATAAATGATTACACACTAAAAATAATTAAATTTTTTTTTAAATTACAGCATAAATTATAATAAAATTTAGACGGTTTCGAACCGATATAAATGATTACACACTAAAAATAATTAATTTTTTTTAATATTACAGCATAAATAATAATAATATTTAGACAGTTTCGAACCGATATAAATGATTACACACTTAAAATAATTATTTTTTTTAATATTACAGCATAAATTATAATAAAATTTAGACGGTTTCGAACCGATATAAATGATTACACACTAAAAATAATTAATTTTTTGTTAATATTACAGCATAAATTATAATAAAATTTAGACGGTTTCGAACCGATATAAATGATTACACACTAAAAATAATTAATTTTTTTTTAAATTACAGCATAAATTATAATAAAATTTAGACGGTTTCGAACCAATATAAATGATTACACACTAAAAATAATTAAATTTTTAAAAAAAGTTTCGTTTAATTCAAATTATTTTATGGCTTTCAGTAATCAAGTAGAAATTCCATTTTTATTTGATATTTAATTTTCATTTAAAAAATCATGCCAATAAATCTTAATATATTTTTATTATAAATTTTTTTCTGAAAAAGATTTTATGTAACATTTTTGTGTTAATTGTGACTGCTTGCTATTGATGCTGGCCATGGCCACAAATTCGGAACAGGGGCGTGGGAGCAAGAAACTACAAAATTACCTAATTATTATATAGCAATTTGTGACCCTCTGGTCACAAATTGCAAACGCCTACTATGGGACTTCACTGTCAGGGAGTTTTATTTGGTGACGGAATGTTTCCTTCTGCCGCTAACTTTTTGCTGGTTGTTCCAATCAACACTTATTATATTTTTCGCAATCCACCATATTTGTTGGCACGACTTCAACAAACGATTATTTTATATTCAACAATCTCTGGAATATATTTCGCAATATTATTTGAAAAAATAAAAAATAAAACGAATTTAGTCACAACTTTCAGTCGTAAAGATTATATGGACTCCGAATATGGACCTTAAAAGATATTTGCCAAATTAAACTATTTTACTATTTTAAAAATTTAATTGCCATGCCAAAAAGTTAACAGACATGTTTTCCTTCAAACTTAAGGGGACATTTTCTTTTTTCTTATACCGTCGTGCCTAGTCATGCTGACGGGCATTAAAAGTAAAAACGCAACAATTTACAAAAAAAAAAGAAGAAAATAAAAAGAATACAATGAAACAATGAAAGTAAATCAGTACATGCATTTTTGTTTTCTTTTTTCATTTTTCGTTTTCAAGGCCTAGTTTTCATTGTATGCGGTTGCTTTTTGGCTGTTGTCGTAACCGGATTTTACTGAGAGAGTTTCTCTAGACACCAAGCATACCAATCAATATATGTCCTCGACAGTCAGTCCAGTCGAGTGTAAGCCGTTGTGACTATGGGGCTGCTCAGGCATTTTTGGTGGTTCTTTGCAATCCTAGGAGGTCACCCCCCCCCCCCAGGCTCACCTTATTTCTCTTTAAGAAGGGCTTAGTTTATTGCTAATCACCAGAGCAGCCCCTATCGTGGAATGCTGATGGGGCTGCTCAGCCATTTTTTTGAAGACAGAGCCCCCTGGCTTTTCAATCCCCACTTTCCGGCCTTGTTCCATTTACAATGTGGTGGGAAGGAAGTACATACCAGCCAATATCGTCCGCCATTGGGACCGATCTGTAAAAGCACTCAGACTTTTAAAAATAAACGAAATTAAATAAACACTGACAATTTAATTTTTAATTTTTAAAAATTTATTTTAATTCACAGGAACAGGGTCGGATCACTTGGCACAGTTCTCTTGTTTTTCTTTGAAATTTAAATAAGAAATATGAATAAAAACACAAAAAAAATATTACAGCATAAATTATAATACAATGAACACAAATTTGAGCAAAATATATAATTTTTTTTTTTTGTAAATGACAAATGAATAAAAAGGGGAGATAATTGAGTAAAATCCAACAAGTTAAACTGAACATTTGACAATAAATACAATAAAAATGGTAATGTTGAAGAAGTGACGGAATGTGACGTCTGCACTTTCACACCGGTGCTAACCCGACAAAATTATGATGTATTTATTTGGGTCGTTTTTTTTTTCGGTAACTCAGCAAATAATCATTTTTCTGATTTTTGCGGTAAAAAATAGCATATTGTTATTATTTTTTTCTCATTTTTATTGCGAAAATAAAATCAGTGTTTGTTTCTTTTTTGTTAAAATAATAATTAACAAATAATAAAATCAGTGTTTTAGAAATATATTAGAAATTTTCACCTCAGAATAATAGTGAAGAAATTTAGTTTTTATTTGGAAATGCGATTTTCGTAGGTCGGGGTGGGGTGGGGTGGGGGGGGGGTGGGGGGATGGACTTGCACCGAACTTTTTTTTGTTTCAGGTTATTTCATTAAGTTTATAAATGTATTTGGTATTCAAGTTTAATGAAATAAACTTAATGAAATAGCCCGAAACAAAAACTTCTTGGTACAAGTCCATACACACCGTTTGATATACTTACGTATACGGCAAAAATTAGGAAAAATTATCGAGTAGAATTTTAATTAAAATTAAAAATTTTGAAAGCCATTCTTAACATAAGGCGGGAGGTGCTAACTCCAAAATACGACCTCTTAGGAGTCTTAGCTCCCCTGTTTTACGTAACTCTTCACAACTGTGAATCGTGCAAAATACGATCAAATTGCTTTTTACTTTTAATTAAAATTCGGTGCGATAATTTTTGCTGAGAATACTTATTTTTGCTTGATAGGTAAGTATATGAAAGAGTTTTCAGAGTTTTTATTTCGAAATGCGATTTTCGTGTGTATGTGTGCCCCCACATATTACGGACTTGCACCAACTTTTCTTAATGAAATAAGCCGAAACAAAAATATCGCTGAAAGCTTGTTTTGTTTGCTTTGATTAAATTCTTTAAAAAGTTATTCTTTTTACGGTCATTTTGGTTACTGGGCGAAAACAATCCAGCATATTTTGGGGGAGTTAACACCATGTGAAAGTGCTGACGTCACATTCGGCCGCCATTGACCCTGTACACCTCTTCAACATTACAATAAAAATAAATTTTCCGATAATATCGTAATTGGTGGGAAATTATTTACGGTGATGTGAAACGGTTTGCGGCAAGGTTTCATTGTGTCGCGTGATGCCCCGTTCTTTTACTGGTCCCCAAACTGCGAAAGATGTTGGGCAATGTTCAAGTACGACTAACTCTAAGAGCAGTTTCTGCGGCGCTGCTACGGTGTTACGCCGCCATCCGTACCCGATAATAAACTTCGTCTTAACAACTTCCGGTATTCTTTAGTTTAATTTTCTCTAGTTTCTGGTAGTCAATTTTCTGGTTTTATTTCTTTTGTATTTTATGATAATGAATTATATCGTACAAGACGTACTAACCGCAGCACATTTCAATAGCTACCTGCAGGAGTTTCTCTGGCATCGACAAGTAAAAGTAAATTACTTCGGCCATATAATATATGCGATCCGACAGTACTATGATTTCTGAAACAACCTATTTTATTATTTTCCCTCTGTGATTATTTATTTTTAGAGTTAGTCGTACTTGAACATTGCCAGATGTTGCAACAACAATGAAGAATCGAAACAAGAAAGTTTTTTTTTTCGCTTGATACACCCCTGTCTTACAAATGCAGTCAACTCCCCAACCCCAGCTGAAGGGGGCAAAAGGCAGAACGTCCGCTCACTACGACTGCAAATCTTGCTCTGCCATTTTCTTTTTCAATTCTCTCTCGATCAGTGACGTAATTCTGACAATTTGTTTCAACACATTCCTCAAATCGGCAAACCTCAAAATAAAACAATAAAATGTTTATACTTTCAATTTTCTTCATCTCAACCGGGCATCCGCAGAAAACATGGGCGCTCTTGTATAAGCAGTAACCGATCTGAAAAAGATAACTATTTTTCTTAGCCGCCGCTATTCCGAATTCGCTTATACGTTCGCAGCATGAAATAAAATAACTTTCCTTTTTATGTTTATATAAAGTGTATACAATTTGTGGCATGTAAATAAAAGTGCTTAAAAGTTATTTTGAACGGGTTAGGGTTAGGGCTTTTAACGCATTTCAAAACCGTAACTTTTAAAAAATTAATAAACAAAGTTATCTCCCTTGCCAAAGTATAAGCGAATTCGGAATAGCGGCGGCAAAGAAAAATAGAGTTATCTCCCTCAGATCGGTTACTGCTTGTACAAGAGCGCCAAAACATGTACCACCACCACTTTCGTCTCAATAGAAGAAAGGCATCATTCCCTGTCCGTGTTTCTGCTCTGTAGAACATCTTGCCAAAGGAGGTCATGACGATGACGACCATATCCAGGTTCAAGAAAGGAGAAAGTAGATCTTGGTTTTACTCTCAGCAGCCTTGTAACTCTCGCTTCCCTTATTTTGTCCTTTAGTCCTCACATTTTATGGCCAATGTTTCTGACAAAGGGGGAAGAATTGCTGTCTTCTGGGTCGGAATCTTTCCATCTAACACTTATCGTTGGCTAGTTTTTGACCTTGAAGTGTTAATTTTTAGTTGTTTTCTTTTGTTTTTTAATATTCAATATTTAGCTCCTTACATCAAGTGGCTTCATGCCTTGTCTGGAGCGATTTCCATAAAGAAAGAAGAAGAAAAGAAAGCAGCCTTGGACAAACATTCAGACTGTATTCCGATGTAAATATCTGCTACCTGTCTTTTACATGGCTTGTTGCACTTTGTTAGTTTTTGCCACATGAATTTGATTTGATTTATTAAAACAAATTATCACAACAATCACAGTCGCATTCCAAACGCAATGTCTACCCCACACCCCTTACCCACACCTTGTTAACATCTAGATTATAATTCTTATTCACTATCCTGCTTCTTTTTTTCTTTTTTTTTTTTGATCATTCCGGTGTAATCTAATTTCAATTATTCTCAAATAACTTATTTTTACTAAAAATCCTGTTTTAGTAAAAAGAAACACAAAAAAATACTAAACATTATAAACAGTAAGTTATAGCAAGTTTAATCGTACACGTGAAACGCTGACAAAAATAAAATCAACCGGAAAAAGAAATAGTAGTAGTATCATGGAGGGGGGGGGCGGACGATTCTTCGATCCTCGCAGACTATCTGGAATGCAACTCATCATGTAGTCGGATTCAGTTGAGTTGTTTTGATAACACAAAGCAGTAGTTCGTTCTCTCTCTTCTTTTTTTGATAACATTTATATAGTGTATGACGTCACACGATTCATTTGGTGTTTAACAATGATTTCAGTTTTTTTTCTTTTTCAATATACAGTATCCCCCACTATATAATAAAGAGCAATGTGTATGTGTGTGTGTGTGTGTGTGTATATATATATATATATATATATATATATGTCCCGTCACACAAAAGTTAGCAAAAACTGCCGAACGAATCCGTTTCAAGTATTTAGGGAACTTAAGAAATAAAATAGTAAGTGAGACAACCTCCCACCTTCAATCTATGTCCATAATGAGACATTTTATTTTTTTCTTTGTTTTTACTTTATGTACCGATTTATACGTTTTTTTCTTTTTTTCCAGTTTGAGACGTTTTCTTTCTCTCTTATTTCATTTATAACTTCAGCGATCCAGACATTATTTTATTATATATATTAGTGTGAACACTGGTGAAGGATAATTTTTTCCTGCCATTTTTTACGGAGGATGTACACTCGTATATACATAATATTCCTAACTCCTCCCCTAGAGGGAGAGGGAGTAGCTGTCTCAAAGCACGACCATTCTTCTTCATGGTCCACAAAAAAGAGAGAGATTTTCTCAGCTTATCTGCTACTTGTCGCTGGCGACTTTCTGTCCATGACGCAATATCCCGACACTTATACCTAATTCTAACTTAACTTCTAATGGAAAACTCCATATTCTTGTGTGATACTATAGATCGGGGGGGGGGGCGAAGCCCCGAACGGTGGGATGGGGGGGGGGGTGGATGATTCACTAACTCATACGAAGAGGATCGGAAATGGGGTGGGCAATCAACAAGGAATGATCCGTTTCTATTGTTTACTATCGGTGACTAAGACAAAAAGACCGCAGATAAGATATTTAGGAGTGATAGGGTTTTACGACAATTTTTACGACAATAAGTTAGTTTTACGACAGGCGACTGTTTACGGCAAAAAAGTTGACGAGGTTGGGACTCAGAGGGAAGAGATTCAGTTTGGATTCAACTCTGGACGAGATCAGATCGAGCCGAGCAAACGATGAGATGAACTTATCAACCAAGCTGGTCTCGACAGACAATTTAATCTCTGTTCACTAAAATGTGGACGTTAACATTTGGGGTCCCTTTCATTATCACACACAACCAGAGATGAACAACTGTTTGAAACACAATGTATTTGAGTTTGTGTTTTTTCTTGTGAGTTGTGTTGCTTTTATTTGTTTTGTAAACTTGAAATCCAGTGGTGTGCCCTCGACGATTCGTCAGTGGATAGACGACTCGGCTAGAATGACGATGAAGACAAGAAGAAGGCCACGGACACAACGTTGGGGTTGACGGCCGTCGAGAGGGTTCTACACTTGCTTAACGAACCTTACGTGGAATTTTCCATTTTTAACTTTAATTTTACACAATCAATATCTAATCTTGCTATAATATGACCGATATAAATAAATCCAGAGGGGAGATAACTCTAAATGTTACCATTTTCTTTTCTTTCTTTTTTTTTTTAGTAACAAAAAGGGTAACATTTTCTAGTAAAGGACAGGGCTAGCAAGTTGCAATAAGTTATGAAAAACAGGTCGGTGGAAATATGAAAGGAGGAGATAATTCAAACTTTTTTTTTATCGAATTTAAAATGCAAAAAAATGAAACTTCTGAGGACACGTTAAAATTGAATAGTTTTAAACATGAAATAAATAAATAAATAAATAAAGGGTTTAGGGGTACTTCCTTATCTAATGGACACTTTCTTCCGACATGTCAAATTTGGGCGTCGCCACACAAATCCATCGCTTCTAGTTGGGATAAGTCAACTCAAACAGGTGCCCGGACCCAACGGAAAACTCTTTCTGATTGGTTGAAGTCCGATATAGGCAAACAATCGAGAGTGGCTACTTTGATCGTATCAGTATTAAGTATTGAATGGGTATCTTTTACGACGCTCAGCAGAGTCGCGAACGGGGTCCAAAAAAAGAACGAGAAAGGGTTTAAAAACATAAATTTGCAACAAGTGAAGTTGACGTGCAACGAGAATAGATATTTTTCTACTTACCTATGTAATTTGTTTTTATTTTTACGTATTATAAATGGGTTTTTATTAGATGTAAAAAAAAAAAATTTCTTGTTTTTTTCCCAATGGTTTTCACAAAATTCAAGATGGCCGATTCACGTTCATTCTTACGACCCCCCCCCCCCCAAAACCGGCCATTTTTTTTCCATGTTCCTGTGACAAAACTATTGATTTCTAATAAATAGCGGTTGTAACGGTCTAAAAATACAAACAAATGCCACGGGCAAGTTTGAAAATAACTTTTACAGCCTACAGTTACTTTTATTTGTTGTATATTTGTTTTTTTAGCGTTTTTACTCTGTTGAGCGTCGTAAAAGATTCCCAATAGAATATTTCAGAGATCGTTTCTCTAGTGCTTTTCAGTAAAACAAGTTAAAACTTTGGAAAAAAAAAACCCCAAAAAACCCCCCCAAAAAACAGGCAAAATGCCTTTGGAAACAATGTATAAAATGCAAATATATATATTTTTTAAATCATTCAATTTTTTTATATTTATTAATTTCGGACAATAACATGTCAATCTTCAGAGAAACAGTGTTTCACAACAAAATTAAAGGTTTTGCCTTAATTTTAATTGTTTTTTTTTGTAATTAGTAGAGGCCTTCCTTCGTGGTGTTATTGAAGTGTTGGTCCGATGTTATTTGAACATTTCTTTATATACGAGAACTTTAAGTAGCATGTGGTCGCTATAGGATATTAAATTTGGCAAAAGTTCTTTTAATTAAAGCATCTTTTAAGAATTAAAAACTTTGGTTTCCAAAGGCATTTAGCTTCTTTTTTTTCTTCAAATTTTTAGATTCTTAAACGATGCTTTAAAAGAACTTTTTTTTTTAAAACAAGTAGTTTGTGAGTAATGAAACCCTGCTGTAATCCATTTCGCTGTAAATAATTTCTGACCAATCGTTAAGATATGACTTTTGTACACTTGTGCACTTGAGTAAACAGCCGAATTTATTTGTTTTCAATTTTGATTTTGAAGAGTTACATTGAAGACAGTGGCAGACAATCCACACGCAATTATCTAAAAATGAATCTTATAAGGTTTAAAGATTTTATTATTAAAGCTATTTTCAAACAAATTTTCGAACTGTATCCTCTTTGATAAAAGAAGAAATAAAAAAAAACATAAAAGTGACTTTATTGGAAAGAATGCCAAATTATTTTTATTGGAAAGAATGACGAATTATTTTTATTGGAAAGAATGTCAAATTATTTTTATTGGAAAGAATGTCAAATTATTTTTATTGGAAAGAATGTCAAATTATTTTTATTGGAAAGAATGCCAAATTATTTTTATTGGAAAGAATGCCAAATTATTTTTATTGGAAAGAATGCCAAATTATTTTTATTGGAAAGAATGCCAAATTATTTTTATTGGAAAGAATGTCAAATTATTTTTATTGGAAAGAATGCCAAATTATTTTTATTGGAAAGAATGCCAAATTATTTTTATTGGAAAGAATGCCGAATTATTTTTATTGGAAAGAATGACGAATTATTTTTAAATGAAAACTTTGTTTTATAACATTTAAAATTCTAAAAATTTCAGAAACTATTTTATTACAATGTTAAAAAAAATCACTGAACAATTTAAAGTAAAAAAAAATCACATTTTAAATTATAAAAAAAACAAACTATATTTTATTACAATGTTTTGGCCAAACTGTTACTTTATTGAACATAAACTTTATTACAATGTTTTTCTTTCAGAAACTTTATTTTATTAAATAAATAAATTTATTAAAATGTTTTAATCTATTGATCGTTTCGTTACTTCCGGTTGATTATCTGTCTGCCGCTGTCTTGAATGTGGATTATCGCCACTGTTTTGAATGTAACTCTTCAAAATTGAAAACAAATAAATTCGGCTGTTTACCCAAGTGCACAAGTGCCAACTTTTCTTAATTCTTCGTCTCAACGGGACAGTTCTTAGTTAAATAACAGTTCCGCACTTAATGTTTTTGAAAAAAATCACGATACTAAAAAATCAAAATGACAAACTTGAAGTTTTTGGATACGAAATAAAAAATTCCTGATAATTAAAAAAAATTGTTTTTTCTTTTTCAGGATAACGATATATTAACATAAACAGTCTTCCATCTCAGCGGTCAACATTTTATATAAGAAATTAAAGATTTAGTGAAAACAAATAAACAATTGTTTTTTTTATTTATTTAATATTTTCAAATTTTTCATTTTTTAAAAAGACTTTGTTAATGGCTACCTTTTAACTACAGTAAAAAAAAAACTAAAGGTTTTGTGATTTTCTTTGGTTTTATTTTGGGTTAAAAACACTAAAAAAATTAAATGGACAGAATATGTTTAGCAAAATGCACCTACTTTGCTGTATTTTCCCGTCCACCAGTCCATTGAATTGCGAGTCATTTTCAATATGGCGGATGAGAAAATACAACAATAAATAATGAATTTAAAGTAAATAAAAAAAAAGATGTGTAAGTCACGTAGAGGTGAGAAACACACAGTGGTGTGCAGAGGGGGGGAGGGCGACTGGGCAGCTCCCTTTCTCATAATATTTATTAGAATTGAGACTTTGGGGCATACAGGTATCTACCTCCATCTCACTGTGGGAAGATGTGACTCAAGGCCGAAAGGTGGAGATGGTAGGCCAGCGCACAAGCAGTTATGCACTTTGGCCCCACAAAAAAGGCCTGAGCAGCCCCGTCAGCATTCCCCAGTAGGGGCGCCTCAGGCGATTGGCTATAAACTAACTCCTTCTCTAAGAGAAGGTAAAGCCTGGGAGGGTGGACATCAGACTGATTGTCGAGGACGTATCCTCGACTGTTATGGAGTAGAAAATAGAATTCAAAGAATTCAATTCTACAACTTTGAGGCATACAATCAAGGAGTTGCATCACTAAGGCATCGCCAGACCTCGGCACACCACGAGAAACACACACACACACACACTTACAGACACGTGAGAAGTGGTCACACAATTTTATTAATATAGACAAGAGATGGTATTCTTTTTTTTTTTTTTTCTCAAGAAAATCATTCAATTATCGGCCTCTGGCCATCATCGAAACACAAAGGTCACCTGTAACGGTAAACTAAAATTGCCCCCAAAATGTGGAGAATAATACTTTCAATTTGAGGATTTCATTTAAAAAGAAAAAAAAAAAGAAAAAAAAAAAGAAAAAGAAAAAGAAAAAAAAAAAAAAAGAAAAAAAAAAGGAATATCTACTCGCCTCCTGTAAAAAGGGACGGGTTTGACACAAGGCCAGTTAGATGTGGGGATGCCTCGTGCCGGACAAGGGCAATTACAACAATATAAATAGATGGAAATAATCGCGGTTCAATTACGTCGAAAAGCTCACCTTTTTCATTTGCAAGCATATTATTAATTTCATTGTGGCCTCTAAAAATTAATTTTAAGCCTTGAAATAAGAATATGGTTTTTACATAAATTTGCATTAAAAAATGTAAATACGGTTCTAATTTTATGTTATGAAGATTCTATTTTGTGCAGACAAGTAATATTCCAAATATAAATGCCAACAAACGAGTAGTTTGGTTTTTATTAATCATTTTCAGATTTTCTTATTTTTAGAAAAAGACTTTGTAAATGGCTACCATTTTAATTACAGTAAATGCGATTCTAATTTTATGTTATGCGGTCTTTTTATTTTATAGATAAGCAATATTTCAAGTTTTAGTTAGTTTGAAAGAAGCGTCCAAACTGAAAAACGTTAATAATTAAGCGATGCACTTAAAACATAAGTAATTCTCTCTCACCCTTTTAAACCTTCAGTCATGAGACGAACATCTGGGAATAAATCATTTGTTCTTTGAAGAAATTTCAGTTTGCATGATAATTAATGTAAGAAGTATGCAGTTGCCCTTTGATTGCAGCTAACAGAATTAGCCTCAACCCTTGAAGGAATACAACACACATACACACATGACAACGCCAGTCAGCAACGAAGGTTAGGATTTAAAAGTTGATTAAAATAATTAAAAAACTAAATAATTACATAGGCTCATCTTATTTATAATGGACTATTCCAATCTTTTTTCCTTTTTATTACTTTCGACTGTTAATAAACAAAAAGAGAGAGAGTGTGTGTGTGTCAGTGTGATGGAAGTGAGAGTGATAGACAGCGTATAAACAAAAGGGAATATCGCCATAAGCAGTAATACTATTTAACTTGTAGCTTGAATGAAAGAGGGCGATACATATTACGAGCAGAAAGAGATTAATTTTTGTTTCTGTCCTTTCATTTAAAAAATTTTAACTGGCTTCATCAACTCCCTTTTTCCTGATTCAAACAATCTAACCCAAGCTCAATGGGTGATCAAAAGAGTCACATTTTTTCTAATACACACACACATATATATATATATATATATATATATATATATATATATAAATGAATAAATGCGAAAGATTTTTTTCATTTATCACACCTATAATACTATAAAAACTGCTCACTGTTATTTAAATCAAAGAATACAACATAGTCTTTTGAAATACTGTATATATAGTAGAGAGCAAAGACCCAAACACATCTATTTGTATGCCTAATTTGCATAACTATATTTCAAACAGTGTATACTAAATTAATGTTTGGTGTTATTCATTTGTAATTTTATTGTCCTATTTTCCTTTACATATGCAATATTTTTGTCGATATTAACAATAATTAAATAAATGATTTCATAAAAAAAAGGATAAATTACCAAACTTTCTTAAAATATGTTCGTTAATTTTCAAGGGTAGAGTAATTTAAATTAAAACTATTAGTTTTTTTTTAAATGACAATAGATTTATATTAAAAATATGTAATGCAAGTTATACATTTAAAAAACCCACACTGAAGAGATGTGATACAGCGAAACAGTCTGTCTGTGGATGACTATATATAATATATATATATATTATAGTTGCATTCCAATGACCATAGGAACAATCAATCCATAACCATAACTTTCATCTGTTCTTTCAATTTCTTTATTTTCACACATCAGCGAATACCTGTACTACTTCTTTGTCTCAGAAATTTTTTTTTAATAAATTATATTTTATTTTTTTATGTTTATTTCTCTCCAAATTCAATACTGTTTCTACCTCTTACGCGCGTTTCACAGCAAAATCAAGAGAAATACATAGTCTTCATGTTAACCTCGTTGATCATCAGATAAATTGTTCATTCAATAGTAATAGAAAAAAAACATCATTCCAAATACATGAGTAGGGAAGACGCATTTCTTATAAAAACTAACACAGACACAGATAAAGACATTGTATAAACGTGACTTGTTCAACACAGGTGTGTGTGTCTGTGTTGTTGGGGTCTCTACTGCTGAGCTAAGCCTCCCATCTCTCAAGTCCAGGATATCAGCTAAAATTCACTCAGAAGTCTTTCCTCACTGACCTTCCTATTGCGATCATTCACTGTCGTCCACTCGGACTCATCCCCTGAACACGTCTCTCGGCGTTCTACTCAAACGCGTCTGCTCACAACAGTCAGCCCCCAAATATATCTACTTTCTACCGTAAATCCGATACATCCGGTCTTCTCAGCTTACTTCAACCGGAAATAAATACTTCCTTCCGAATTCTCTATCTTCACCCCCAGCTATTAATGGCTAACTTCATGGCGTCACTTTGTCTGTGTAGCACAATGGGTCCATTATTTTCGTATTGTCATTTACTTTCTAGCTAATATTTTCCGGTAATCTCAACTGGGGAGGGAGTCAAATCAGCTCCACAGAATATATAGAATCGACGAGCAGTGGCAATGGAGGGGGGTGGACATGCACACACACACACATATATATATATATATATATATATATATATAGTCAAAAGAAGCTATTGATACCTAACTCTGAAAGTAATGTGTTAGTTTTGTATTTTTTATATTTATTTACTTATTTTTGTATTTTCATCTATTTCTGTTTTTATGGCATATTTTGTTATTTTTTCAAACGAAACGAAAGTATAAGTTTAGTAATTAAAATAAGTTTAATAAGCCTCTCAGAACTATAAGCATGATTTTAAAGTAAACTTTTAGAAAGTGTAAAAAGTAACTTACGATGATTCGATAAACGACGCCATTGTGACTGAGTGCATCTGCTAAGAGGGGTGTTAGAGAATATGATCCTAAATTCTGGAATAGTGTTGTTGTGCATATGCGTAAAGTATTTGTATTTGACATTCAATCCCATATTCCAGTATTCCTGCGGTGCGAAAATGGGATGTATGCTGTTGAAAAAGTTACCCGGTGAATTTGAGTTACGTGGGAGAAGATAAATATGAGCGAGTGAAAAGTTTTGCTACCTTCTTTGTGGAAGATGTTTTTGTGAGAGGCAGATGGATCGGAATAAATGTAAGAATATTTTTAAGGAGAAGAAATGTAATTATTTTTTCGTGAAACCTGTATTAGAAAACAACTTCACTTTATATATAAGATATATATATATATATACACACACAGACTGAGACCATACAATAAACGAAGGATCACAAGTAGGGATGTTCCTCACAGCCATCTTATGCAATATCCCCTAATGTAATGTCAGAGAGTTTGTCATAGTAAAGGGCACAACTCTGCTTAAAACTAACAAAGAGTTGTGTCCCTTTACTTAACACGTACAGAAGTATAAAATGGCTAAAATGTTGATGTTAATAAAATGTTAAGATACGTTGAAAGATCAGAGGAGACATTTTATTTTTTCAAGTTAAATGTTGTTTTCTACTATAGCATATCTTTATTTATATAGCAGCTATGATGGTATTTCCTACAAAAACCGAAGCATTTCATGCATTCCAATGAAAAAAACTGACACTATGTGGATAGTATCGAATGATCATTTTGTACTAATTTTTTTTTTTAATGTAAATTTTGGGGGATTTTTATTAATTTATATTCAAAACATGTTATGATTTTTAAATTCAAAAAAAAATTTTTAATGTAAATTTTGGGGGATTTTTATTAATTTATATTCAAAACATGTTATGATTTTTAAATTCAAAAAAAATTTTTTAATGTAAATTTTAAATTAAAAAAAATTTTTTTAATGTAAATTTTGGGGATTTTTATTAATTTATATTCAAAACATGTTATGATTTTTAAATTAAAAAAAAAAATTTTTATGTAAATTTTGGGGGATTTTTATTAATTTATATTCAAAACATGTTATGATTTTTAAATTTAAAAAAAAATTTTTAATGTAAATTTTGGGGGATTTTTATTAATTTATATTCAAAACATGTTATGATTTAAAAAAAATTTTTTTTTTTTTAATGTAAATTTTAGGGGATTTTTATTAATTTATATTCAAAACATGTTATGATTTTTAAATTAAAAAAAAAATTTTTAAATGTAAATTTTAGGGGATTTTTATTAATTTATATTCAAAACATGTTATGATTTTTAAATTTAAAAAAAATTTTTTTATGTAAATTTTGGGGGATTTTTATTAATTTATATTCAAAACATGTTATGATTTTAAAAAAAAAAATTTTTTAATGTAAATTTTAGGGGATTTTTATTAATTTATATTCAAAACATGTTATGATTTTTAAATTTAAAAAAAAATTTTTAATGTAAATTTTGGGGGATTTTTATTAATTTATATTCAAAACATGTTATGATTTCAAAAAAAAAATTTTTTTAATGTAAATTTTAGGGGATTTTTATTAATTTATATTCAAAACATGTTATGATTTAAAAAAAATATTTTTTTTTAATGTAAATTTTAGGGGATTTTTATTAATTTATATTCAAAACATGTTATGATTTTTAAATTTAAAAAAAAAATTTTAATGTAAATTTTGGGGGATTTTTATTAATTTATATTCAAAACATGTTATGATTAACAAAAAAAAATTTTTTTAATGTAAATTTTAGGGGATTTTTATTAATTTATATTCAAAACATGTTATGATTTTTAAATTAAAAAAAAAATTTTTAAATGTAAATTTTAGGGGATTTTTATTAATTTATATTCAAAACATGTTATGATTTTAAAAAAAAATTTTTTAATGTAAATTTTAGGGGATTTTTATTAATTTATATTCAAAACATGTTATGATTTAAAAAAAAATTGTTTTTAATGTAAATTTTAGGGGATTTTTATTAATTTATATTCAAAACATGTTATGATTTTTAAATTAAAAAAAAAATTTTTACTGTAAATTTTGGGGGATTTTTATTAATTTATATTCAAAACATGTTATGATTTAAAAAAAAAAAATTTTTTTAATGTAAATTTTAGGGGATTTTTATTAATTTATATTCAAAACATGTTATGTTTTTTAAATTTAAAAAAAAAATTTTAATGTAAATTTTGGGGGATTTTTATTAATTTATATTCAAAACATGTTATGATTTTTAAATTAAAAAAAAAAAATTTAATGTAAATTTGGGGGATTTTTATTAATTTATATTCAAAACATGTTATGATTTTTTAACATTTTTTTTCGCAATTTCTTTGACACTCGGTGGTGTGATACATGTTAAGTGAGCAAAAGCATTATTTCCATTATTTTCCAGTGAATGTGTAGAAATGTATCTAATTTTGTGCCCCGGTGTATGTGAGGAAAGGAAAAGTACATATGACATAAGGAGTTAAGAGTCCTCCTACTTCCTTTATTTATAAAAAAAGAAAAAGAAATATTGATTAGGATTAAATATTAAAATCTAAGAAATCGATAGAAAGTAAAACTTTGTTACTAAAAACATGGATCAATATGTGATCTATCTGACTAACGAAACAAATTATTTATGAAATTTTTGTTAAAAAAAGAAAACTATTAGACTCTAATGTAAGTGTGTGTGGGGGGGCAGCTATATCAGGTATGTATGTATATATATATATTAAATATAGTCATCCACAAACGGCTGTTTCGTCATTTCACGACTCATTAGCATGGCTAGACATTGCGAGTGCATCACCCCTGAGATTCGAAACCTTTCATTGCCGGATGCCTCTGCTAATATTTGATATTTGTATGCATTGTTCTGGGATGTATTTGGATCCATGTGCCAAGTACATATATATAGCTCTATAATTAATTCTACTTACACAGTTTGTTTATCAGCATAACGGATATGCCACTTGACTGGATGTGACCGGACGTTTGAGTTTCAAATCTCAGCGTGGATTCGCTTGCAACATCTAGCCAAACTGATAAGTTGTAGACGACAAAACAGTTGACGATTTAAATTATCTTCAAATCATGCTCCCAATAAAGAGTATATACAAAGGTATTAATAATTGTTTCCAGCTGTTTCAAAACAATGTTTATTTTAAGTCATAGAATAAAACAAATTTTTTCAAAAGCAATGTACACTATCCACTGCTACTATTTAATATTTGTATGCATTGTTTTGGGATGTATTTGGACTTCTGTGCCAAGTATATATATATATATATAGCGTTATAATTTCCTCTACTTATGCAGTTTGTTTATTAGCATAATGGATACGCCACTTGACTGGATATGCCCAGCCGTTCGAGTTTCATTTCTCAGCATGGATTCACTCGCTACATCTAGCCACACTGATGAGTCGTAGACGACGAAACAGCTCTCTGTGGATGACTATGTATATACTTTACGATTTAAATCCATTTCAAATCATGCTCCAACTAAAGAGTACACACAAAGGTATTAATAGTTGTTTCCGGCTGTTTCAAAACAATGTTTATTTTAAGTTATACAATGGAGCAAATTTTTTCAAAAGCAATGTACACTATCTATGTATCCTGGGTAGACTACAACCATTACTGAACAGATAATCTTTAACAAATAGGTAACACCTTCCAACGTACAGGTAACCTTCACGAAAATGTGTTGCCTTCACCAAGCGTACGACGCGCTCAGTAATTACCAGCCCGACTAACTTAGCTCTTCGGAATTTGCTTTATATCGACTGCAGGGGCAACGACTGATTGAACCAATTTGCACGCGCTGTACATTAAATCGTAGGGTGAACTGCTTAAGAGAGGCAACACACTTAGGAGAAAGATAACTGTAAAATAAGACAATTTAGATGTTGAAGCCGCCAGGGGTGGGGGGGGATGACACACTTGTCAAACTGTGGCAGATCCTGCAGCCAATCAGTGGTGCTCAGCATTCCTTTAGCTAGTGAGATATTTAGATGATCGGAGAATCCAAGATCTCCCTACAACCTTCAGAGTCAAAGGCACAGTAAACATGATCTTCTAAAACTGCATATATATATATACACACATATATATATATATATATATATATATACACACACACACATATATATACACACATATATATATACATATATATATATTCAACTGAGTGGCTTCGAGGTGGTCTCAGAGACCGATATCTCAACTTGCCAATGTAACCTTATATATATATATGTGTATGTCAGTTAATTTTTAATATTTGTTTAAATATGTTCTTGTGGATTTTGAAAAAGTTGCAATTGTGTGTATGCATCTCTCTATATATATTTGTGCATGTATATATACAATGAGTATGCATATATATTTATTTATTTGTTAAACTCTGTTTTATTGTAAGAGGAATACATTGAGCTTCTATTTTCTTTACAAGTTGAAAACTCAATTCATTTTGGTAGCCCCTCGTGAGAATGTTTTCCAAGTAAATTTTAAATAATTATATCTATGTGTGTGTGTATATATATCTATGTGTGTGTATGTATATACATACATATGTATATATAGATATATAGAGCGATATGTATGCGTATGTATATATATATATATATATTAATGCAATAATGAAGGGAAGACGTGTTGAATTTTTCATAATTAAAAGAAAAAAAAAAATTTTTGCCAGTCGACTAGTTTCGCCCACACTTTACAAGGCTGTTATCGTGGGATTTAAAAAAAACAAAAAAAACTTTTATATTTAAAATGAAATTAGCGTTATGTTATGAAGGGGGAAAAAAAAGAAAAAAAGTTCGAATTTAAAATAAAATAAGCGTGATGTTATATGGAATGAAGGTTGTGTCTTAGAGACTAATCACATTCAACCCCAAGAGAGACTCCTTCTGTTTGCAGAGGGAAGGCCTCTTGAGGCGTACGTGGATAGTCTCCAAGATTTTCAAATGATAAGATGAGTCAGCACAGTTTCAACGATGTTATGTACAGGCAAATCGATGGTGTTTCCATGGGGTCAGTCCTGGGACCAACGTTGGCGAACATTTTTGTGGGTTTCCATGAGAAAGAACTTCTATCGGAACCCATGAAACCGTTAGTCTACTTTAGACGACACATTTTGCCTCTTTAATAATGAAACAGAGGCAAATACATTCTTCTCCTTACTGAATAATATGCATCCCGCATTAAAGTATACATATGAAGGTGAGGGCAATTCCTCCCTAGCTTTCCTGGATGTATTGGTGACGAAAACTCCATTCTGTTACCATACATCAATATATCGTAAACCTACGTTTACAGGATTGTATACTCGTTGGGACTCATTCTGCCCGGGAAAACGAAAATTAAATCTAATTTGGACCCTAACACATAGAGCACTTATGATCTGTTAAAAATCAAAATTGGACGAAGAAATACAAATAATTATTGATACTCTGTCCAATAATGGCTATCCTCTGGATGTGATTAGGTCAGTCATCAATAGGAAAGTGGCCAAGTTTTCCAAGGAAAAAACATGTACGGTGGCTAAATGTCCAATTTATATTCGTTTGCCTTGGTTAGGTACAGTAAGTGAGAAGTTTGCCAAACAAATCAACTCAGCGGTGGAAAATTGTTATTTTTCATCTAATGTGCGGGTTGTGTTCTGTACAAAACCTCTGTTACCATCCTCTCGAAAAGACGCCCTGCTCCCCCCACCATAAAAATAACGTGATTTATCATTTTAAATGTAATTGCAGTGCCAATTACGTGGGCTGGACGACGTTGAGATTAGACAACAGAGTACAGCAACACATACCTAGTAAAATCAGGAATGGAACCTTCCGGTGACGGGACGTTCTAAGAAATACATACGATTCTTCGATAACTGACCATCTGATAAATAACCCGTTGTGCGCAACGAACTTTAGCACAGATTCATTTTCCATCTTAAGCTGTGCTCACTCATCTTATTATTTGAAAATCTTGGAGACTATCCACGGACGCCTCAAGAGGCCCTCCCTCTGCAAACAGAAGGAGTGTCTCTTGGGGTTGAGTGTGATTAGTCTCTAAGACACAACCTCCATTCCATATAACATCACGCTTATTTTATTCTAAATTCGAACTTTTTGTTTTTTTCCCCCTTCATAACATAACGCTAATTTCATTTTAAATATAAAAGTTTTTTTTGTTTTTTTTAAATCCTACGATACCAGTCTTGTAAAGTGTGGGCGAAACTAGTCGACTGGCAAAAAATGTTTTTTTTTCTTTTAATTATGAAAAATTCAACACGTCTTCCCTTCATTATTGCATTAATAAAGTTTTGTACCCCCCCCCAAAATAATGATATATATATACATATGTATATATAGAGCGATATGTATGAGTATGTATGTGTGTGTATATATATATATATATATATATATATTATATATATATATATATATATATAATTTAAGGATTGCCAAATTGCTTTATAACAATAGTAAAATTAACATGAAATATCAACATTTTTAACAAAACTTTCAACTCAAGTCTCAGTTTCAACAGAAAAGTTGAAATAACATTTTTACAGGATTTCATTGAAACATTAAACAACAACCGATGAAGACACAAAAAAATTGGGGTTTTCTTTTTATGTAAAATTAGCAAAGGAAGTGCGTGTACCCCCCCCCCCACCAAAAAAAAAAGAAAAGAAAAGAAAAAGAAAGAAAAAAAGAACAGAAAAAGAAAAAAAAAGAACAGAAAAAGAAACCCAACTTTGTTGCATATCATGTCAATATTTGTAGGATAGAATATTAAACACAAAGTCTCACAATATTTTTTTTAAGTCTCTTTTTTAACAAAGGCTTTAACAATGTTTTTGTTTTTTTAATTTGACAAAATGTGGATTTGGCACCCCAAGTATGGGAACAGTTGAAAGGAATCGGTTTAACATAACACCGGATCTGAAGTAACTCACATGCCATGCCTCCATAAATGTGAACAAAATAGAACATGTATTTATATGTGTGTATACATTTACATATGTATGTGTATGTCTATATGTAAGTGTGTATGTATAATATAATGTATGTACATGTATATATATATATATATATATGTGTGTGTCTAGTTCGGTCTTAACCACACAGACAAAGAAGTGTAGTGGTGACTGCCATGTCAAAATATGAAACAGACAGCGAGAGAGGCCGACGTTGCTGTGTTGCCACGACTATCACAATATCAAGATTAAAGGAGATAGAAAAATCTCTTAAAAACAAAAACTAAGAGAGATTTAAGAGGTTGATGTAGCTTGCTTGTATTAGAAATACATTTATTTATATATGGTGTTACAGAATGATCAAATCAAAACAACATGATACTGTCGGTTTCAAGTCAGCAAGTGTTCAAATTTCACCGACTATCATCAGCCGGACACGTTATGTTTATTTAACTGTTACTTGTTTCTCGTTTTTCTTTGAAAAATGTGTTTTTCAGAAAGTTATGAAAACGATAAATTGAAATAAATTTTTTTATCAAAAATAAAAATAAAATAGAAGTAAAAATAAAAAAAAGTGCTTATGCAGTTTAGAGACCAGACTATTTTTTAGGTAAGACTTTTCAAGTTGAATTTAGTTTTTACGGTAGATGTTTGTTTATTAAATTGTTAGGTGAAAGTACAGAATAGTTAATAAATCCCCCCCCCCCTCTCCCCATGTTAAGAATGGCTTTCTACATAACCTTATTATTTCAGCCCGGTTCATAAACTGCATGAGTACAAATAATAATAATAATAAAAAAACAACGACAATAATAATAATAATAATAATAATAATAAAAAATAATAATAATAATAGTAATGTTGATAATAAATTTATAATAATAATAACAATAATAAAAGAAATAATAATAATATCACTAATAAAAATAATATAACGATCGGACGAAGGGAGCTCTTGCTTTGTTCCATTATGTGTGGGAATCTTCAAGAGTTGTCCCCCTTTGCAAATTGGCTGTTTGGAGAATTTGAAAGCTAGATGGCTCTGGTTGACAGTCAATTTGCATAGGTGGGGCAAAAAGTAGTACAAAAACTGTACTCTTTTCATTGAGCTGGTGAAGAGCGGTAGGGAGAGCAGAGTGAGGCTGAAAGAGGAGACTGAAGTACAAAGAATTGTTCTTGAACTGTTGCTTACCGATTGGACGTTGAGAAAGATTAACCACTGTGGTTTGCCACCAGATTTTTTTTACATTTGTCTTCACGGATTGACCACATATATATATTATATATATATATAGAGAGAGAGAGATAGAGAGAGAGATCGAACTGCTAGTCTTTGGGATTCCCTCCCTGCCCCCTGTTTCCCTGACTGTACCAACATGCAGCAGTTTAAATATAATGCGAACAAACATCTCGCTACACAACTCCCCACTATAAATTCGGCCCCTAATTCACAGTATATTGCCTTTTATAAATTATCTATGTATAAGAGATTTTCTTTTCTATAAATCTATGACCTATGACCTCAAGACTGACTTTGGTAGTTAATAACTTTTTCTTTTTCAGAATGAATAGATTATTTCCCGTAATCCAGCTTCGTTTTATAATTTGCTCATCGAGTCATTGTCAATTGTTGTCAACCGTCACAAAGCAGATTCGCCCCCCCCCCCCCCCGTGTCCCCTGTCTGCGTGTGCGGCACAAAAGAAGTTACAACAGGTGAGCAACAGGTTCGTTCTGCGTCCTCTGCCAACAACGGAAATGTCTTTCTAACAACGTGTATTGATTTATCTACCTCCCACAAGGTAAGATGTGACACAAGGTCGGGAAAATGGGGAAAAAACCAGCGCTCGAGAATTTGAGCACTCTGGCTATTTAAAAATTGCCTGGGCAGCCCCGTCGGCATTCCCCGGTAAGGGCGCCTCAGGCGATTAGCAATAAACTAACCCCTTCTCAAAGGGTGAGAAGGCAAAGCCTGGGAGGGTGGATCTCCTAGAACTACACAGGACAGGGGTGCAGTATCCATCGGAACAGATACTACACTTTGATCTTGGCCAAAAGGCCAGGATCAAAATGTAGTAGCTGTTCTGACGCTACACTTGGTCTTTTCTGTCCTCAGTTAGTGAAGGAGAAATCCTTCTAGACTGAGGCAATTTAAATTTTTGTTCCAATCCAGAATGACCCTTTTTAGGGAACTGGATTGTTCCCCCACATTAAAACTGACCTTGTGTTTAACTCTGCCCTCGTGGGGAGGCAAGTATTGATTTACTCCTCTCCAGGAGTTAGGCACAAGGCCAGTTTTTATCCTACTCCCACAAAGTAAGATGTGACCCAAGGTCGGGTCGGGAAAGTGGGGTTTGAAAAGCCAGCGCCCGAGAGGTGAGCACTCTGGCCATTTAAAAATTGCCTGGGCAACCCTGTCGGCATTCCCCGGTAGGGGCGCCTCAGGCAGTAAGCAATAAACTTACTCCTCCCCAAAGAGGGGAGGCAAAGCCTGGGAGGGTGGACCTCCTAGAACTGCACAGGACAGACCCATTGACCGGCGTAAGTCAAGCCCCGAAGGACAAGACAATACCAGTATGGGGTGCAGTATCCATCGGAACAGATACTTCACTTTGATCTTAGCCAGGAGGCAAGTAGCGAGGAACAGAAATGGATTACTACAGCACATTTCCCAGTATCCCTAGTCTCTTTTGTATATGAATCTGATTATTTTTTAAAAATTTATATGGTTGTCTGTCTGCTTGGCATAAATAGGGTTTATTTATCATCGCGTCGTGTAACGGTCGAAGTTAGCCTCGTTGGTTGGAGCGTTCGGAATTGGAGTTAAAAGTGATTCTTGTTCCGAGCTTCGAATTACGCAAATGGTTTGAACAGATATCTCCACACTGATGATTCCACAAGGATGAAACATATACGTATGGAGATAATAATTAAATATTTATCATTAAATAATTACATTTAATATTATTCTTTCTATATAAAATTATATTTTAATATTTTACCTACGTATGACGTCGTTTCAAGTTTACGGCTTTCATCCGTGCAGAGAAAATAACAATCTCAGACGGTCACAGGGCGCGAACCCGGTTCACAGAGACACTTCGAATCTGTAAGTGTTCACTTAGTCCCATAGGCCACGGGAGATTGTCAAGTGATGATAGAGAAATTAAGTTATATTTAAAACACTGAAAGCGGTGAGTGTAAACATAAAAACATATATATATATATATATATATATATATGTTTTTATGTTTATATTTTATTTTATTTTATATTATCTTTTATATTAATTTTTAAAAATTATTTTTTGATTTTAACATTTTGATTCTTAACGGGACCGTTAAGAATCAAAATGTTAAAATCAAATTTTGAAATTTTAAATTTCTTTTCTTTTTTCTCCATTTCATTTTTTCCAAATATGATCTACGGTTAAGATCGGATTCTAACTCTACCTGATGAGATCTCAGTTTATAATAGCTGTTGATCGATAACATATCTTCTTTCCTCAGATCGCTTACCTTTGAAATTCCCTTCCTTCTCCCGGTTTCCTCGACAGTACCAACATGCAGAAATTTAAATGTAATATAAACAAAGATCTTGCTGCCCAACTCCCCATCCAGGTTGCCCCCCTACTACAGTAGCCCCTTACTCTACAGTGGAAATATATCTTGTTCGGGTGAATTTTTTAAATGAGTAAATAAAATAAAATTTTGTATAATTTAAAAATTTCACCAGTTAACTCAATCGTTATAAATTGTTATTTTGCATGAGATCAGTGATTCAAGAAGCTGTAGTCGATTAATCTTCCTGTATAGAACGACACAGTCACCATAGCATCATTATTATTATTATTTCAATGATTCTGTGGTTTGGAGAAATGTTCCCGCACCCCAACTTGATCCAAACACCGAACTGGTTGTTGCCGATTTTCATAAACTATCCACTTTGAGACGTTTTGTTTCAGCCAAAGAAGCGTTGATGCCACGTCAAACCGAAGATATCTCTTGTCGAGCTTCTTTTATTTCTCCAGTTGCTGGAGGTGGTCCACAAGTGACAGATGATTTACACCTATTTATTTCTCCAGTTGCTGGTCCACAAGTGACAGATGATTTACACCTATTTAATTCTCCAGTTGCTGGAGGTGGTCCACAAGTGACAGATGATTTACACCTATTTATTTCTCCAGTTGCTGGAGGTGGTCCACAAGTGACAGATGATTTACACCTATTTATTTCTCCAGTTGCTGGAGGTGGTCCACAAGTGACAGATGATTTACACCTATTTATTTCTCCAGTTGCTGGAGGTGGTCCACAAGTGACAGATGATTTACACCTATTTATTTCTCCAGTTGCTGGAGGTGGTCCACAAGTGACAGATGATTTACACCTATTTATTTCTCCAGTTGCTGGCGGTGGTCCACAAGTGACAGATGATTTACACCTATTTATTTCTCCAGTTGCTGGAGGTGGTCCACAAGTGACAGATGATTCACACCTATTTAATTCTCCAGTTGCTGGAGGTGGTCCACAAGTGACAGATGATTCACACCTATTTAATTCTCCAGTTGCTGGAGGTGGTCCACAAGTGACAGATGATTTACACCTATTTAATTCTCCAGTTGCTGGAGGTGGTCCACAAGTGACAGATGATTTACACCTATTTATTTCTCCAGTTGCTGGAGGTGGTCCACAAGTGACAGAGGATTTACACCTATTTATTTCTCCAGTTGCTGGAGGTGGTCCACAAGTGACAGATGATTTACACCTATTTATTTCTCCAGTTGCTGGAGGTGGTCCACAAGTGACAGATGATTTACACCTATTTATTTCTCCAGTTGCTGGCGGTGGTCCACAAGTGACAGATGATTTACACCTATTTATTATTATACCAAAGCTGAGTTAATCAACGTTTGTTTTCCTAAAACCTTTTTCCCCATATATTTTTATCATATTTTTTATTAGATAATGGCGGGTACGTTTGCTAGTATAACTATTAACTAAATACAATTGCTCAGATAGATTTGACGCTTGGTTGTAAACAGGATGAATTCTAGACAAAGATCACTAAACGGTCACTATTTTGAAATGTAAAAAAAAAAAAGTAAAACGTGAAAGATGTAAAATGTAAAAAAAATGTAAAAAAAAGTTAAAACATATAAAATTGTAAAAAAAACAACTTTCAACTGAATTTAAGCTAAAAATAAACTTTATGCAATTTTACTAATATAGAGAATAATCATTAAAATTATTCATGATAATTAAATTAACCAGTGTAATTTTAAAATCATAAGTCTTTTTATCTTTCCTTGAATTCAGCTGACTTTTCGAGGGGAAACAAGCTGTAGGGAAATGAATCCTCGAAATACACGGGTGCCACGACGGTGAGTTATTTCCCTTTGTTTACCCAAAAAGGGTTAGAGAGTAAAACCGTGGCTTTACTTTCGGCAGCCTCATAAATCTTGCTTTCCTTATTTTGTCCTTTAGTCCTCACATTCCATGAGCAATATTTCTGACAAAGGGGGAAGAACTGCTGTTTTCTGGATTGGAATGTATCAAACTACCACTTATTGTTGGCTAGTTTTTACCTTGAAGTAAAATTTTTTTTAGCTCTTTATATCAAGTGGCTTCATGTCTTGTCTGGAGCGATTTCCATAAAAATGAAAAAAAAAAGGAATTCACCGGCGACAGACGTCTCATATGAAGCGCGCTGCAGAATGGAGTACATCTGGGTTGTGCAGATATCCTTATCCTATCTTAAAAGATTGCCACTAAACGTGAATAAAAAATAATGTTTTCTATAATGTTACACGTACGGTTTTTCATGTCAACTGTAAATAAATGTGTAAATAAATGTGTAAATAAATGTGTACTTCATTATTAGTTCCTATAATATTTATGTTTTGAACTTTAGCAATCATGCAGTATAGTTAACAGTTGAGACATCAACAAGAACAAAATATACAATAACATTTACCAAATGCAAGAAAATTTAATTTTCTACTGACCTGCATGTTTTTACAGTTCTGAAACATTTTGTAAGTTTTTTATATTTCAGAATTTGTTTTCAACCCTCATACAGCTTTAACAAACAATGGCTGGTCACATACAACCATAAGCTTTGAGATACTGCGACTTATTTTGAAAATAAAACAAACTTTAAAACAGTTTCAGTAAGTTAAAAAATATACAGATCGGTCGAAAATTAAATTTTAATGCGTTTATTGGCAGTTATTAGTTGTATTTTTTTTTAAATGTTCAATTTAGTTACAATTACTCTCAGGTCCACTCTAAATACAGGGCTGTGAGATAAAATAACCTCTTATCACAACACTGGTGACTTCGACGTGATTGTTTATTTTTTAACGTTTAAATTTAAAACAGATTTTTTAAATCTTTTTTTTTAGGAAAAAAGAAAAAGAGAGGAAAAAAAGAAAAAAGATGATAAATGATAATTTCGAAGTTGTAAATAATTTATCACTTTAGAACAAAAAAAAAAGGATTTTCAACAGAGATGTTAGATGAATTCAGTTCACCAACAAGGCAGATAAACCAGACCCAGATTAAGGTTGTTTACATACAAAGAGGTTAAAACCATTTTGACAAGAAAAATTCAAAAAATGATTTGCCAATGTGGGTAGGCAAATAGAATATTTGCAGAAAATTTTACAGTGCTAATTAAAAGGTTTGTTAAGATATATATATATATATATATATATATATATTATATATATATATATATATATATACTTTTTTATATATGAGGAGAAAGAGAAAGAGGTAGAAAATTGCCTAAGTTGATTATTTTCTAATTTGTGTTAACAAAAAAAGATTTTTGTCTAAAAGTGTGAAAAAGTTATTAAAATTGCAGATTTGTTTTTATCAGAAAGGTGAACTCGCCTTTTTAAGCACTTGATTCGTTTCAGTTGAACCTCTCTTTAACTATTTTCATGTGTTTAATATAAATCGACATTTTTTTTATAAACCGTATCAAGAGAAAAATTAAAGGCATAAAAAAAATGTCAGAAACATTGTCAAAAAGATTTTTAAAAGGATTTTCTAAAAGAAAACAAAAATCTTAAATAGATGAAAATGAAATGTTAAGTAGATGAAAAGAAAATGTTAAAAAGATGAAAAACTTAATATGATGCAAAGAAAATGTTAAGTAGATGAAAAGAAAATGTTAAAAAGATGAAAAGAAAACGTTAAATGTTAAGTAGATGAAAAGAAAATGTTAAATAGATGAAAATAAAATGTTAAATAAATGAAAAGAAAATGTTAAATAAATGAAAAGAAAATGTTAAATAAATGAAAAGAAAATGTTTAAAAGATGAAAAACTTAATATGATGCAAAAATCTTAAATACATGAAAAGAAAATTCTAAAAAATAAATAATGATTAATATGATGAATAAATGTTATAAAAACAAATGTTAAAAAGATGCACAATAATAATAGCACAAAAATAAAATGATTACGCAAAAAAAATTCTTTATAATTTGTTAGAAAAAAGAAAAAAGAAAAGAAGCCTCCCTGCCAAAAACATTCATAAAATAAGATTAAATTCTTACATTTTAATATAATAACGTTTTGCAAAAAAAAAAAAAAAAAAAAAATGGTTGATGAAAGCGTTTATTAAATCTTTTTTTTTCTTTGACAACATTTTTGTGATGCAATCTAATTTTCTATCTTGTAAAATAAGTTGAAGAAAAAATGGCATGAATAGAGAACAAAAATAAATAAAAAATTGGTAAGTAAATGGAATTGTGTCATATGTAAATAAATAAAAAGTTTGCGTAGCTGAAACGAACTTAATGTGGTTCTTTTATACAACAGGAACACATGCAAAAATTACTGTTTTATTTGGTTTAGAAGCACAAATAAACAATAATACTTGACTTTTGCCCATAAACTTTTACTCCAAGCTCCAAATTACTTTCTATTCATTAGTTTAAAGGCTTAAAATCACTTTCGAATATCGAGCTGTCACAACGATAGTGATTCAAACCAGAGAAAGGCTTCAAAGTCATTTACAAAATTCGAAACGTCACCGATTAAACATATTGCGGCTATTTTTTAAAAATCTATTAACAGTCGGTTAAAATGGCCTTCTAGACTGTTGTTGCAAACTATTCACAATATTTTTAATTTCAAAATTTGAAATGTCACTGACGACACACATTGTAGCCATTTTTGAATCTATTAATAGTAGGTGAAAATGGCTGACTTGTTTAAGAACGTTTCGTTCAGAAAATGAATCCGATTCTATAAAGTGTAGAAACAGCACTTCTGTCGAACATGACGCACATCTAGGCCGTTGTCATTCAAACTATTCAAACTATTTTCATGAGCGGGGTTTGTTTCTTCCACGTTGCAATGTAGCTTAGAGTGTTTAACGTTTGGCACGCTTTCATAAATTTTAGCCATTAAATTCAGATTTAAAGAGTCGTAGACCTAGTGATGGGACGATTCCAATATTTTTCCCGATTCCAATACAATTACCGATTCTGTTCTAAATTCCCAAATCCGATTCTTTTAAGATCTCTAAATAATTAGCTATAGAGTCGTTTTTTTTGTTGTTTTTTTTTTTGGATTACCTTAAAAAAACCATCTAATATGTGCATATATTTTCTCAAACGTAAAAATACACTTGTAGGGGTGGGGATCTATACATTTTAGTTTTACTGGTAATTTAAAATCAATAAATATTTATCGTTAGTACCAGCAATGGAAAATTAAGTTTTAAACAAAAACAACAACACAAAAAAAAAACCACAATGAAAAGAATCGTTTTTGGCATCGGAAAATAGGCATCATTTTTACCGATTCCGAGATCCCAAAAAGTTCTGACTTTTCCGATTAATCGTCCCAACACTACTCAGACCCCCGAATGTCATACGTGCCAACCAGACGACGATCTTTTGAAAATAACTAAAATTGCAAGCAATTTTACTCATAGAAATTGAATTTTTGAATTTAAAGTTTATTGAAGAATTGTATAAAATGTTTTATTTATTTTTGAGTTTATAGCCTTCCTCTCAAATGTTCGGATCTTTTGCTCATCGGAGGTTGGCAGGTCTGGAAATGGTCAAAGAATGGAACAGTCGAAACATGTTAAAGGAATCAAGAACATCAAAAAGGGAAGCTTTGTTGTCCAAAAGAAAACTTGGAATAAATAAAAGAAATGTTCTGCCATGTGAAAGGCGTTAAAACATGAACCAATATTGAAGAAAATGAAATGTTCCTTTAAAAAAAAAAAAAAAAGGCAAGAGAATGGAATTGGTGTTTTTTTTCGTTTTTTCTCTCACAGATTATCATGAATTACCAATTCCGAAAGTTTGTGTTTTTGAAAAGCTTCCAAGAATATAATAAAAAATTTTTTTTTTAAAAGGGTACTTCTCCAGCCAGATGTTTTTGATTGCGATTTACTGAACAAACCAGAAATGGTTGAAGCAGTTTATGATTTGAAAGCCGCGGAAAAAATGTAAAAAGGCAGAAGACACTAAAGCACTCAGGTATTTGTTACTGTAACTAACAGAACAAAAATATAGAATGAAAAAACAAATATGCAACAAATAAATGTTACCAAAGGCAAGATAAGTTATTCTTCTACCTACCTGGATAAGTTTATTTGAGTTATAACTTATTTTAAAGCGTTTTTTTTCCCAAAAACAAACAAACCTGGTGTCCACTCTGTTCAGTTAGTACAAAAAAAACAAAATGTCTGCCCATAAGCCCCGTACGAAAACCAATAATCGCTCAAAAATCGAAAATTAAACAAATAACTGGTAGAACATTACATTTTCGCACAATTGGTGACATTTATAAGATGTGTTTCTACCAGTATTTTGTTTAATTTTCCGTTTTTTGAGCGATTATCAAGGGTCCTCGTGCAGGGATCATGGGCAGCCATTTTGTTTTTCGTTCTAAATGAACACAGGAGGCACTATGTTTGTTTTGAGAGAAAAAAAAACGCTTTAAAATAAGTTAAAACACAAATAAACTTATCTAGGTAGATAGAAGAATAACTTATCTTGCCTTTGGTAATATTTATTTGTTGCATATTTGTGTTTTCACCCCTTTTTAGTTCTGTTAGTTACACTAGCAAATATCCAAGCATTCAATCACAAAACCGAAATGAATTTAAACGCAGTGACAACAGCCGTTCAATCTTAACAAATGCAAACAGAAAGCCAGCCTTTTTGGTAAAACTATATCCTTATCGCATTTAGTCCTCACATTTCATGAGCAATGTTTCTGACAAAGGGGGAAGAATTGCTGTTTTCCAGGTTGGAATCTATCCATATAACATTTATTGTTGGCTAATCTTTTTTACCTTGAAGTGGTATTTTTTTGTTTCAGATAAAACATCAAATGGCTTCATGCCTTGTCTGGAGCGATTTCCATAAAAAATTTTTAAAAATTACCATTAAATAAAAATATTTCGATCAAGAGAAGACATAGAGGCTAGTAGGATTACGGTTAGCGTTGAACTTACTACACTCGTATCTCCTCAACGTAAATACCGCTGACCCATCAAACTAGCAGCAAAATCACACCCCTTTACTGTAGAGCTCCCTAGATGTGAGAAGAGGTTCTATTCTCATAGCTTCTTTTCTTGGATAGTTTGCCTTTGGGATCCCCTCCCTGCTCCCTGTTTCCCCAACTATACCAAAATTCAAAAATTTAAATGTAACGTGAACAAACATTTTGCTGCCCAACTCAGGTTGACCCCCTATAAATCAGGCCCTTTATGCAGTAGCCCCTTACATGTTTCAGTGGCAACATGCCTTGTTTGGGATGAAAAAAAGTACAAAAAAAAAAAAAAAGGGAGGGGGTAAAATTTTTTTTAGCTCCTCAAAAATAACAAATTTGAAAAAAAATAAAGTTGATTCACTTAAAGTTGTTTCATTTGATGTCATTACTAATTGACTGTCCAGCGATGAACGGCCATTTCCGGTCAGTTCCGTAAATCACAATCGGAAACATTGGGCCGATATGGATCCTCCTCAGCTGGAAAAGTACAAAAAAAAAAAAAAAAAAAAAAAAATGAAAACAAGATTTTCTTTTTTTTTTTTAATAAAGTCATTTCTTTCTCAAAGTTGCTCAATAACACCACACGGTGGCGCTACTGATACAGTTAAGCAGCAAATAGAGGCGCACTACAGGTCCGCTGCTTCTTACTGCGACCACGTTAACATATAATGTACAGCACAAAGTCTGTGACCTTAAGGTCACGATCTGTCTCGATTTTTATCATCCACAACAAATAATAAAAAAAAATAAAAATAACAGCAAAAAAAAAAAAAAATGTACTTCTTTAGTAAAAGCCCAAAACTTGAGTAAAATAACACCAAAGTCTTACATTTTTAATATGGTGGCCTGTAAAGACAATAATCAATTTTAGGGTTGCAGAGTCGGAAGGCATAAGGTCCAACTCGGAGAATTCCAAAATATCGGACAGACTCCTTATTTTGAAGGCTTTCAATATTCAGACTGTCTGTTCTTTTTTCAGACACTAAAAAATCCGATTCCGACTCCTAGCATTCTTATGAGTCCGACTACAACTCAGACTCCTTCCAAAAGCTCCGACTCCCTCTGACTCTGCAACCCTGATCAATATGGTAGCCTGTAAGGACAATAATCACTCTCCGATGAAAGAAAATGGATTATGAAAGTTTATAAAAAATCCAATTGAATGTTTTAATAAAAGGTTTGATTCGCCTCTTTTTGTGGCATATCAACTCTTTTTTTTTTTTGCATGGGTTATTTAATGCCAAGACATGATACCCATCGTAAATGATTACTTGGAGTTGATGAAGGAAGGAAGGGAGGGGTTCATACCTTTTTGCAACAGTATTCGTGCGTAATAGATCGAATTGCGTTCAAACATGGCAAAATAATTCCACTTTCCATATTGGTAAAAATTATACAACACGCCTTCCTCACCATCCATCGTGGTAAAAGAAAAAAAAGAAAAAAAAAAGGTGCATGTATGGAAAAACATACGCCCCCCCCCCCTCAATTTGTGAGATTTTAATTAAAAGTTTTGTAATTAAAAATAAAAGAATTGCCCGGTGTAAAATAGAAGCGGTTAAAAAGTGTAACATCTTTATATTAAAGCTTCTATCTCCCAATTCGTCTCTCTCTATCTTTCTCTTTCCCCCTCCTTCCCCGCTTTTCCCCACCCCTCTTTCACCTGCGCTCAGCCCATTCCTCTCTCTTGTTTTAATGTATTAAAAATAATAATGAAATCATTCACCTGAGTTTTCAGTTTTAAAGTTATTGCTCCCGGGCAACACCGAGTTTCTTCCACACCCCACCGCCCTTAAAAATATAATCAAGTTTATATTTGTTTTAAAGTATTCTCGAGCAACTCCGAGTTTCTTATCTCCTCCCCCCTTAATAATATAATGATACTCATATTTATTTTAGTGTATTGCCAAGCAACCGAGTTTCTTGTCTAGTATACAATACTATAACAAAACACATTGATCTTTTCGCTAACATGCAACGCAGCATTTAAACACACTTGCTTTATATTAAATAAAAAACGAAAGGCCAACAGTTTTCGTTCAGGATGAAAATGAGGATTTCTGAAACTTTTGCTAGGTCACCTGGTAGAAGAGGTCTGATGTTGGAAGATCTTAAACAACTCACAACTCATATTTGAGAAGATAGTGACTATGAAAATTAAATGGGATTATGTCGGAATTGCTTCCTATATTGAATCAGAGCATCATTCTTATCACAAATTTATACAGTCAAGTATTTACCAGAGATGTATACAGTCAAGTATTTACCAGAGATGTATACAGTCAAGTATTTACCAGAGATTTATACAGTCAAGTATTTACCAGAGATTTATACAGTCAAGTATTTACCAGAGATTTATACAGTCAAGTATTTACCAGAGATTTATACAGTCAAGTATTTACCAGAGATTTATACAGTCAAGTATTTACCAGAGATGTATACAGTCAAGTATTTACCAGAGATGTATACAGTCAAGTATTTACCAGAGATTTATACAGTCAAGTATTTACCAGAGATTTATACAGTCAAGTATTTACCAGAGATGTATACAGTCAAGTATTTACCAGAGATTTATACAGTCAAGTATTTACCAGAGATTTATACAGTCAAGTATTTACCAGAGATTTATACAGTCAAGTATTTACCAGAGATTTATACAGTCAAGTATTTACCAGAGATGTATACAGTCAAGTATTTACCAGAGATGTATACAGTCAAGTATTTACCAGAGATGTATACAGTCAAGTATTTACCAGAGATTTATACAGTCAAGTATTTACCAGAGATTTATACAGTCAAGTATTTACCAGAGATGTATACAGTCAAGTATTTACCAGAGATTTATACAGTCAAGTATTTACCAGAGATTTATACAGTCAAGTATTTACCAGAGATTTATACAGTCAAGTATTTACCAGAGATTTATACAGTCAAGTATTTACCAGAGATTTATACAGTCAAGTATTTACCAGAGATGTATACAGTCAAGTATTTACCAGAGATGTATACAGTCAAGTATTTACCAGAGATTTATACAGTCAAGTATTTACCAGAGATTTATACAGTCAAGTATTTACCAGAGATCTCATTATGATTCTCATCTTTTTTATCTGAATTTGTGATTCTCTCTAATATAAACATATGCCTAACCCTTCTATTTCGTGTCTGTCTGAAGCCGAAACTATACTATTACTTATATTGATTTTACTATTGTTCTTTTTAATGCTCAATTCAGTTTACTATACTATTTCAGACTAATATTCTGAATACAGCGGTCTCAATGATGTCGTCCGACAAGCACTAAACATCGCTGGCTTCCCATCGATCCTCGAACCAGTTGGCCATGACAGTTCGCAAATGACCTGATGGCCTGACGGTGTTTCCCCTTTGCAAACGGTAAGTCACTTATATGTGATGCAGCGTGTGTCGACACTTTGGCACCATCATCAGCGATAGAATCGGCAACAAACCCTGGACACGCAGCAGTGTCAACAGAGAGCCGCAAGCGGTCAAAATATGCCGGTCTTCTCGACAGATTTGTGTTTCAACCGATTCCTGTGGAGACGAGTGGAGTGATACGCTCGGCAGCCTTGGTCTATTAATGACGCACCACACCGAGGACAATCGTGAATCGACCTGACTTTACGAGCGCCTCTCCATCGCCATTATTCGTGGAAACGCCTCGAGCCCGCTCTCGGCCTGCCAAGCCAGCTGGACATTCGATGAAACTTCCTGATGCGTGCATGTTGCTTTCGCAAAAGGGCAATTTATTAATTAATTATTATTTGCTTTTATAAATAAATATATAAACAATTTTTCAGACTAATGTACTATCTTTCAATACTCAATTCAGGGGAAGGAAGTAAGTGTAGTATCTGTTCTACTGCCATGAGACAATCCTCCCAGGCATTAACTCCTCCTTTTTTGGGGAAGGAGAGGGGGTAGTGTAGTATCTGCTCTGCTGTCATGATATAATCCTCCCAGGCATTAGCTCCTTTTTTTGGGGGTGGGAGGAGGGGAGGGGAGGGGGAGTGGTGTAGCATATGTGTTGTGGACTGATCCGGATTCACCCATAGTGACAGGATGGATTCGTCAGGTCACTATGAAGCCAACACCTTTTCCCCTACTTAGCACGTCTGCCTAGAGCCGGTAATGGTAACCAACTTATTGTAATTAAGTATTCTTAATACAATTCCTATTCCTTCCAATTCCTGTCTTGGGTTTCTGATTTACTTATTGTTATTCTTACGATATAACAATATGTTTGTTCATCTTCATACTATCCTCCCAGGCATTAGCTCCTTTTTTTGTGGAGGGAGGGGAGTAGTGTAGTATATGTTTGTTCGTCTTCAAACTATCCTCTCAGATATTCTTGTGCTGTAATAAGAAAATGGTGACGTCATGCTAAATAAATATTAAAAACCCTGTTAGAATTAGATTTCACACTCAGATTGAACCTACATTCAAATATATATATATAATATATATATATATAGTCTCGGAAGTTTCTCAACCATTAAAACTAAAAAAAACAAAAAACAAAACAAAAAAACCCTTAAGTCCCAAGTCGTTCAGTGGAAAATCACTATAATATATATATACATATATACATAAATACATACATACATACATATATATTTGAATATATATTATATATATATAATTTAATAATTTAATTTAATATCTATTTTTAAATATTATTATTATAAAGCCCATTTAAGAAATTAAAGTTGAGCACTGTTCGGAGATATTAAAAACAGACTGTCACTTAACTATTAACAAGGGTTCGTTGAATCTTCTAGACTGTCTACTGTTTACTGCCCATTGTATTTAGGCAATACTAGAACTTTATTTCTCTTGTGTCACGTGATAATTTCTGGTGGCTGTGGAGATAGAGCAAAAGTGTGCAGAGTCTTGGTTGACTGTGAACCGGGTTCACACCCTGTGACCGTTTGAAATTGTCACTACATACACTGATGAAAGTGTAAGCTTGAAACTCCGGTGTATGTAGGTATGAATAATTTAATATTTATTTGTAAATATTATATGTATGTATATATATATATATATATATATATATATATATATATATATATATATATATGGATGTATGAGATAAGAATATGCTTCTGACGATTGGGTTTACCATGAAAGCTCCTTTTAATTATTTATTATTGTTATAAAGCTCTATCTAAAAGGACATTGTGCTCTTTGTCTGTGCAAGATCTGCAATCTTGATTCAGCTCTGTTCCTATTTTAAGTAAAAGCTCGATAATTGTTAAAATTTTACAACAGAGCATATATAAATAAAGAATATCATGCTAAATTCCAGTAACCAAGTTTTATTCCTTTTTTTTTCCAAATCCAAAAAACTTTGGTGCATTTTGACAGACCGTTTTGCATATAGATGAACAACCAAAAACTGATATGTCAATTCAGGATCTTTGATGCATGCTGCTCCTCAGAAAACCAAAGTTCGCCTCCAGAAAAATGATATATTTTAAGGCAGCAAACAGAAAAATTCACAAAACAAGCAACTTACATTGAATCTAGTTCCCACAAGGGAAACATGGATTGTTACGTCCTATTCAGGCAGCCATTTTTATTCAAACACAGAGCCATTAAAAATATGTATAATATTACCCAGCGGAAATGCCAGAACAGCCAATAATTAATGGGATGAATTAAAAAAATTTTTTTATAAAGATATAAATAAAATATAGATATACAATTATGGTGGAGTTAAAAAGAAATTATTGCAAAGTATAAAGATACGAAAATGCAATGACTTTTAAAATGCTGAAGATAAATATTAAGAATAAAAAATTTAAGAAAGTTTATTAATAGCCATCTTTATGTATAAAACAACTTTACCGCAATATAAGGGTACATATATTAACATATATATATATACACATACATATATATATATTGTGTGTATTTAGGCAGCATTTTCTAATTTATGCAAACATTGTTAAAAATAACAGAATTTGTCTGTTTAATTATACCTTTGTTTATTTTTTTCAATTTTTCTGATGGTCTTTTTTGTATTAAAATCAACAAAAAAAAAAAAAAAATACAGATACATATCCCCAATTGACAATAAAATTAGACTCATTATTTACTATAGAAATAAAAAATTTAAAACCCAAAATCTTGTAGTAAAAAACAATTCCTTCCCAACTCAAAAACTACTAGAAAGAACCAATGTTATTTATAAGTTTAAATTCCCTTTGGGAGAATGTAACTCCCATAATAATAATAAAGCTAATAGCTACATTGGTTTTACAACCACTACCCTATCCTGCCGCCTCACTATGCATCTTGAAAACTCTAGCTCAATTTACCAACATCTATAAAAACATAGCTGTCCTCTCTCTGATTTAAGACAAATTCTAGTTAATAGCACTAAAATTATACATTCCGAAACCAATTTAAAAAAATTTAAAATACTCGAAGCTATCTACATGAAAACACAGCAACCTAAAATTAACAACATCACATATGAATCCAGTGGTAACATTTTAAAATGCTTAACGTAATGCGATTTTGTTCTGTGATGCCATCCAGCGTTGCTTAATTTAAAATCACCAACGATTTCCTGAAACAATACGAAATAACGTTCTCTGCACGTTTCTCCGCTGTCTTTAAAATTCTCTTCCTTCTCCAGCTTTTTTGTTCATTTGCTTTTGACACCTAAGGATGATTCGACGAAGAATCGAAAACGTTCGTGAAACCTGTGGAACATTTATTAATTTTAATACAAAAAAGACCATCAGAAAAATTGAAAAAATAAAAAAAAGGTATAATTAAACAGACGAATTCTGTTATTTTTAACAATGTTTGCATATATATATATATATATATATATATATATATATATGATAATATATTATAATAAGACCCTTTAAGAAATTAAAGTCGGGCTATAAAACAAAGTTCCGAATACGTTTGTCAAACACTCTCGATTAGTTTTTTGTATGCTACCCGCTTCTAGGTACGTATAGATCTAAATTTCCCTTAATCACGTGACATTTTCCAGTGGCCACGAGGATAGGGTAACTGCTTTCAGATTCTAGGCGGACTCTGTGAACCAGGTTCACGTCTCCCGCCCGTCTGAAATAGTTTACTTTCCTGTACTGATGAGAGCTATAAGCTGGAAACGCTAGTGTCTGTAGGTAAAACTAATTTAATATTCATTTATAATTATATATATATATATAGTTATGGATATATCTGTGTACATGTTTGCATCCGTTTTTACAGGGTTTATTTGTGTTTGTGTGGTTGCATGTATGTGCATATATATGATTATTGAAAATGTTTTAATTTGATAGGTAAACTGTTAGTCGATCGTGTCGTTAAAAATATGAATGAATTAGCAGGGTTACCCGGAGCCATAAAAACAAAATTGAAGAGGTTAAAAAACTGTGCGTGTAACATCTTTATATTAAAACTTCTATCTCTCTACCTCTCCTAATCCACCTCTCTATTTTCTCTCTTTTCCCCTTCCCCATTTTTCCATATCCCTCTCTCCCACCCCTCTTTCACCTCAGCCCAGCCCGTTCCTCTCTTAAACACACTTGCTCTATCTAAAATATTAAGCACTTTGGATTAACTTATGCCACTTACCAAATGTAATACTGTAATTTTACTATTATGGCTCCTGGGCAACGTCGAGTACCTCTTTTTCTATTCAACACTTAAAAACACAAAACACAGTGAAGTTCTTTCTCCTGGTCTTCGCTGTTAGTTGATCGTGTCGTTAAAAATATAAATTAATGAATAAAATGAAAAGGAAGAATAAAGATTTGGTAGGTTTGATAATATTAATCTAAATTCATTATTAAATGTACGTAATAAAAAAAAAAACCGCAGTTAATAGCAACCAATAAATAAATAGGAATATAATAGAAATAAAAAACTCGTATTTTGATAATATTAATCTAAATTCCTTATTAAATGTACACAATAAAAAAAAGGTTTGATAATATTAATCTAAATTCATTATTAAATGTACACAATGAAAAAAAAAGGTTTGATAATATAAATCTAAATTCATTATTAAATGTACGTAATAAAAAAAAGTTTGATAATATAAATTCATTATTAAATGTACGTAATAAAAAAAAGGTTTGATAATATAAATTTAAATTTAATATTAAATGTACGTAATAAAAAAAAGGTTTGATAATATAAATTTAAATTTAATATTAAATGTACGTAATAAAAAAAAGGTTTGATAATATAAATTTAAATTCATTATTAAATGTACGTAATAAAAAAAAGGTTTGATAATATAAATTTAAATTTATTATTAAATGTAGGTAATAAAAAAAAGGTTTGATAATATAAATTTAAATTCATTATTAAATGTACGTAATAAAAAAAAGGTTTGATAATATTAATCTAAATTTATTATTAAATGTAGGTAATAAAAAAAAGGTTTGATAATATTAATCTAAATTCATTATTAAATGTACGTAATAAAAAAAAGTTTGATAATATTAATCTAAATTCATTATTAAATGTACATAATAAAAAAAGGTTTGATAATATTAATCTAAATTCATTATTAAATGTACGTAATAAAAAAAAAGGTTTGATAATATAAATCTAAATTCATTATTAAATGTACGTAATAAAAAAAGGTTTGATAATATAAATCTAAATTCATTATTAAATGTACGTAATAAAAAAAAGGTTTGATAATATTAATCTAAATTTATTATTAAATGTACGCAATAAAAAAAAGGTTTGATAATATTAATCTAAATTCATTATTAAATGTACGTAATAAAAAAGGTTTGATAATATAAATTTAAATTCCTTATTAAATGTACGTAATAAAAACCGGTTTGATAATATTAATCTAAATTCCTTATTAAATGTACATAATAAAAAAAAGGTTTGATAATATAAATCTAAATTCATTATTAAATGTACGTAATAAAAAAAAAGGTTTGATAATATAAATCTAAATTCATTATTAAATGTACGTAATAAAAAAAAAGGTTTGATAATATAAATATAAATTCATTATTAAATGTACGTAATAAAAAAAAGGTTTGATAATATAAATCTAAATTCATTATTAAATGTACGTAATAAAAAAAAGGTTTGATAATATTAATCTAAATTCATTATTAAATGTACGTAATAAAAAAAAGGTTTGATAATATTAATCTAAATTCATTATTAAGTGTACGTAATAAAAAAGGTTTGATAATATAAATTTAAATTCCTTATTAAATGTACGTAATAAAAAAAGGTTTGATAATATTAATCTAAATTTCTTATTAAATGTACGTAATAAAAAAAAGGTTTGATAATATTAATCTAAATTCATTATTAAATGTACGTAATAAAAAAAAGGTTTGATAATATTAATCTAAATTCCTTATTAAATGTACGTAATAAAAAAAAGGTTTGATAATATTAATCTAAATTCATTATTAAATGTAGGTAATAAAAAACTAATTCATTCCACACCAGTGCAATGAATGTTAAGTCCGCTGATTTTTGAAACTTTCTTCTGGATAATAACTTTGTCTCAACAAAATGTTACAAACACATGAACTTACACTTGAAAAAAAAGCAAGAACTCGTCACTTAAAAAGGTGGAGATTAAAGCAGGGAAGTTTTAAAAATCCCAGAACTACAGCGGATTACTATCCAAGCTGCTGATGATTTTATCAATCCGTTTGGGAAAACATGATGCTCTCAAATCTCTAATTTCTGCTTCTTTTGAGCCGATTGCAAAATTTTTACTTTACATAATTAACTTTCAGCCCTGACAAAGCATATGGCTGGCTGAAACATAATTGCATTTGCGTAGGCCTTTTTAAATGTTTATATAATGTATATTTATATATATATATATATATATATATATATGCATACTTGCCTCTTATTCTTTCGCCACTTTACATTTTCTCTCCACCTTCTCTCCTTACTTCACCAACTATGCCCTCCACATACAATTTCCCCCAACACCCTCTTCACCTTACAGAATTACCTTCCACGCTTTACTATATATAAAAAAAATCTTCATTTTCTCTTCAATAAAGCTTATTTACACCAAATGATTATGGTCGTATGAATCCACCGAAATATCTTGGTTCTGCTTTAGTGATGATGTGTTTGTGAACTTATTCTAACTAGTCTGTTAACATGCTGATCAACTATTCCACACTATATATATATATATATATATATATATATAATCAATTAATAAAAAATACATTTTCTAGATGTATCAAAGGAGATCTCTAGTGATTCACCCTCATCGCCGATTTCGGGTACCTTCACATCATATCGGTTCAGACAGCTACCCCGACCTGAAACCGGCAGGTTCAGGTCGCCTCCTTGAAAGCAAAGTGCTACACCATAAAATAACAAAAACTTTTTAAGTAAAAAAAAATCGACCTCCTATATTAACCTGAGCTCTCCAGCCAATCAGAATACTCCCTAACCAGCCTCAACCAATCAGAATACTCCCTAACCAGCCTCAGCCAATCAGAATACTCCCTAACCAGCCTCAGCCAATCAGAATACTCCAGATATAACTGAGCCCTTTACGACCAAGCAAGTTTCTATGTTTTGATTATCTTTTATATCTTTTTCCACGGTTCTATTATTTCAGCCAAATCCATTTCGAAGCAGTTTTTGTCTTCCATTATTTGTTATTTTTTTTCAAAGGTGAAAAAAAAATTCATCATTTTTTGCCGTAAAACAGATTTCATATAGAGTGAGAGAGAAGGAGAGACAGACATAGTTAGAAAAAGGATGAGCCAGTAATAATAATTCAAGGGGTATTTTTAACGACAGCTAACAGAACGAAAAAGGGTAAAAAAAAACAAATAGGCAACAAATAAATGTTACCAAAGGCAAGATAAGTTACTTTTCTACTAACCTATATAAGTTTATTTGTGTTTTAACTTATTTTAAAGAGTTTTTTTTTTTGTTCAAAACAAACCTGGTGTCCACTTGTTCAGTTAGAATGCAAAACAATATGGCTGCACGGGGACTCTTGATAATCGGTGAAAAAACGAACAATAAACAAAATAATGTTAGAAACACATCCAATAAATGTCACCAATCGTTAAGTTAGTAGAAGAGTAACTTATCTCGCCTTTCGTAACATTTATTTGTTAAATATTTGTTTGTTTTTTTACCTCTTTTTCGTTCTGTTAGCTGTCGTTAAAAATGTCCAATTATAGATATTTAGAAAGTAAGTGATACCTGAAAATGGATACTCGTTTTTTATCGCTTTTGCTCTCGCGACTCCCACTATTCCTATTTCTGCAAGAGTCCTGCAACTGACATCTATTGAGTCATACTGGATATTCCATGCATTCCCCGACATTGTCCGACTAGTTTGCAGAGCATATATACAGAATCATTGTCGACACATGAATACATTTCCATGGTGAGAGGGTTAGGGATAGGGATAGGGTTAGGGATAGGGTTAGGAATAGGGTTAGGGTTAGGATAGGGTTAGGATAGGGTTAGGATAGGGTTAGGGTTAGGGATAGGGATAGGGTTAGGGATAGAGTTAGGGATAGGGTTAGGGATAGGGTTAGGGATAGGGTTAGGGTTAGGGATAGGATAGGGATAGGGATAGAGTTAGGGATAGGGTTAGGATAGGGATAGGGTTAGGATAGGGTTAGGATAGGGATAGGGTTAGGATAGGGTTAGGGATAGGATAGGGATAGGGTTAGGATAGGGATAGGGTTAGGATAGGGATAGGGTTAGGATAGGGTTAGGATAGGGTTAGGATAGGGTTAGGAATAGGGATAGGGATGGGATAGAGTTATGTTCATCATGTTGAAAGCAACTCCTCCGATGATCGCTATGGGTGTGAAACTGTCAGTTGCTCTTCTTCACAGATCAAATTAATAAATATAATACAATTTGATTAATCAACATATGCTTTTACAGGGATGCGAGTAGCCAATGGCAAAAAAAGCTGAAATTGAGATGAATTTCCCAACCTGGGGGCCAAGGCCTCTCCCTGTGTGTGTGTGTGTGTTTTTCTAAACACTTCCAATCAGTTTCAAGTCAGAAATTCAAAATTAAGAGAAAGACACAGAGTGCGAATGTGGAGGGAAGGAGACAGGAAGTCATTCTTTGATGAAACAGGTCATCTAACTTCCCTACACCTTCATGAATCGTTTGAAGTCTTAGACTTCACAGCAAAATTAACATTTTCAGAGAGAACTGTCATAAGCGGGCAAAGGAAGGTAAGGCAAGGTAAGACGGAGAGAGGAAGAGAGAAAAAAAACAGGAAAGACGAGCGAAAGATAAAGCGAGAGGGGGAAAAAAAGAGAAAGAAGAAGAAAGAAAATCCAGCCAAATAGCGACGAAAAAATAAGGAGGTAAGGCTTTAGCGATTTGGCAGAAATCAGCTTTTTTTGGCGGGAATCCGCTAAAAAGCAGAGAACACACATTCATGATTTTGTAAATTTAAAATGTGTTTCTTTCTCGGCTAAAAGTGATGAAAATTGTCACATTTGAAAAATAATAAATAGCATTATGAAAACATGGAAAACAAAAACATGGAAATTATGGATGTTAATATAACTTTTAATATTTCACACAACCACTTGTCCTTTATCAAAAACTTATTTCTTGATAAAAAAAAATGCTTGAATATCAAACTTTTGTGAAAAACAAAACATTTTCAACTTTAAACAACGCTCATTTCAAGCCTTGGAAAAGGTATGAACCCATAAAGCCTCCCTACATCTATGGATTAAAGAATAGGGTAGACTAGACTCTCAAGCCTTGTGCAACTAGTCTTGGAGAAGGAAAACTTCAAAATAACACCAGTCTTTCTCTGCTCATCCTGGTATTGTTTCTAGTCATTTTAGACTTTCCTTGTTCACTGGACATAATAAATAACACGTAACATAACAAAGAGAGTAGAAAGTGACTAACTCTCCTCATATTTAATGAGCGATGTTTCTGACAAAGGGGGAAGAATTGCTGTTTTCTGGGTCAGAATCTATCCATCTAACACTTATCATTGGATGTTTTTGACCTTGAAGTAGTATTTTTTAGCTCCTTACATCAAGTGGCTTCATGCCTTGTCTGGAACAATTTCCATAAAAAGTTCTTTTTTTTTTAAGTGGTGCAGTTGGAGGTTGTGCCACCCTTACTTCATAAAGGCTCCTTGTGCAGGCACCCTTCCAAGGGGGGGGGGGGGTTGTATCCATTTTCAGGTGCTATTTACTATCTAAACTTCAATAATTATTATTACGATCACAATCAGTTACAGTTCAGTTTTCTGAAAATACTTATTCCGGTTAAAAAAACTGTTAGCCTGGAGACATTTTCTCTTACTCACCGAAACCGATTAAATAACCTAAATAAGTGAAGATTCATCTATTATTATATTAAATCTGAGTAAATCCACATTTGTTTCCTAAAGCTTTTTTTTATATATTGTAATCATATAAAATACATGTTAAAATATTCCTCAGTTTTGGGATTGAATTATGTTTGGAAAAAAAAATCCATTTTAATTGTCCTAACTCGCCATAATTTGCAATTTACTCACCAAGTTACTTTACAGAAAACAAAAACATGTAAATTATGGATGTTAATATAATTTTTAATATTTCACACAGTCCACTGTCCTGTATAAAAAAAAATACATTTCTTGATAAAATGAATTATTTTATGAATAAATGTCTAATTATTTATAAAAATTTTATATTCATTTTTTATCAAAAAAAAATTATTTTTTGATTAAGAACGGAGGACTGCTCGAAATATAAAAATTACATTAACACCTATAATTTACATACTCATAATGCTATTTGTTATTTTTCAAATGTGAATAAATTCATCATTTTTAGCTGAGAAAAATTTTATATATATCTAATACATAAAATAAAGTTGGTCGGAATCTTGATTTCTGTCATCGATACGTTAATTTCGACAAAATCAATATTTCATTCTGAATAGCCAGTTTTTATTGTGGATCGTGGCATCATGTTCTTCAGAACAATAGAATATAAGTAATTCGAATTAATTCCTTTCAGAAAATAATTTATCCGACTAGGAATATTTTTTTGATCCTTCTTCTCAGCAGAAAATTCATATTTATATGGCTGCCATCTTTCTTCTCAGCAGCATATTTAACTACTAATAGTAAATACTCATACATTATTGTATTTATTATTAGTTAATAATAGTTAAAAAATATAATATTATTAATAAATAATAGTTAAATAATTTAATATTATTAATAAATAATAGTTAAATAATTTAATATTATTAATAAATAATAGTTAAATAATTTAATATTATTAATAAATAATAGTTAAATAATTTAATACTATTATTAATATAGAAACAGATGTGCAAAAAAATAAGGAAATATCTGGAATCTTTGAAGATTCACGACCAAAATAATTTCCCTCATGTATAATATAAAGTAGAGATGTTTTTTCCCCTGTACCTTCTCAGAGTATAGGAAAATAACCACATGCACTAAAGTAACCACTACATTAAACTCATTCACTAAAGCACGTTTTAGTAAATTATTTATTACTTTCCCCCAGCTAACACTAAACATTACATTTGGCCCACCATCCACGTCTCTCCGACACACCAACTCCATATAGGTGGTAGCAAAAACTTTTCTCCCTAACAATTCTGTAAATTCACTACACTCATCGACACCGGGAACTAATAAACACAGTTTATTTTTCACAAAACAGTCCGTCCTTATTTATTATTTGCCTGGTATTAATTTACTACATAATATAAAGCAATACGCAAAGACTTAATGACCGCTCCCGTTCACTTCGATGATATTCCGTGAATATCAGATTACATTATTTCTAATTCTACCTATGACTTCTATATTAAAATTCATTCCGGATTTCAGCGAATGAAATTAACGAACACAGTTCCTGCAACATTTATTCATTCAACATGGCGGCTACAATTTCTTGATCGAATCGACTTGCTATTTAATTCAATAAGCGCCAAGATACTCGTAGACCCCGATACATTTACATTTTCAAAATCATACACCTTTAACACGCATATTATAGAAAACTTGCCTAATTAAATGACCTAAACCGTGTCATTTTTTAACTTTATATTTGTCGGCAGAAACTGCTAATAAACAAGCTTAGCTTAATTGGCCTATTTTCACATTCCTTTTATCCCGAAAACGTGGCGCAGTTGTTAAGAAGGGAGGTTTCATTATCGACAGTTTCAGCGTTCAATCCCATTCTACTCTACCACTTTTTATTTTTATTTTTAAAAATTTAAAACATTCACCAACACGGTAGAGGGGGGAGAACAATAGGCCGTTTCTTTTTTTATGCAATAGGTAGTACATTCTCCCGTGCAACGCCGGGCGACGGGTTCCGCTAGTAATTTATAAAGCATTAGAAGCTAGGTAATGATAGAAATTGACAGAACCAGATATTGTTCAGACAACGCTCTAGCAATGGGGATAAACTGATAAAAAGAAATTATCAAATAATCTTGACCTAAAAAATTCTGAAACATTGTCATGAAATTAATTTTTTTTGAAAGAATGTTATGAAAAAAAAATAGACATCTACTGATAGAATTATTGTGCTGTCGAAAGGAGCACAACTTAACCATAATACTTGACTTTTGAGTAAACTTTATTTCTAGACAGAAACTACTTTCTATTCCACAATTTAAAGTCTTCAAAATCACTTCAATTGTCAAACGCTATGAAGTAAATAACGTTTCTGGTCATATTCCCACCATTTTTAAAGATTCAAAAATGGTTATTTCATTGTGACCGAGTGAAATTCGAAATTGATTTTGAAGCCTTTAAACTGTCACTTCGAAAGTCGTTCCAGTCTTGAATTAAAATTTACTTTATTTATGGTTCATTTATGCTATTTTAAACAAAACAAAAAAAATAACACATTTTCTCATGCACCTCAGTCATATCAAAGACCCAAATGTTTTTTTTTTCTTTTTCTGATAAAGAATAAATAAAAACAAAACATTTTCTTTGTAAATTAGAAAACATGGTCATCTCTACATTGATTAAGTGTGACAATTTTTTATATGCCTGTGTTTGTATGTTTCTCGCCTTTAAGTGACTTATATTTTTTTTAATTACGTAACTAAATCCACCAAAATGGATTTTGATTTAATTGTAAACAACTCGTGCTTTTTAAATTTGTGTTAATAGTTGAACAACAAAAAAGAATGACTTACTTTGTGACCCTTCAAAATTTGAAAGGAATTTTTAAGCATTTAAACTGTCGAATCGTCATTTAATAAAAAGATAGAAAGTTTGGGAAACTATTTACAGCCAATTATTTTATAATTATTTTATAAATAGAAAAGATCAAAACAACATTTATACCTTAACAACAATTAGTTTTAGTTTTATAACAATTTGGTTCAATTAATAATTTAATTACCAAACGATACCGTAATAATTAAATTTAACTTTCAAATCAAAATCTTATTTACAAAAAATAATAATTAGGCAATAAAACAATAAAAAAAAACGAAAAAAAAAAACCGTAAAAAATATGAAATTAAAGCATCCTGGTCAGAACCGAGAGCTTGTCTATATATAAAATTGTATTTAACAAAATTAGTTATAGTTTTATAACAATTTTCTGTTAATTAATGACAAAATAATACTGTAATGATTAAATTTAACTTTAACAAAAATTTATTTAAAAAAAAAAAAGTCTTTGTTTAAAAATGCGGAACAAAAAAAATCAAGTAACAAGACATCCGGGCAATACTAGATATTTACAGTGAGTATGTATTAGTCGAACTACTGTTCTCATCTTGGATGTTATTTTCACAACGTTTCAGCTGATGTAACCTCCGACCTTCTTCAGGTGCATCTTGTTGAATTTGAGAATCTGTAAGGAATTTCAAATGGAACCTTTTATTTAATCCGCAGGGGTGGTTTGTTCTTGTCCCGTCAGCCATGATCGGGTAGGAGTCTTAAATAACTTGTAATTGTATTCTTAGTATCACCCGTACTGAGGATTGAACCTGCAACCTCCAGAAGACTTAGAACTGATTATTACTAAGCACTTATATCCATTGCGTCACAGATCCTTGTGGAGAAAAAGTAATAATCAGTTCTAAAGAAGGTCAGAGGTTACATCGACCGAAACGTTGTGAAAATAACATCCAAGACGAGAAAAGTAGTTTAAATAATTCAAATAATCGATCCACATCTCAAAAATTCCTAAACACAATACAGCTCATATATTATACATACACACACACACACATATATATATATATATATATATATATATAATTAATTAATCAAGTTCAAATATATTAATAAGATGAACATAGAACCAATACTTTCAAGAGTACTCAATAACAAATAGAGCATTTATAAACTTACATAAACACTATTACAGTCTACGCCAATCAACCAGCGTTTCAATGTTATCACAACTCTTCACAGACTGAATAAAAATTAAAAGTTTTATTTTTATTCAGTCTGTAAAGAGCTGATTGATTGGTGTAGACTGACTGTAATAGTGTTTATGTGATTTATATATATATATATATGTATGTATATGTCTATATAAATTAATTTAATTTAAATTTCACTTGTTAAATGGGAAGGGGGGTCTGGAGCTCTAATAGCAGAACGGTACCAAATTGAAGGGTGAATTTGGGACGCTAAAATCTACACAATCAAAAAATAGTCTCAAATCTACGATCAGCTTTTCTTCATGTACATTAATTATTAATTATAATCAATTATTAATTATAATCAATTATTAATTATAATCAATTATTAATTATAATCAATTATTAATTATAATTAATTATTAATTATAATTAATTATTAATTATAATTAATTATTAATTATAATTAATTATAATTAATTATTAATTATAATTAATTATTAATTATAATTAATTATTAATTATAATTAATTATTAATTATAATTAATTATTAATTATAATTAATTATTAATTATAATTAATTATAATTAATTATTAATTATAATTAATTATTAATTATAATTAATTATTAATTATAATTAATTATTAATTATAATCAATTATTAATTATAATTATAATTAATTATTAATTATAATTAATTATTAATTATAATTAATTATTAATTATAATCAATTATTAATTATAATTAATTATTAATTATAATCAATTATTAATTATAATTATAATTAATTATTAATTATAATTAATTATTAATTATAATTAATTATTAATTATAATTAATTATTAATTATAATTAATTATTATTAATTATAATTAATTATTATTAATTATTAATTATTATTAATTATTAATTATTATTAATTATTATTAATTATAATTAATTATTAATTATTATTAATTATAATTAATTATTATTAATTATTATTATTAATTATTATTAATTATTAATTATTATTAATTATTATTAATTATAATTAATTATTAATTATTATTAATTATTATTAATTATTAATTATAATTAATTATTAATTATAATTAATTATTAATTATAATTAATTATTAATTATAATTAATTATTAATTATAATTAATTATTAATTATAATTAATTATAATTAATTTTTAAGACGATTTTTCTTTTTAATTTGTATTTATTTAAAATCAATGAGAGTGGAAAACAGTTTTTTTAGTTACTGTTTAACTCCTTAAAGGTTTAAGTTAAAGGTGATTAGATTTTTACAACGAAAGAAAAAGTTGAATTTGAGACCATTAAATTAATTTGAGACCATTAAATTAATTTGAGACCATTAAATTAATTTGAGACCATTAAATTAATTTGAGACCATTAAATTAATTTGAGACCATTAAATTAATTAAAATTACATTTAAATTCGACTAGACTAATCTTATCTTTCTGTTTTTAAACATCTGTGCATTGTAGTAATTAATATCATTTCATTGTAATAATATAATCGCCTTGAATAGTTAAACAATAACTAAAAGAAATTGTTTTCCACTCTCGTTGAATTTACATAAAAAAAAATGAAAACTGTCTCCTTAAAAATGAATTATAATTAATGTACACGACGAAAGAAAAGGTAGACCGTGGATTCGAGGCAATTTTACGATTGTGTACGTTTTAGCGTCCCAAATTCAACTTTCAATTTGGTACCGTGCTGCTACCAGAGGTCCGTTTTTCCATATGAGCACACAAAAAAGAAATGGGGAAAAATGGGAAAAAAAAGAATCAAATAAATAATTGCGGTGATAAAATTGCTAGAAAAGTCGCAAATTTTGATTATTATAAACAATTGGCAACGATTTAGCAATTCTTATTATGATGGTGTGAAGATTGCCTTGGTTACTACACCATAGGTGGTTTAAGAAGACAGGGTTATTTCCCCTTTAGAAAGGGTGTGGGGTGGGCAAGCCTTAAAGAAGCACCAAATCCCCCAAAACATCACAGATAATTTAAGTCAATCATTTTTGTTCATTTTCTTTTTTGTTCTTTCTCTCTCCAATCGCACTCATTTTTTTTTACGATTCGTCCGTCGAGTTGGTTTTAAAGGTCACTTTAGAAGACCTGTTTTTGGATTTTGGTGTCTCCGTCTCCTTCGTCTGACTGGTCAGCGAGATGGACAGCCTACTTGCCTGGATGACCTCACACACCATGCTCTTACAGTCGCAGCAGATGTTCATCAGGGGGCCTTTAGATTCCTTTATCTTCGACTCAGACGACTTCTCCGAGATAGTTTTCGAGCGTTGCAAAGGCCGACGTTTCGGGGACTTAGACTTTGTCACGGTTTTCTTTGGAGACAGTAAAGAAGGAACTGATCCGGCACTGGAAGTAGATAAAAATAAATTAAATAAACACTGAATACAAAGAGATAAATCAAGGAGTCGTTTGTTGTTCTTTTTGATAAACATTGTTGGATAGAGAACTTCGTCTTAAATCCAATGTAAACAAAGACTTGTCATAAACCATCCTCATAAAAATTAAGTGGTCGACTATAGTAGGGGGGGGGGTGACCTGAAGGCTCCCTTTTAATTGGCTACTACATCAAGATGTAGAGGAGGGCGCCACCCCTTTCCCAAGGTTTACTCCACTTACCCTTGATCCTCACCGTATAATGCTGAGTGTTTAGCAAGGGGGGCATCAAGTACCATTTTCTGAGTTTTTGGTATGACTCGAGCGAGGATTGAACCCTGGTCTCACGGCCCATTAACGAACACTCCAACCATTATACCAAAAGTAATTAAATTTTGTTTACTCCATTCAACATTTTCAATCCTCTCATAATATACTTCATCATTCCAC
>OY744545.1:9129653-9259653 GCA_963556195.1 Sepiola atlantica
AGTCAGCATATCTGCCTTGAATAGTCGCCACTTTCTGCATATTCATTCAAGGGAAGTAACTCATTTGTTATCTTTTTTAATTTTTTAAACTTCTGTTCATTCAAACAAGGCATATTACCGCTGAAGCGTAATCGGCTACCGTGATAGGGGCCAGATTTATAGGGGTGCAACCTGGGTGGGGAGTTGGACAGCAAGATGTTTGTTCACATTACATTTAAATTTCTGCAAGTTGGTACAGTCGGGGAAACAGGGAGCAGGAAGGGAATTAAAAAAAGAAAGCAGTCTGAGGAAGTCTCTCTCTCTCTTATCAATTATGCAGCACATTCGTCATACGCCATGTCGGGTGAAAGAATATCGTAATGTAGCTAAGGAGAAATCGGAAAATTCCATTCAAAGTTAAAGAGCAGAAGTAAGGTGTGGCGAAGAAAACACTAAAATATTTTTCTTTGGTAGGTGAGCTGATTAGATTCGGACGTCTTTTTGGAAGCTCTGTCTTCATTCTACCCAGGGGCCAGATGAGGAGGGACTTACGTAACTTTACAAAGATGTAAAAACTAAAATAACAAACATGTTGCTATCGAGCAGGAATTTTTTTTGCGTGTTTTTTTTTCTGTCGGCAGCGATTTTCATTAGACAAAGCGCATCTCTAAAATTGTCAAAAAAGTTTGAGGGTGTCTTGGCACCACTTAGTAAGACCATTGGTTTCCCTGGGTTGTTTATAGCAATCGAGAATCTGTCCTGGACAATCAGTTCGACAAATTCTTGACCATTTTGAAGCTAGGTGGCCTTTTTTCCGTCGGACTGTCTTCTGTGGAGTTTTAGGAGATCCCCCCCCTCCCAAGCTAATCGCCTGAGGCGCCCCGACTAGGGAATGCCAACTAAGCATCTCAAGCAACTTTTATGGGCCAGAATGCACTTCTATGGGCATCCATTACACAAACCTCGGGCAATGTAGTCAAGAATTGATCGAGAAGTGAGGCTTGCCGATCCTAACAATCTGGGAGGCGGGTCGGGAAAATGACTATTCATGAAAGGGAATGTACAATAGAGAAACTATGCGCATTGTTACCATCTGCATCTGTATAGCTACAGAAACCAGGGGCGGGCAACCTCCGGCCAGCGAAGGCTTAGCGTCAGGCCCGCCACCCTGCTATGCTTTATTATTGCAATCCAGCCCGCGGACGTCCCAGTAAAACTCATATTATTTTGTGACATAGACGTAAAAGTAGGTTTCAATTAAGATTTACAGTGGGATAAAAATGTATAAATATCAGCGAGCGATGATGCATGTATATTTCATTTTTCTTTAACTATTAATTTCAAATCCTTGGCCTGAGATAAAAAAGAGAAAGAGAGAGGCAAAGAGGAAACGAGAGACGAAGAAAGGGCATGAAACATAGAACCTATGTGAGGTGTGTCAAAACGAATGCTGGATCAACTTGCTACTCCCCCGTCATTATTTTTTATGATTCCAAAATGGCACCTTTTATAACATCACATACAGAAGTCTGAGAAAAAATATCAGATTTGTAGAGTGTTCAATGCAATTTTTGTACAATTTATTCATGTAAACAAAATATAGTAATTTTGAGATTTCGTTTTTCACTCCGGCCCGCGATCTCCTTCCAAAAGTCTCATCTGACCCTCACTCTGAAAAGGTTGCCCGCCCCTGATCTAAAGAGAGTGCTGTGCCCACACAATTAGAGAAATAGTCGAGCAGGGTACAGTCTTGGGTAGGAGAACGATAGAGGAAATATAAGTAACTAAAGCTGTGTTGTAAGATTAATCTAAACCACATGTAGGCCTGATCATTTGAAACTTTACTATTTTCTCTAGTCAAGGGGAGGGTTTTACAGATATAGACTCCGAGCCAGTGCATATGCTTGTCAGAGTCTTTACGGCAGAGTGGGAGGTATCCTGGCATGTCAAAATGATTAGAGGAGAATGAGGAGTGTAGATTAGTTTCGCTTAGTTGCTAGGATATCTGGGGAGTTTACAAGGAGAAAGGAGTGGTAGTGTACCTGAGCACCGCACACAATGATTTCAGTATTATTATTTTTTTAAATATTGGCTGAGATACCACTGCTAGAAACGCTACCAGGCCGATATTTCGGTCATGTGACAGTTCAAGTAGTCGGCTACCTTGTATGGGCTGCTGCTGCTGATATTTTTACTTATAAAAATAACATATTTTGCTCACATAGTATTTAGACCAACACCAGTTGGGCACGTGGAATTAATTTATTATACATCCAGGAAGATATGAAAGTTTGGTATGTAACTTGTAATGTACCTCCCTGTGTCGTTTCCATTTGCATTATATATTTTATTTACCTCAGGATTAGTTAGGGTTAGTTGTTTTGTTTTGTGGCATATCAACCCTTTTCAGGTTATTTAATGCAGAAACCGGTCATTTTGGTAAAAAATTTTATGCTTCAAGTTTTTTTTATATCTTCAAATGTTTATTTATGGTGTTTGGTTTAGTTGTTTTGTTTTATGGCACATCAACCCTTTTCGGATTATTTAATACCGAATCAGGTCATTTTGGTAAAAGTTTTTATGCTTCAAGTTCTTTATATCCTCAAATACTTATTCATGGTGTTTGGTTTAGTTGTTTTGTTTTATGGCATATCAACCCTTTTCAGGTTATTTAATGCCAAATCAGGTCATTTTGGTAAAAAATTTTATGCTTCAAGTTCTTTATATCCTCAAATACTTATTCACGGTGCATGGTTTAGTTGTTTTGTAGAGGAAAAATTTTGTTTTTGTTTTTAGCTTTGCAGAACATGATTGAGTTTTGCAAAGGGAAAGGAAAAAAACAATAACATCAATGTTTGGTGCATTTTTGGTTAGTAAGCCGGTATCTTCAGACAGCCTAATCTGGTAGCACCAGAATCCTCTGCAGGAGGTTAGGCACAAGGTCAAGTATGGTTTTGAAAAGCCAACACACTAGGATTAGCACGCTCTGACCTACAAAAAAATGCCTGAGCTGCCCTGTCCCCGGTAGGGGTGCCTCAGGCGATTAGTAATAAACTAACCCCTTATCAAAGAGAAGGTAAAGCCTGGGAGGGTGAACCTCCTGAGACTGAACAGAACCATACCTCAGCCCGACAGCAACAAAGTCATTGTCGGACTGATTGACGAGGACGTATGCCCAACTGGTAAGAACACGCTTACGCAGACTTGTGCCAGGTAAGTGTTTTCCATTTTTTTTACGTACTTTGTTCTATTTATCGTGTCGTCTTTATTACGTTTACTATTTTTAGTTTACGATGAAATTAAGGCCTTACGAAGAAAGAAAGAAAATAAAAACATCCGTCAAATTATGGAACACTCTTGTTTGTCACTAGATGATACAGACTGCGATATGTAAGGCTCAATCTTATTGGCTGATGTTTTGCAGATCAACCAATTACCACAGACAACACAAACTGCGGTATATTTTTCAAACATATTTCAAAGAATTTGGTTGAATATCAATCCGACAAATTAGGGTCCGATTATAAAATGTGGATATCAAAAGAAGTCGAATTTAAGCGTCAGACGAAGGTTGCCAGATGAAAATGTGAGTTTGCCACAAAGCCGAAACCTTATGTCTAGAATACTTATTCTAATTAGAGTTTAATGGGTTAGTCATTAGTAACTCACACAAATACAAAGACACTTTTTTGGTTTTGCATTAAAAAACAAAATAAGTTATAGTCCGTTTTAATAGGGGATAAAAAAATTTAAAAAACTTTGAAAACAGTGTTCGATATTTTTTTGAAAACAGAACAGCAATAAAAAACATGCAATGTGATGGCATCATCCTCGGGTGGGTTAGGGTACCACATAAAATGGTTTTGAAAGGTGAAGGAGAATGAAAAGAGCGAGGAGGAAGAGCACAAAACCAGACCTTCACTGGAAGAGTGCTGGAATACTGGGGAGACTTGTTGTTACTCAGACTCCAGGGAACACTGCTTCTTAATACCAGTGATTAATCCCTGATAATGAGTTGTGTGATAACTTCTAGTAGGTGAGAAATAGTAGCAGTAGTAGCAGTAGTAGTAGCAGCAGTAGTAGTTCTATTACGATCTTGGAAATCTATGTCCGTACACTTTTTCTAGTCGACAAAACTGGCAACCATTTGATTTGTGTAGGGCACGGTGGAACGAGACACGAACAGATCCAAGATGAGCTGAGGATAAGCTAAAGACCAGGACCACCAGAACTTTTGGGAAGAAGGCGTAAGTTGGGAGACGGTGACGAAGGTCTGTGGTTTGTTCGGTGACCGCCTCAAGGCTGTCATCAGCGCAAAAGGCGAGTTCATCGAATGAAATTGAACGAGCAAAAATCATGAAGACAAACTGACCCAAGTTTGACGAATCCACGTTATTTCGTCATAAACAAAAAAAATCTTGCAAACAAATAACATAGTTCTTACTTGTTTAATGTACCGTTGTTGTTTCAAGAAACCATGATTTTTTTTTGGGGGGGGGGGGGATTTTAATAATTTGCGAAGACATCCGATTGATTTAAAAATAATATATTGTTACAAAATAATCGTGCAAGTACAAATTCTTTTGGGCAACGCTGGGTCGGGACAGCTAGTATATCTCGTATATATATTCTCTTCTTTCTTCTATTCATTTAACGGCACTTTTTCCTTGGGGTCAGGGGTCAGACATTGTCTGATATTACGCAAGCTCACTCTCCAGTGGGTCAGCTGTCTCCAAATTCCACTGTGTGCGGTCTTGTCTAATCACTTGCTTTCAAATTTTCCGACAAACATTCCTACGATTTAGGACATCCATACTTCTCCAACAGTTTATCCAGGAGGATGAACATTCTACATGACCATACCAGCATTATATATATATATATATATATATAAATAAATAATTATTATTTAATAAATGAATATTTTTAATATCCATAGACATATATATATATATATATATATATATATAAAAATAAATAATAATTATTTAATAAATAAATATTTTTAATATCCATAGACATTAATATATATATATATATATATAAAAATAAATAATAATTATTTAATAAATAAATATTTTTAATATCCATAGACATTAATATATATATATATATATATAAAAATAAATAATAATTATTTAATAAATAAATATTTTTAATATCCATAGACATTAATATATATATATATATATATAAAAATAAATAATAATTATTTAATAAATAAATATTTTTAATATCCATAGACATTAATATATATATATATATATATATATATATATATATATAAAAATAATTATTATTTAATAAATAAATATTTTTAATATCCATAGACATATATATATATATATATATATATATATAAATAATTATTATTTAATAAATAAATATTTTTAATATCCATAGACATACATATGTTTTATGTTCCTACACTTGTCAGTATGGAATTACGTAACTGTACTATCGGTCGGATGATTCGAATCCTGGATACAAGTACATAATGAACACCGGCTTCTTACTACCCTGCCGTTGTGCCAATCATGCATTGAAATGTGAGAGAAATACGTCTTGTATTTAAAATGTAAACACAAGTAATGAGATTCTAACAGCATTCCGATCTCCTAAAGGGAGAGAACCATGACAACGTGGCTAACTTTGAATCTTCAATTTATAGCGTAATAATTCCCGAGCAGAACAGTTTTGCACCACTTTTATGCCCCCTTACGAAGATTAAAATCAATATGTAATGATACTAAACCTTATGTCTAGAATACTTATTCTAATTTTGATCAAAATCCATTAGATGATTTTAATTATAGAAAGATGTCTAAAATTAAAGGCTTAAGCTTAAGGGGTCTTAATAAGAAATTGAAATTCAGGGATTCTTGCTTAATTGATATCTAATGACTATGGATCAAATTTAATGCAAATCTGAAATATTTGAATTTTAAATGGGAGGTTGTGCCCGTATTATGCCACTTTAAACCTTTTCAAATACGCCAAAGAAACTGAAATTTGAGGAATATTTATTAATCGATGTCTTAATACCGATCGTAAATATTTCACAAAAAATCTAAAAAACTAAATTAAACCAAATCTAGCTCACATTTGGACCCCTTAGCAGCTGTGTTTCAAAATTCATTATTAGTTTAGGAGTGAATCCTGTACATACAAATATATAAACATCCTTAACTTTTATATATATATATATATATATATATATATATATATATATATATATATATATAATTTATTTAGATACTGTATATTACATATTTCAGCAATGTACCGCAGTTACATCCAAAAGGGCAGATTTAGGCATCTTTAGTAAATCTGCCCTTTTGGATGAAACCGCAGTACATTGCTGAAATATGTAATATACAGTATCTAAATAAATTATATTAGCTCTCTTATATGATCGAGCACTTTATTTGATTTCTTTTCATATACAACCTGACACATATTTACCAATTTTGTTCGACTCAACGAACGTCTTCAGACGAATGAAACAGATAAATCTCTCGTTTCGTGATTTCTTCCTGTGTTTAATTGTTTTTCCTTTTTGTCTTTTTCATACATCCTGTCTCCACGCCATTTCATTTCATGATATACCGTGTATTTTATCCTCATTATATATATATATATATATATATATGGGAGATGTAGGATCAGAAAGTAGGACAGGCAACAAGGCATAGGAACTTAATTAGAAAACCCAACTAAACAACGGACCAATTATGTTTTGTTTTGATAAACCAACAGGCAAATAGACTTCAAGTGAAGAACTCACAGATAGCGCAACGGGACCAAATAGACACTGAAGAAAAGAAAAAGACATTAATTGCATCAAACCATGGACATTAAAAACAAAGAAATAAATAATATAGGTTTATCCCCCTCCCAAAAAAGATGCCACCCATTGGATCGTTAATAAAATTCACAATCCTTTCTGCAATCCAACTATGTTAATTGGTGCAAATAAACTACAATCTGTGTCTGACTTGTCCACCAAGTTTCAGTCATGAATATCCAACAGTCTTTTTTTTATCACCGTTCACCTGATTTTGTCTGGATATTGTTTTGATGAATATCATCTTTGAGATAACCCCACAGCTAAAAATTTCGAGAGGGGTGGGGGGCGGGTAAATGTTCGGATGAATGTGAAACCCATTCAGGATCACACCTATTGATGAGATGATCGCCAAAATATCCCTGCATATCATTGAACGGCGACAAAACAAAAACTGTTGGACATTCGTGGCTGAAACTTGGTGGGCAAGTCAGGCATAGATTGTTATTTATTTGTACCGAATATGATTGGATTATAGATAGGATTGTGAATTTTATTAAATTTTATTTGAATGTGAATATTATTTTATGAAATCGTTAATAAAATCCAACCGTATCATTTGGTACAAATAATCTTCAAGCTATACCCGACTTGCCCACCAAGTTTTAGTCACGAATATCCCACACTATGACGTGCAACATTGTCAATAACTCTGACACGCTCCTCTCTTGACACTGTCCCGATTTGGGATGTGATGACGGCCCCTCTTCAGTTCAGGAATATGCTGGGGATTGTTTTGAGAGACATTATCGTTGCGATAACTCCACAAGTAAGAATACGGAGTGAGGGTAAGGTCCATAAATGTGAATCCCATTCAGGATCATATCTACTCGCTGAAGAGACGATCACCAAAGTGTCCCTCTCATATCATTGAACGGCGATAAAACAGACTGTTGGACATTCATGAATCTAACTTGGTGGACAAGTCAGGCATAAACTTAAGTTTATTTGTACCAAATATGGTTGGATTACAGGAAGGGTTGTCAATTTTAATGATGATTCCATGGTGGACAAGTCAGTCATCTCGTGAAGTTTGTTTGTACGAATCTTTATGTCAAACTATACAGAATTTTCTTAGTTGTAAAATTTAAATTTCTCTGAATTAGCACATCCAAAAGTTAAAACTACCAACCTCCACGTTACTCACAACAATATCTTAACACCGTGGAATTTCTAAAGTTGTACCTAGCATGCGGTGAAACTAGAAACGGTCAGATTTTGACAAGGAAGAAAATATCTATATGTATTTTATTTTATTTTTTTTTCAAAGACAGGTAAATACAGATAATTTAGCTGTATGTAATTAGATACACAAAACAAACGCTATCATGAATACTTCGCGACGACGACGATGACGCCGGCGACAATAAAGAAAGTAGCAGTAGGAGTAAGAATTGTATTCAACATTGGCTGGAGTCTAATCAAAAAGAAGAAAAAAACATGTAAAGCTTTGAAAGTTTACCTGGAAAATATACTCAACACTTCCTCGTTGTCGTGGGGGGTGACGGGAGGCGAAGGACTCAGCGTGTAGACAGGAATTTTATTGAAGTGCTCAGTCGGAACGTGCATCTGCAACAAAAAGAATAATAATAATTTCTAAATAGTTTTAGAAACGCCTCTGCGTTTTTATACAAGAGGCTTTGTCCATCGGCATGTCAATCGGTCGGGCAGTCTGTCAGGCTTCAGTTTGAAATAGTATTTTCGTCGGTCTGTCAGGCTTCGGTTGTAAATAGTATTTTCGTCGGTCTGTCAGGCTTACGTTTGAAATAGTATTTTCGTCGGTCTGTCAGGCTTACGTTTGAAATAGTATTTTCGTCGGTCTGTCAGGCTTCAGTTTGAAATAGTATTTTCGTCGGTCTGTCAGGCTTCAGTTTGAAATAGTATTTTCGTCGGTCTGTCAGGCTTCAGTTTGAAATAGTATTTTCGTCGGTCTGTCAGGCTTCAGTTTGAAATAGTATTTTCGTCGGTCTGTCAGGCTTCAGTTTGAAATAGTATTTTCGTCGGTCTGTCAGGCTTCAGTTTGAAATAGTATTTTCGTCGGTCTGTCAGGCTTCAGTTTGAAATAGTATTTTCGTCGGTCTGTCAGGCTTCAGTTTGAAATAGTATTTTCGTCGGTCTGTCAGGCTTCAGTTTGAAATAGTATTTTCGTCGGTCTGTCAGGCTTCAGTTTGAAATAGTATTTTCGTCGGTCTGTCAGGCTTCAGTTTGAAATAGTATTTTCGTCGGTCTGTCAGGCTTCAGTTTGAAATAGTATTTTCGTCGGTCTGTCAGGCTTCAGTTTGAAATAGTATTTTCGTCGGTCTGTCAGGCTTCAGTTTGAAATAGTATTTTCGTCGGTCTGTCAGGCTTTGTTTGAAATAGTATTTTCTGTCGGTCTGTCAGGCTTCAGTTTGAAATAGTATTTTCGTCGGTCTGTCAGGCTTCAGTTTGAAATAGTATTTTCGTCGGTCTGTCAGGCTTCAGTTTGTAATAGTATTTTCGTCGGTCTGTCAGGCTTACGTTTGAAATAGTATTTTTGACGGTCTGTCAGGCTTCAGTTTGAAATAGTATTTTAGTCGGTCTGTAAGGCTTCAGTTTTAAATAGTATTTTCGTCGGTCTGTCAGGCTTTAGTTTGAAATAGTATTTTCGTCGGTCTGTCAGGCTTCAGTTTGAAATAGTATTTTCGTCGGTCTGTAAGGCTTCAGTTTGAAATAGTATTTTCGTCGGTCTGTAAGGCTTCAGTTTGAAATAGTATTTTCGTCGGTCTGTAAGGCTTCAGTTTTAAATAGTATTTTCGTCGGTCTGTCAGGCTTCAGTTTGAAATAGTATTTTCGTCGGTCTGTCAGGCTTCAGTTTGAAATAGCATCTTTGTCATTAAAGTAGCAGATTGATTTAACTTTAGATTATCTGCGCCTACTTATATATTTACTCTCCCCCCTCCCCATCAGAGGGAGGAAAATAGAAGTATTTTAAAATTCATGCAAACTAAATCTGTTCTTATTTTTTTCTGCTAATTAATTCCTTGTGATTCACTGATTATCACTTAATCGATTAAGCACTAATAATTTTCATTTTACCAAAAAGATTTGGAGAAAAACATTTATTAAAATTTTAATCCATTTACGATATTATCTTTATATTAATAAAATTGTGTGAACACTTCTACGTACAGTGTTCATGATAAATTTCACATATTTTATAAAGGAAAGCAAAACCTCATATCTTGGCCAATAATTGATGTATTCTCAAAATTATCGAAAATAATTTAATTTTGAAATTAAATCCACCACAATTCATTTCGTTTTCTTCATAAACAAGTCAGCCATTTTAAACTTTTCTCAACAGTTTAAAGTTTAGCGTTGTGCCTAAGACCAAATATATTACCCCCCCCCCCTTCCGTCAGAGAGAGAGAGAGGTAGATTTGAAAATTCATGCCTGCTAAATCTGTTCGATATTCCAATTCATTGGTTTTACTTACCTTGCGTATACATTTATTACAGACAGCTCTTTTGCAGAATCGGCAATTATTGCCCCATTGACTGAACAGACTGAATTTCACGGATTTGCAAGAGAAACACAACTGGAAGAAGGAAAGAAAGAAAATCATTATTTAAGAATATGAAGTCAGGGTTAGAGCTGTGTCTTTGTAAAAAGAAAGAAAATAAAATGAAAAGAAAAGAGAAAAAATAAACAAAGATGAAAGAAAAAATAGAAAAAAATAAAATGAAAAGAAAAGAAAGAATAAAAAAACAAAGATAAAAGAAAACAAGAAAATGAAAAGAAAGAAAAAAGAGAAAAATAAACAGAGGTGAAAGAAAAAAAAATGAAAAAGAAAAGAGAATAACCAAAGATGAAAGAAAAAGAAAAAAAAGAAAATTAAAAAGAAATAGAAATAGAAAAGAGAAAAATAAACAGTAATGTAAGAAAAAAAAGAAATGAAAAGAAAATGAAAAGAAAAGAAAAAAAACAATGAAAGAAAAAAGAAAAAGAAAAGGAAAAAAGAAAAAAGAGAAAAATAAACAAAGATGAAAGAAAAAAAGAAATGAAAAAGAAAAAGAATAAACAATGAAAGAAAAAAAGAAAAAGAAAAGAAAATGAAAAGAAAGAAATAGAAAAAAGAGAAAAATACAAAGATGAAAGAAAAAGAAAATGAAAAAAAAGAAAAACAAAGATGAAAGAAAAAGAAAAAACGAAAAGAAAATGAAAAGAAATAAAAAAATAAACAATGAAAGAAAAAAAGAAAATGAAAAGAAAGAAAAAGAAACAAAGATGAAAGAAAACGAAAAGAAAGAATAAAAAATAAACAAAGATGAAATAAAAAAAGAAAATGAAGAAAAAGAAGAGAAAAATAAACAAAGATGAAAGAAAAGGAAAAAAGAAAATGAAAAGAAAAAAGAAAAAGAAAAAAGAAGAATGTTTAAAAATATGAAGTCAGATTTAGTTCTGTGTCTTTGGAAAAAAAAGAAGGAAAAGAAAGAAAAGAAAACCAACTGATTACTGACCCAATTATATTGACCCAGTTTATAAAAATGAGTGACTGGAGAGCGGTGAAACTCAGATTGTAACTAGGACTGTTCCGTTTCGTATTAAGATATATATATATATATATATATATATATAGGTGTGTGTGTCTGTGTATATATTTTAAGAAAATTTACTAGAACTGTTCAAAGCTCGATGAATGTTAACATTTAACAACAGAGCATATATAAGTAAACAATGGTATTTATAATTCCAATGACCAAGACGTTATTCATATTTTTACTTGCCGAATTAAAAAAAAAAAATTCAATGTAACACTTGAAAATTGTTTTGTGCAGAAACAAACAAACATGAATAAACATATAATTACCAACATCTTTTGTTTTATGCAGCTCATCAGAAAACCATCATCAAATCACTTCCGGAGAAAAATACTCAAGCAAAAAAAAATCAAAAACCTTTTTTATGCATTTCCTACAGAAAACAGTTGCCTAACGAAACAAGAAGTTCCATTCTTAGACAACCGGCCATTTTGTATCTTAAACGCGAAGCTATGAAAAATACGATTTCCATTAAAGAAGGTGCATACCAAATAATCAAAAACTATAAATAATTAAAATATATTTATTTATATTTGTTTTCTCTAGGAAATGCATAAAGGTTTTTGATTTATATATATTGATACATATATAAATATTTTATTTATCTTCCTCCCACAAGGTAAGATGTGACACAAGGTCGGGAAAGTGGGATTTGAAAAGCCAGCGCCCGAGAAGGTGAGCACTCTGGCCATTAAAAATTGCCTGGGCAGCCCCGTCGGCATTCCCCGGTAGGGGCGCCTCAGGCAGTAAGCAATAAACTTACTCCTCCCCAAAGAGGGGTGGCAAAGCCTGGGAGGGTGAACCTCCTAGAACTGCACAGGACAGACCCATAGACCGGCGTAAATCAAGCCCCGAAGGCCAAGACGATACCAGTCTATGGGGTGCAGTATCCATCGGAACAGATACTACACTTTGATCTTAGCCAAAAGGCCAAGAAGTTACTGATACATATATATATTTATTCATTATTTTATAAATTAATTTTTATGCACATATATATGGTTTCTGAAGGCATTTTGCCTCTTTCTTTATGTTTTAAATTCTAAGATGCTTAAAAAAATGAACTTTCCCAAATGTATATCTACTTGCGAGCCATTCACGTTTTTAAGTTCAGATTTAAAAAGAGACATCTTCACCGTTTGTCAACACAGCATCCGGACGCTAATCTTTCATCACCACCGGGAAGGATTCTTATGTATACATAAAAAAAATAAGGTTAATACCTTATATTTGTTTAAAGCTCTGATGATATTCGTTATATCAAGTGAAATATTAGTAAAAAAAAAAAGTCAAAATGAAAATATTTGTTTTGATTTTAATAAAATAATTTATGTATCTTAACAAATGGTTTCTGAAGGCATTTTGCCTCTTTCTTTACGTTTTATATATATATATATTTAAATGTTGAATTAAATAATGATAATTGAATTATCGTTTAATAATAATCTATCATGATAATATAAAGCTCTCTCTCTATATATATTTATTAGTAGTAGTAGTAGTCAAACTTTCAAGGTTACAGTTCAATGGATGTTAATTTTTTATTTTTAAGCTAGAGTATAAATAATATATATATTTTAATTTAATAACTCTGCATGTATACTTTTTAAATTTTTAATTCTTTTTCTACCTTTCTCCTCCCTTTCTACTTTTTATTTATATATTTATTGAGATATTCAATTTTATTTTACGAGTTTTTCTTTTATTCTCTTTATTCCCTTAGGGTTTTTTTACGACCTGATATTTAAGTATTTTCGCCTCGCTCCATTGGTATTAAAGATGAGATCCAATGATAAACAGAAACTTATGTTCTTGTTTTGAAACTACATTTATGAATCCTCTAACAATGTGAGTGTTGCTTTTGTTTTTTTTAAATGTTTCTGGACACGATTTTTGGACTTCTGAAGAGTTGCACTTCTGGAAAATCCAGGATTATATCACTCTATATTATGAATGTTCCTGTAGCGACGAAACAGTTTGTCAAGTATTTGGATTTTTTTTGAAATGTGAATAAACACATGGTTACTGGAATCTAACTTTCTATTATATATATATATATATGTAATCCAGGGTTTCGAATCATGTGACCGGTAGTGAATAGTCATACTTCTATGCTGATGAGTCTTGATTGAAAAGAGACGAAACGTATACGTCCATAGATAATAATAACAAATATTTTCATATTTGTCGCTCCTCGTATAATTAGTAGAGCACTTTAGTGGTAGTACAAACACAGCATGACGTCATTTGCTTTATAATGCATCATTCCTTAATAGTAGTAGAATGCCTGGACATCATCGCCGCTTTAAATGTGTTTAAACTACCATGGTTTATCAGCTATTCAAATATTGGCCGCACGGTTAATGACGTTGGATTTGAGTTGAAAAATACTTGTAATCCAGGGTTTCGAATCATGTGACCGGTAGTGAATAGTCATACTTCTATGCTGATGAGTCTTGATTGCTATAGGTACCGGAAGGTGGAAAAGATGAACAAAAATAAATGAGAAGAGAAAATAAGAATGGAATCTCAAATCAATTTATTAATATTTCACGGTTTAATTGTTTAAATACCAGAACAGTAGATATAAAAAAAAAGTTTACTGTCAAGCAATTTAAAATGTCCGGAAAAGGTAAACTTTAATTTTCGAGAGTGGAACCTCTCATTATCAAAAGATCAAAAATATGACCGAGTGGTCGAAAAGGCGAGATGGACACAACAATATATATTTATATTATTAATAGTCATATATATATATATATTATTAATAGTCATATATATATATTTATCATTAATAGTTAGACTTTCAAGGTCTAAGTTTAATGGATGTTAATTTACAACTTCAGAACATGTATAAATAAGCAATAGAAAGTTAGATTCTAGTAACCTTCTGTCTTTATTCATTTTTACAACGATCCGGATCTTGACGGATTGTTTCGTCGTCACTTAAGCAACCAAAATACAGAGTTATATATCTTGGATTTTCTATAAGTGCGACTCGTCTGAAGGAAAGTAAAAAAAACATCAGAAAATAAAAAACAAAAATAATAAAACTCACATTATTAAATCATTTATGTCGGTTCAATTAGGAACAGAAGATTCCGTTTGCACTATGGACGCCATAATTTATACTAACAGAGCTAGCAAAAATAAGTATACTTTACCTAAAAGATTACAATTTAAATTAGATCCTAAAAATTGAAGGAAAGTAAAATAGAAGTAAAATAATTTTTTAAAAAGAACAAGCCGCGCGTGCATGGTCCCCCTCTGTATGTGACTCGATGTGACGAGTGTAAAATGCAATAAATTTGGACAATTTGGGGCATTTTTTACCCCCCCTTTGACCCCCTGGGGGCGCGAACCAGAATTTTTCTGATGTCAAGGATGCTCATTTTATATCCAGAACAATTGCCTCTACATTTTGGCCAAGTTTCAGAAAAATTCAAAGGATGGATCAAACGTTATGGGAGAAAAGGGTAATTTTTGCCATTTAAGGGGGCTTTTGACCCCCTGGGGGTGCGAACCATATGTTTCCCAAGGTCAGCGATACTTAGTTTCTATTAGGAACAATTGCCTGCACATTTTGGCCAAGTTTCAGAGAAATTGAATGGATGGATGAAAAGTTATGGAGCAAAAAATGTTATTTTCGGCCATTTCGGGGCCTTTTGACCCCCTGGGGGGATAACCAGATTTTTTTTCAAAAATCGGAGAATGTCACTTTCTGACCAAAGTTACAACTTCATGCAAAATTTCAGAGAAATTCAATGGATGGTTGGGGAGAAAAATCCATACGGACACACACACGGACGGAAATGCCTCAAAACATAGGTCTCCCAATTTTTTAAATCGGGGGACCAAAAAGAGAAAAAAGAATTCTTTAAATAGGAAAAAATTCGGTATTATTACTTCTAAATAAAATGCAATTAAATTTCAAAACTAAGGGAAGCAATCCTTCCTATTTTTTTTTATTAAGAATTACTTCCCTTTAGCTTCTAATAATATATGATACAGTGGTAAGTTTCCTTCTAATTAATTATATATATATATATATATATATATAGTAAGTTATGAAAATATATTTATGGCAATTAAGATACACAGAGGCTCCCGCGTTTCATCCCCGGGGGGAAGCGATCCTCCCCCGGGGATGAAACACGGGAGAATCTGTGTAGCTTAATTGCCATAAATATATTTTCATAACTTACTATCTAGCTCTACTTATCGAGCACTGTTGAAGTAAATACTGAAAATTGATACATAAAAAATTATATCTCCTTATAAAATTTTACGTGTACACATGAAATAGTAATATACAGGGTGTCTCAAAAAAATGTACTCACTCGTAGAATGACGAGAAAACTTTTATTTATGAACATAGAGTGAAATGAAATAGCATCGAATACATGAGACAGATGTAATTGAAGAATCATGTTCGCAAATGTTCAAACTGATGACCATTATTGTTCAAACAAAGCTGATAACGCGCACCAAGGGATTCGCAAACGTCTCGTAATTTTAAGAGTGAGTACATTTTTTTGAGACACCCTGTATATATATATATATATGATTATTTTTATTTACACACACATGTACAAAATCTGCGACACTGGCATGTCGATGTTATCGATCAACAGCTATTATAAACTGAGATCTCATCAGACAGAGTTAGAATCCGATCTTAACCTTAGATCATATTTGGTTCTTTCCAAATATGATCTAAGGTTAAGATCGGATTCTAACTCTGTCTGATGAAATCTCAGTTTATAATAGCTGTTGATCGATAACATCGACATGCCAGTGTCGCAGATTTTGTACATGTCTGTGTAAATAAAAATAATCATATATAAAAGCTCTATTGATATTGAGCACTTTTTATAAACCCGGTTGAAATTCTTTGGATTACTACCCTGTGGATGTTTTACCGGGATTATTATTATTATTATTATTATTATTATTATTATTATTATTATTATTATTATTATATACATATATATAATATAAATGCCTAATTCAATTAAAGAATTTATATTTTAAAATATCCATTTAATAAAAGCCTAGAACTCCCTGCCCTCAAATCGTAAAAGCTAGATATAATGGATGGGAAGTAAAATCTATTAGAAAAAATAACTCAAACAGACAATCCAGTTATGATTTATTTCTTCTCACCAAGACGAGACTCATCAGACGTGGTCGAGAGACTGATGGTTTCAGAAACCACCAGTCTCTCGACCATGTCTGATGATTCTCGTCCTGGTGAAATGACTGGATTGTTGGTTTGAGTTATTTCTTTCTTCTATTATTGCTCTGCTTTTATACATTGAGCTCTCCAATACAAAGTTTCCTACAGAAATTCCTTTCACTCTCACTCTCTCTCTCTCATATATATATATATATATATATATATATTAGTTGGTGGGGTACCTAGACATTTTGACCTCTTTTTTTAGATACCTTGACTACCTTCCCTACCTCCTATATGCCGTCCTTGGTAAATCTTAAAATCCCCCCCCCTCTCTCTCTATATATATATATTGCTCTCTTTCCCCCTCTCTGTATTGCCTTCCATTATAAATCGTGCAATCTCCCCTTCTCTAAAATTATATATTAAATATGTTTCCAATCTCCTCCTCAATTTATGTCTTAAATAACTCATTTTCCCTCTCTCAAAATATGTATTAGATATGTTGTCGCTCTCTCTATATGTATATTGAATTGGTGAGTGTGAATTTCTCTTTTCTCATTTTCAAAAATGTAATCACCTCACTTGGATGCTTGACAATGCCGAAAGGTTGAAATAAATTATTGCACCGGTGATTATGTAATTCCGTGTTACTTTATTTTATTTATTTTTGCTCTGTTTATTACATTGAGCTCTCATACCCGGATTTCCTTCTGGAATTTATTTCACTATAACTATATATATATATATATATATATATATATATATATATATATATATATGTGTGTGAATGAGTGTGTGTGTGTGTGTGTGTGTGTGTGTGCCTTGATTCTGTGATTACTTACTTTTCCTCTTGAGACCAAATCGTAGAGTTGTGGTTGCGTAATAAGAGATTCAAGTTCCGCTTTGGTCAAGACTTGTCGAATGTGCATCACTTCATCAAGCGTCAAAGACAAACATTCGATTGGATTCTGCCATTTTTTCTGAAATTAAAAAAATGCACAAATCACGAATTTGAACATGTCTAAAATTAGTCAATGGGAAATTTAGAAAGAAAAACACATCTTTTAAACACATATATATAAAAAAAAAAAAAAATGGTAATTTTGGATGTAATAGGTTTGAGGCACTCCAAAACAGGCAACAACTAAAAGAGCACATTTTGTCTATTAAGACAAAATATTTTTTTTCCTTCCGGTTGAATTTTGAACAAAATAATATGGCGTATTTTAAAAAAAAGTTTTATTTACAAAAAGTTTTACTAAAAACTGCATAATTTTATTGACAAGAACGTGCACATTTTTAATTTAAAAAAAAAAAAAAATTTTTTTTTACAAAACGTTCTATGTTTCTGAATTTTTGAGATGAGGATTGATAATTTGTATAATTTCGATTATTCGGACTACTGTTCTCATCTTGAGTGTTATCATCACAACGTTTCAGCTGCTGTAACCTCCGGTCTTCTTCAGGTGTATCTCTTCGAACTCGGGAATCTGTATGAAACCCTTTATTTAATTCATGAGGGTAGCACACTCTCGTTCTGTCAGCCATGACTGGGAGAAGTCTTCAGTAATTCGCAATTCTTTGTATCGCCCGCACCAAGAATTGAACCTTCACCCGTTAGATAACTATCACTTAGATCACTGGTGCAGTGGATATAGTACTAAGTAAAATTCAATTCTAAGTGATAGTCATCTGAAGGTTGAAGGTTCAATCCTTGGTGTGGGCGATACGAAAATTGCGAATTACTGAAGACTTCTTCCAGTCATGGCTGACATAACGAGAGCATGCTACCCTCTGTGGATTAAATAAAGAGTTCCGTTCGAAATATTCCCAAGTTCGAAAAGATACACATGAAGAAGGCCAGAAGTTACATCGGCCGAAACGTTGGGAAAATAACACTCAAGGTGAGAACAGTAGTCCGAATAATCCAAATTATACAAAACGTTATGTTTTGTAAACTTTGGCTAGTTCTGGATACCTATTCCTAAAAAGCACTAAAAATTTATTTCAGCTTTTAATACTTTCTTTTTTTTTTTTAATGTCACAATATTATCATAGTAGTCCATATGGTGGAACTATTATGATAATGCCTTTGATAACGCATTATCATCATAACCCCGCCTTTTAAACGTCCCTCGGAACAGAAAAAGATGACTAGGCATAGCTGCCATACCCAATAGCACTCGACCCACCAATTTTCACTCCAGCACATTTTATGATACAATAGATCACATTCATCACATCCCTTCCAATCTACTTTCACAAATGGTGCAAACTTCCTGTTCCCTTTCACAGAAATTTTCAGATTCTGCGGAGAACTTTTGCATTTTCTCACACCAGACGTAGATGGACACAAATCTGCAAGATCGCACGATGAAACGGCTGTTGGTCCACGTTTTTGTGATGTTTTCTCCTTTGGCGAAATATAGTCCTTAAGCATACTGGTAACCACATTTCTAAGAACTTCTTGCAATGGCAGAAAACATAAAATATGTCACAGTTGTACCTTACATATGTTACAGTTGTACCTTACATATGTTACAGTCGAGTTTTAGGGGTCAAACAAATCAAGGTTAACCAGTTAATAGCGAAAAATACAGGTTGACATAGAATTATCATAGTAGCCCCAATGTTAAAGTAGGCCATGGTTGATGGCATTAAAAAAAATTTTTTTTAATTTTATTTTAACTTAGTTCACCCCAAACAAGGCAAGTTGCCACCGTAGACGTAAGGACCTTCTGAGAATTAGGGTGAAAGTTTAGGTCATCCTAAATTAGGAGCTGTGAAGCGAAATGCTTGTTCATATTAGTTTTAAATTCCTGCATGTCGGTACAGTCGGGGAAACAGGGAGCAGGGATGGAGTTCCAAAAGCAGGCAGCTTGAGGAAAGAAGCTATTCTAGTAGAAGGCTCTCCAGCATCTGGGGACCTCCACAGTGAATGGATGGGATTTATCTGATTGTCGAGTTGGTTGAGTGTATTTACGTTGAGGGGGCACTAGAGCAGCAACTTCATCATTCCATTGAAGTACTTGTTAAACAAGCTAAGGATGCTACATTGCAGCGATGGGACAGAGGCTGGAGCTTGGTTGACAGTGAGGGACCTATAAGATTAACGACTCTTTTTTTTGGACCTTGTCTATGAGGGAGAGACTAGTGGATGGTGCATCAGTCCAGATGTGACAACAATACTCCATGCATGGGCGGATGGTGGCTTTGTAGATATATAGGATATTGTCAGGTGTGAGAAGTTTTCTAGCACGGTAGAGGGAGCCCACTTTCTTTGCAGCAGCCTTGGCAATGTCTTCTATGTATTTGTTCTAATTCATGTTAGCTGTGAATGTTAGGCCGAAAAGTTTGAACGTTGGACTCTCAGGTAGGGTGTTATATTCTTCAATCCAACTCCAATGTTTCTTAATAAATTAACGCAATTATAGCTTGGTTAGTTCAATGACGTCATTTTAAGATGACTTTGTTGTAATAGACAACTCATCATGGCAGTCTGTTAATTCGTTTTTAGACCAAACAATAATATCACGAAATCGGTTATACGAAATCTAAAAAAAATATTTATGTAAAGGGAGATAATTTACGATTCGATTTATCTCCCCTTGAAAACTATGAAGAGAAATACTGGTGCTATTTTACTTATAGGCCGATCAAGTTAATTGTGTTCATGTAAAAGCATTATTTTGTACTTACTCAGTCACATTTTATCTCTCACGCCCCGAAAAAGAATTTTAAAATATCAAGCAGAACTTTAATTAGAACGATTTTTCCATTTCCATAAGGGTTATATGAAATGGCGAGTCTGCGATTTTCGGAGTGGCCGGTTAGCTAACTAAGGGCAGATAAGTGTCCCCTTGTCTATTCTACCGACCGCTCACAGCCCAAAATGTCGGCTCGGGCACAAATACAGGTTGAACATCGAAATGGAAAAATCGTTCTAATTAAAGTTCTGCTTGATATTTTAAAATTCTTTTTCGGGGCGTGAGAGATAAAATGTGACTGAGTAAGTACAAAATAATGCTTTTACATGAACACAATTAACTTGATCGGCCTATAAGTAAAATAGCACCGAAATACTTTCTCTTGGTTTGACGTATATACTAATTGCTTCTCAATTGTTTTTCGAGAGAAAAAAAAACATTGGTGCGTTTGCTGTTTCACAATGGCATTCTAGGCCTCTCTTAAAAAAGAATAGCTAAAGAAATGTATAAACTTTGTTATGTACTTACGTGGTAGCTGAAAAGAAGACTGTACACCAAAAATTAAGCAAATTCATCCAGTATTTATTAAATAAAAAAACAATTTCGATCGGTCGTCGCCATATTGTATCTTCGCCCGATTTTATCATTGAGTTATCTCCCTTGCCTAAACTGGTTACAAAGTTTCTAACGATACGTAAAATCGTTTTTTGGTGTTCTTTTTCTTATAATTTAATAAATACTGGATGAATTTGCGTAATTTTTTCTGTACAATATTATTTTCAGCTGCTACGTATATTGGTTTTGTGCAGACGTTTTGAAAAATGCTACACAGAAGAGATTTAAAAATTGAAAATAAAACAAACAAAAAACCCATAAATGTGATAGCATGAAAGAATAATCTTTTTTATTTATAGAACAACATATGATTGAACTATTTTTATTCATAGAACAACATATGATTGAACTATTTATTCATAGAACAACATATGATTGAACTATTTTTTATTCATAGAACAACATATGATTGAACTATTTATTTTCATCAATAGAACAACATATGATTGAACTATTTTTTATTCATACAACATATGATTGAACTATTTATTTTTCATCAATAGAACAACATATGATTGAACTATTTTTTATTCATACAACATATGATTGAACTATTTATTTTATCAATAGAACAACATATGATTGAACTATTTATTTTATCAATAGAACATATGATTGAACTATTTTTTATTCATAGAACAACATATGATTGAACTTTTTAAAACATCTAAAAAGTTTTGGGGAAATTTAGCATTTATTACTTAAGAAATTTATCTTAAAAACAAATACAATTTCCAGTATTTTTCATGAACATCTGAAAAGATTGTGTGTCAAATCAGCACAGTTTACCCATGAGAATGTTAATGTATGTTTTTATACCTAGTAAATATCAAGCCACTGCACTGTACTTAATATTTGCTTTCTTTGAAATGGTATTGAAGCCGCATTTATCTACCAAAAAATATTTTTTCCTCGTTTTTCATGTCAAATCCCCCACAATTTTTGAACAATCAAAATTGAATTATTTTTTCCTAGTTTTTCATGTCAAATCCCCCATATTTTTGAACAATCAAAATTGAATTATTTTTTTAGTTTTTCATGTCAAATCCCCCATATTTTTGAACAATCAAAATTAAATTATTTTTTCCTAGTTTTTCATGTCAAATCCCTCATATTTTTGAACAATCAAAATTAAATTATTTTTTCCTAGTTTTTCATATCAAATCCCCCATATTTTTGAACAATCAAAATTAAATTATTTTTTCCTAGTTTTTCATATCAAATCCCCCATATTTTTGAACAATCAAAATTGAATTATTTTTTTCTAGTTTTTCATATCAAATCCCCCATATTTTTGAACAATCAAAATTGAATTATTTTTTCCTAGTTTTTCATGTCAAATCCCCCATATTTTTGAACAATCAAAATTAAATTATTTTTTTCCTAGTTTTTCATGTCAAATCCCCCATATTTTTGAACAATCAAAATTAAATTATTTTTTTCCTAGTTTTTCATATCAAATCCCCCATATTTTTGAACAATCAAAATTGAATTATTTTTTTCTAGTTTTTCATATCAAATCCCCCATATTTTTGAACAATCAAAATTGAATTATTTTTTCCTAGTTTTTCATGTCAAATCCCCCATATTTTTGAACAATCAAAATTAAATTATTTTTTTCCTAGTTTTTCATATCAAATCCCCCATATTTTTGAACAATCAAAATTGAATTATTTTTTTATAGTTTTTCATGTCAAATCCCCCATATTTTTGAACAATCAAAATTAAATTATTTTTTTCTTAGTTTTTCATGTCAAATCTCCCATATTTTTGAACAATCAAAATTAAATTATTTTTTCCTAGTTTTTCATGTCAAATCCCCCATATTTTTGAACAATCCAAATTAAATTATTTTTTTATAATTCTTTCTTTTAGTTTCTGATGAAAATAATTCTCCCTTTCTAATAATGGATTCTTCCATTCATGAACATTGTTGTCTGAACATTTTCAGTGATTCACTGTAAACAAATTTTACTTGTTATTCAATGACCGTAGATTTTATTTTTATTTTGCATGTGGTCCCAAAAAAGTATAAGTCCTAGTACTGCTAAATATTATGAGAAAGGGAAATAGTTTGAATATTAGTGGAGCCCCCTCCCCCCCTCTTCTAAGCACGTCGCTGGTTCCTCATCTTTCAGCTGGCAATTATTCCTGCCTCATTAAACCTTATCCTCGAGTGGCTCTTCTCCTTGATAAATGGTGACCCTCCCCCCTCATTATATATATATATATATATATATATATATATTGATTGATTTAAAATTCTTTTCATTTTGTAAAACATTTTTAAAACACACAAAAAAATGGTTACGGTTTTTCTTTAAAAAAAAAAAAAATGACCATCATGCTTTGCCCCAAGAAAGTATTTCAAATTCATTCTATCCGAGCTGCAAACATAAAAAGTTGGTGCAACTTCGGAAAAGCCTCAATAATAAATAAAAAATAAAGACATATCTGTATTATGTATGTGACCGGGACGGAACAAATATATCGTACACCAAAAATCACGTAAATTTATCAAGTAGTTTTTTTTTTATCACACATAATCAAATTTTGTTATTTTTTTTCACTCTCACTTGTCACAACAAGTTGGGCTTGTAACGCTGGACTGACTTACGTCCCTTGTTTTTTAAAAAAAATGGAGACATGACAAGCGAGCATGGAAAAAAAAATGACAAAATGTGATTATGTGTGATAATAAAAAAAAAACTACTTGATCAAGTTACGTAATTTTTGATGTACGATGTCTTTGTTTCGTCATGATCACATACATAATACCAGTATGTCTTTATTTTTATTTATTATTTGTTTTTACTTATTGAGGCTTTTTCGAAGTTGTACCCATAATTTCTGGATTTCCCATAAAAAAAAAATTCAAGAACAATTTAAAGACCACAATGCAAACATAAATAATAATAATAATAATAATAATAATAATAATAATAATAATAATAATAATAATAATAATAATAATAATATAAGTTTTGGCAAATTAAGGTTGATAAAGATAAATATTTAAATATATAAGAGAATTAGATTTTCTGGTAAAATCGCGGAACAAAATTGCTGCCCCCCCCCCCCCGAAACGTTAAGTCACATGACATTTTTTGTGGTGTCTGACATAAAAACTTACTTCTCATGAAATTAATCGTGCACCAAAAAAAAAAACAAAAAAACATAAGGCAGAAAGATAATTAGAAATTTTTTTTTAGTATTGCCACCCAGACTTAGGGTTTGTGATAGTATTAAGTAAGGGCATGTGTTTTTATGACTTTAAAATTAAATGTTATTCTTGTTTAAATCGATTTAAAAATCAGATTTCAGCCTGCGGCACGGAAGCATTTGCATTAATATTTTGACACATTTTTGACTGGTACATTGCCCCGTGTTGATACTCACGTCAAGATGTCAGCGTTAAAAGTCATTAACAAACCAAACACCGCAAAAAAAGATATCGCATGACCTAGCGTTTTTTAGGGCAGACATTTGATACCTCTAGTTATTTACATTGTATTATTTGGACTACTATTCTCATCTTGGTTGTTATTTTACAACGTTTCAGCCGATGTAACCTCCAACCTTTTTTAGGTGCAACTTTTCGAACTTTGGAACCTTCTAGTCAAACTTCTAAATCTTTATGTCAAACTCGGGAATCTGTAGAGAATTTCAAGCTGAACCCTTTATTTAATCCAAGAGGGTAGATTGTTCTTGTTCCTTCAGCCATGACCAGTGTAGAATAACATAATTTATGTTTTTCTTACTTATTATCACCTAGAGTAAGGATTGAACCATCATCCTCTGATGACTGTCACTTAAAACTGACTGTTCACCAACTCTTTTAACCGTTCGTACTAGAATTGTTCGCATGGACCCGTTTGCAGAATGTTACGAATTCTGGCAGGGACCCGAAGACGACGCTAAGGTAGAGCAGCTGAAACGTTTGAATAACAAAAATCACGACAAGAAAATCCGTCGAACTGTAAAAAGTGTAAATTACAATTTCTCACCTGAAATAAAAAAAAAAAATTTTTTTTTTTAAATTTAAAAAATCGCGACAAAGACCCAACAAGGTAAGGTTAGGTAAAGGGGATTTAATACCGCATTATTCACACCAAATTCACAATCTATAGAAGCAGAACAAAAAGAAGGGGTGAAAAAAAGCGCCATGCCAAAATGTTACAGGTTCAATCCCTGCATGCAGACATTCAAGAGATTATTGGGCTTTCTGTGACTAGAAATGTTCAATCTAAAAGATTTTCCAAATCGAAAGATTTAACCAATAACAGCTGAAAACAAAAATAATTAAAACGTTAATTATTTATTATAACTCCTACTCCCTCTTAATATCATTGAACAGAACTAGAATATTGATCCGGATTAAATATGTAATCAATAAAATTGATTCAAAATACATTTTCTTTGAAAAACATAGTCGGATATAAAACAGATGTTCACGTAGAAGCACAATTAAATATTGAGGTGGCATGCCTATGCTAGGCTGTAAAACACACAAAAACCAGAAAGAGACTAGCTTTACTTTATATATTCGGCCTATAAGCTCACATAATAAATCAGATGGCCCTTTATATCCTTAAAAATACAATATTCAAAATAATTTACCCCGTGTTGCATCTAATAGTCGAGCAATATTTAGATGCAGGTGTGTAAAAATAAGGTTAGAATCGGAAATTTCCACTTAAGATTACAATTAAGTAGAGTGGAATTTTCCATTAGATGTCGAGTTGGAGATACGTGTCCGGGTAGTTACGTCACATGCAGGAAATCACTAATGTGACGTGGCAAATACTTAGACCAGATCCTGCTTTTCTCACTGGAGGGAGGGAGGGAGGGAGAGTCGGTTTTAAGATAGCTGCTCTCTCCATCCATGGGGGATTAGTTGGGGCTATTATGTGTATACATGTATACTGTCAAAAACAAATAAAACCCCCCAAAATTGTTAAAACTTAAGTGAATTTGCGCTGTTCCTTTATTAATAAAGTTTATGAGAGCTGTTCCTATTTACTTGCCTCCCCACGTGGGCAAAGTTAGACACAAGGTCGATTTTTAATGTGGGGAAAATCCAGCTTCCCAAAAAGGGTCACTCTGGATTGGAACAAAAATAAAAATTGCCCCAGTTTATGAGAGCTGTTATAAAAAAGGAGAAGAAGAAGAAGAAGAAAAAGAAGAAGACGTCTGCAATGAGAGAAAAGAAATTAGGGTTGCTTGTTGTCTGCTAACAATACTCAAGCTGTCTACATGAGGAGCTGCCGGCAGGATAATCAGCAGAATTGATTTCCATGGTGCTACAATAGAAGCGACTGGTCCAATGGAAATTAAAAGGAAAAATGTTATCTAGTATTAGGAGAATAAAGAAATATTTCAAAGTTTATTTTAAACACATGTAATTGGTTATCAGCTAGTCGAAATATCAAGACAATATTGGGGCTTTGTTTCTAGAGCAAATAGCTATCGACATATCAAAGGCCTTTGATAGGGTCTGGCACAAAAAGTTTGCTTCATAAATTTGCTAGCTATGAAACATCTGACAATGTCTTCTCAACCATCAACCCCTTTTCTCTCTAGAAAAGTGGTTGTTGATCGGCAGAAGTCTGAAGCACATCGTATCACACTGGCGTGCCTCAAGGATTTATTCTGAGCCTAACCCTCTTTCTGATTTTCATTAATGATTTTCTAAATCATATTCTGACATATACGCAGACTATAAAACTCTATGGCAGCACCCTGAAGAACATTGGTGAAAAAGTTCTCACTGATTGTATCTCTTCCGACCTGGAGCAAAGGAGGAAAAAAAAAGTGGCTTGTTACTTTTAACACCCCGAAACCAAAATTCTCTCCTTTCACCACAAACGCTCGGATCCTTGTGTTTTGCTCCAATCAAAAGAAGACCATTGTTTTGATAAACGCCAAGCACCGACTTTAACTGCAGATCTAAAATGGAAGACATATGCCCAATCTGTTGCTTAGACAACTGGAAGAAATGGTTAGACCATTCCACTGCTCCAGAAAGTACCTGACTCCTGATGCAATCCTCTACCTATATAAGAGTCAAATACATCTTAAGATGGAGTAATGCTGCCACATCTGGGGAGGTGCCGCTCAGAGGACTCTTTCTTGCCTTGACAGAGTTCAAAGTTGACTTTGTAATCTATTCATCACATTAATCCTTATCCTCAAGTGGGTTTTGGCCTTGATAAGTGATGACTCATAAGTAAGGAAAAAAAAGAAGCAAACATTAACCCTAACCCCCAACACGCCATGATTATTGATAGAGAACATGGACATGAAATTGTTATACATGATTGAAAAAAAAAGAAGGAAAAATGATGGAGCCTACTATTTAAGACCCGCACAAATCACAGTGCTTACTCCAACTTTGGGAGAACTTCATGCCCCACCATGTATTTTGTTTGTCGCACATTGATTTTACAAGGTGGCGTTGTCAGCTCGTTATCGCTTTGTAAAGTTCGCAACATTATTTATCTTTTAAATAAGACCATAAAGAAATGAAAAGAAAGAAAGAAACTTGCCTAAACGATAGCGTGTGTAGAAGGTATTTGCTTTAACTTACAAATTTTTTTATTGAATTTAAAAACAATAAAAAAGAAAATATGGCGTCGCTAAATGAGAAAGTGAGAGAGATGGAGGAAGGGGGAGAGAGAGAGAAAGAGAGAGAGAGAGAGAGAGAGAGAGAGAGAGGGGAAGGGGAGAGAGAGAGAGAGAGCAACCAGTTACCCTCTCCCCTTTCTGAACTCTTGCTTATGCCGTGTTAGTATATCTTTCTTTCTTGTTAGCCTAATTTAAATTGCCTCCCTTGAAAATTAATCAGTAAATATTTTAAGAAATATTTTAGTAATTGATCCATTTTTTATTAAACCGCATTAATTAATTACTGTTAATATCGACGAATATATTGTGTATATATATATATATATATATATATATTATATATATATATATATAGTCTCGGAAGTTTCTCAACCATTAAAACTATATATAAAAAAAAAAAAAAAAAAAAAAATATATATATATATAAAAAAAAAAAAACTTATAGTCTCAAGTCTTCCAGTGGAAAATCACTCATGTAAGTCAATTTATTTTTTACAGTTATTATATTAGTTAGTTTCTAACACTATTTTAAGGGATCATCAGTTGTTTACCATGAAAAACTGTTTCGGGATATATATATATATATGGGAAAGATAGAACAATAAAATTACAAATAAATAACACCAAATATTAATCTATTATAAACTGTTCAAAAAATAGTTATGCAAATTAGACATTCAAATAGCTGTATTTGTGTTTTTTGTTTTTACATATATACAGTATTTCAAAATATGTTGTTATTTGAACCAATAATAATTGGTTCAAATAACAGTAAACCGTTTTGATGGTAATATAGGAGTTATGAATGAAAAAATCTTTCGCATTTATTCATTTAGATATATATATATTAGAAGAAAATATTGTATAAATGTAATTCTCAAACAGTGATTTGATCCTTATGCAGCGACATTCGATGTGACTGTGTAAAAATAGTGTTAAAAACGGAAATTTCCACATCGGGTTAGAAAAGGTAAGAAAAAGAATTTTCCATTAGAGGCTAAGTTAGAGGCTAGGCTGACGTGTACCGAAAATAGCATAATGAGAGGAAGTATGTGGCAGAGAAGCAAGATCGATTCTCTCTCGTAGGTGTTTGGCGTCATTCTTGCAGAACAATTGATTATAGACAATTTTGAACGTGCATATTTGCGGAAAAGAAACAGAGTTCTCTTTGAAATCCACACCGGAAGGACATATACGGAGATTTCAGACTTCCTCAGCGATAACAGAAGGATGGTAAATGAGGGCAGAAAGGAATCGAAGATTTGACTACGAGGTGACATGAGCAACAAAAAAAAAAAAAAAACATGATTAACAATTCCATACGGTCAAAACGCTAAAGTTTATCACTGAAGTTCAGATCATCGACGATGAATCCAGAAAGGGCCTCAAACTGAACCTGGATGTCTATATCCATGTTCTGAGCAAAATCGCGAACCCCTAGATCAATCGGGTAGCTACAGCTAAGTCATATGTGTAGCAACAAGACTCAGTGCCATATCAACCAGAAGACGACGGGTTATCTGTTATAGGAATGGTTCTCAACCTTTTTTAACCATGAACCCTTTCATCATGTATCAGAATATTTCCCCCTTTGAAAAAATGTCTGACTCAAAATGTGCATTCACAATAACAATAATATAACGAATACTAACATAATAGCATTTAATATAAACGCCAGCGGAGAGAAAATCCAACATGACCTTTCAGTAGTGATGGGCGATGCACACTGTTTTCTTTGTGACCCTGGATACAGCTTGTGTCTGCTAATCCGTGGTACAAATCCCCCCCCCCCACAAAACCCTGAAATTCCCCCAAGAGGGGAGGGAGGATTACCCACTGTGTTAGAGAACTTTGTCGATAACACTTCACCTGCCATCTGGCTTCCCAACTCACTTGATTGCAAACCTCTCGACTTCTTTGCGTGAGTTGCGGTAAAAAAACAAAACATTAACAGATCTGACTGTAAAACGAAGGATGAGCATAAACGTCTGGATCACCAGATACTTTCAGAGCCTGAGTGTGTGAGGTTTGTGTGTATGTGTGTGTATGAGGTTTGTGTGTATGAGGTTTGTGTGTATGAGGTTTGTGTGTATGAGGTTTGTGTGTATGAGGTTTGTGTGTATGTGTGTGAGGTGTGTGTGTATGAGGTTTGTGTGTATGTGTATGTGGTTTGTGTGTATGTGTGTGAGGTTTGTGTGTATGTGTGTGAGGTTTGTGTGTATGTGTGTGTATGTGTGTGAGGTTTGTGTGTGTGTGTATGAGGTTTGTGTGTGTGTGTATGAGGTTTGTGTGTATGAGGTTTGTGTGTATGAGGTTTGTGTGTATGAGGTTTGTGTGTATGAGGTTTGTGTGTATGAGGTTTGTGTGTATGAGGTTTGTGTGTGAGGTTTGTGTGTATGTGTGTGAGGTTTGTGTGTATGAGGTTTGTGTGTGAGGTTTGTGTGTATGTGTATGAGGTTTGTGTGTATGAGGTTTGTGTGTGAGGTTTGTGTGTATGTGTGTGAGGTTTGTGTGTATGAGGTTTGTGTGTGAGGTTTGTGTGTATGTGTGTGAGGTTTGTGTGTATGTGTGTGAGGTTTGTGTGTATGTGTGTGAGGTTTGTGTGTTCCCTATAGAAAAAAAGTTAGAGAATCTACATAAAAACTAAAAGTGTATTCTTTTGTAAAATTTTTCCGGGTAAAACAATGGAAGTTGTTCCAAATCTCTAACTGCCCCCCTAACGGAGTTATGGGGTGCAGACCCCTCTTAAAACTTCAGATATATCCTATTTTGATGAAATTCAAATCACATGTTTAAACTTTTCCGGGGAAGACAATGGAAGTGATCCCAAATCTTTAAGTGAGGTTCTACCCCATTGCTCTCTTAAAGAAGCTAAGAGAGCCAGAGGGGGGGGGGGGACACAGAATCTCCCTTAAAACTTCAAATATATCCTATTTGGATGAATTTCAAATCATATGTTTAAAATTTCCTGAGGAAGACAATGGAAGTGGTTCTGAATCTGTATGTGCCCCTAAATATGCTGAATCTGTGTGTGCCTCAAACAAACAGACAAACCAACAAACAGACAGAGTTTTAATAGCCTACTAGTTGATAACTCGGGTTCGAAATTGCTGTTATAAAACCTGTTAAAACCGACTTTCGTATGATGATCACAAAAAACGAATCTGATTTTAATGTTTGTGGATTCTGCTTTTCGTGAACCATTTTCTCTATCGATTTCCTTTCAAGAAATATCGTTGTAAGTGCCGTTAGTCAGCCTTTAGCTAGCTGAGTGCTGTCTGTTTCAAAAACAAGAGATTTTCCCCTCAGATCAAAAGGATAATTTCTTAATATATTTTTATGTCAAATACAGTAAACAGATAATATTTGTTAAGTATTATCATAAAATGACATAAATGAGAGCAGAAAGTGACTAACTTGCGTTTACTTTCATCAGCCTCGTAACTATCGCTTCTCTTATTTTGCTCTTTAGTCTTCGCATTCCATGAGCGATGTTTCTGACAAAAGGGGGAAAATTGCTGTTTTCTGGGTCGAAATCTTTCCATCTAACACTTATTGTTGGTTAATTTGGGGCCTGGAAGCAGTAGTTTTTGTTTTTCTAGCTCCTTACATCAAGTGGCTTCATGCCTTGTCTGGAGCGATTTCCATTTAAAAAATAAAGAAATCATGCTTTTCAGGTATGTGAGTTGTCAATGGAATTTTACAACCTGCACCCGTGTGTGTCTGCACGCAGGTTTGGTTTACGGCACATATCAATCATCTTTGGGGTTTTCAATGCCAAATAAAGTTGTCAAATATAATTCTATAGCTAGGATATTCCTAGAATACATTGATCTCAGAATACACTGATCTCTGAATACACTGATCTCTGAATACACTGATCTCTGAATACACTGATCTCTGAATACACTGATCTCTGAATACACTGATCTCTGAATACACTGATCTCTGAATACACTGATCTCTGAATACACTGATCTCTGAATACACTGATCTCTGAATACACTGATCTCTGAATACACTGATCTCTGAATACACTGATCTCTGAATTTATTTATCTTCCTCCCACAAGGTAAGATGTGACACAAGGTCGGGAAAGTGGGATTAGATAAACCAGCGCTTGAGAGGGGAGCACTTAAAAAGCATTTAAAAATTGCCTGGGTAGCCCCGTCGGCATTCCCCAGTAGGGGCGCCTCAGACAGTAAGCAATAAACTTACTCCTCCCCAAAGAGGGGAGGCAAAGCCTGGGAGGGTGCACCTCCTAGAACTGCACAGGACCAGCAGCCCCCAATAGACCGGCGTAAATCCAGACTCAAAGGTCCGGATGATACCAGTTTATTATACACTGAACACACTGATCTCTGAACACACTGATCTCAGAACACACTGATCTCAGAACACACTGATCTCTGAACACACTGATCTCTGAACACACTGATCTCTGAACACACTGATCTCTGCACGCAGAGGGCAGTGCAAAAAACAACAATTCAAAACAACCTGGATGATGTGCTAGCGATAAGTAGTAAAAACACATTTAAAATAATTTGAAAAATGTTTCATTAGTGGAATATTAATTTTGGTAAACGCAAAAAAATTAAAAATAAGTTAATCATCAGATTAATTGAGCAGACGACGACAGGTCAATTTTTCAGATTATTTTCTTTTGTGTGTGTGTGTGATTTGAGAGCTTTCAACTTTCCTAAACTACAACAATCGGTTTCAACTAAGAAAGTTAAAAGTAAGAAAAAGACGCATGTGGGGAGGAAGGAGACAGGAAGTCATTCTTTGATTAAACAAAGGTCGTTTAACTTCCCTAACCTCGTCATGAATCGTTTTAAGTTTTAGCCTTCCCGGCAAAATTAACATTTTCGGTTTTTTAGAGAAAACTATCATAAGAGGAAAAAGGAAGGAAAGACAAAACAAGATAGAGAGAGGAAGAAGGGGAAAAAAAGAGGGGAAAAAAAGTGAGCGAAAGAGAAATAAAATCTAGCCAAATAGCGACGAAAAAATATGGAGGTAAGGCTCTAGCGATTTGGCAGAGACCAACTTTTTCTTATTTAAAATAAAATAAAAAAGAAGCAGTTTTCGACCAAAAAGAAGAGAACTCACATCCATGGGAGCAATTTAAGCGGAAATTCACTTTTTCTGGATAAAAAAAACAAAAAAAAACAGAATTCCGCTGAAAAACAGAGAACTCTCATCCCTGGATTTTAGTACTAAATAAGTTGTTTGAGGATAAATCCAAAACCAATTTCATTGTACGTAATGAGCGTCGCTACTTCAAGAAACTACCAAAACTACAACAACGACGACAACAAAGACATTTCTAACGAGAATACGTGTTCTACGTGGATTGGGTAGAGGGCAAGAATGAAAATAACATCTAGTCACCTAGAGTGACTTCTAACCACTAAGACATCACAAAATGTACAAGGGGACCATGTACAATACCTTAGGGGTCTTCTCTGGAGAGAAGTACACGGGGGAATAGGTGACATCACACTGAGGGTGAAAGAAAGAGAGAACATCGTTTAATGTTTGTGCGTAGAATTAAAACAAAAAACTATGACAGAACTTTTTTTTTTTAAAATGAAAAAGAAAGAACTGTCTCTTGTTACGAAATTGTGATGGCCCAGAAGAAGAGGGGAGAGGGTACATTAAAAAAAAAATTTTTTTTTTTTATTAAAGACATGTTCAGAGTTCTTGTAAGAAATATTTTAGGAAATCTAAAAATAAATTTTAAAAATATTAAGTTTAAATTAAATTGAAATTTGGAATCTTCCAAACGTTCTATTCATTTAACGTCACTTTCCCCTTGTTCAGGGGTCAGACGTTTTCTGATATTACGCAAGCTCACTCTCCACTTTTCACGCTTCAGCAGGTCAGCAGTCTCCAAATTTCACTCTGTGCAGTCTTGTCCAATCACGTGCCTCCAAGTTTTCCTTGGCTGGCCAACATTCTTGCGATTTAGGACACCCATGCTTCTGCAACGGTTTATCCAGGATAATGAACGTTCCACATGATCTTACCAGCATAATCGATTCGCCCTTAGAAAAAACCTCCATGCTCGGCAAGTCTGGTGCTTTCAGCAAATCCTCTGACTCGATGTGTTGAGTTTAACAGAAATTGAGTTCACGTTTTAAGCTTAAGGTTTAGAAGCCTGCGACAATGCAAGGTTTTGAGCCCTGGGCGAATTGAAAGAATTTTTGGATGAAAAACGACATGATAATAGATATGAAAAGACAATATGTAATTAAATAATTTTCTTTTTCATTTCTACTTTTTTTTTGTTTAATTTTTGAATTAATAGTGGCTTATACGGATCAATAATAAGTATCGATCCACTAATTATAGTGGCTTATACGGATCAATGTCTCAAAAACAAAGCTTCTGTCGGCCAACTACCCTCTTTCCAGCAGAGTCCCTATCACTCAACGGCGTCATTGTCGAGGAAGTTGAGCAGTTCAAGTATCTTGGCTCAACCTTTACAGCTACTGGATAGAGTAAAGTTGAGCAGTTCAAGTATCTTGGCTCAACCTTTACAACTACTGGATAGAGTAAAGTTGAGCAGTTCAAGTATCTTGGCTCAACCTTTACTGCTACTGGATAGAGTAAAGTTGAGCAGTTCAAGCATCTTGGCTCAACCTTTACAGCTACTGGATAGAGTAAAGTTGAGCAGTTCAAGTATCTTGGCTCAACCTTTACAACTACTGGATAGAGTAAAGTTGAGCAGTTCAAGTATCTTGGCTCAACCTTTACAGCTACTGGATAGAGTAAAGTTGAGCAGTTCAAGTATCTTGGCTCAACCTTTACAACTACTGGATAGAGTAAAGTTGAGCAGTTCAAGTATCTTGGCTCAACCTTTACAACTACTGGATAGAGTAAAGTTGAGCAGTTCAAGTATCTTGGCTCAACCTTTACAACTACTGGATAGAGTAAAGTTGAGCAGTTCAAGTATCTTGGCTCAACCTTTACAGCTACTGGATAGAGTAAAGATGAGCAGTTCAAGTATCTTGGCTCAACCTTTACAGCTACTGGATAGAGTAAAGTTGAGCAGTTCAAGTATCTTGGCTCAACCTTTACAGCTACTGGATAGAGTAAAGTTGAGCAGTTCAAGTATCTTGGCTCAACCTTTACAGCTACTGGATAGAGTAAAGTTGAGCAGTTCAAGTATCTTGGCTCAACCTTTACAGCTACTGGATAGAGTAAAGTTGAGCAGTTCAAGTATCTTGGCTCAACCTTTACAGCTACTGGATAGAGTAAAGTTGAGCAGTTCAAGTATCTTGGCTCAACCTTTACAGCTACTGGATAGAGTAAAGTTGAGCAGTTCAAGTATCTTGGCTCAACCTTTACAGCTACTGGATAGAGTAAAGTTGAGCAGTTCAAGTATCTTGGCTCAACCTTTACAGCTACTGGATAGAGTAAAGTTGAGCAGTTCAAGTATCTTGGCTCAACCTTTACAGCTACTGGATAGAGTAAAGTTGAGCAGTTCAAGTATCTTGGCTCAACCTTTACAGCTACTGGATAGAGTAAAGTTGAGCAGTTCAAGTATCTTGGCTCAACCTTTACAGCTACTGGATAGAGTAAAGATGAGCAGTTCAAGTATCTTGGCTCAACCTTTACAGCTACTGGATAGAGTAAAGTTGAGCAGATCAAGTATCTTGGCTCAACCTTTACAGCTACTGGATAGAGTAAAGTTGAGCAGTTCAAGTATCTTGACTCAACCTTTACAGCTACTGGATAGAGTAAAGTTGAGCAGTTCAAGTATCTTGGCTCAACCTTTACAGCTACTGGATAGAGTAAAGTTGAGCAGTTCAAGTATCTTGGCTCAACCTTTACAGCTACTGGATAGAGTAAAGTTGAGCAGTTCAAGTATCTTGGCTCAACCTTTACAGCTACTGGATAGAGTAAAGTTGAGCAGTTCAAGTATCTTGGCTCAACCTTTACAACTACTGAATAGAGTAAAGTTGAGCAGTTCAAGTATCTTGGCTCAACCTTTACAACTACTGGATAGAGTAAAGTTGAGCAGTTCAAGTATCTTGGCTTAACCTTTACAGCTACTGGATAGAGTAAAGTTGAGCAGTTCAAGTATCTTGGCTCAACCTTTACAGCTACTGGATAGAGTAAAGTTGAGCAGTTCAAGTATCTTGGCTCAACCTTTACAGCTACTGGATAGAGTAAAGTTGAGCAGTTCAAGTATCTTGGCTCAACCTTTACAACTACTGAATAGAGTAAAGTTGAGCAGTTCAAGTATCTTGGCTCAACCTTTACAACTACTGGATAGAGTAAAGTTGAGCAGTTCAAGTATCTTGGCTCAACCTTTACAACTACTGGATAGAGTAAAGTTGAGCAGTTCAAGTATCTTGGCTCAACCTTTACAACTACTGGATAGAGTAAAGTTGAGCAGTTCAAGTATCTTGGCTCAACCTTTACAACTACTGGATAGAGTAAAGTTGAGCAGTTCAAGTATCTTGGCTCAACCTTTACAACTACTGGATAGAGTAAAGTTGAGCAGTTCAAGTATCTTGGCTCAACCTTTACAACTACTGGATAGAGTAAAGTTGAGCAGTTCAAGTATCTTGGCTCAACCTTTACAACTACTGGATAGAGTAAAGTTGAGCAGTTCAAGTATCTTGGCTCAACCTTTACAGCTACTGGATAGAGTAAAGTTGAGCAGTTCAAGTATCTTGGCTCAACCTTTACAGCTACTGGATAGAGTAAAGTTGAGCAGTTCAAGTATCTTGGCTCAACCTTTACAACTACTGGATAGAGTAAAGTTGAGCAGTTCAAGTATCTTGGCTCAACCTTTACAACTACTGGATAGAGTAAAGTTGAGCAGTTCAAGTATCTTGGCTCAACCTTTACAACTACTGGATAGAGTAAATTTGAGCAGTTCAAGTATCTTGGCTCAACCTTTACAGCTACTGGATAGAGTAAAGTTGAGCAGTTCAAGTATCTTGGCTCAACCTTTACAGCTACTGGATAGAGTAAAGTTGAGCAGTTCAAGTATCTTGGCTCAACCTTTACAGCTACTGGATAGAGTAAAGTTGAGCAGTTCAAGTATCTTGGCTCAACCTTTACAGCTACTGGATAGAGTAAAGTTGAGCAGTTCAAGTATCTTGGCTCAACCTTTACAGCTACTGGATAGAGTAAAGTTGAGCAGTTCAAGTATCTTGGCTCAACCTTTACAGCTACTGGATAGAGTAAAGTTGAGCAGTTCAAGTATCTTGGCTCAACCTTTACAGCTACTGGATAGAGTAAAGATGAGCAGTTCAAGTATCTTGGCTCAACCTTTACAGCTACTGGATAGAGTAAAGTTGAGCAGATCAAGTATCTTGGCTCAACCTTTACAGCTACTGGATAGAGTAAAGTTGAGCAGTTCAAGTATCTTGACTCAACCTTTACAGCTACTGGATAGAGTAAAGTTGAGCAGTTCAAGTATCTTGGCTCAACCTTTACAGCTACTGGATAGAGTAAAGTTGAGCAGTTCAAGTATCTTGGCTCAACCTTTACAGCTACTGGATAGAGTAAAGTTGAGCAGTTCAAGTATCTTGGCTCAACCTTTACAGCTACTGGATAGAATAAAGTTGAGCAGTTCAAGTATCTTGGCTCAACCTTTACAGCTACTGGATAGAGTAAAGTTGAGCAGTTCAAGTATCTTGGCTCAACCTTTACAGCTACTGGATAGAGTAAAGATGAGCAGTTCAAGTATCTTGGCTCAACCTTTACAGCTACTGGATAGAGTAAAGTTGAGCAGTTCAAGTATCTTGGCTCAACCTTTACAACTACTGGATAGAGTAAAGTTGAGCAGTTCAAGTATCTTGGCTCAACCTTTACAACTACTGGATAGAGTAAAGTTGAGCAGTTCAAGTATCTTGGCTCAACCTTTACAACTACTGGATAGAGTAAAGTTGAGCAGTTCAAGTATCTTGGCTCAACCTTTACAGCTACTGGATAGAGTAAAGTTGAGCAGTTCAAGTATCTTGGCTCAACCTTTACAGCTACTGGATAGAGTAAAGTTGAGCAGTTCAAGTATCTTGGCTCAACCTTTACAGCTACTGGATAGAGTAAAGTTGAGCAGTTCAAGTATCTTGGCTCAACCTTTACAACTACTGAATAGAGTAAAGTTGAGCAGTTCAAGTATCTTGGCTCAACCTTTACAACTACTGGATAGAGTAAAGTTGAGCAGTTCAAGTATCTTGGCTCAACCTTTACAACTACTGGATAGAGTAAAGTTGAGCAGTTCAAGTATCTTGGCTCAACCTTTACAACTACTAGATAGAGTAAAGTTGAGCAGTTCAAGTATCTTGGCTCAACCTTTACAACTACTGGATAGAGTAAAGTTGAGCAGTTCAAGTATCTTGGCTCAACCTTTACAACTACTGGATAGAGTAAAGTTGAGCAGTTCAAGTATCTTGGCTCAACCTTTACAACTACTGGATAGAGTAAAGTTGAGCAGTTCAAGTATCTTGGCTCAACCTTTACAGCTACTGGATAGAGTAAAGTTGAGCAGTTCAAGTATCTTGGCTCAACCCTTACAGCTACTGGATAGAGTAAAGTTGAGCAGTTCAAGTATCTTGGCTCAACCTTTACAACTACTGGATAGAGTAAAGTTGAGCAGTTCAAGTATCTTGGCTCAACCTTTACAACTACTGGATAGAGTAAAGTTGAGCAGTTCAAGTATCTTGGCTCAACCTTTACAACTACTGGATAGAGTAAAGTTGAGCAGTTCAAGTATCTTGGCTCAACCTTTACAACTACTGGATAGAGTAAAGTTGAGCAGTTCAAGTATCTTGGCTCAACCTTTACAACTACTGGATAGAGTAAAGTTGAGCAGTTCAAGTATCTTGGCTCAACCTTTACAGCTACTGGATAGAGTAAAGTTGAGCAGTTCAAGTATCTTGGCTCAACCTTTACAGCTACTGGATAGAGTAAAGTTGAGCAGTTCAAGTATCTTGGCTCAACCTTTACAACTACTGGATAGAGTAAAGTTGAGCAGTTCAAGTATCTTGGCTCAACCTTTACAACTACTGGATAGAGTAAAGTTGAGCAGTTCAAGTATCTTGGCTCAACCTTTACAACTACTGGATAGAGTAAAGTTGAGCAGTTCAAGTATCTTGGCTCAACCTTTACAACTACTGGATAGAGTAAAGTTGAGCAGTTCAAGTATCTTGGCTCAACCTTTACAGCTACTGGATAGAGTAAAGTTGAGCAGTTCAAGTATCTTGGCTCAACCTTTACAGCTACTGGATAGAGTAAAGTTGAGCAGTTCAAGTATCTTGGCTCAACCTTTACAACTACTGGATAGAGTAAAGTTGAGCAGTTCAAGTATCTTGGCTCAACCTTTACAACTACTGGATAGAGTAAAGTTGAGCAGTTCAAGTATCTTGGCTCAACCTTTACAGCTACTGGATAGAGTAAAGTTGAGCAGTTCAAGTATCTTGGCTCAACCTTTACAGCTACTGGATAGAGTAAAGTTGAGCAGTTCAAGTATCTTGGCTCAACCTTTACAACTACCGGATAGAGTAAAGTTGAGCAGTTCAAGTATCTTGGCTCAACCTTTACAACTACTGGATAGAGTAAAGTTGAGCAGTTCAAGTATCTTGGCTCAACCTTTACAACTACTGGATAGAGTAAAGTTGAGCAGTTCAAGTATCTTGGCTCAACCTTTACAGCTACTGGATAGAGTAAAGTTGAGCAGTTCAAGTATCTTGGCTCAACCTTTACAGCTACTGGATAGAGTAAAGATGAGATTGCGATCCGTCTCGATCGTGCTCGCGCAGCCTTCTGCCGTCTTCAAAATAAATTGTGGTCTCGCGCAGCGATGAAACTCTCAACCAAATTGAAGATATTCCAAGCACTGATACGCGCAATACTGCTGTACGGTTGCGAGACATGGCCCTTGCACGAAGAAGATCTTCACGCACTCGAGGTTATCGACATGTACTGTCTTCAACACATCATATGCATCCGTCTCTCCGATGATATCCCAAAACTGCACCATCCATGCAAAATGCAACACCATCAGCATCACAGAAACTCTTCTTAAAAGGAGACTTAGCTAGTTTGGTCACATTCTTCGATATCGTGAGGAAGAATTTATCCGCAAGTTGGTAGTCCCAATTGCACCCGTCGGCTGGAAAAAAATGCAAAGGCGGCCAACTAAAGACTTGGATAGGAACAGTGAGGACAGACATGGAATTTGATGGTTGGCTCCCGTGTTTTTGGTGTTTAACACTGTAACCGGGAATGGCTGAAATATGCCAAGGACTCAGCTGCTGATCGGCGGAGGTGGACCGCCTTGATGAGAGATGCGTTGAACTCATTTTGAGCCAGCTCAACTCACCCTGGGTGAATGTCGTTACAGTTATACGGTGTTCAAGTATTTCTGGATTAGTTATCTTCTTAGAAAAATCAGAAAGGAATTCAAAGATTAAGGATTCAACAATGAGGCGACATTAGAGAGAAAAACGCATGATCGACAATCTGACACCCTCAGAATGCCAGAGATTGTCATTAAAGGTAACGCCATGAAACCGCAGTTCTTCCATGAGGCCTTCAGGCTGGATACCAATGACTATATCTACATTCTGATGTGAAACCCTAGATCGATCAGATAATTGCAGGTAGGCCGTATGTGTGGCAGCTAGACTCAGCGTCTTGCCATACCCACAAAAGACCCAGGCCTGGCTGTCAGAACTTTGTCGCCCACATTTCATTTGTCATCTGCTCGACTTTTTTGTGTGTGGTGCAGTGAAATGAGACACCAACTGACTGTCAGCCTCTTGACTTCTTTTTGCGAGATGTGGTAACACAAGACTTTAACTGATCCCATTTCAAAACGAGAGATGAGCCAAAGACCGAGATCACCAGAGCCTTCGAGGGCCTAAGTCAGGCAGCAGTGACGAAGGCCTGTGGCTTGTTCCGAGACTGCCTTGAGGCTGTCATCAAAGCCAAAGACGGGTTTATTGAGATGAAATCAAAGGAAATCATGTTTTCATGCCTTTCCGAAATGGTATTAGCACATAATTTAATGCAATAGATCCGACAGGATTTGAACTCTGCACGGCAGATTCCATAGTCTGTGACGATATGCTTTAGGTTAATCACGCACCCTCTTGCAACAAAACTGAAGCTGATGGACAAACAAGAGAAAAGCGTTTTGAGATGACATGCTAGAAATGAAACGAGAAAGAAAAGAAAATGGTTTGGAATCACAGAACAAAGAATTCAGGATGAGCAGCACAGAATTAGGAAGAAAACAAAAAATCATCAAAATGAACAAAAAAACGAAGCAAAGAATCGTTGGCATCAAAAAGTCGGGAAAAAATTAAAATGCACTACAATCTTTTTCATTTGATTAAGAACTCACTTTTTTTTTTTATTTAAATTTTTAAAGAACCGATTTCTTTTTTTTTTTTTTTTTTTTTTTTTTAAAAAAATCAAAATTTTTAAATACCCACTTTTTTAAATTTAAAGATCCGATTTAAACAAATTTAAATTGTGAAGACCTGATTTTTTAAAATTCAAATTTTCAAGACCCAATTTTTTAAAATTCAAATTTTCAAGACCCAATTTTTTAAAATTTAAATTTTCATAACCCAATTTTTTAAAATTCAAATTTTCAATATTGGGTATATTTTAAAATTCAAATTTTCAAGACCAGATTTTTTAAAATTCAAATTTTCAAGACCCAATTTTTTTAAATTCAAATTTTCAAGACCCAATTTTTTTAAATTTAAATTTTCAAGACCCAATTTTTTAAAATTCAAATTTTCAATATTGGGTATATTTTAAAATTCAAATTTTCAAGACCAGATTTTTTAAAATTCAAATTTTCAAGACCCAATTTTTTTAAATTCAAATTTTCAAGACCCAATGTTTTAAATTCAAATTTTCAAGACCCGATTTTTTTAAATTCAAATTTTAAAGACCCAATTTTTTAAATTCAAATTTTCAAGACTCGATTTTTTTAAATTTAAATTTTCAAGATGCGATTTATTTTTTATTTAAAGACCTGATTTTTAAAAATTTAAATTTTAAAGACCCGTTTTTTTTTAAATTTTAATTTTAATGACCCGTTTTTTTTCATTTTAATTTTAAAGACCCATTTTATAAAATTTAAAGTTGGGGGTTCTTTGTATTTAAATTTAAAGATGCTATTTCTTTTTAAATTTAAAAATCTTACTTTTTTGAAATGCCGGCATCACGTCTCTATTACTAAGTCGTTTCAGTCAATCGCACTCGACTGTGCCAGTAACTTAGTCTTTAATCTTGAAAGTTAAGCAGATCTCTTAAGCCGCTGCTAAAAAGATTATCGTCTTAATGAATGGAATTAATCTTCTCAATGGAGATAAATACGACCATTTTATTTGAGTACCAGCATGGCTACCTGGTGTTGTTCGGGATTGAACAAGGAACCCTACAACCTTTTATACTCAGCTCATAACAGCATATTACCTTTGTAGCAGTCACATGATGAAGATCTATTTCTTTTCTATGTACACACAATCGCTTGCATAATATTTAGATGTAGTTCGGTTGACGAAAACAGGCATGCTAAAACTTGCGTAAAAATACACTGGCCAATTCGAACACTTCTGCACATGTGCAAGACTTTTCTTTTTTCTTTTTTTTTTTTAACTTAGTTCACCCCAAACAAGGCAAGTTGCCACTGTAGACATAAGGGACTACTGAGAATTAGGGTGAACGTTTTGGGGATCATCCGAAATTGAGAGCGAGATGCTTGTTCACATTAGTTTTAAATTTCTGCATGTCGGTACAGTCGGGGAAACAGGGAGCATGGAGGGTGTTCGAAAGGCCGGCAGCTCGAGAAAGAAGCTTTTCGGGTAGAAGGCTCTTCGACATCTGGGGACCTCCACAGTGAATGGATGGGATCAAGCTGAGTATCGCGTTAGTCGAGTGTATTTACGTCGAAGGGGCACCAAAGCAGCAAGTTCATCGGAACACATTCCATTGAAGTACTTGTAAAACAAGCACAAGGATGCAACATTGCGGTGATGGGACAAGGGTTGGAGCTTGGTGGATAGTAAGGGACCTATCAGATTAGATACTCTTTTTTGGACCATGTCTAAGAGGAAGAGATGGTGGATGGTGCACCAGTCTAGATGTGACAACAATAATTTCAGAAAGTATCTGTTTCCACCCATCTTGTTGGCGAGAAGAGACAAACCAGTTCCCGAACGAGAGACCGTGGAGATAAGACGCTAAAAACATGTTCTCGTTTTTTGCTAGAAAACGGCAAGACGAGATGGAACTTCAGAACTCAATATTCTGTTTTTAGCCTAAGCCTGCCTCCCAAGCAACCTTGCCTTATATTCCGATGTTTCTGTTAAATAAAGGTGATTCGGTGCTTCTGTAATAAAAAGCCGAAAAAAAGTTTTTATTGTCTTATAGTGTTGGAGAGGTAAGTAAGGGGCAGGTGACTCTTACTACGATTTTTAATCAAGATTTTCTCTGAAATTAGGAACATGGATGTTAACACTTTCAAGTTCGAAGATATACTGTATTTTACTGCAGGCAGTTAGGGTTAGGGTTTAGGTTTATTATTAATTAAATTTATTTAAATTACATTTTATGAAAATATATTGTTTGAAAGCTAGAGCTGTTGTGAAGAGTTACCTGCCCCTTATTTACCTCTCCTACACTAAAAGACAAAAAAACTTTTTTCCGGCTTTTTAATACAGAAGCACCGTTGATTCTAATGGAAGAGAAGCTGCATGGTATATTTCTTATGAAAGTCAAAAATTTTTTCTCTACGAACAGGATTTCTTTCACGTAAATTCAAGAAAAGACCCACACAGTAAAATGGACACTGCGACGTGATCTAAAAACGCAAAACTTTGGATATCAACATTCTGGAAACTCGGACATATCACACACTATCCAGGTTTATCATCTATGTTCCATTTGACAAGAACCCTAACGTTGTCTGGCTGTCCTTCTGCTAAGTCTCCAGTGGATATGATTGTGAGGATTGACTGTGTCCATTTGCCACTGTTTTAGGAATTTCAAAAAAAACAGTTGATTTCTTTCTAATATTGGAAGATTCGTGGAGTGATCCAACTTCTGGCATGTAAAAATAAAATAAAAAGGGATTGACATCAAAATTCTGAAATTTGCTTCAAAGAAATCATCAGTCAATTTTTAAACAAAAAATTATTCTAAATATTTAAATTAAATTCTTAAATATATTTTTTTTAATGCACAATTTTAAATATGCAATGATAAAATATATTTATTGAATAATCTAATGGAACATTTTACTGGCAGTTTCATTAATCTTATGTAACTTTAATTTGGTTATATGCTTCTGTTGTAACCAATAGATGAGGGATACGTCATATTCTTTAATCACTTAGTTGAAGATACTGGGAAGATCTTATATGACGTCATAAGGATGACGTCATTCATTAAGAATTACGGGTCCTCAAATATTGAACAGGAACCTCACTCACTCACTATCCAGGTTTATTGTCTATTTTCCCTTCGACAAGAGATTCGATGCTGTCTGGCTGTCCTTATGCTAAGTTTCCGGTGATCACGATTGCCGGGATTGCCTGTGTCCATTTTCCACTGTTTACGGTCTTGCTTGATGATTTCTTTCCATTCTTCTTAAAGCGCCCGGCTTTCTTTTTGCTGTCCAGCCTTAGGTCTCCGCATGTGCTGATATAATACCCCTTGCTTCTTTCAACATATCCGAACCAGCGAAGACGATTTACCCTTATTAGGACATCAAGTTTTTGGATGGCCAATTTCTCAAGTAGAGTGTCCGACCTAATGTTCTGGATTTTTCTGGTTTTACGTTGCATATCCACCTGATCATTGCCATGTCATTTCTCTGGAGTCGAGCAAGTGAGGGACCAACACTCACTGCTATACAACATCACACTTCTTACGCAGCTAGCATAATAATTGGTATATATATATATATATGTATATATATATAAAAATGCACAGTCCCATCTTTTTTATAATTAAATTTTATATATAAAATTTTTAGAGTGGGGGCCCAGTGATTTGCATTAGGTGGGAACGGATGTAAGTAAATTAACATTAATTGAAATACATTTCTATAGTCTTTAACCTCCTCCAGGCAGATCCGGCGTTTCCCTGGAATCAATGAAGACCGCTGTTCACTCCTGCTTCCGGCCCTGAACCCTGTATTACTATTTTTATTCTTATTTTTTAATTCCTATAATTTTCAAATTATAAATCAAATAAAGTAAAAAATATAATCATATTTCCTTTTTATGGATGTCCGACGTGAATGCGGACCTCCACAATAATATTGTACCCCCTTTTGATCAAAATGAAATATACTTAACGTCTATAAACGTTTAACTCTTAGATGGAACTGACACAGAGCTCTAAAATGGGGGCCTCACTACCACTGTCGGAGCAAAACTCTGGAAGGAACTCTCTTCCGAATAAAAGAAGAAACTGAACATGTTTTTAATTGAAGATTTTGCTTTGGAAGTTAAAAGTTTAATTGGATGTTACAAGTTTAATTGGAAGATAAATTAAAGAATCGTTAATTTGTGTTTAAAAATAAAGAATTAAAAAAAAAAAATGAACAAATATTTTTTCACTCTCATTTTGATGCCAATTTGTTTATTCTGTTTTTGCTATGAAAACATTGTTTTTTTAATTGAAGATTTCACTTTGGAAGTTAAAAGTTTAATTGGAAGATAAATTAAAGAATCGTAAATTTGTGTTTAACAATAAAGAATTAAAAAAAAAAAAAAGAAATATTTTTTCACTCATTTTGATGCCAACTTGTTTATTCTTTTTTGCTATGAAAACATTTTTTTAAAAAATCAAAACGAATATTTATAGAAGGATTTATTTACTGCAATGGAAATGAGTGAGGAAGGAAAATGAAACAAAGTCCACCATTCATCACAGACAATGGAAAAAGCCGAGGGTGACCTTGAAACGAATACTGCTTGTTTAGAAAACATTTTTAAATACAATTTCGAGTATTGAAATCATGAAACAAATATTATGAAGTAAATTAAAATGTAAAAATTAAATTAGGTAAATTTTATTTTAATGTTCGAAAAGCGTTGAAATAATTTGACAAGATGGGCAAGTGATTTACTTTTCTATTTTGTCAATGTACGTGTTTGTCTGAACGAAGCAGTATTCAAGGATTTCAGTATAAGCTGAGTGGCCCGAATATTTTTTATGAAAAAAAAGAAAAAAATGAAATAATGAAAATAAAAATAAAATGGAAAAAAATTTGTTTTTCTGATTAAAATATATAAAATGAAAAAATAAAGGAACCCCATAACCTAAAACTTAACATATAAATAAATTAAAAAATGTTAAAAAAAGAAGAAAAATGCAATAAGGTGGTGAGAACAATTTAAGAGCTAAAAGAAATGTTAAAAATATTTTTTTTAATTGAAAAAAAGGAACTGAATTACTAATAAAGATGTTTTTGTAAAGATATTTTTTTTAATGCAGTAATTAAAGGAGGGAAAAAAAAATTTTTTTTAATTAAATATTTAAAAAAAAAAAAAACACAAAAAAATTTTAAAGTAAATTTGATTGAAATTTTTTTTTAAATGCAGTAATTAAAGGAGGGAAAAATTGAAAAAAAAATTTTTTTAATTAAATATTTAAAAAAAAAAAAATTAAAAAGTAAATTTGATTGATATTTTTTTTAATGCAGTAATTAAAGGAGGGAAAAATTTTTTTTAATTAAATATTAAAAAAAAAACAAACACAAAAAAATTAAAAAGTAAATTTGATTGAAATTTTTTTTTAATTAAAATAAAAAAGGGGGAAGGAACCCCCTACCTTACAACTGAAAAAAAAAAAAAAATTTTCTTAAAAAAAAAAAATGAAATAAAGAAATTATGCAAATTAAATGGGGGAAAATGCATTTAAAAAATGCACATAAGAAAATGATACAGATGACAAAGCACGGAATCCCACAAAATTTTGACAACGATAAAAAATATCCGATGACAAGATGTATTTATTAAGCAGATGCTGGGGGGTAAAATGCAGTTGAAAAACAAAAAACAATGACATGAAACAGGTGATGGAAATATACTTACCTGGAACACCTGGTGAACATATGAAATATAATACAGCAGAAAAAAGCTTAATGATAAAAAGTCTACAACAGATAACAAAGATGACAATATTTGAAATGTTCACAAAGAATTGAACAACCTTAAGACTTCTGTAATGATTTATCTTGTTTAGCAATTGCATCTTTTATAAACTCTATGTATAAGGCATTCTAGAATTTTGCCATATTTATACTAGCTGACCCAACCCGGCGTTGCCCGGGATTATATTGACTTTACATGAATGAAATGTAAAAAAAATTTTGCATTCCCTTTAAAAATGATAAAAAAAATAGACCAAACCAAGGGAAGTAAGTCTGCAATCGTCTAGACAGATTTATATCCCTTACAAAAGTAATCATCGTTTTTGTTAATTTTCCTCCTTATCTTTATCTTTTCTATCTCATTTTCTTAATTTAAAATCAAATTTTCATTCCCGAGAAAATTTTTTGATAAGGACGAAATATTAAAAATCTCACTATGAGTTAATTTGATTGTATTGTTTTGGTATATCCGCTTTTTCCATTCATTGGGTGAACAAATCTGACACTTTATAAATATCCATGAACCTTTTTAATTTATTAGGTAATTTTTTCTCAAAATATATTACTATGAGAAAATTTTATTTCATTAAATTGTAAATGTGTTTTTTTTTAATCAATTAGTCTATTATGTATAAATCTCTCCAAGTTGACACATTTATGCCAAAACTTTTAGCCATTAATATTTCTACTAGCGGGACACCGTAAAAATTCCACGGTGATTTCTACATCAATCTGTATAATTTACAAGTAATAATATTCCTTTTGAAATAATAAATGTCTGTCAAGGTTAAGAAAAAAATTACGCTTTCTTCTTCTGTAAAACTAATTGTCATTTCCAACTAAATATTCTTTTAATAAATTAAACAAACGTCTCTTCCTATTTATTTATTTGAAATTGTAGCAATTTAATTCTTTTTAAAACAATAGGTGCTTGTATAATAAAAAGCCGAAAAACAGGTTTTTTTTGTCTTTTAGTGTTGGAGAGGTAAATAAGTGGCAGGTAACTCTTCTCATCAGCTCTAGCTTTCAAACAATATTTTTCCATAAAATACAATTTTTTTTGTTCTATTAATCTAAATTAAAGCAATTTACTTAATAATAAATGCACAACTAGGGTTTAGGGTAAGGGTTAGGTTTAGGGTTTAGGGTAAGGGTGAAGTGCATGTTTCTGCACCGGAGATTAATGTGTGTGCTTGTAGAAAATCTATTTGTTTTGCATTGTCTGAGGTAAAATAAATAATATCTTCGAACTTGAAAGAGTTAAGATCCATTTTCCTAATTTCAGAGAAAATCGTGTTTAAAAAGCGTGGTAAGAGTTACCTGCCCTTATTTACCTCTCCAACACTAAAAGACAAAAAAAACTTTTTTTTCGGCTTTTTATTAAACAAGCACCAAACAATATTCTGTCTTCTTACAGTAAAAATAATTATCAACTAAAAATATATTTCAAATCAATAAAACGAATGTCACTTTTTAAAATTGATTTATTTAAAATTGTTCTGTTTTTGATTTTGGAACAATTCATTTTAAAATGGGTAAAGTTGGAATTTTTTTACCTTAGCAACATTAGATTGATCACTAATCACTATCTTTGCTGATCAGACGATCTCATTTTTTTTTAAATGTGTGTAAAAGGTGATAACGTACGTACACAGAACAATTTTATTGTCTGAATTCAAAAGATTGTTAGGCAAAAACATATTGAAATTTTTAGTCCTATAAAGTGTTTAGATTGCAAAAAGCTGCTGCGGCTTGATTATTTTGAAAACATGACAGAAAAATAGACAAAGTGTTAGTGGACAATCAAAAACGTAAAATGCAAATGTGCGTGGAATCTGATAACATTAAAAGCATGCGTTCAATTGCAAAAAGCAAACGCGTATACAAAAACAAATACGATTACATTTAGTTCTACTGTTCTCACTGTTGACATTTATTTCCCGACGACGTTTCGGCCAATGTTCACTCTAGCCTTCTTCAAATGTATCCATCATCAAATGTTTTTCCTATGCATCAAATCATCATCATATTTGGTTTAACGTCCGTTTTACATGTTGGCATGTGTTGGACGGCTTTTAGAAATTGACTTCTAAACTAACCTATCTCTGGGCAAGTCTTTATTTATCCCTCTTTCTCTCAAATCCATTTTTATCACTTCCTCCTATGCCTTTTCTTTTATAGAAATCGCTCCAGACAAGGCATGAAGCCACTTGCTGTAAAGAGGTAAAAAAAAAAAATTACTTCAAGGTAAAAAAACTAGTCAACAATAAGTGTTAGATAGATAGATAGATTCCGACCCAGAAAACAGCAATTCTTCCCCCTTTGTCAGAAACAGCGTTTCTGGAATGTGAGAACTAAAGGACAAACTAAGGGGAGCGAAAGTTACGAGACTGCCGAAAGTAAACCCAAGGTCCACTAGCCTTCCCCTGTGAACTAGACCTGCTACCTTAACTATTCTACATCTACTGACCCAAGAACTCTCATCCATTTTTTCAATGTGGCCAAACCATCAAAGTCTCCTGTTCTGTACACACCTCTCTTTGCTGTCCAGATTTAATCTTCCTCTGAGGTCATCAGAACTAAACATTTTTTTTTTCAGACTAACATTACACATCCATCATATAATTCTCATATCATTTCTCTCCATGCAACGCATGTCCTCAACCCATACTGGTTCGGTTTCACTTCCATGCATCATCACACAACGTACACATGCCTGATGCTCCTCCCTTGGTCGACAGTGGTGACGCTCTGCTGATTAGTAATGGCAGAAATTCCCTGAACTTACTCAATCTACTTCTAACTCTTGCAATCACACTAGCACCTGCTCCACCCTGTGCTCCAATGATTATCACCAAGGTAACAAAACTTCTCAACAACCTCAATAGCTTCGCCATCCAGATATACTTTCTCCACATCTGAGTTCTCGTCCATCTCCATTGTCTTACACTTCTTGCACACAAACTGGTTATCCTCTCTCAACCTAACTGTAATTCCACTGCACTTCTAGTGCAACCAATGCTTACAAGTACCACAGGGGATTGAATTGCACCCGACTCTCCTTACACAAACTGAGCAGGGAATTCTGTTGATAATTATGGTTTCATTTTTGTGGTTTTATTTGACAGCATATCAACTCCTTTCGGATTTATTTAATGTCAAATCCAATCATTTTAGTAAACGTTTTTATGCTCTAAGTTCTTAATATGTTCAACAATTTATTCATTGGAAAGGGTGACCCCCCCTCCCCCCTCCAAAAAAAGAATGCCACCTATTGAATCGTTAACATTCCCAATCCTTTCGGAAATCCGATCATATTTAGTTTACGTCTGACTTGTCCACCAAGTTTCAGTCATGAATGTTGCAGCAAAAATGAAAAATCAAGACTTCCTTTCCCTATTTTTCTTCTTTAAGGTGAATCTGTAAAAATGTATCTTATTAAATTTCCTCCCCGTGTTATGGATGGCAGATGGAGTAGATGTGACTGTAATAGTAAAAACTCTTCCTTTATTCATTACTAATGAAAAATAAAATATCAGTCAGGATTTAATATTAAAATACTCAAATCTATCGGATATAAAATTTTTATTTTCTAACAACCAATATTTGCCTTATATGACTGATAAAACAGATTTCATTTTGTAGCTTTCGTCAAGAAAGCTATTTATCACAAAGGTAGGGAGGGAATCGTTTTTACTTTATATATAAAGTTAGTTTTGTCGGCTCAGATAGATGTTCAAGTCAGTTTCGTGTTGGGTTGTCTACGGATAAACAATACACACGAAAAAGGCCAGAGAGCACATTGGCCGAAATGTTGTCGGAAAATAAATTGCAATAGTGGAGACAATAGTCCGAATAAAAAAAATTGTAAATGGTGGAACTTCTTATCTCAAAAAATCAGACAAAAATCATTTGAATTATTTGGACTATTTTCATCTCGTATCACAACGTTTCAGTCGATGTAACCTCCGACCTTCTCCAGGGATGTCTTGTTGAACTAGATAATAATCTATACGGAATTTTTACATGAACATGTGGCGCAATGAATAAAAGTGATAAGTAACAATCAGTTGTAAGCGACAGTCTTCTGAGGTTGCAGGTTCAATCCATACTACAGGCAATACCAACTTGAATAAAATAAAAATTACTTATTTAAGACTTCTCCCCGATCATGGCCGATAGAAGAAGAGCAATCTACCACGATGGATTAAATAACGGATTCAGTTCGAAATTCCGTACAGATTTCCGAATTCAACATAAATAATCTCCGAGTTTGACAAGATCCACCTGAAGAAGGTCGGAGTTTACATCGGCCGAAACGTTGTGAGTAGTCTGAATAATCCAAATAATTAAAATTAGCAACCCTCATAAAAACTCCCCAAACATAAAACAATCATTTATGTTTACAAAAAACGACATTTACAGACAATACGATAATAGTAAATTAGAAAAAAAAAAAAAAAAATAGATCCACACAAGTTAAGAATCCCATGAGATTTAGAAGAAAAAAAAACAAACCTTGAAGTAAAGAAGTTTTTAAAATTGACAATGAATGTATTTTATAGGGCGAAGTTTATTTTCTTTGTATATTTTCTTTGTACGAGACGATGCATGTATTCTGAGACGGTTAGGGTTACCTTGATACATAAGTGACAGTGCGTGAAAAAGAATAATTTTGCTATGTCGGAATCCGTTACAGTCTCCTTGTTTACTTCCTTCTGATAACGTTACTTGTACTTTTCAACTTTATTTTTATTCGTTCCTATTAATTATGTCCCACTTGATTGATTTAAGCATCCAGCTTGTCAAACGCTTAATACTAGCTGGAATTGCAAATGCTATGTGATATTTGTTTACTTCCTTCTGATAACGTTACTTGTACTTTTCAACTTTGTTTTTATTTGTTCCTATTAATTATGTCCAACTTGATTAACTTAAGCATCCAGCTTGTCAAACGCTTAATACTAGCTAGAATTGCAAATGCTATGTGATATTTGTTTACTTCCTTCTGATAACGTTACTTGTACTTTTCAACTTTGTTTTTATTCGTTCCTATTAATTATGTCCCACTTGATTAACTTAAGCATCCAGCTTGTCAAACGCTTAATACTAGCTAGAATTGCAAATGCTATGTGATATTTGTTTACTTCCTTCTGATAACGCTACTTGTACTTTTCAACTTTGTTTTTATTCGTTCCTATTAATTATGTCCCACTTGATTAACTTAAGCATCCAGCTTGTCAAACGCTTAATACTAGCTAGAATTGCAAATGCTATGTGATATTTGTTTACTTCCTTCTGATAACGTTACTTGTACTTTTCAACTTTGTTTTTATTCGTTCCTATTAATTATGTCCAACTTGATTAATTTAAGCATCCAGCTTGTCATATGCTTAATACTAGCTGGAATTGCAAATGCTATGTGATATTTGTTTACTTCCTTCTGATAACGTTACTTGTACTTTTCAACTTTGTTTTTATTCGTTCCTATTAATTATGTCCAACTTGATTAATTTAAGCATCCAGCTTGTCATATGCTTAATACTAGCTAGAATTGCAAATGCTATGTGATATTTGTTTACTTCCTTCTGATAACATTACTTGTACTTTTCAACTTTGTTTTTATTCGTTCCTATTAATTATGTCCAACTTGATTAATTTAAGCATCCAGCTTGTCATATACTTAATACTAGCTAGAATTGCAAATGCTATGTGATATTTGTTTACTTCCTTCTGATAACATTACTTGTACTTTTCAACTTTGTTTTTATTCGTTCCTATTAATTATGTCCAACTTGATTAATTTAAGCATCCAGCTTGTCATATGCTTAATACTAGCTGGAATTGCAAATGCTATGTGATATTTGTTTACTTCCTTCTGATAACATTACTTGTACTTTTCAACTTTGTTTTTATTCGTTCCTATTAATTATGTCCAACTTGATTAATTTAAGCATCCAGCTTGTCATATACTTAATACTAGCTGGAATTGCAAATGCTATGTGATATTTGTTTACTTCCTTCTGATAACATTACTTGTACTTTTCAACTTTGTTTTTATTCGTTCCTATTAATTATGTCCAACTTGATTAATTTAAGCATCCAGCTTGTCATATACTTAATACTAGCTAGAATTGCAAATGCTATGTGATATTTGTTTACTTCCTTCTGATAACATTACTTGTACTTTTCAACTTTGTTTTTATTCGTTCCTATTAATTATGTCCAACTTGATTAATTTAAGCATCCAGCTTGTCATATACTTAATACTAGCTAGAATTGCAAATGCTATGTGATATTTGTTTACTTCCTTCTGATAACATTACTTGTACTTTTCAACTTTCTTTTTATTCGTTCCTATTAATTATGTCCAACTTGATTAATTTAAGCATCCAGCTTGTCATATACTTAATACTAGCTGGAATTGCAAATGCTATGTGATATTTGTTTACTTCCTTCTGATAACATTACTTGTACTTTTCAACTTTGTTTTTATTCGTTCCTATTAATTATGTCCAACTTGATTAATTTAAGCATCCAGCTTGTCATATACTTAATACTAGCTGGAATTGCAAATGCTATGTGATATTTGTTTACTTCCTTCTGATAACATTACTTGTACTTTTCAACTTTGTTTTTATTCGTTCCTATTAATTATGTCCAACTTGATTAATTTAAGCATCCAGCTTGTCATATACTTAATACTAGCTGGAATTGCAAATGCTATGTGATATTTGTTTACTTCCTTCTGATAACATTACTTGTACTTTTCAACTTTGTTTTTATTCGTTCCTATTAATTATGTCCAACTTGATTAATTTAAGCATCCAGCTTGTCATATGCTTAATACTAGCTAGAATTGCAAATGCTATGTGATATTTGTTTACTTCCTTCTGATAACGTTACTTGTACTTTTCAACTTTGTTTTTATTCGTTCCTATTAATTATGTCCCACTTGATTAATTTAAGCATCCAGCTTGTCAAAATGCTTAATACTAGCTAGAATTGCAAATGCTATGTGATATTTGTTTACTTCCTTCTGATAACGTTACTTGTACTTTTCAACTTTGTTTTTATTCGTTCCTATTAATTATGTCCAACTTGATTAACTTAAGCATCCAGCTTGTCATATGCTTAATACTAGCTGGAATTGCACTAATTAAGCAAGATTCCTTGAATTTTAATTTTTTCTTAGGACTACTTGAATTTTTGACATTTTCTAGAATCAAAATTATGTACTGGATTTTGATCAAAATTGGAATAAGGATTCTAGACATAAGATTTAGTAGCATTATATCTTTATTTTAATCTTTGTAAGTTGACATAAAAGTGGTGCAAAACTGTTCTGTTCGGGGGATGGGTATTTTTTTTTCTTTAAGTCATCAGAAATGATAATTTATATATGAAAAATTAAATTACTGCCGTAATTCTATGATGTTATATGAATATTTTAGTACTATCTCTGGATAAATACAGAGTGCAAACACTGGGGAAACATTTTTTTGTCATTTTTGATGGAGGGTGCACACTAGTATGAGAATATCATACACACACAGTTGTGGGAAAAGAACGGGAAGGGGACAGACAGTTGTGGGGAGAGGGAGGGGGAATGAACACACCCAATTGTGGGGATAGTGAGGGGGACACACACACAGTCATGGGGAGAGGGAGGGGGACACGGTTGTGGGGAGAGGGAGTGGGTAGACAGTTGTGGGGAGAAGGAGTGGGTAGACAGTTGTGGGGAGAGGGAGGGGACACACAGTTGTGGGGAGAGGGAGGGGACACACAGTTGTGGGGAGAGGGAGGGGACACACAGTTGTGGGGAGAGGGAGGGGACACACAGTTGTGGGGAGGGGGAGGGACACACAGTTGTGGGGAGGGGGAGGGACACACACAGTTGTGGGGAGAGGGATGAGACACACAGTTGTGGGGAGAGGGATGAGACACACAGTTGTGGGGAGAGGGATGAGACACACAGTTGTGGGAGAGGGATGAGACACACAGTTGTGGGGAGAGGGATGAGACACACAGTTGTGGGGAGAGGGATGAGACACACAGTTGTGGGGAGAGGGATGAGACACACAGTTGTGGGGAGAGGGATGAGACACACAGTTGTGGGGAGAGAGGTGGGGAGGGGGCAAGCAATTGTGGCAAGGGAAAGAAGGGAGGGGGAGAGGTGGTGAGAACTAAGAGCCGCATATAGACAAAGCAAAGCAAACGACCGAATTCAAATGAAAACAGAAATGTGTTTTGGATTAAAGAGAAAAAGTCTACTTGGTGATGGCTTCCAGTTTGAAATCGGGGGTGGGGGGAGGGGGTTCTTTTGCAATTTTCTTTAGATAGGATTTTCAAGTTAAATTCAATTTTTACACTATCTTTTGTTTTATTAATTGTCAGCTGAAAGTAAAGAATAGTTAATCAACCCTAACCCACTTCCCCGTGTAAAGAATGGCTTTCTATATAACGTTATTATTTCAGTAAACTGCAAAAGTACCGAAATCGGAAATAGACAAGCAGTGTTTATAAAAAAAAGTTACTCATTATATTTTAGGTCGGATGTTTTTTTAGGGGGGGGGGGGGAGTGGAAGCAATTTATAATTTGTTTTCACCATTTTTTTTTGGGGGGGGGGGGGGGGTAATTTATAATTTGTTTTCACCATTTATTTTTTTTGGGGGGGGGGGGGTAATTTATAATTTGTTTTCACCATTTATTTTTTTTGGGGGGGGGGGGTAATTTATAATTTGTTTTCACCATTTTTTTTTTGGGGGGGGAAGTAATTTATAATTTGTTTTCACCATTTATTTTTTTTGGGGGGGGGGGGGTAATTTATAATTTGTTTTCACCATTTATTTTTGGGGGGGGGGGGTAATTTATAATTTGTTTTCACCATTTATTTTTTTTTTTGGGGGGGGGTAATTTATAATTTGTTTTCACCATTTTTTTTTGGGGGGGGGGGGGTAATTTATAATTTGTTTTCACCATTTATTTTTTTTTGGGGGGGGGGGGGTAATTTATAATTTGTTTTCACCATTTTTTTTTTTGGGGGGGGGGGTAATTTATAATTTGTTTTCACCATTTTTTTTTTGGGGGGGGAGGGGGAGTAATTTATAATTTGCTTTCACCATTTTTTTTGGGGGGGAGGAAGTAATTTATAATTTGTTTTCACCATTTTTTTTTGGAGGGGGGGGGGAAGTAATTTATAATTTGTTTTCACCATTTTTTTTGGAGGGGGGGAAGTAATTTATAATTTGTTTTCACCATTTTTTTTTGGGGGGGGGAAGTAATTTATAATTTGTTTTCACCATTTTTTTTTTGGCGGGGAGGAAGCAATTTATAATTTGTTTTCACCATTTTGTGGGGGAGGGTCAAGCAATTAATAGATTGTTTTCACCATTTTTTTTTGGGGGGGGGGGGAGGGGGAGGAACAATTCATAATTTGTTTTCACCATTTTTTTTTTAATACATAAGAAAATCAAACTGATTTTAATAATTGGAAATTTATATATTTTTATTACAAATAAATCAAATGTTTTTTATCATTTGAATGTTTTTTTCTTATTACAATTAATCAAATCAAACGTTTTTTTGGAGGTTTTTTTCCTACTTTTTTTAGGCGATTACATGTGGCTTTACAATCTTGCCGCTCGAAGTTAGGATTAGTGGTGAAGGAAATATAGTAAACTCTTCATGAAATATTTACAAATTCGTGAAATTAAAACTTCCACCAAAAGCTAAGCGATATAAAATTATGAAGCACTGTTTTTAGATAAACACTGCTTGTCAATTTCCGATTTCAAAACCCGAAGCCGTCAACAAGTAGACTTTTTCTCTTTAACCAAACTTTGTATTCATTTTATTCTAAAATTAACTCTTTTTCCTTGTGAAACTGTTTTCCTTTTTCTTTTGAATAGTATACAAGTCTCTACGACTTCTTTTTCATTATTATAGTCTGCTCAAATAGGATTTCTTTCTAATTCAGGCTACACATAAATATTACACTACCGGATATGGACACACTGAGGACAAAAAAAAAAGTAGAAAATGCCTCTCTGTACAGGGGATCCTCGCATCTCTTTCAGTCGTCAAATAAATAATTAGAGATAATTGAACTAAAGAAGCAATGATGGATGTTTGCTCATAAAAAACTAATCGGCAGAATGGTCTGATTTTCTCTAAGGAAAACGGCTTGTTTCAAACCAAATTCATTTTAACTCCAACCTCAAGTAGAAACACAGCTGCTAGACATTAAACATAACCAACAACGCCCTTCCACCTAGCTATCTAACTTAATCAATAAGCAATCCCTCCTTGGCATAATTATCCTTTGAGCAGATGACTCAAACCCGGCATCTCTTCATTCAAACGACATACTATGTGGCATTTTCAAAGAACCCCCCTTTTCATATGTCCTTTTTGAGATCCCCTTTTCCTATTGTTATCTTTTCCAGAATCCCACATTTCTTATTGTGTGGCCTTTTCTAGAAATCCTTCTCCATTTTCTTCCCTATCATGTCTGTTCTAGAACCTTTTTTTCCCATTGAGCAAACTTTTCCAGAACACATCTTTTCCTATCTTGGGGTCTTTTCAAGAAGTCCCTTTCTTCCTACTACATAGCATCGTCAAAGACCCCCCCCCCCCACTTTTCTTTCTTTTCTGTGACATTTTCTAGAACCCCCCCTTATTTTTCCCCATTGTGTGGTCTTTTTGAAAGCCCCATTTTTCTATCATGTAGCCTTTTTTGAGAGTCCCCTTTTCCTATTGTGAGCTTTTTCAGAATCTCATCATTCTATTATGTGGCCTTTTTTAGACCCCCCACCCCCTCCATTTTTTTCTTATTGTGTGGTCTTTTCTATAACGATTTTTTCCTATTGTGTAACCTTTTCCAGTTCCACTTTGGGGTCTTTCAAGAATTCTTTCTACTGTGTCACTTTTAAAGAACCCCCTTTTTTCCTATCATATGGCCTTTTGAAGAATCCTTTTTTTCTATCAAATGATTTTTTTCAGAATCTCCCGTTTCTAGAAATCCCACTAATTTTTTTATTTCTATCCTGTGGCCTTCACCATTATCTTCAAAAGATTTGATCGCCATCTATATGATAATTTGTGCTTTAAAATTCAAGGGAGACAACTCTGATGCACTAAGTAAAATTGGTTACAATATCTGAATGGATGGCAGTTTGGCTGTTTTAGCTTTTTGTTTTACGGCATATCAACACTTTTCGGGTTATTTAATGTCGAATCCGATCATTTTTGTAAAAGCTTTTTATGCTTCAAGTTCTTTATATCTTCAAATATTTATTCATGGTGTTTGGTTTGGTTGTTTTGTAGAGCAAAAATGTTTTTGTTTTTAGATTTGCAGAACATGAGTTTTGCAAAGAGAATGTTTGGTGCATTTTTGGTCAGGAAGCCGATATCTTCAGACAGCCTGATCTGGTAGCACCAGCGGATGTCAGTTTTATGATGGAATTGTCCAAGAATTTCAAAGAAAGAAGCAACCAGGAATGACAGAACATTGGAAAGAGATTGGATAGGAAAGTTTCAAAGTTCCCACAAAATAGTTTAGCGCCGAACGAAGTGAAGGGATATTTTAAACAACTGCCTCACCTGAAAGTAATATTCAACATATCTTTTCAACTCGTGCCTGTCACACCCGAACACCTGGTCGTCAAAAATAACAATAAATTTAACCTTTTTTTTTTCTTTTTCTTTTTTTCCTTCTATTGGATCACCATTTATCAAGGCCAAGAGCAACTCGAGGATAAGGGTTAATGAGACGGAATGATTTCCATCCGAAAGATGAGGAACACTATCGGAGTACTTACATTGATCAATGGTATGAACTGACTATTACTTATGGGGCAAGAATTTGTTGACATTGGATTTGAAGATGAACAAGTTGTAATCAGTAGGGAAGCAATCCTGTGGTAACGTGTTCCACAGTTGAGAAGCTCTTGCAAAGAAACTCTGTCCATGGAAATTCTGCCTAACGCTCGGCATGTGGAGGAAGAAAAGAAAATTCTTTTTGTTTTTGTGGTAGCAAAAAGAGTTCTTGCTGTGAATGTCTTACGAGGTGGAACCAAGCACCTTCTATGGAGATAACGACAGAGTAGAGAGAGACTAGCAACATCTCTTCTGTGAGAAAGAGGTTTTAGGGAAGAGAAGAGATCACCCCCTACACTAAGTTTCCGAAGTTAATTTTGTACTATGTCAAGGCAGGGTAAAGGGCGTAGTGCGGCACATCCCCAGATGTGGCAACAGTACCTCCCCGTCTCAGGACGTATCTGAGTTTTATACAGGTAGAAGATTGGAGTCAGGTACTTTCTGGAGCGATAGAATGATCCAACCATTTTCCCAGTAACCTTAGGAACAGATTGGACGGATCTGACTTCTCTGATGTTCCTAAAGTTTGTTTCTTAACTGGGATGAGGCCATTTGTATATTTGTCCCCCTTAACGTGATGTTCTTCATTAAAGGCCTGCTCATGATACGCAGTATGCCTACAGCCGGAAGCCAATTCCATACAATTCTTTCAGTTCCTGTCTGCACTCATTGACTTTGGCTAAAGAAATTCAAAGAATTTGTATTCTTTGGATTATTCAGATTTTGACTCTTCTCAACTTGAACCAATCTCTTGGCCGTTTGGCCAAGATCAAAGTGTAGTATCTGTTCCGATGGATACTGCACCCCATAGACTGGTATCGTCTTGGCCTTCGGGGCTTGATTCCGCCGGTCTATGGGTTTGTCCTGTGCAGTTCTAGGAGGTCCACCCTCGCAGGCTTTGCCTCCCTTCTTGGAGGAGGAGTAAGTTTATTGCTTACTGCCTGAGGCGCCCCTACCGGGGAATGCCGACGGGGCTGCCCGGGCAATTTTTAATGGCCAGAGTGCTCACCTTCTCGGGTGCTGGCTTTTCAAGTCCCACTTTCCCGACCCGACCTTGGGTCACATCTTACTTTGTAAGATAAAACTGGCCTTGTGCCTAACCTCCTGGAGAGGAGGTAAATAAATACTCTTCTCATCTTGAAACTTATTCTCACAACGTTTCAGCCGATGTTATCTCTGACCTTCTTCAGGGGTATCTTGTCGAACACATGAATCTGTACACAATCTCAAACTGAATCCTTTATTTAATCGATTGAGGTAGATTTTTCTCGTTCCGTCAGCCACGACCAGGTAGATGGTCAAAGTAATTTTAATTATATGCTTTAGTATCACCTGTACTGAGGATCGAAGCTTTAACCTCCAGAAGACGGCACTTAGCACTTTATCCGTTGTGCCACAGGTCCATGGCTGATGCTACAAGAACAAACTATCCTCGTGGATTAAATAAGGGGTTCAGTTCAGAATTCCGTACAGATTCCTGAGTTCGACAAGATTCACCTGAGGAGGTCTGAAGTTACATTGGTCGAAACGTTGTGCGAATAACATCCAAGATGAGAAAAGTAGTCCGAATAATCCAAATAATCAAGTTTATCAATCCTCATCTCAAAGAAATATTTGACTTTTCACTCTTCAGAACTTTTATCTTATTCAATTGAAGTAAAAGATTTACTTATTGAATTATTTGGTTTATATTATTAACAAAAAAAAAAAAAAAACTTTCTTTGGTAAGAAATTCCCTACTAAAACCAATATCTATTTTAATAAATATTAATGATAACTGTATCTGTATCACCAATGCATAATATAATGCTTTCACATCAATATATATATATATATATATATATACATAATTTATTTAAATACTATATGTTACATATTTCAGAAATGTACCGCGGTTTCATCCAAAAGGGCAGATTTAGACATCTTTAGCAAATCTCTGTGCCGACGATTCCACTGGGCACAGAGATTTGCTAAAGATGTCTAAATCTACCCTTTTGGATGAAACCGCGGTACATTTCTAAAATATGTAACATATAGTATTTAAATAAATTATATTAGCTCTCTTATATGATTGACCACTTTATTGATTTCTTTTCATATACAACCTGACACACTATATATATATATATATATATATATATATATATATATATATATATATATATTACATTGAACTATGGTTTTGTTATATTCATGTGGTAACGTATCCTATCCTGTTATCTATTTTTATTTCTAATTATTCGTCATTCGCTATAATTATTAATCTAAATATTCCTGAATTAAAATATATATTTCCACTGACCGTCCTTTGTTGTTTCAGTTATTTTCTTTTTTCTTCTAAATATATTTATGCAAAATTTCCATGATCACATGACCACTAACATTTGACCTCCTAGTTCTCAAGATCTCAATCTTTTGACCTACTATGTATGGAGCATAGTTGAGAAAAAAGTAAATGTGTATCCCATAACACTAAATAATCCCTAAAAATCTCTGTAGTTAGAGTAAATATAAACAAGGACCACCTGATCCTAGCAAATAGGTGATTCATACCTCGCAGAAAAGCTGTTATCGAAGCTGAACGAGACTTTAATTAATGAAATTATAAAACAATATTTATTATTTTCAAAAATGTTTTTCAGTCAAAAGACATTATCTTTTCCGAAGAGTGATTTTTGTGCGTGCATAAATTTGGTCTCAAATAAGTTACGCACTCTGTAAATATATATATATATATATATATATGGTTCTTTCCAAATATGATCTGAGAAGGATCAGATTTTCTTTCTTCCTGATGAGATCTCACTTTCTAACAGCTGTTGATCGATAACATCGATATGCCAGTGTCGCAGATTATGTACATGTCTGTATAAATAAAATAATCATATACATAAAAGCTCTATTTGATATTGAGCACTCTTTATAAGACCGGTTGAAATTTATTGGGTTTTTATCCTGTGGATGTTTACTTTACCTGAATTACTATATATATATATATATATATATATATATAATAATATTCATAAATAAATATTAATCCTACTGATGAGCCCAAAGGAGGGCAAAACTCAAGTCTGTGTCTTTTATGGTTTATGTGGGCTGCAGCATTGTCTGATTGTGAAAATAATTATATATCAACTCACATTAAAAATCTAATATATATATTATATATACATACACACAATGTTTATATGTATACACACACACATAAACAAACATGCAGACATAAACATGTGTATAATTATACACATAAACAAACATGCATACATATACCTGTGTCTATAACTATATATGTGTAACTTTTTATATAAACATGCATACAGATAAACATATGTACATATATATGTAAGACACTCATATACTCACACACACATACATATATATATACACACATCTACCTATAAACAGACAAACACGCACACACCTATATACCAAATAGATATACTATATATACGAGCAGTGACTCTTGAAGCCAGCAAGAAACTTACCGAAATTGAAGCAATTTTATTTTACTGGAAAAATTAACTAAAATTTTGCTATTGAAAGCCGTTAAACCATAATAAATATCCACGGAGCATTTGATTGGTTGATTGTTTTACGGCACGTCAACGATTGTTGTGTCATTTTATGCCGAAATCGTGTTTTTTTTTTTTGCATACGATTGTTTTGTATATTAATTTGAAGATATTTTTGGTACATACAGCATCTGTTATTCCCACATGGTCACCCATTTTAGTACTGGCCAGACTTAACGTTGCTTAACTTCGGTGATCTTACAAGTTTGACTAACTTCAAAACAAGGTAGTCCGTTAACTGACGGTGATAAATTCAGAGTCAAAGTAATCAAACGTGAAGCCGAAACTTTTAGGTGGCTACATACCACCTAAACAAACAAAAATAATATTTAAAAGAGGAGTAACTCATTGCCCTTTGTTATCTCCTTTGAGATAAACTATATTTTGAAAAGCAAAGTGATGTCTGTTGCATTCGAGACCAGCCGGCATTTGTGATTGGACGTGTGTCGCACAGCGACTTCAATTAATACGTTTTAATTAATAAGTAATTCTTCTTCAGTTGTAAATATATCATAAATGTTATTCGTTGATCTATACAGAAGCATTTTTATTCAATTCATTCTTTGTATTCGTCCCATATCTCACAAATACACCACACATCAGTTCAACTGGCGACGAGGTCACTTCAGAAATATTAGCATGGTAGTGACGGACTCAGTCTTCCACGCCGCAAATACTTCATGGGGCACACATCCATGCGCAAGACAGCATCTGAGACTACCTCAAGATTTAGCAAGTGCTGATGGAGAAGTCTCTGAAAGAGCTACCTCTCAGTTCGTTATCCTATACTATCACCGAGAAAAGTGCCGACCAGAAAAAACACTGACTTCCCCTTCTACCAAGGATTCTTAACTACCTTCACTATCTGTCAATTATCAGACAAGCCAAATCAAAAGAGATACCACTACCAGCGTTCAATCTCCTGGACTCCACCACAAGCTAGCCAAAAGGTAAGCCCTTCAAAAGCCCAATAGGGGAAGGAAAGAGTTACAAGGCTTAACGTCCGTTTTACATGTTGGCATGTGTTGGACGGCTTTTAGAAATTGACTTCCAAACTAACCTATCTCTGGCCAGGTCTTTATGCATCCCTCTTTCTCTCAAGTCTATTCTTTATCACTTCCCTCTATGTTTTCTTTCACCTTCCCCTACCAACTGACCATACTACTTCAACTGTTCTACATCTTCTAACCTAAGAACTCTCATCCATTATTTCAATGTGACCAACCCAACGAAGTCTCCTGTTCTGCACACATTTCCCTATACTGTCCAGATTTATTCTTCCTCTGAGGTCATCAGATCTAACCCTGTCTTTTAGATACACATTAAATATCCATCGTATAATTCTCATATCATTTCGCTCCATGGACGAGATGGTAAACATGTGCTTAATGATTAATCCAGTCCTACACACACACGTAGAGGTAAAAGCTATCTTTACTTAGGTTAATATAAAAAATCGGTTAAAGAAAAATAGGCTACTTGATGGCAGCTTCCGGTTTGGGATTTGGAAAGAGACAAGTGCTACTATCAGAAAATTGTTACCCATTATATTTTAGGTAAGATTGTTTTTGTTTTTTTTTAATAATTAACACATAAAAAAATAAAACTGTTTTTTTGTAATTTGAAATTTTGTATTTATTACAAATATAAAACTTTCTTCTATAATTGGAATGCTTTTTTTAACAAATAAAACTTTTGCTTATAATTGGAATTCTTTTTAGTACAAATACTGAAATGAATTGGAAATTTTGTATTTTGTTTTTATTACAAATATTCAAATGAATTGGAAATTTTGTATTTTGTTTTTATTACAAATATTCAAATGAATAAAAATTCTGTATTTGGTTTTTATTACACATAATCAAATCAAACTTTTTTTTATAAATGGAATGTTTTTTTTACAAAAAAATTATTTTTGTTTGAAAATGCTTTTCAAATACTTTATGTGGAAAATGCTTTTCAAATACTTTATGTGGAAAATGCTTTTCAAATACTTTATGTGGAAAATGCTTTTCAAATATTTTATGTGGAAAATACTTTTCAAATACTTTATGTGGAAAATGCTTTTCAAATACTTTATGTGAAAAATGCTTTTCAAATACTTTATGTGAAAAATGCTTTTCAAATACTTTATGTGAAAAATGCTTTTCAAATACTTTATGTGAAAAATGCTTTTCAAATACTTTATGTGAAAAATGCTTTTCAAATACTTTATGTGAAAAATGCTTTTCAAATACTTTATGTGGAAAATGCTTTTCAAATACTATATGTGGAAAATGCTTTTCAAATACTTTATGTGGAAAATGCTTTTCAAATACTTTATGTGGAAAATGCTTTTCAAATACTTTGTTGAAAATGCTTTTCAAATACTTTATGTGGAAAATGCTTTTCAAATACTTTATGTGGAAAATACTTTTCAAATACTTTATTAAACTTTTTAAAAATAGTCTAATAACTTTTTATAAATAGAAGTGTTAGAAAATTTAAATATATTAAACATCATAATAATAACGTATCCAATACCGAATATTCCCGAAAAATCTTTTTTATTCGACTGTGCAAAAGAAATTCCTGTAGATTATTGTGGAAGTTTTCGGAGCTAAGCAGACGAAAATCATGAGGGACTGTTTTCTGATAAACACCACTCGTCTCTTTCGCAATTCATAACCGGAAGCCATCATGAAGTAGGCTATTTCTTTGTTACCGAAAAATCTAACGTGTTCATTCCTGAAGATTAGCGTTAGTACTTACAGACAACGGACGACACTCTTTGCAGGTGGAATGCATTTGGTGCTGTTGTGAGTGGCGACACGATGCAGTTTTCCAACTTACATGCATTAATTTAGATGCACTCGAATCTTGCGTGTTAGTCTTTTTCACACTTGCAGCAGCGGGAGGATGAGGATGAGAAGGTGGAGGAGTAGGCGGCGGTAGGGTGGAGCTGAAGGGTGTGCCATTAGTTGGGGTGGTCGGCGAATCTGTGTCCGCCCGCTTTCTTCGGTTATTGTTTTTGACTTCCAGGATGCTGTTGATAAACTCTTCTACTTCACTTACAGCATGGAGGGGGTCACCGTCCGACAGGTTGAGTACCTTTGCTTCAGTGGGGGATTCGCACACCATTATCGTATGCCTCCGTACCAGCTTCGCATTCCGTTCACTTGAGTTCTCACGTTTTACTGCGGATAGAAAACAGAGGATAGACATTAAATATGCCATCGAAAACAAATAAATTAGTTTTTAAACAGTTGCAAAAAAAGACTTTTGCTATGAGTTTCTTTTGAATTAGCTGAAAAGCCATCTTTTAAATCATTACAGATTTTAGATTATTGAAGACAAAATTTTGACACGAGGAATTATAAATTACTTGTTCCTGCCGGGTATTGTCCGGGATCCAGTGAAGTAATTTTATTTTTTAAATTTTTATTTGTTTATACACTTTTAAACTTAAAGTAAATGACTCCCATTATATTCTGAATTATTCCCTTTGCTGATTTTTTTATTTTTAGGTGATTATTTAAAAATGTTTAATATTAGCATCTGTGTGGGCCTAACTACGTAATTTAAAAAATAAATTGTAGCAAAGTATGTCATTATATTGTCAATAACACTGTACAACAATAACAAATGAAAATTGGCTAGTCGAAAGCAAAGTTTGATTTGTCAGCTTAAATGCTATCTGAGTCTGACTTTGAAAATCTGACAAGATAACTTTATATGGTAGATAAATTTCCATCACCACAAGCTTAACCTTCTTCCAAACAAGAACAAAAATAAAAAAAACAATATGGTTACCAGTCTGATCCTGAAGTGGGTTATAATTACCGCTTATTCTTCCGAGAGTGGATGACCATTTGGATGAAGCTAATTTTGATGTGCATGATGTAACTACTTCACTGTTTAATGTGAAACACATTTTATTGTGACATATAATCTACTAAGTAGATCCGTGTAAATTAAACCCATACTATTATTTTCCTTTTATCTGTGTCTGAGTTATCTTCTGCCTGTCCATCAGCAACTTACTACTAATAAGATGATGTGGTAGTTTGCTTGAAGCATTGTGTGCAGTGTAGAGATAGGTTTAAGCTTGAGAAGGCTTCGATAAGGACTTAATTTGAAAAGGAGGTTTTAACCTTGAAATATTAGAAAAACTTGGACACCATATAACACACGATTGACTGAAGATAAAAAAAAAACAGTGCCGTTGGTTTGAGGATGTGCTGCATGAAGATAAATAATATAAGAATAATACGATGAATGTGTAATGGGATTCTAAACGGCAGGCTTAGATCTGGTGACCTCAGAAGAAAATTAAATCATGACGGTATTAAATTTGGACAGTATAGGAAGTTGCATTCCGAACAGCAGATTTTGTTGGTTTGGTCACTTGAAATAATGGATGAGAGTGCTTGGGTTATTAGATGTAGAACGGTTGCAGTAGCAGGGTCAGTTGGCAGGGGAATGCTAAGGAAAACATAGAAAGAAATGATAAGGATGGATTTGAGAGAAAGAGGGCTAAATAAAGAGCTGGTCAGAGATAGGTTAGTTTGGAAGTCAATTTCTAAAAGCTGTCCAACACATGCCAGCATGTAAAACAAACCTTAGACAGTATACGATGATGAAAGAATGGATGAGAGTGGTTGGGTTTAGTAGATGTAAAACAGTTGAGTTGGCAGGGGAAGGCCAAGGAAAATATGTGAGGAAGTGATAAGAATTGACATTGCCAGCATGTAAAACAGACGTTAAATCAGGTATGATGATGATATATATATATATATATAGGAAATAGGACAATAAAATTACCAATAAATAACATCTAACATTTATTAAAAAATATTATATATATATATATATGTATATGTATATATGTGTGTGTGTGTGTGTGTGTGTGTGTGTGTGTGTGAAAAAATGACAGACGGAAAACAAGTCAAAGTGCAGGAGAAAAACAAAAACAAGAGATTTTTTGACCGGTTTCGTTCGTGGAGAACGTCTTCAGAAAATGAATATATATATATATATATAAGGAGAGATAATAAAGATAAAATGTTATCTTTAAAATAAAATAATCTTATGTTGAAAAGTCAGTGCTCAATATACAAGATAGAGCAATAATAAAATGAAATGAGAATAAAAATTGGAAAAAGAACAATATTTATTGAATCATCAAGTAGTTTAAACAAGGAATATATAAAACTTTTTTTCCTTTTCTTAACTCATGGATTTTCAAAAATGGAAACTTTTATCATCAGCGGAGATCATAAGGATGAAACAGTAAAATTATATTACTGTTAGCAAATATTTGAAAATATAAAAAAATATACAAAAATACAAAACTATACAAATTTTTTGGATCAAAAAGAATCAACTTCAATGGAAAAATGTAACATGTCCCAAAAAAGGTAACATGTCCCAAAAAAGGTAACATGTCCCAAAAAAGGTAACATGTCCCAAAAAATGTAACATGTCCCAAAAAATGTAACATGTCCCAAAAAATGTAACATGTCCCAAAAAATGTACAATTTTTTTTTAGATTTATATACTTGTACTCGATCTGATGAGTCCGGCATTTTTTTTGCCAATGAATTTTAACATCTGATTTGAATCTCAACATTTTTTTTAATGGAAATTTTTCATTATTCGAATTTCTGGAAAACTTTCTGCTACATTTGCTGAACATTCATAATATCCTGGACATGTTACATTTTTTGGACATGTTACACTTTTTTGACATGTTACTCTTTTGGGACATGTTACACTTTTTGGACATGTTACACTTTTGGGACATGTTACACTTTTGGGACATGTTACACTTTTTGGACATGTTACACTTTTTGGACATGTTACACTTTTTGGACATGTTACATTTTTTGGACATGTTACATTTTTTGGACATGTTACATTTTTCCATCGAAGTTGATTCTCTTTGCTCAAAAATTTTGTAGATTTTAATATTTTTGGTATATTTTTTAATATTTTCAAACATGCTATTAATCGTTAGATTACAACATGAAACATGGTAAATATATAGTCCCTCTTTCTTCCAAGTTCATTTGTATCACATACTCCCATGTTTTCCTTGGCCTCTCCCTGTGAACTGGATGTACTACCTCAACTATTCTATATCTACTAACCCAAGAACTCTCATCCTTTCTTTCAATGTGGCCATACCATCGAAGTCTCCTGTTTTTCAAACATCTCTATACTATCCAGATTTAATCTTCCTCTGAGGTCATCAGAACTAAGCCTGTCTTCAAGACTCACATTACACATATCATTCTCATATCATTTCTCTCCATGCAACGCATGTCCTCAACCCTCACTGGTCAGTTTCGTTTCCATACATCATTACACTACATACACGCCTGATAGACTCTTCCCTTGGTTGACAGCGGTAATGCTCTGCTGGTTAGTAATGACAGAAGTTCCCCTAACTTATTCCACCGACTCTTAATTCTTGCAATCACATTAGCACCTGTTTCACCTTGTGCGCCAATGGTATCACCAAGTTTACAAAACTTCTCGACACCCTCAATAGTTTGGTTTAGTTTGTTTGACAGCATATCAACCCTTTTCGGGTTATTTAATGCCGAATCCGGTCATTTTGGTAAAAGTTTTTATTCTTAAAGTTTTTTACATTTTCAAATATTTATTCATGGTGTTTGGTTTGGTTGTTTTGTAAAAGAAATATGTTGTTTTTGTTTTTAGCTTTGCAGAACATGATTGAGTTTTGCAAAGGGAAAGGAAAGAAACAATAACATCAATATTTGATGCATTTTAAGTCAGGAAGCCAGTATCTTCAGACAGCTTGATCTGGTAGCACCACCACAACCTCAATAGCTTCACCATCCAGATATACTTTGAGGTACAGTTACCATAGTCCAAAGGTAAAAAAAAATACCGTTACCATAGAACAAAAGTAAAAAAAAATGAAATGAAGTGGCCGACACCATTTTATCTATAAGCAAACATGAAGTCTTGGAGGTTTCTTCTGAGGAAAAAATAGCTTTCATCGCACAACAGTCAAAATCAGACCCTTCATCATTATAAAATAAACACGGTGCATGGGTGATTACTCAAGATTTAAAACTAGCTCATCGTCCTACGTGAACATGACCAGCAAGAAATAAAATCATGAGTGAAAGTGAATCACCTGTACCAACGGTCGATGGACTGACCGGTTTCGGTAGTGAACTTCGTGCAAGAGAAAATATAGAAAATAGGGCTGCTCCTGATAAATTTAACAAAGGACTCGCAAGACGAGGCTGCCAGCGAGGGCGGGTTCCACTTGCAATTGGGATACCAAAAAGCCGAGGAATTTTTTGTAGTTGGAGCGAAGATTGCGGAAGTGGTTCCCCAGCATCGACCGTGTCTCTAAGACCTGTAGCGGATGAAGTAAGAAAAATAAAAAACAAAGCTTAATACTAAAGGATCAGAATCTAGAAACTTGGTTGAAGGTATGGCACCACCTTGTCCTAAAGACGAGAAAAAAGCGTTCCAATGCAGATGTAGAGGTGGCGGTTAAAAGCAGGGCATATGGACAAAGTTTCTTTAAAAACTGTTAAAAACTATGTTAAACTTTAACATTTATAGCATTAGGTAAATGAGACTTAAATGAAATGAAGTTAACATTTTTGAAAAATATTGAAAATAAAAAGTAAAATAAAAAGTAAAATAAAATGTTATGGTTTGTTGGAAGCATCGAATCAATAGGCAATTGAAAGTATTATCAATGTATAATATACTGAGAGGGGAAGGAGTGAGAAAAGAAAAAGTCATGTGTCATGGTGAGGAGGGAGAGAATCCTATGACCTCTTTCACAATCTGATTCACTTAAAATAGGTATCACTCACCAGCCTAGTTAAGAATGTGGAAATGACTAAATATAGTGAAATTCTGCTCAATTTCAACTTGTGAAATCTCGTTATTTTAGTAAAATTTGGATATTAAAAAAATGTAATCTTCTTTATTAATGGCACAATAGTTTTTTTTTCCCCAGGTTACTTCGAGTTAGGTTAATATTTTTAGTGACGGCCGATTCACATTTTATATGAAAAAAAATGTTGGTGGTTTTCAAATTTGGTATGCGCAATACTGTGTATCTCTATGCAGATAAAGATATGCCCATCGTAAAAAAAGGGGCCAATCGTCAATATGGTAAGCTTGATATAGGGTTTCGAGTTGTCTTTCACAAAAAAGATCCAAGTTGAAAACTTTAGTGAATTAAATTTTTACCTTATCAAATTTTGTTTTATTTTTTATTTATTTACTATTAAAATATAGCTTGAATCATATTAGTTAGTCTTTTTGTTTGTTTTACAGCATATCCACCCTTTTCAGGTTATTTAATGCCAGATCTGATCATGTTAGTAAAAGTTTTTATGCTTCAACTTCTTTATATCTTCAAATATTTATTCATATTGTTTGGTTTGGTTTGGTTTGATGGTTTTGTAGAGGAAAAACGTTCTTTTTGTTTTTAGCTTTGCAGAACATGATTGAGTTTTGCAAAGGAAAAATTAAAAAAAAACCCAATAACATCAATATTTGGTGCATTTTAAGTCAGGAAGCCAATATCTTCAGACAGCCTGATCTGGTAGCACCAGAATATGAATCATATTAAGATTCAATATTGAAATGAATCTAAAATGAACAGTGAAATTGCGCTTCTGCATTATTTTTGTACTTTTTTTTTTTTTTAGGGGATTTTGCTTAATGTTTAGGCTGGTTTGATCTAATAATTATGGCTTCCGTTATGATTAATTTTCATTTACCACAAGATGACATTAGATTTGAAAAGATTTTTCATTTGTTTGAATCCTGCATTTTCAGTTATATACTGTGAAAATTGGCTTCTCGACCAATAGCACAAAAGACGGCAAATGTTCTAATTTCCAATGAACTTTGAACGGTCATAATCTGGTGACTAATTGAATTAATAAAATAAATTTGGTACCATTGTTCATCTTTTGCAAATATCTATGCACCCATGTTAAAAGCTTTTAGATATAATGAAAATGACATTTTGGTATCAGATATTTACTTGAAGTCAATTGTACAATGTCTTGAGAGGGCTACCATGTGACTTTGGGCCATCGGCGTCAATCTGAAACTTCTGAGCATTTCAGATGACTGACGGCAGGCGACATGGCCGTACCAGTTGAGATATCGTTGTGCGACGTACTTTCTCATGGAGGCCTGTAGAGTGAGACTGGCAATTTTCTCCATCTGATTCGCTGCAGCCAGGATCGTGTTGTTTCGTCGTTGACCATGTTTCACAGCCAGACAAGAGTGCAGGTCGGACATGTGTGTCGTATGCTGCTACTCCTGTATACGATGGGATTCCTGCATTTTGTAAAATTGTTGCCAGCTGCCTGAAGATTTTCCATGTGGCAGATATATGTCGTCTTATAATTGTGTCAGTTCGCCCACTGGAATCAAATGTGTTGCCTACGTAACACCTATGTTCTATTATTTTATTTTTAAATGTGTATTGATAAGGCTTTCAAGCATCATCATCATCATGAAGTCCGACTAATTTTCGTTGGAAGAAATTTTGGGTATTATTTACTGTATCCAACAGAACGAAAAAGGGGGGAAAAACAAATAGGCAACACATAAATGTTACCAAAGGCAAGATAAGTTACTCTTCTACATGTGTTTTAACTTATTTTAAAGCATTTTTTGTTCAAAACAAACCTAATGACTACTCTTAAGTTCGAACGAAAAAGAAAATGACCACCTATAAACCCTGCATGATAAACCTTGATAATCGCTCAAAAATCGAAAATTAAACAAAATACTGGCAGAACATTACATTTTTGCAGAATTGATATTTATTTGATGTGTTTCTACCAGTATTTTGTTTAATTTTCGATTTTTGAGTGATCATCAAGGCTCATCGTGCAGGCTTATGGGCGGCCATTTTGTTGTTTGTTCCAACTTAACAGAGTGTACACATGGTTTGTTTTGAACAACAACAAAAAAAAAAACGCTTTAAAATAAGTTAAAACACAAATAAACTTTTACATGTATGTAGAAGAGTAACTTATCTTGCCTTTGGTAACATTTATTTGTTGCATATTTGTTTTTTCAGAATTTTTTTAGTATATATATTTTATTCCGATTCATGTTGCCTGACAATGTTTGGTTGATAAGTTTGAACGTTGGACTCTCGAAACGGGCGCTATCGGCCATGGTAATTGTTGTGACCCTGTTTAGGGGCCGAAATGAAGACATGGAACACGGGGTTAGGTGAACAATATATATTGAAAAAAAGATATGTACAAAGAACAAGAGAAGTGGTATATCAGTCCTGACTGCCAGGGTAGATTGGAGTTGATTCCAATTACTACGAGAAGCCTAAATGCTTCCAGTCTTTTATTAGGAATGGACGAGTTCAACTGTTCGGCACCGTAACAGTAATCGGTGGTTGGAAAGGTTTCTTATAATAGTTAAAAAAGAGGTTTGTTTTGGAACTATAGAATGTGGCCATCCATTTTTGGCCCCATTCTACTACAGAGTGGATGCCATTTTCTAAGGATTCAGCTCTTGTCTTGGATGTGTGTGAATTCGATTTGTCCTCATGTCGAAAGTAGAGCATGCTGTTATTAGCAAATATACCCATCTCAGATGCGATTACACCAGGGAGGTCGTTTATGAAGATCAGGAATAATAAAGGTCCAAATATCGACCCCTGGGGCGCACCCGCATTAATGGGATGATGTTAGGATGTACGACCATCGAGAATGACCTGGATCTTTATTTTGACTAAGAAGGATCTGATTATATTAAATATTAATCCAGTAATACCGTACAAGTTGATTTTCCCCGAGAAGACTTTCAGGTACTTTCTTAGATTAGGACCCATGCTAAAAGTGCCTCGACATCGGTACTTTCCGGATGTTTACGTAAACCGCCGGAAAGTACCAAACCTGTTAGCCAATGAAACTGAGAAAATCAGCAGACGTTTTCAACTGATTGAAACGAATAATAATTTTTTTTGCTTTATTTTTTCGCCGGATAAGTATGGCAAATTGTTAATGATTAAATAAAGAAAAAGTTAATTAATTAACAGAGAAATGTAAAATTTAATGTGAGTTGAACTCTTGCATATTTTAAAACGATCCTTTATTTTGACATTTTCCAACAATTGAATTTCAATCTTCAGACAACCAATTGCAAGAAAAACATGGAATTACCTCCCTTGCATTATGGCAAGCCATTTCAGAGAACTTTGTTGACCATACTTCACCTGACATGTGCACCAGTCCCCGCCCGCCCCAGATCGCCTAACTGCAACCCCCTTGACTACTTTGTGTGGGGTGCAGTGGAATGAGACCCCAACAGATACAGCTGCAACACAAAGGATAAGTTAAAAGCCAAGATCACCAGAATCTTTTGGGGTCGAAGTCGGGAGAAATTGACGAAGGCCTGTGACTGGTTCCAAGACTGTCTAGAGTCTGTTATCAAAGTCCAAGCGAGTTCATTAAGTAAAATCGACAGCATAAGTCATGAAGACAGAGAGAGGGTGAGAGTGATAGATAGAAACTTAGTAATGGATCACTTGTTGAGTTAATTGCAAATTACGGTGAATTAAAACAATTAAAATAGAAGATTTTCTCAAATATAACTCAATCCCAAAACCGAGAAACATTACAAGTTTGATGAATAAATCTCAAAAGATGAAACTATTGCGTTAAATTTTGCTAGGCAATAATCATACAAGCAAATATCGTCTGCATTTTTTTTTTCTACATCTGTTCACATGTTTTTTCGACATCAGATGTGTTTTGCACGTTGGCCATAGCAGCACAACGTGACTTTCTCCATGAAATTCGGTACTGGTATAGTTTGTGACCCAAGCTAAAACCAACTTGTCGTCAGCATCTTCCGGGTGTTTACATAAACAGCCAGAAGATGTCGAATGAAAACATCCCAGCATCAAACTCAAAACAAGGCGACGCTATCAAACAGGAACAAATAATGAAACAACATTTTAAGTAAGAAAAAAAGAAAAACAGTCAGCGTTTGTGAAATTTTATGAAAAATTTTTGTTGTTTTACGAACAAAATATAATGAAATAACTGTTATAATTTTTTTTTTCACAAGAAAGTTTTGTTTTTAGTGCTTATCCAGAAGTCGACTGACATGAAAAAAAAAAAAAAAAATTAAGAAATTTCTGTATGTACCTGTGACAGAAAGCATATGGTTTCTGTCAATAAGTAGAATATTAAAAAAAAAAATCAATAAATAAAAAAAAAAAATCACGTAAATTGATCAAGCAATTTTTTTTTTTTTTTTTTTTTTACTAAAGAAAAGCAAATTTTAGGGATAAACGACAATCGTCCATCAATAGATGCCATTTTAAAAAATTGTGGTTGCCGGACAAGAAGAAACAAGAGACATAACTCCAAAACTTCGAACTTTTGGAGTTATGTCCCTTGTCTAACAACCACAATTTAAAAAATGGCGTCTATAGATCGACGATTGTCGTTTACACCTAAAATTTGATTTTCTTTTGTAAAAAAAACAAAAAAACTGCTTGATCAATTTATGTGATTTTTTTTCACGATATATGCTTTCCGTCACGCGTACGTACATCATAAAGATATTTCTTAATTTTTTTTTCATTCAGTCGATTTCTGGATAAGTATCTTTTTTTTTCACAGAAAAGTTAAGGTTTGTTTAATTTTTTTTTTTTGGTTTCGATGAATTGTTTGAACCAGACCTACTAGGTCAGGGTTAGGTTAAAAGAACGTCCGCCGTTTTTAACATTTTTTTTTTAATGGGGTTGGGGTTAGAGTGAAAAGAAAAACAGTTTTTTACATTTTTTTAGTCCTTCAGGAGACTGAATCGTCTGTTCTAAAACGCTGAAATTCATTATCGCTTTAATCAATGGTCTTAACTTAATGAATTTTACGATTTACTCAATTCGCAATTACAAATTGTCGTCTGCTTTTTACGCAAACAGCTGGAAGATGCCGACGAAAAGTCGGTTTCAGCATGGGTCACAAACTGTACTAGTACCTGAAATTCTATCATTTACGTTTGTCTTGATGTGCCATTGCCTGAAGTCGTTCTTGATAGAGTAATTCCAAGTCTTCTTTGAGCTGCCTGCTCTTTCGTTACCCTTAATGTGTGTACATCTGTTAATCCAACCAGAGGTTTGTTCAACATGTCCATACCACCGCGAGTGGTTGCAAAGCAAAGTTGACCCCAGTCTGGGCATCTTCAGCCTGAATAGCAGGGAGTCAGAACTAACTATCGTCAAGACGCACATCACAAATCCACTGAACCATAGCCATGGCATTCCTCTGCATCTTCAGAAAGACCAAATCAGTGGGGGTCCAGCATTCACTTGCATGTAACATGGCACTATAGATATGGCCGTTGAGAACTCGACCCCGAGTAAAAATGGAACAACAGGTTAAAATAGGACAAAGCTCACGAAAACTGCCCCATGCAGTCTGTACACGTGAGATCGAACTTAATTCATAACCCCCACCCCCACAGGTCATATCACCAAAATAGCAAAAGGAGTCCACAATTTCCAACTTCTGCAGACCGTCCACAGGGAAGTCATACAGGGATGAACAGTGCTATAAGATCTCCCACAGAGAGACCGAGGTAGTGGGAGACCAATATCAATTACATGTACCTTGGCAGACGGTGTTGTGCCAAGTTTCACTAACGTCTCTGTATGATATTTTAAAATGGCGTTACTAAACTATTATTTTAAAACGATAAACTATGAAACCAAGTTAGATTTTTCTTCTCTTATGTGCCTCCATAACTTTTTTTTGCCAATCATTTAGAAAAGTGAAAATGCATTTTTGTTCTGTTTCTACTCACTTTAGTTCTTGGCCTTTTGGTCAAGATCAAAGTGTAGTATCTGCTCCGATGGATACTGCACCCCATAGACTGGTATTGTCTTGGCCTTCGGGGCTTGATTTACACCGATCTATGGGTCTGTCCTGTGCAGTTCTAGGAGGTCCACCCTCCCAGGCTTCGCCTCCCCTCTTTGGGGAGGAGTAAGTTTATTGCTTACTGCCTGAGGCGCCCCTACCGGGGAATGCTGACGGGGCTGCCCAGGCAATTTTTAAACCCCACTTTCCCGACCCGACCTTGGGTCACATCTTACTTGTGGGAGTAAGATAAAAACTGGCCTTGTGTCTAACTCCTGGAGAGGAGTAAATCAATACTCACTTTAGCAGATAACAAACAACGTGGACGTATCTCAAAAGTATCTATATAATAATATGTTCAAGCATTTCATGTTTGTATGTACGTTATCACCTTTCACACACATTAAAAAAAAAAATGAGATTTTTTCCAATCAGCAAAGATTTTGATTAGTGATTAACCTTGTGACACTAAAGTAAAAAATTCCGAATTTACCCATTTTAAAATGAATTGTTTGAAAATCAAATTATGTCATCTCCTTGACTAAAACAATACGGCTAACCTATACTTTAGCGTAAAAAAACTCATAGCACTGTCAAAATTTAATACTTTTTGAACATTTTTTAAGGAGAGGACTCTTTTTTAACCATATTCCATTAAAAAAATTAAAAAAAATTTTTTTCGACAAAAAAAAAAAATAATTTGGGGAAAAAATGTTTTGAACAATTTTTTAAATTTTTTTCTAAGATTAGCACTTATATAGACACGTAAAAAATACATTTAATAACATATTACAGTTTTTACATTGGATATTCTCCCTAGATAGTTACTATCAATGCCTTGTTATACACCTATCTATAAGAGCACGCCTGGCGATGGAGTATGCGTGGTACAGACGTATTTGCGACATCGATAGTAACTGGCGAGAATATTCAATGAAAAAACTGTAATATGTTATTAAATGTATTTTTACTTGTTCATATAAATGCTAATATTATAAGGATTTTAAAAAATTGTCCAAAAATTTTTTTCACAAAATTATTATTTTTTTTTATGGAATATGATTCACTAAATTTTGACAGCGCTATGATTTTTTTACGCTAAGGTATAGTTAAGCCAACAGTAACATTTTAAATAAATACATTTAAAAATAAATGACATGTTTTACTGATGTGAAGAATATTTAGCTGACAATTAATTTTACGGTAAGAAGACAGAGAATATTTATTGTTTTAAAAAGAATTCAATTGCTACAATTTTAAATAAAATAAAATAAATAAAAGACATATTCGTTTTATTTATGTAAAGAATATTTAGCTGACAATGAAAATTATTTTTATGGAAGAAAAAAGAGTAATTATTTTTATTAATATCATTGACCTTGACAGACATTTATTATTTCAAAAGGAATATTATTATTATTAACAGTAAATATTATTTGGATAATTTGGACTACTGTTCTCATCTTGAATGTTATTCTCACAACTAATAATCAATACTTATCTAAAAAAAAATTCCCAAAACAGGAATATTATTATTAACAGTAAATTCTACAGATTGATGTAGAAAGCACCGTGGAATTTCCACAGGGTCTCATCAGTGAATCATAGATACAACACAAAATATACATTTAGAAGGTCGATAGAAAATGAATAAATCATACCAGGTCTCCGGAAGGAATCCCTATGTTCATCATCCGTTCCATCACGGCCGGAAGAATCGTCTTCTTCTGCCTTTAAATAAAAACGTTGAAAATACAATAAATTATTTGTTTTTCTGCTGAAATGAAATAAAATTAAAATTTAATTTTATACATATATCCCATTTTTATGAAATTCAAATCATATTTCAAGTTTTAATGGTTCTTAATAACTAATGAGGGCAGACCCCTTCTGCCCCCCCCCCATTAGATATTCAGAAACATTTCCATTGTCTTCCCTACAAAATTTGACATAAGAATAGTTTTTATGACGATTCTCTAACATTTATTTCTATAGGCAACACACACAAAACACATTTTATGCTAAAATTATTTTTACGGTATGTCAGCTCATTTTATGAGTAATTGATAGGGTTGTGAAATAAGGTTGGCAGATAAAATAAAAGGTAAAACGCTGGGAAAGATTGGTTTTGGGGTGGATGGGTTGTGCAGATATAAACACCTTGCCCAATGAGTAATGCGATTTTGACAGGTACTACCACTCCTCCGGTTCAGAGTGACCTGAAAATGGTTGAAACTAAGGGGTAACTCTACAACTTGATATACTTTAAGGTCATACCACAGGACACATTTAATTACAGAAATAGGAAATTCCTGTTATTTAGTTTTTTTTTGGTTAAAAATATAGCACTTACCTCAAAACTGTTAAAAATATTGCACTTACCTCAAAACTGTTATCCAAAATCAGGTTAAAATCCGGTTTGATTACTTTCCGCACGGGTAATGGGCTCTCATCATCATCGTCTAAATTTAATTTAGTCCGTGACGTCTCAACTGAAAAAAGACATTTATAAAAAAATATGTATAAGTCAAACATCTTTATTTAAAAAATAAATAAATAAAGTAAATAAAATATAAAACTTGAATACTTGATATCCAATTTATAAATAGTCGCACGTGTGTTGGGAATGTTTTATTCTTCAACATGGCGGCAATATTTGCATGTTTAATCCTATCCAATTTAATCCATAGTCATTAGAAACCAATTAAGAAAGATTCCCTGAACTTCAATTTCTTCTTAAGATCCCTCATGCTTAAGCCTTAAATTTTAGACATTTTCTAGAATCAAAATTGGAATAAGTATTCTAGAGATAAGGTTTAGTATCAATATATCTTGATTTTAATCTTCATAAAAGGACATAAAAGTGGTGCAAAACTGTTCTGTTACTTATAAGATGCAATAAGCTAAGGCATAACATCTACCGTAAACCCACTAATAAAAATTAGTACATACATTTTTATTCCCAGCATAGGCAACAGAATTAAGACAGGCATAATAATTGGATTCTACCTGTATCAACGTTTCGTCTTTCTTTATAAGACTTCATCAGGATGATAATATAAAGAAAAATGTCATGCAAGTACAAACACATATAGGGTTGACATATTGGGAAAAAGGAAGAAAATAGTAGCCACTACTGGAGAAAACAGTAGGGTGGACGTCCGTGCTTGGTGAGGAATGAAAAATGAATGTTTATGAAAATGAGTGGGGAAGAAGTGGAAAGATGGGGGTGAGCAAGGATACTGTGGCTGGTAGTAAGAGAAAGAGGTGGTGGAGATGAGCAGGAATAATGTGGATGGCAATGAGTGAGGGAGTGGAGGGGTGGAGGAGAGGGAGGAAGGAGGTATTTGAACAGGTGTCTGCAGTCAAGACTGAAGGGGAAAAAGTAAGTTGGAATGTTTGACATTTTTCTTTATATTATCATCCTGATGAAGTCTTATAAATAAAGACGGAACGTCGATGTACACATAAAAAAACATCCATTTTTTGGTTTTCCTTTTTCATTTTCCCATTACGTCGGATTACCTTCATCCTTCTATTCCCATATATAAATATATATATATATATAACTTTAAAGGAAATAAACTAAACACACATTAGGGCTGTTCGCATTATAAATTATTTCGACCTCGATGGGTCTCATCAGATGCGTTCGCATGTGGCTGCATACGTGTCTGATGAGACCCATCTAGGTTGAAATAATTTATAATGCGGACAGCCCTAATGTGTGTTTAGTTTATTTCCTTAAATTTATTCCTACTCTGTTGACAAGTACATTGAGCACTCTTACTCGGATTCCCATCAAAACTATTCAACTCTGCACACTATATACATATATATATATATATACATATATATGGAAATTGAAAAAGGAAAACCAAAAAAATATTATTTATGTATTCATCAACGTTTCGTCTTTATTATAAGACTTCCTCGCGATGATTGTCTGAAGAAAACATAACACAAGTGCAGAATGTTTGAAATGAATAGGTGGCAGTGGCTGCCAGTTCAAAACCTGCGGCCGCTTAAGCAAAGAATCAAATTATGAGATACAAATAGATGGTGGCAGTGGTGAGCAGCGGTTGGAGTATAAAATCATTAGGAAGTGGGAGAGGTATTACAATAAATGTGGAGGGAGTGGGGGCGAACGTTGGTTGCGGCTCAAATATATTTAAATTATGAAGGGAGAGATACGAGATATGCCCATTGAATCTTTTTTTAATTTAGCGTTGAGATGAGAAAAACGGGAGGTTAAGATATATATATATATATGTTGTTATTTTTGTTGTTATTGTTAGCGATAAATGGCTGGTGCTTATTGCTCCCTGAGCATTTGAGAGTTTCCTCCCATACATACGCAATGCCGCCCCATGTTCATTTATTTTTTATAGATAAAATAGTTATCCACGGACATGTGTTTCGTGGTTACTGCGGCTTATCAGCGTGACTGACTATGATTGAGGTTTTAAATCCCCATGTTCATTTATTTTTTATAGATAAAATAGTTATCCACGGACATGTGTTTCGTGGTTACTGCGGCTTAGCGTGGCTGACTATGATTGAGGTTTTAAATCCCCATGTTCATTTATTTTTTGTAGATAAAATAGTTATCCACGGACATGTGTTTCGTGGTTACTGCGGCTTATCAGCGTGGCTGACTATGATTGAGGTTTTAAATCCCCATGTTCATTTATTTTTTGTAGATAAAATAGTTATCCACGGACATGTGTTTCGTGGTTACTGCGGCTTATCAGCGTGGCTGACTATGATTGAGGTTTTAAATCCCCATGTTCATTTATTTTTTATAGATAAAATAGTTATCCACGGACATGTGTTTCGTGGTTACTGCGGCTTATCAGCGTGGCTGACTATGATTGAGGTTTTAAATCCCCATGTTCATTTATTTTTTATAGATAAAATAGTTATCCACGGACATGTGTTTCGTGGTTACTGCGGCTTATCAGCGTGGCTGACTATGATTGAGGTTTTAAATCCCCATGTTCATTTATTTTTTGTAGATAAAATAGTTATCCACGGACATGTGTTTCGTGGTTACTGCGGCTTATCAGCGTGGCTGACTATGATTGAGGTTTTAAATCCCCATGTTCATTTATTTTTTATAGATAAAATAGTTATCCACGGACATGTGTTTCGTGGTTACTGCGGCTTATCAGCGTGGCTGACTATGATTGAGGTTTTAAATCCTGTCATATTTAGCCACGCTGATGAGCCACAGTAATAGCGAAACACATCTCCGTGGATAACTATTTTATCTGATATATATATATATATATAAGGAAATTGTAGTTTGCTTGAAGCATTGCTGGTAAATAAGTATTCACAGCTAGTGCATAACTATATGCATATTTGGATCCAAAGATGAAGTGACCACTTACCCAAGACTTTGCCTTCTTTGATGGGACGAAGTTTTGGTCGAGACCGTATATCGATAAGAAGCTTTTCGTGGGGATCCGGCGATCTCGGTGGCAATTTATTCATGACACGATCCTTCACCTGAAAAAGAACGAATAGAAATAATAGTATCGCAATTCCCAATCTTAAAACAAACCCGAATGATACACAGCTGGAGAATAACGGAGAAATATTTGGTACTTGTACGGAGTCAATATTGTCCGCCATGGGGGATGATCTGTACAAGTACCTACATTAAAAAGAAATAAATTTTTGATTTCAGAACAAGAAATATAAGTACCTGGAAGGAATTGGTATCCAGAGGATTTTAGTACTTACAGAGTCAGTCTTGAGTATCGACAGAGAATTTCGATTCCGTGTAGGAAATGGTAGTTTACGATTTGAAAGCCACGGAAAAATGTAAAAATGTAAAAAAATAGATGAAATTAAGTATGTGAAGGGTTAGGGTAGGGTTAAAAAAATTTTTTTTTAGTCCTTCAAAACAAAAAAAAATCTAAAAAAAAAAAAACGGATGAGGGGGGGGGGGAATTTTCAAATCGTAAACTGCTTCAGCAATTTCCGGGACTAACTCGGAATTTTCTGTCACTAAAGGCCACTCGAGGATAAGGGTTACTGAGTGTCAGGTGAGCGGTGAGACAACACCGTGATGATTGGTAACGATGGCTGAAAATTTAAAGAGGACGGCTCAACAAGAATTTGTTTACATTGGACTTGAAAATGACAATGTTGTAGTCAGCTGGGAAGCAACCCTGCGGTATTGTGTTTCACAGACGGGTTGTTCTAGGAAAGAAACTTTGCTCATGGAAGTTTCGTTTAGTTTTAGGCAGAGAGAGAGAGAAGGGGAACTTATTGACAGTGGCTGTAGCTCGACAAGTTTTTGTTGTGAGTTTTTTACGGGGGGGGGGGGGGGGGCATAGATTTGAGCTCAGTCGAGCACCTGCCATGAAAGTAACGATAGAGCAGAGAAAGACTAGCAACGTCTCTTCTGTGAGAACGAGGTAGGAGAGAGGAGAAGATGACATCCCCCACTAGATTTCGAAGTCAGTTTTGTACTCTGCCAAGGCAGGAGAGAGTGTTCTAAGCGGCACCTCCCCAGATGTGGCAACAGTGCCTCCCCATTTTAGGACGTATTTGACTCTTATACAGGTAGAGGATTGCATCCGGAGTGAAATACTTTCTGAGCAGTAGAATGATCCAACCATTTTTCCAGCGACCTTGGCAACGGATTTCAGGTCTGAAGTGAAGGTCTTTGACCCAAAATCTTTTCACCATGTTTGAAACAACTGTTTTTACAGGGAGGAAAATATGACCCAATATTTTTTCAATCCCTAGTGTTTCGTCCAGTTTGTATAAAATCTTAGTTGCTCGACTGAGCTCCAATCTCTGGTTCATCATAAAACATTCACAGTAAGAACACATCTTCCTACCACAACTGAAAAAAAGCTTTCCTTACTTCCTCCGTCATATACCGTCCTCATAATTAATCTAATTATCAAGGCTAAAAGCCACTCGAGGATATGGGCTAATGAAAAGGATGGATTGTCGGTTGAATGATGAATATTATGAGAGGACCGAAAATTCTGAATGGAATGAACAAAATTTGATTATGTGTCTGAATTTTTGAGATGAGGATTGATAATTTGTGTAATTTGGATGAATACTGTTCTCATCTTGAGTGTTATTCTCACAACGTTTCGGCTGCCGTAACCTCCGGCCTTCTTCAGGTGTATCTTTTCGAACTCTGGAATATTTCTGTCAAACAGAACCCTTTATTTAATCCATGGGGGTAGCATGGACCCGTAGCGCATGGATATAGTACTGAGTTAAATTCGGTTCTAAGGGATAATCATCTGAAGGTTGATGGTTCAATCCTTGGTACGGGCGATACAAAGAATTGCGAATTACTGATGATTCTCCCAGTCATAGGTGACTGAATGAGAGCCTGCTACCCCCGTGGAGTAAATAAAGGGTTCCGTTCGAAATTCCATTCAGATTCCCAAGTTTGACACAAATATTCCCGAGTTCAAAAAGATCCACCTGAAGGCCGAAGGTTACAGCAGTCAAAACGTTGTGAGAATAATACTCAAGATGAGAACGGTATTTATCCAAATTACACAAATAATCAATCCTCATCTCAAAAATTCAGACACATAATCAAATTTTGTTCATTTCATTCAGAATTTTCGGTCCTCTCATAACATTCTTAGCCCATATCCTCGAGTGGCTTTTAGCCTTGATAAGTGGTGACTTATTCATAACAAACGGAAAGGATATTAACAGTCATCTCTGAACGTATATAACGCACCCTGGATAAGGCAGGAGAAGCTAGGGCGGTAGCACTATATATCTCCAAGGGTTTTGACACGTGTGGCATGAAAGTCTTCAAGAAACTCAACTTGTACGATATTACTGGACTAATATTGAATAGAATCAGCTCTTCCTTAGCTCAAAGAAAGATCCAGGTCCTTCTTGATGGCCGTACATCCAAACACAACCACGTAAATGTGGGTGTGCTCCAGGGTTCAATACTTGGTCCTACATTATTCCCGATCTTCATAAACAACCTCCCCGATGCAATCACGTTTGAGATGGGTGTATTTGCTGATTACATCACACTATTTCCAGCTGCAGGGCAAATTGAATGTGCACACATGCAAGGCAATGGCTGATCCCTGGAAAATGACCCCCAATCGGTAGTAGAATGGGGGGAAAAATAAAATGGATGCTGACATTTAATGCTACTTAAAGTTTCTTTTCTTTAACAATTATAAGAAACCTTTCCAACCATCGATTGCCATAGCCGATAGCACATCCGAGAGTCCAATATTTAAACTCCTCGGCCTGACATTCTTAATGAATCGAAGCACCACAATGTGGAAGTTTGATGTGTGTGCACATTGGTGTATTACTTGTAAGCGTGAATAAATCCTGTTATATTTTTATAAGTTTTTTGTTCTCGTTTTTTTATGTACTAGAATGAATAAGAAACCAATAATTCTTATATTATTTAACTAGTACTAACTAGTACTAGTTACAAAATTAATACTAGTAGTTACTAAATTAGTACTAGTACTAATTAAAAAATGGCACTCTTATAGAGAATGCACCGTGTTTCCCTGACTTTGCGTCGTCAACGTTTGGGCAGGTCTCGGAAGCGCCCGAGAGTTAACGAAACTAAATTATTTACCTCCCCAGAAGGTTAGGCACAAGGCCAGTTTTATCTTACTCCCACAAGGTAAGATGTGATACAAGGTCGGGAAAGTGGGACTTGAAAAGCCAGCGCCCGAGAAGGTGAGCACTCTGGCCATTAAAAATTACCTGGGCAGCCCCGTCGGCATTTCCCGGTAGAGGCGCCTCAGGCAGTAAGCAATAAACTTACTCCTCCCCAAAGAGGGGAGGCAAAGCCTGGGAGGGTGGACCTCCTAGAACTGCACAGGACAAACCCACAAACCGGTGGAAATCAAGCCTCGAAGGCCAAGACGATACCGTTCTATGGAGTGCAGTATCCATCGGAACACATACTACACTTTAATCTTGGCCAAAAGGCCAACAAAACTATTAACCAATCAGGTTGCAGCAGGCATTAGACAATCAGGTTGCAAGCAAGCAGACGATAACAATGGAAGAAATTAATTTCTATGATCTGCAGTGCGTTAAAAAAAAAAAAATGAATTTCTGCAATCTGTGTCAGCACGTTGAATTTCCCAAAGGATTCATTCAGTTCTGTCAACAATGGTCACTACTAGCGAAAGACTAGCCCTTACGCTAAACCCTAACCCAGAAAATGTTAAAAAGAAAAAAAAACATTGAAAAAAAAAAAAAAAAATGAAAAAACAAACAAGAAATTGGTTAAAAAAAAACAGTGGTTTTGTTGTTTGTTACAACAAACAACGAAACCACCTTTTGAAACTTTTCCTGGCACAAAAAAAAACATTTTATTTAAAAAACATTTGATTAACAATGGTTCCTTTGACAAAAATAAATAAATAAGCATCTAATTAATAACGGTTATTTTGCTATCGTTTGTTCGTTCTTTATTTTCATATAAATTTATTTTACTTTTTCTTCGTCTGAATTTATCGTCTGCCAGTCTTGAATTTATCGTTTGGCAGTTTTCGCCTCGTCAACAATCGGGCGCTTCCAAGACCTGCCCGAACGTTGACGACGTGAAGTCACAGAAATGTGGTGCATTCTCTATAAGAGTACCTAAAAAATAATACTAGTTAGAAAATTAGTACTAGTATTAACTAGTACTAGTTAGAAAATTAGTACTAATACTACCAGTATTACAAAATTACAGACTAAAAAAAAATGTTAGTACCTAAAATGAAAATATGTTGTTAGTAAAAAAAAAAAAATTAAAAAAACGAACAAAAAAGCAGAATTCCAAAAACATCAATTTTATAAAAGAAAAAAAAAGAAAAAAAAAGACCAAAATCAAAATTGTTGGGAGACCATGCTGCTACGTGAAATCACATGGTTTGCTCGTTCGACTCTACGAGTTTATGAATTCTTCCTTCATTTCAGCAAAAGACTGAAGTGTTAAAAAAGAACAACACAATAAAAAAAAAATCTTCAAAAAGTGATAATTCACCATTTTGGTGCCAATATCGACAAGAAATGGTTGACCTGCAGACATCCCATCAGCGGGGCCAAAAAGTCGCTAAAATTCAACCGAAGATTGTTCCATTAATTGGGTGGCATAGGAAAATTAATTTGTGTCGCATGATTTTGTCGGTGTTCATGTGATACATGTTTTATAAATTTTAAGATTTCAAATTAAATCATTTGAATGCCTATTTAGCGTAAGTATTTTTTGTAAAGTTCATAATTAAGTAATGTTTGCTGTTATACATTTGTAATTTTATTGTGCAATTTTGTCATATATATATATATATATATATATATATGCATAATAACATAAAAAATATTACATACATTGAAATTAAAAACGACCTTTTTGTTGATAATCTGCAAAAAAAGTAGGGATAAAAGGTATTGGGTATTAATTCAAAGCTAATTATTTTTACTTAGAAACATCATTTCTACTGTTTTTAATAATTTGTTGCCAATAAAATCAATACATAAATACATTCATCGTAGTTACTTATTCTCTCATGCAAATACTAAGTAGCGTATTTTTTTCCATGAGATTTCATATATTTTTCTTCATAGTAACTATAAAGCAAGAGAGGCTTGGTAAAGATGGAAATTGACATACCCAGGTACTGTACCAACGCCGATCAAGGAATCGATAATTAGTCGTGTTAAAAAAAAAATCTACTTATTTTTTTTTAATTACTTTTACGCAAGCGCTCTTAAAGTGAACAACGTTTCGGCCGATCTAACCTCCAACCTTCTTCAGGTGTATCTTGTCGAACTCTGGACTCTTTCTGTCGAACTCCGCAAGGACCCATGGCGTAACGGATAAAGTACTAAGTAAAATTCAGTTCTAGGTGCAGTCTTCTGAAGGTTGAAGGTTCAATCCTCAGTGCGGGCGATACTAGGAATACCCGGTCATGGTTGACGTAACGAGAGCATTCTACCCCTCTGGATTAAGTAAAGGGTTCCGTTTGAAATTCTGTGCAGATTCCCGAGTTCGACAGAAACATTCCCGAGTTCGACAAGATACACCTGAAGAAGGTCGGAGGTTACATCAACCGAAACGTTGTGAGAACAACACTCAAGATGAGAACAGTAATCCGAATAATCCAAATTATACAAAGTTATTTTCATTCATCACATCTGTATTACCATCAAAACGGGTTACTCTTATTTAAATCAATAATACAACATAATATTTTGAAATACTCTATATATAGTAGCGACGAATGATCCAAAGACAATTATTTGTATGACTAATGAGCATAACTATTTTTTTTTAAGTTCATAATAAATTAATGCTTGGTTTTATACATTTGTAATTTTATTGGGCCACTTTGTCTATGTATATATATATGCAATAATTTTGTCGATATTAACAGTAATTAATAAAAATGATTTAATAAAAAAGTGATTAACTTACTAAAATCCTTTCCTCTAACACCGCTCCCTCGAATTCTTACGGACGGGCAAAAGTGAGAAGAGAAAAGGAAAGAGAGCAGGTGGATGGTTGACTGGTTCGCTAAATGGATGTCTTACTCGCTTTCTCTCTGGTGTAACCCAGGGATCCATCCTTGGACCTCTACTGTTCCTGATGTCATTGAAACTGAGATAGGAATATTTGCTGACGACACCACGCTCTACACTCGTTATATGGGCAAAACCGACGCGATCATATCTGAGGCAATGGCTGAATTCTTAGAAAATGACCTCCAGTCTGTAGTGGATTGGGGTAAAAAATGGATGGTAACTTTTAATGCTGCAAAGACAAAGCTACTTTCCTTCAATAACTACAAGAAACCTCTTCAACCACCGATTGTCATGGCAAATAACACCCTACCTGAGAGTTCATCATTCAAACTCCTCGCAGATACCATGAATTGGAATAAATACATTGAAGACATTGCCAGGGCTGCTGCAAAGAAGATGGGTTCCCTTTACCGTGCTAGTAAACTTCTCACACCTGACATTATCCTATATCTCTACAAAGCCACCATCCGCCCATGCATGGAGTATTGTTGCCACATCTGGGCTGGTGCATCATCCACTAGTCTCTCCCTCTTAGACAAGGTCCAAAAAAGAGTCGCCAACTTAATAGGTCTCTCACTGTCAACCAAGCTCTAGCCCCTGTCCCATCGCTGCAATGTTGCTTCCTTGTGCCTGTTTTACAAGTACTTCAATGGATTGTGCTCTGATAAGCTTGCTGCTCTGGTGCCCCCACAACGTAAATTCACTAGACCAACCCGACAATCAGCTAAATCCCATTGATTCATTGTGGAGGTCCCCAGATGCTGAAGAGCTTTCTACTCCAAAAGTTTCTTTCCTCGTGCTGCTGGACTCTGGAACTCCCTCCCTGCCCCGTTTTCCTGATGGTACTGACATGCAGAAATTTAAAACTAATGTAAACAGACATCTCGCTGCGCAGCTCCCAATTTTACGTTTTCGTAATTATTATTTCTTTTTTTAACTTTACAGGTTGAGACGTTTTCGTAATTATTATTTCTTTTTTTGACTTTACAGGTTGAGACGTTTTCGTAATTATTATTTCTATTTTTAACTTTACAGGTTGAGACGTTTTCGTAATTATTATTTCTTTTTTTAACTTTACAGGTTGAGACGTTTTCGTAATTATTATTTCTTTTTTAAACTTTACAGGTTGAGACGTTTTCGTAATTATTATTTCTTTTTTTTAACTTTACAGATTGAGACTTAATTTTATATTAATATTAGTGTGAACACTGCCATTTCTTTTGTCATATTTCACGGAGCGTGTATGCTCTTATTTTTAAGGTTCAACCATGCTGATGAGTCGTAAACAGCGATACACGTGTCCGTGAATAATTAAATTTTAAAAATACATATGTCGCTTCCCATCTATGGGCATCACATGATTGAAGGGAAAATTATTTCCAACTAGCATTAAGGTAAAATGCGCTTTCGTATAAATAATTGAATTCGTTCAAAAGTATTACAAACAAAATAAATAAACAAATAACATCTATAAAAAGGCGATATATTCCAGCACTAGCGGGAATTGGCTCAGTGGCAGACCTTCAGAGTCTGAGGTTCTGGTTTCGAATCTTGCTAGGTTCAGCCATGCTGATGAGTCGTAAACGACGAAACATGTCTGTGGAGAATTAAATTAAAAAAAATATATATGTCGCTTCCCATCTGGGGCATCACACGATTGAAAGGAAAATTATTCCCAACTAGCATTAAGGTAAAATGTGCTTTCGTATAAATAATTGAATTCGTTCAAAAGTATCGCAAACAAAATAAACAAATGACATCTCTATCTCTCTCATATATATGTCTTGGAAGTTTTTCAACCATTTAAACTATATGGAAAAAAAAACTTTTAGTTTCAAGTTGTTCATTGGAAAACTACTTTTCTTGTAAGTCAATTAACTTTTTACAGTCACTATATTAGTTTGCTTCCAAGAATTTACGCTAGTCTTAACATTATTTAAGGGATCATCAGTTGTTCACCATGAAAAACTGTTTTGGAAATTTAAAAGCAAAACAGTATTTTATCTTTATGGCTTCCTAGCAGAGTTGATCAGAGACAACTTAATTTTTTGCTAACTTATTTTGTTATTAATTAAAAAAATATTTATATATATATATATATATATATATATATATCACATACATACACACAGATTGAGCCCATACAATCACATGTAGAGATAGCTGTGAGTTCATCACAGCCATATTGTGCAATATACCCTTATGTAATGTCAGAGAGTTTGCCATAGTAAAGGGCGTAATTCTGCTTGATACTAACAAAGAGTTGTGTCCCTTTGTCCATTTTTACCTAACCGACCCAGATGTTTAAAATGGCTAACATGTTGATGTCAGTAAAATGTCCTCCTTTGATAAATATCGGTTGAAAGAAAATCAGAGGAGACAATTTATTGTTACAAGTTAAATCTTATGAGGAATTCAATCGTGACATATTAGTTTTGTATTACAGAATGATATCTTTATTTATATAAAGTATTACAGAATGATATCTTTATTTATATAAAGTGAGGTATGTGTATACATTGCTATATTTCTATCTATAGACTTTACACCTGAATTAACTAAAAATTTTGGAATACAGCTACCAAGAATAAGGGTGGGTAACGTGGGCTATATTTAGTTTAATTTAGTTTATGCAAAAGAAGCAAAGAGGGGGTAGAAGCCCTTTATGAAAATTAAGATACCTCCAATTTTTATGAAACTTTAACACTAGGTATTAAATACTCCCAAAATTTCAGTTTCTTTCTAAACTAATTTGCATATTGGTTTGGAAAAAGGACATTTTATTAATTAATTATTTTTACTGTCTTTTTAATTCAATAATTGTTTTGATTTCAATATAACAAATAGTCCCGTTTCACAATATTGTTTGATTTTCTGGGCAAATGTTTAGCATTTGCGTTCAAATGTTCATTCCTTTATAGGGACCGGCTTGATTTTAAACAAGTTGTGATCTATTTCTAAATTGCAAGTGAAAAGACAAATCGATTTCTTCTTTCTTTTCCTTTCTTTACGGTCACATTTAAAAAAATAAATTTGTATCGAAATCACCAAAATGTTAATGTTTATCTATCAATATGAATAAAAAGAAAGATTTTGTTTCGTGTTTACAACAAAGTTATGAATAAAATGTTTATTATATAAAATTTTAGTTTTAAGTTTTTCAAGTAGCAAACTTTTTGCTATTTTTCTGGTTAATTTCTCGACGCGACGGAAAACCGAAGAATCGCTCGCCGCGTCGAGAAATTAACCAGAAAAATAGCAAAGAAAGAAAACTCTGTGGTCTTCAATGACACACACACACATATATATATATATATATATCGTTGTACAGGATACACTCCTAAACTATTGAACTGATCATTATGAATTTTGGAATATATATTCTAGGCAACATGGTGAGTAACATGGGTACATTATTTTTTTGGTAAATTTTACCATTTAGGGGGTGCGTTAACCCACACTCGCCCCATAAAAACCTTTAAAATAAATTAGATACAAAAAATTTAATACAGGAAAGAATTGCTCTACATCAAATTTTGAGTTATACTAAGTAATTGTTGCCTCTGATAACATCGCGTATTGTCCCTCTCTATATCCGGGGTTAGTTGTATAGCAGTTGTATCAGGAGCGTCATGATATATGGCAGTGAATGCTGGGCCTTCACACAGTCCTCTCTTGCCTGTCTGCAGCACAATGACAGCTCCATGATCAGATGGATCTGCAATGTGAACTCTGACCAAACCCAACACATCAGGTCAGAGGATTTGCTGAAAGCACTACACTTGCCAAGCATGGAGGTTATCCTAAGGATGAATCGATTGTGCTGGTATGATCATGCGGAATGTTCATCCTTTAGAAGCATGAATGTCATAAATCGCAGGACGGTTGATCAGCCAAGGAAAACTTGGAGCATATGATTGGACAAGATCGCACAGAGTAGAATTTAGAAACTGCTGTCTTGCTGAAGCGTGAGAAGTGGATAGGGAGCTTGCATAATATCTGTAAACGCCTGACCCCTGAACAAGGGAAAAGTGACGTTAAATAAATAGAAGAAGCAGCAGGATACATTTTTAAAAGGATCGTTGCGTAGGCGTTAATAATATGTATGTGCTTGGTAAAATCTAGAAATATTGAACTCATTATTATAAATTATGGAATATGTATTGTAGGCAACAGGGTATGTCACGTGGGCACATTTGTTTTGTTTTTCAAACTTTACCAATTTAGGAGGTGCCACTAAACCGTACTATATACGCAAAAGAAAGAAAAAAAACATTAAACTTTTTTTAGGAGGTGCCACTAAACCGTACTATATACCCAAAAGAAAGAAAGAAAACATTAAACTTTAAAACTGATGCTATATTTATTGGTTATACCCATCCTGGGATGAGTATTCGGGCATCTTTTACGAGACTCAGCAGAGTAAAAACGCTAAAAAAACAAATATACAACAAATAAAAGTAACTGTAAGCTGTAAAAGTTAGTTTCAAACTTGCATGTGCTATTTGTTTGTATTTTAAACCCGTTTGAAGTGCTATTTATTAGAAATCAATAGTTTTGTTACCGTAACTTGGGGAAAACAAAATGGCCGATTTGGGGGGGGGGCTTACTAACAAATGCACTAGGAGCGGCCATATTGTTTTTGTGAAAACGGTGGGAAAAAAAAACAAGAATTTTTTTTTTTTACATCTAATGAAAACCCATTTATAATAGGTAAAAATAAAAACAAATTACATAGGTAAGTAGAAAAATATCTATTCTCGTCGTAGGTCAACTTCACTTGTTGCAAATTTATGTTTTTAAACCCTTTCTCGTTCTTTTTTTGGACCCCGTTCGCGCCTCTGCTGAGCGTCGTAACATATACCCGAGTATTCTACTAGTCTAAATGAATACATGCAAAAGATTTTTCCACCTATCCTAACTATATTAACATCAAAACAGGTTGTGCTTATTTAAATCTATGGTACAAAATAGACTTTTGAAATACTGTATATATAGGAAACTGCAAATACCCTCAAACACATTTAGGTCTTCTTAATTTGCATATTTATTTTATAAAAAGCTTCTAATTAATTAATATTGTTATACAGAGTTGTAATTTTGCATTGTCATATTTTCTTCTGTATACGCAATATTTTCCTTGATAGTAAAAACGTCTGAGGTCACTGGGATGCCAAGAACAGATACTACACTTTGATCTTAGCCAAAAGGCCAAGTTATTTACCTCTCCAACAGGAAGTTAGACACAAGGTCAAAGTATTTTTATTTACCTCTTCTCCTGGGGAGGCTAGACACAAGGTCAGGTGTGGTTAGCCAGCGCACTAGGATTAGCGCACTCTGTCCTATAAAAAATGCCTGAGCAGCCCTATTGGCATTCCCAGTAGGGGTTCCTCAGGGGATTAGCAATAAACTAACCCCTTCTCAAAGAGAAGGTAAAGCCTGGGAGGGTGGACCTCCTAGAACTGTACAGGACAATACCTTGGACCAGCAGAATCAAGGTCCGAAGGCCAAGATGGTACCGGTCTACAGAGTGTAGCATCCATCGGAGCAGATACTACACTTTGATCTTAGCCAAAAGGCCAAGACAACATAAAAATAATGGTTTTTATGGCTAGACATTTTTAAATGGAAAAAAAAAAAAATGATTTAATCTATTAGTGTATTAATTTTTAATGAGGGTGGGTAGTGTAGTATCAGTTCTGTTGTCATAAGACTGTTCTCCCATGAATTATCTCCTCACTTTTTAAGGGGGTGGGGATAATTCTCTCAGGTATTATATCATTCTTTGGGGGAGGGGTAATGTAATATCTGTTCTGGTGTCACAAGACCATCTTCCAAGGAACTACCTTCTCTTTTTTGGGAGGTGGGTGGGGGTAGTGTAGTATCTGTTCTGTTTTCATGAGACCATACTCACAGGCATTACCTTCCTCTCTTATGGGTCGATCCTCCCAGGTATTACCTCCTTTTATTGGGGACAGTATAGTATATCCTTCCATGATTATCTTCTCCGTTTTTTTTTTTTGGGGGGGGCGGTCTGGTCTGTTGTCATGATATCATCCTCTCAAGTATTAACTCCTCATTTTGGGCAGGGGGGAGTGGGGACGTTCGTCATAATATTATGCTTTCAGTCATTACCTCCTCCTTTGGGTGTTAGTGTAGAATATGTTCGTTTACCATAATATCATCCTCCCAGGCTTGCAAAAATATGCGACTGGAGGGTGCATATTTTTGCTTATATATATATATATATATATATATATATATATATAAAAGTCAGTTCGTATTATATTCCAATAACCATGATTTTATTATTTTTATTTTTTCACATTTCCAAAAAACATAACCTTTCTGTGAGAAACTGACTTATATTTGTTCTGTTATCACTAATTGACAATCATCGAGCTGAATCTTTTAAGGAGACTGCAAAGTAAAAGGATCTGATAGTATATACTAATACATATATTGTCATTGATAATTATATATATATATATATATAATTGAAAAGAAGAAGTTATAAGTACTTTTTTGTGTCTACTTCAAACGAGGAAAAGGCCAATGAGCACTGAAGTGATCCACTCATCGATAAAGAAATCTTGTTTGTGATAAACAACCCGATTATGATTTTATTTATCTTTAAAATTTCACAAAAAAAAAAAAAATCAGTGTAGTAAATTTTCTTTATAAAATAAGATGTGGCACAAGGCCGAAATTGAGTGGGATGGGGGTCGGCTGTCGTCCTCTAGGTCTTTTCTCTAAACTAGTTTTAATCACCAAAATACCACATTCACTCTATGACTAAAACCTACTTAACATTCTCCCCAGTGGTTTGACGTTTTTTATTTGCAAGAAAATATATTTACAAATTCATTGGTTGAAAGGTGAGTGGTGCTAAAAAACAAGAGAGATTGCTGAAAAATAAAATGATTAGTGTGGTGATTAGTAGGACCCTCCCAAATCTTTCTCGGTAACGACCTGATTATGATAAATAAATAAAAAATACTTCAGAAATGATTCAGACAGATACTTGGATATTCTTATGTGCATCTTGTAGTTCATTTTAGGCTAGAGTAAGGGTCGCATACACATGGCCCATGGGCTGCATGAGGCCCGCAAACTGCCATTCTGTGACCCAAATTCACGCTTATCACTTACTCTAATATTTTCCTTGAATTTCCACTACCAACTGACCCTGCTACCTCAACTGTTCAACATCTACTAACCCAAGAACTATCACCTATTCTTTCATCATCATATTCGGTTTTACATGCTTTTTTGCAGTTCCATCCTTATCACTTCTTCCCATGTTTTACTTGGCCTTCCATGTTCTACATCTACTCACCCCCCCCCCCCAAACTCTCATCCATTCTTTCAATGTGACCAAACCAACTAAGTCTCCTGTTCTGCACGCATCTCCCTATACTGTTCAGATTTAATCTTCCTCTGAGGTCATCAGAACTAGGTTGTTTGGTTGTTTTGTTTTACAGCATATCAACCCTTTTTGGGTTATTTAATACCGAATCCGGTCATTTTGGTAAAAGTTTTTACGCTTCAAATTCATGGGAGACAACTCTGATGCACTAAATAAAATTGGTTAAAAAATCTGAATGGATGTTAGTTTGGCTGTTTTAGCTTTTTGTTTTACGGCATATCAACACTTTTCGGGTTATTTGATGCCGAATCCGGTCATTTTTGTAAAAGTTTTTATGCTTCAAGTTCTTTATATCTTCAAATATTTATTCATGGTGTTTCGTTTGGTTGTTTTGTAGAGAAAAAATGTTGATTTTGTGTTTTGGCAAAGTGAAACATTCCAGTTTTGGTGTGCCTTCAGTTTTACTTATTTTGTTATTCAACTGGTCGCACCGTTGAGCTCTAAGTACCAAATTTTATATGGCGCTACGAACAAGATATATGGATCCTGAAGATTGGGAACATTATCTTGTCAAGACAGGGATCTCTGCTAGCTCAGCTTGAACCTATGCTGTCACATTTGCCCGTGAGAAGCTAACAAAAGAGAACCTACAAATGATGGATCGGGCCATGTTAAAAGAGCTAGGGGTTACATCTCAATCCTTAAACAAGCTAAGGAACTCTCTGCTTAGGCAACAGCAGTCAAACTGCCCCAGCTCCATCTTGAAATGACCCCCCCCCCCCCAACAATTCAGAAAATTCAGAATTGATTGAGAAGTATTCACCAAAAAGACAGGTATGCCGACATCTCAGGCCAACATCCAGCTATACAATTCTGCTGAGTCCGTCCAGAATGCCATAGTCAACACCCACTCTAAATTCTATACTCCTAAACTAATTAACCGATCATTATAATTTTAGAACACAGCTGCTAAGCGTAGGAGTGGGTAACATGGGCTATATTTAGTTCAATTTAATTTATGTGAAGGGGACAAAACGGGGGTGGAAGCTCTTCGTGAAAATTCAGTTACCTCCGATTTTTGTGAAATTTTAACAATAGCTATTAGACATCAATTAATAAATATTTCACAAGTATTTTCAAGGGTTTTTATGGGTCATGATGCAGACTAAAAATTCAAATATTTCAGATTTGCATTAAATTTGATCCATAGTCATTAGACGCCAATTAAACAAGATTCCCTGAATTTCAATTTACTCTTAAGATCCCTTAAATTTTAGAAATTTTCTAGAATCGAATTCGTAATGGATTTTTGTCAAACTTCATGTTTAGTATCATTATATGTTGATTTTAATCTTTGCAAGGGGACATAAAAGTGGTGCAAAACTGTCTTGTTCGGGAGAATTAATTTTATCCGTCCTGGGACGGGTACTCTTCTCGTATAAATTGTGCACGTTTCAACTTTTCTAGTTAAATAAAATCTTAGTAAAGTTAACGTAATCTCCTGTTTTTATTAGAGCATACAATCCAGAGTTTAACGAATAAGTTTGGATGTGAAATTCGGGTTTTAAAATGCAGATTTTCACAATCGTTTTAGGGTTTTACGAATGACATACTTGGGCAGCGAAAACGCATTTATTCATATAAATCTTTGCACGTTTATTTTTTATTTTTTTTGTTCTTGTGGCAGAACCAGAAATAGCACCAAATTTAAAGACAGAATTATCGATCCATCTACAGAAATATCTCCTTTTAAGAATGGATATATTTTTAGAAAGAATATGGTTAGGGTATGGTGAGCGGATATGAAGGACAAGAAAATTATCCGATTCTAAATGCAAAGAAGATCGATCGTGAATGAATAAAAGAAATTTGGTGCTTCCTTATGATCAGTCCCCCCCCCCCCCCCACTCGTTATTTTTTCAATTATCCAATTTTTGGCGTTGGTACTTCAATAGTCATGAACTATTATAAAATCTTCAATCCTCTAATAATATTCATCATCTTTTAACCGACAATCTATCCATCGCATTAATGCTTATCCTTGATTGGCTTTTGGCCTTCATAAGTAGGGACTCAGTAAAAAAAAAAAAAAGACCAGTTAGAATTTTGATGATATTGCTAAGCAAAAAAAAATACTATTATGAAAATCCCAACTGGCCATTTTTTTTTTTTTCACTTTTATTCGACCGGTGTTATCTTCATCAAGAAGGCCTGTGCACTGAGTCGAGTTTATTTGCTGACGTCACGGCAGTTAGTATGCTAAGCAGATAAAGAAGACGTTACGAAGAGAAATGTTATTACACACCAACACTTTGACATATGGCTGGTCATTTCTGTCTGAAATTATTTCGTCTTTGATCTAGTAATTGTTTGGTATTTAAAAAAGGATATCGATGATTCTGTTCATGTCGTTTTCATGGTTGGAAATCTCAGTGATTTGAAGGTAAAACTATAAAAGAAACTCAGACTAAAATTCAAGATGGTTGACGAACCTGTCTTGATAGAAAAGGCTTAAATAAAAAAATACTTTATTTCCTCTAAAATTTGAAATATTTTTTACACAATAACAAATCTGCATAACATAAAACGTTTTTTTTTGTCCTGATACAAAATTAACGTTTACGCTTATTCGTCGACTGCCATAAAATAATATCAACTAGAAATTCGGTTTAAACGTGTTTGTTTCTGTATAAAAAAAAACCTTTATATTTTGTGCCAAAACGTTCTTTATGTGTGTAATAAAATTCTAAAACAGTTCAAATATGTTTGATGCAAGAAAAAATGATTAAAACATTGAATTGTATTTCTTGTCCTGAAATAACATTTTTAAAGTGTTCATAACTTATGAACACTTTAAAAATGTTATTTCAGGACAAGAAATACAATTAAAAAATTTAAAGTAAAATTGACAATAAAATAACTTTGTTTATATATTTATGTCCAAATAGTTTTGCATTTTTTTATAACTTACAAAATTAATTATTTAATCAGTTTTTAATTATTTATCGTTTTCATTTTTTATATTATTTATCGTTTGTTATTTTGTTTGTTTATTTAATTACTGAGTTGTCTATTCTTTATAAAAAAATTGTGACGGTCTTAATAACCGTTTTTCTTTGTCTTTTCTTGTCCCACTCATCACTTTCAATCAATTGATATATATATATATATATATATATATAATAAAATTTAATTTTTCAACACATTCGGGATTTTAACCCCCAGAGTAAATGTGGTATTGTGGTAACTAATGATTCTAGGATAAACAGAGGATGACCAACGACATTGCATCACCCACACTCTTGATGGCCTTGTGCCTAATTTGTTTAAAATTTAAATTGTATTTTTATATTTTTTGCAATAAAATAATTAAAAGTGTAATATCTGTCCTGATACTACACTTTATCTTTCCTGTCCTTGATCATTAAAAGGTGAATGAGAAATTCTTCTAGACTGAGGCAATTTTAATATTAGTTCTAATCCCAAGTGTTCCTTTTTTGGGAGCTTGATTTTCCTTACATTAAAAACCGAACATCTGTCTAACTGTTCTGTCCTCGTGGGGAGTCAAGTAAATAGAAATAGTAAATAAAAATCCACGAAACAACGTAATTTTTATTTATTTTAACGCAAGAATAACAAAACTATTAATTTTGAATTCCTTCTTGTTTTTTTAAAATTTATATTGAATAAAGTTTAGTTTCAGTATAAATCGAATCGTGTTCCTTTCTTTTCTTTTTTTGGTGCTTCTGTATTGCAGGGCCGAAAAGTAATTTATTTATCTTTAATTTTGAAGAGTCAAATGACAAGGGGAGATAATTCAAAGTGTTCCCCCGGGATTTATCTTCAAAGGGATTTTATCGTTATGAATTTTTATTAACTTAAAGTAAAAAAATATATATACGTAAAAGAATTATTTAGGAATCAAACAATCACAACGATTTGTGGTATTCGGCACCAATAAAAATTAAAAGATTATTCGGCACCAATAAAAATTTAAAGATTATTCGGCACCAATAAAAATTAAAAGATTATTCGGCACCAATAAAAATTAAAAGATTATTCGGCACCAATAAAAATTAAAAGATTATTCGGCACCAATAAAAATTAAAAGATTATTCGGCACCAATAAAAATTAAAAGATTATTCGGCACCAATAAAAATTAAAAGATTTTTCGGCACCAATAAAAATAAAAAGATTATTCGGCACCAATAAAAATTAAAAGATTATTCGGCACCAATAAAAATTAAAAGATTATTCGGCACCAATAAAAATTTAAAGATTATTCGGCACCAATAAAAATTAAAAGATTATTCGGCACCAATAAAAATTTAAAGATTATTCGGCACCAATAAAAATTAAAAGATTATTCGGCACCAATAAAAATTTAAAGATTATTCGGCACCAATAAAAATTTAAAGATTATTCGGCACCAATAAAAATTAAAAGATTATTCGGCACCAATAAAAATTAAAAGATTATTCGGCACCAATAAAAATTAAAAGATTATTCGGCACCAATAAAAATTAAAAGATTATTCGGCACCAATAAAAATTAAAAGATTATTCGGCACCAATAAAAATAAAAAGATTATTCGGCACCAATAAAAATTAAAAGATTATTCGGCACCAATAAAAATTAAAAGATTATTCGGCACCAATAAAAATTTAAAGATTATTCGGCACCAATAAAAATTAAAAGATTATTCGGCACCAATAAAAATTTAAAGATTATTCGGCACCAATAAAAATTAAAAGATTATTCGGCACCAATAAAAATTTAAAGATTATTCGGCACCAATAAAAATTTAAAGATTATTCGGCACCAATAAAAATTAAAAGATTATTCGGCACCAATAAAAATTTAAAGATTATTCGGCACCAATAAAAATAAAAAGATTATTCGGCACCAATAAAAATTAAAAGATTATTCGGCACCAATAAAAATTTAAAGATGATTCGGCACCAATAAAAATTTAAAGATGATTCGGCACCAATAAAAATTAAAAGATTATTCGGCACCAATAAAAATTTAAAGATTATTCGGCACCAATAAAAATTTAAAGATTATTCGGCACCAAAAAAAATTTAAAGATTATTCGGCACCAATAAAAATTAAAAGATTATTCGGCACCAATAAAAATTAAAAGATTATTCGGCACCAATAAAAATTAAAAGATTATTCGACACCAATAAAAATTAAAAGATTTTTCGGCACCAATAAAAATTAAAAGATTTTTCGGCACCAATAAAAATTAAAAGATTATTCGGCACCAATAAAAATTTAAAGATTATTCGGCACCAATAAAAATTAAAAGATTATTCGGCACCAATAAAAATAAAAAGATTATTCGGCACCAATAAAAATTAAAAGATTATTCGGCGCCAATAAAAATTTAAAGATTATTCGGCACCAATAAAAATTTAAAGATTATTCGGCACCAATAAAAATAAAAAGATTATTTGGCACCAATAAAAATTTAAAGATTATTCGGCACCAATAAAAATAAAAAGATTATTCGGCACCAATAAAAATTTAAAGATTATTCGGCACCAATAAAAATAAAAAGATTATTCGGCACCAATAAAAATTAAAAGATTATTCGGCACCAATAAAAATAAAAAGATTATTTGGCACCAAAAAAAATTAAAAAGATCTATTGAAATAAATTAAGCATGACAGAAATTAAAAAATTAAAAAATTAAAAAATATGTAAATGAAAGGAAAAATACATCAAACATTGGGAAATAAAGTTTTTGAAATAAATTAAATCTCCGCACCTGAATTTAATCTGTGCGATTGCAAGAAGTCTATGATTTTGGCATTATCTCTGGTTAAATATAAAGTAGCTTGCAAATTCAGAGCGTTAAAATCTATTTTTAGATAAATCCGGATGGAACATTTTGAATTATCTCCCCCTGTCATTTTACTCTTCAAAATTAAAGATATTTTTTTTTTCGGTCCTGTAATACAGAAACACCGTTTTTTTTTTAATGCAATTTTTAAAGTTTTCTAATGTTTTTTAAAAAAAAAAAAAGCTTTCATTCATTATCGACAGTCTGACTGTTCGACAGATCTCGCTTGCTACTTATTAGCATGACGTCACTTTTCAGTGAACAGGCCTTACTTACAAAGGTCACGTAAGGGGATGCCCTGATTAGGGACCAGATTTATAGGGGGGGCATTCTAAGTGGGGAGTTGGTCAGTAACATATTTGTTCACATCACATTTCAATTTCTGGTCTACAAAAAATGCCTGAGCAGCCCCGGCAGAATTCCCCCACAAGGGCGCCTCAGGCGATTAGCAATAAACTAAACCTTTCTCAAAGAGAAGGTAAAAGCTGGGAAGGTGGACCTCTTTAGGAATGAACAGAATCATACCCCAGCCCGGCGGCAACAAATCCACTGTCGGACTGATTGTCGGGGACGTATACTCGACTGGTATGAACAACACCTACTCGAGCTGTGCCAGGTAAGTATGAAACGCAGTAGAAAAAAAAAATCCCCCAAATTAATGAGATTCTTCTCTATTCAAAGCCGGACGTTTACATAAACAAAGACTTTGAAATGAAACGAAAGCAATAATAACTAATGTTTATTGATAATCTGTAATAAGTAATAGTTTTGCTTTAGGAAGAACGAAAGGAGTAGGAGAGGAGGGGGGGCCTGGAAATGGTAAACAAATCTGAAAGAAGGTCCGGCTTTATTTTGGGAGATTTTGATAAAGGGACAAAAAAAAAAAAAAATGAAAAAAAAATATCAACGGATGAGGGGGGGGGGGCTTCTTTAATTAATTGCAGATCGATAAGAACAAAGATGAGATAAGGGAGGTGGCTGCGGCGATGTGGATAATGACGCGGCCTGACGACCTGAATGTGCCGATGCCAGCAACAAAACTTTTGTTCACCCCAAACGAGATATATTGCCACCGAGAAGGGGGTCAGATTTATAGCAGTATCTGAAGTGGGGAGTTGTGTAGCAAAATGTTTGGTCACATTACAATTAAATTTCTGCATGTTGGTACAGTTCGAGAAACAGGGAGCAGGGAGGAAATTCCAAAGGCAGGCGGTCCAAGGAAAGAAGCTATTAGAGTTGAAAATTTTCCGCTCGTCAGGTTTGTCGGGGGGGGGGGGGGGTATTTACGTTTGTCAGAGCACATTGCTTTTAATTCACTTTTAATGGACAATTAATATCATGGTTCATGCAATGTTTTCTCTGATCAGAAAAACAATAAAATATTTCGAACCATACAAAGTATGTGTGGTCTTTTTACAACCGACTGAGATAATTACTAGATTTGGTAGATTAACATCCTCAGCTAGATTACCTCCCCATCCTTAAAAATGAGATTCTTCGTTTTAGGGTTATTCTAGATTGTTAGGGCAGTTAAAATGTTTTAAACACTAACCCTAAGTTCGACTGGAAAGGTCATAAAACCACACGCAATCACCACAAAAAGATCCCCCCCCCCCCCAAAAAAAATATAACGCACAGAATTGATCTCCAATGGAAAAAAAAAACTGGTAAACTTCCATAAAACCCTAGAATGGCACGAAAATAGAGGATTATTTTAAGTTAAATTTATATGCTGAACTGATCCCCCACTCTAAATTCTAAAATATGTTTTGTTATTTCTCTTTCTGCCAGGTTTTTCAGGGTATTCACACGTAGTCGGCTGAAAAAGTAGAATCTCATTTTATCGGGGGGGGGGGGGGGGGGGGGGGTTACAATAATATCCAAACTTTCAATATTCTTATTTATGCCATACAAATGAGATATTTAATTAATTAGATCATTTTAAAGTTATTTATTTAATTTTTATCTGAAAGGTAAACAACAACAATTAAAATAAAAAAGTGATGTATTGTAAAAAAAAAAGTACAAGATTAAAAAAAATTAAATATGGTTAAATTTGCAGATCAACACCCTCCATTAATACCCCACCACCCCCCAAAAATGACATTCTGCTTTTTTAGGCGATTACATGTTAACACCGTGGAAAACGGAAAGAAAGAAAAACAAATATTTTAGAATTTAGAGTGAGGGATCAGTAGTATATATATTTAACGTAAAATGATCCCACATTTCGGGGCCATTGTATTTTTTTTAGAGAACTTAAAATATTTTACAATTCTAAGTTCGAGTGGCAAGGTCATAAAACCACACACAATCTCCTAAAGCAGCCCGTTCAAAAAAAAAAAAATGGCAGCGGATTTAACTTTCATAACAAAAAAGAATTTAGCTAACTGCCCTTAAACTGGCCCCAAAAATGTAATTTATATACGAAAATTTTCCCCCACTTTAAATTCTAAAATAATTGGGGTTTTTCTTTTCTTCGTTCCATCAAGTTAAAAATGGTACAATATTTTTTTTTTTTTTTTGGGGGGGGGGGGGGGGATATTTATCTACACTCAAACCAAAATATGAATCTCTATTTTTTTCGTAATCTGGACAGATCACAGTGCTACTAAACTTTTGTTGAAATTTATAAATTAGGCATTAACTTAATAATAAAAAAGTTATTTATTTTTCACGAAAATATAAAAACTGCAAAAGAAGGGGAGAGAAAGGGGTAGAGAAAGAGAGAGAGACAGAGAGAGTGATACAATCATTCTTTCCTATTCCCCCTTTGTCTTCTTGCTTCTGCCTCGCTCGTAGCAAGCCACAATCTTCGGTAAGGTCATCAGCGAGCGCATGGAGTTAAAACTTAAGGTGTTTTAGTTATTTTTCTGATTTATATATTAAATAATTTTAATTAATTACTGCTAATGTAGATGAAACTATTGTATATAGATAGTAAACATAAGCCAATGCAATTCCAAATTAATAATACTAAACATTAATTAATTATGATTGGTTTAAAAAGTAGTTATGCTAATTAAGCACTCAAAAGATTCTCTTAATGTTTTATCTCCACTATATCCAGAATATCAAGTCTTTATATTGTGTTCTTGATTTCAATAACAGTAACCCGTTTGGATTATAATATAGGAGTGATGATAAATGAAAAAATCTTTTGCATTTCTTCATTTAGATATTTATATCATTACCATCATTATCAAAAGGGGGGCGCTATGGTGCAGATAGCAAAATAGCAAAAGTTTGTAGAATTGGAGAAAGTTTTTTTAACAATTTTTACTTTCTCCAATTCTACAAACTTTTGCTATTTTGCTATCTGCACCATAGCGCCCCCCCCCTTTTTGTCTTCGAAATTGGCTACTCAATACTGCTAATTTTTCCTTCCCAGCCATTTATTTCTTTACCCCCAACCTTTCTAGTTTTATTCTTTAATTTTTCAAAGTGAAATGGAACTAGGTAATATTTATTTATTATAAATACCAAATTACCAAATTTTATCCTCTGACGAGAAGAGTTTTATCTTTGAAAAACCATGGTTTAAGGATTAATGTAACTCCTTGCATTTGAACTTCCGATGTAATAAAATTTGTATTAATTTTATGTAAATTTATGTAATTTTATGCAATTTTTTATCTTCATCTTTCTTTAAAATATATATATATATATATATATAATAATCCAGGTAAAAAATCCACAGGGTAGTAATCCAATGAATTTAAACCGAGTTTATAAAAAGTGCTCAATATCAAATAGAGCTTTTATATATGATTATTTTTATTTACAGACATGTACAAAATCTGCGACACTGGCATGTCGATATTATCGATCAACAGCTATTATAAACTGAGATCTCATCAGGCAGAGTTAAAATCCGATCTCAAACGTAGATCATATTTGGTTCTTTCCAAATATGATCTAAGGTTGAGATCGGATTTTAACTCTGCCTGATGAGATCTCAGTTTATAATAGCTGTTGATCGATAACATCGACATGCCAGTGTCGCAGATTTTGTACATGTCTGTGTAAATAAAAATAATCATATATATATATATATATATATATATATATAGATATATATATATATATATAAATAAATACAGTGTATAAAATATATATTTGTGTATATATTTTTTAAATAAATAGTCAAAATTTTCCGAATAGAAGCTCGATGAATGTTACATATAACAACAGAGCATACATAAACAAACAATATTACGCTAAATTCCAATATGCAAGTTTTTATTCATTTTGCAAAATTCAGGAGATTCAAATATATAAAGTTAGGTATGTGTATATGTTTATATATTTGCATGTACAGGATTCACTCCTAAACTAATCAACTAATCATTATGAATTTTAGAACACAGCTGTTAGGCGTAAGGGGTCTAAATGTGGGCTATATTTAGTTTAATTTGGTTTGATTTAAAAGGGGATAAAAAAGTGGGTGGAAGCTCTTTGTGAAGATTCAGATACCTCCGATTTTTGTGAAAATTTAATAATAGGTATTAGAATGAATTTTGACCAACAATGGAATAAGGATTCTATGGTTTAGTAGCATTATATCTCGATTTGAATCTTCGTAAGGGGACATAAAAGTGGTGCAAAGCTGTTCTGTTCGAGGAATTAATTTTACCTGTTCTGGAACGGGTATCCTTTTTATTAATTAAAATAAGAGATCCCTAAAGAGGCTCAATACATATAAATAAATAAACGTGTTCAAATAATAAAAAGAAGAAAAAAAATTACCTTTTCTTGATCTACGTTCATCTTCTTTTACAATTCCATTGAACCAAAGAATATTTTTTTTGAAAATAGGGAAATATGTTGAAGCGAAGTCAAAGACCAAACACAGGAAATTAAAAAAAATAAAAAAAATACAAAAAAATTCCGAAGAATTTAGACGAGGGATGAGATGCCGCAGATTTATGCAGCCTTTCGTTGTGCGAACGATAGTTGCGATAACAGCAGAGTTGACACTGCAACAATGGCGACGACAAGTGCAGAGAAGCTGCGCCCCGCTTTACCTGGCAATGACAAGCTTCTGGTTTCCATGGTTACAAATCAGGATCTGCGGACATGGAACCGATCTGGTTGTTGTCGTCGTCGTCGTAAATCTGTTAGTTTCAGAACCGTATGCTCAGATCTGTACTTTATCATATCTTCAGATTGGGGTGGGTGGGGGGGGGGGCGGCGGCGATAATGGACAGATTCTTGACACCCTTCTCCTCTCACATTATCTTTTTTTTTTAGATGTGGGTTTAAATAAATAAATAAAATTTGTGACGTCACAGACAATAATGCCATAATCAACAGCAGAAAGACCGATCGGATCTTCACGCTAGTTTTCTATGACTGTTGCAACCAGTATAAAAGACTTGGCATTGCTATCAGCACAAGGCGATCCATAATACAGGCCTGGCAAACATGCGACTGGGGTCCACGATTGGAGGCGGACATGTGAAGACCAAAATTACTAAATAATAATTACCGAGAAAAGTTTTAGTAAGAAATATCTTAGCAATGTCCAGTAATTCGCAACTATACATATTATTAGGAAGCAGCTTACAATAATTTATTTATTTCCATCAAATCAAATGTAAAATGTACAAATATATAAAAGAACTAAATTCAGAAGGTGCAGGCCACTAGTTTTTGGCTATTTTACATTCATGAAAACCCTTTCACAGCCTGAAAATGGTCCTAAATTAAAGTACTATATCAGATTTAACCATCTATATCCATTCATAGCTTTTGAGGATGTTTTAGGATCTGCAATGTCGCATGAAACCACTTTTTCACCGAAAAATGATGGATTTTGAGTCCCATGGAGTCCTAACGGCTATTTTTGGCCTGCACCTTCTGAATTTTGCCAAATTTTCAAAATGTTTGATTGTTTAGTGTTATTTATGTATGAATGAACACAAAAAAATACTACTCGCATGAATCTGAAATTTTCACCCATTACGTCCCACCCCTAATAATTAATCATCCTTCTTTTCTTTTTTTTAAAGAACCGGTAATATCTGATGTAGTATTAGCGCTAGGTGGGCTAAGCTGGCTTCCTCTGAAGGAGAAAGTTTTCAAGGGATCATCAAATTCATAAGTGGTCCCCAACCGCATGTATACCCCAGTCATGGGAAGAGAGACAGAGTGGCTGGTATTCCCAAATGGTCACCCATCGCATACTGTCCAGGATCGACGTCGCTTAACTTGATGAATTATCATATTTACAATCAAGGAAGAGAATTTTTTTCGCTGCGTGCATCTGAAGACAGCAAAAGTGTAAGAATCGGATAAACATATCCTGTCGATATCAATGTCTTATCCGTTTCTTCTGCATTTATTCCTCTAAAGCAGGGGTGGGCAACCTCCGGCCCGCGGGCCACATCCGGCCCACAAAGGCCTAGTGTCCGTCCCGCCACCCTGTTATGCTTTATTATTGCAATCCGGCCCGTGGACCTCCCAGTAAAACTCATGATTTTGTTACAGACGTAAAAGTAGGTTTCGATTAAGATTTGCAGTGGGTTAAAAATGTATAAATATCAGCGAGCGATGATGCATGTATATTTCATTTTTCTTTAACTATTAATTTCAAATCCTTGGCCTGAGATCAAAAAAGAAAGAGAGAGGCAAAGAGGAGACGAGAGACGAGGAAAGGGCATGAAACAGAGAACTTATGTGAGGTGTTTCAAAACGAATGCTGGATCAACTTGCTACTTCCCCGTCATTTTTTATGATTCCAAAATGGCTCTTCGTCGGCGCCTTTTATAACATTACATACAGAAGTCTCTTGAGAAAAAATATCAGATTTGTAGAATGTTCAATGCAATTTTTCTACAATTTATTCATGTAAACAAAATATAGTAATTCTGAGATTTCGTTTTTCACTCCGGCTCGCGATCTCCTTCCAAAAGTCTCATCTGGCCCTCACTCTGAAAAGGTTGCCCACCCCTGCTCTAAAGGGAGGTTAAGGTTAGGGTTCCTCTAAAGGGAGGTCTGCACTTGATTTTTCATCGTGAATCATTTGATTGCGACAGTGAAAATCTCACCGACGAGTCGCTCCATGCTTCAAAGAGATTTTTACATACAGCATCTGGTATTCCGAAATGGTCACCCATTTAGTACTGACCAGGCTCAATGGTGCTTAACTTTGGTGATCTTATAGGAACCAATGTATCAACATAATTATCAGCATATTTTTTTAAAAAAATATTTTATTATTGTTCGCCACAAACAAGGCATATTGCCACTGAAGCGTAAGGGGCTACTGTGATTAAGGGTCAGATTTATAGGGGGCAATCTGGGTGGGAAGTTGGGCAGCAAGATGTTTGTTCACATTACAGGGAGCCGGGAGGAAATTTCAACGGCAAGCGGTCCAAGAAAAGAAGTTATTAGAGTAGAAAATCTTTCGGTATCGCGGAACCCTTGAAATTAGAAAGAACAAAAAATCCCGCTGAGTGCAAATAATCCGAAGGAAGTTGCGTCCGACAATCTGAACACTAGCCAAATATGCAATACCGAAATATATCTACTTCGGCCGGCTGAAGCAGATCGCTCCTCAGCTCGAAATTCCGGAAACCTTTTTCGCCAGACATTAGTCGAAAGATCGTTTGTTGCGAGGAAATAAAGTGACAAAGAGAAGATTAAAAGCTTTGAAAATTCTTTGAAACATCGAAAGAAACTGAAGCAATGGATAATCACGGAAAAAGTAAGTTGACAGTGGTAAAGATATTTTTGAAAATGTCCCCAAAAAGAAAAAGTGAATTTTTTAAAGAGTGACAATCAATTGGAAAATATCGAATGCAAAAAATTCCTTGAATAATGAAGAATTGCAAGCAAATGATAAAGTCGGAATCAGAAAAAAACTTTCTTTTTTTAAAAAATTAAATTCTTGCCCATGGGAATTAAATTCTTTGAGATGGGAAGTTATTTGCATGGTTTTTATTCCGCTAATTCACCTTCACCAGAGAACTGCTTCCCTGCAGGCTACAACACGGTCCTCTTAAAATCCAATGTCAACAAATACTTGTTATAAATCGTCCTCATAATTGCATTCATCGTTTTTCATCATCATTTTTCATCATCATCATCATAGTCGGTTTAACGTCCGTTTTATATGCTGGCATGTGTTGGACGGCTTTTAGAAATTGACTTTCATACTAACCTTTCTTTCTTTGGCTAGGTCTCTATTCATTCCTCTTTTTCTAAAATTCATCCTTATCAAATCCTCCCATGTTTTCCTCGGCCTTCCTCTGCCAACTGATCCTGCTACCTCAACTGTCCTACATCTAAAACCCCAAGAACTCTCCTCCATTCTTTCAATGTGATCATACAAAGTCTCAAATCAAAACCATGCCATCATCATATTCGGTTTAACATCCATTTCACATGACGGCTTCTTGAAATTGACTTCCAAACTAACCTATCTCTTTTTGATAAATCTCTTTCCTTTGTCTTCCCCTTCAAACTGAACCTGCTAATTCAAATTTTCTACATCTACTAACCCGAGAACTCTCATTAATTCTTTCAACGTGGCCATAGCATCGAAGTCTACTGTTCTGCACACATCTCCCTATACTGTCCAGATTTAATCTTCCTCCGAGTTCACCAGATCTAAGTGTGTCTTTAAGACTTACATTACACATCCATCACATTATTTCTCTCCATGCAACACATATCCTCAACCCTCACTGGCCAGGTTTCACTTCCATACATCACACTGCGTACACATTCCTGATAGACTCTACCCTTAGTCGACAGTGGTAACGCTCTGCTGGTTAGTAATGACAGAACTTCTCTGAATTTACTCAATCTACTTTTTGGAAATAGGAAAAAACTGATTTCTAACAACGATAATAGAATCTGACCTCCTCCATTTTATTTCTCCCTGCCCCCCCCCCCCTCTCTCTACCACCATTTATTTCTCCCTGCCTCCCCCTCTCTCTACCACCATTTATTTCTCCCTGCCTCCCCCTCTCTCTACCACCATTTATTTCTCCCTGCCTCCCCCTCTCTCTACCAACATTTCCCCCTCTCTCTACCACCATTTATTTCCCCCTCTCTCTACCACCATTTATTTCCCCCTCTCTCTACCACCATTTATTTCCCCCTCTCCCTACCACCATTTATTTCCCCCTCTCCCTACCACCATTTATTTCTCCCTGCCTCCCCCTCTCCCTACCACCATTTATTTCTCCCTGCCCCCTCTCCCTACCACCATTTATTTCTCCCTGCTCCCTCTCCCTACCACCATTTATTTCTCCCTATCTCCCCCTTCCCATTTATCCCCCCTCTCTATACCACCATTTCTAACAAATTGTAAACTTTGACCAGTATCATAGATGACAGTTTTCTTCTTTCTTTGAAGCTGAGGAAAGTGTGGCTGAGTTATAAATTGATAACATTTGGCTGAAATGCTTTTCGGTGTTTTTTTGAGAAGCGAATGCAGATAATTTCGTAGAAACAAATATCTCTTTCCTTAGTAGTGACGCTATGTTGGTTAGTAATGACAACTTGTAAGAAGAAATTCACAAGACAAAGAATTAAGACAAAAAACAAGACAAGAAATGTACATTTGGATTTTTCGGACTACTGTTCACATCTTGGATGCTATTCTCACAACGTTTCGGCCGATGTAACCTTCGACCTTCTTCAGGTGCGTCTCCTTAAACAATGGGATCTATACAGAATTTCCAATGAAACCCTTTATTTCATCCACGGGGGTAGCTTGCTCTCGTTCCGTCCGCTATGACCAGGTCAAAGTCTTAAGTAATTCGTAATTGGATTCTTAGTATCACCCGTACTGAGGATTGAACCTTCAACCTTCAGATGACTGTCACTTAGAACTGATCATCACTTATATCCACTGCGTCACGGGTCCTTGCCGGTCGGCCGAAACCTTTTTCAAATAAACATCCAAGATGAGAACAGTAGTCCAACTAATCCAAAGAATAGAAATTATCCATCCACATCTAAAAAAGTTCCGAAATATAAATATAAAGAAACCATTCCAAATGTCTACGAGAAGACAAGCAATCTAAAAGTATGAAACGAAAGAAGAGAAAGATGAAAATGTGCAATGGCCGACATTTGGCCAAATTTACTTGGACATTCCTTTGAAAACTTCAGTGCAAAAGATCAGCAAAAAAAAAACAAGGGGACATGCAAAAAAATCAGCAAAAAAATAAGGGGACATGCAAAAAGATTTTAGGAATAAAATATTATTATCAGGCTTTAAATTTTTTAAATTTATTTTCACTAATGATTCATCACTTATCAAGACCAAAAGCCACTCGACGATATGGTTTACTGAGATGGATAGATTGGCTTTTTTAATGCAGAATAAAGTTGTCAAATGGAATCCTAAGTTAGGATAATCATTTTATATTGTTTTTGTTTTTTTAATTGAAATTAAATTTTTTTGAAAAGTCCAACTTCTTTGATGAAGTCTAAGATAGATTGTCAGTTGAATGATGAAGAATATTATGAGAGGATTGAAAATAATGAATGAAAATGACCAAAGTTTGATTTTTATTTACTTTTACTAAAGAGTCATCGCTAATCGAGACTAAAAGCCATTCAAGGATAAGGAATAATTAGATGGATAGATTGTCAGTTGAATAATCATCATCATCATCATATTCGGTTTAATGACCGTTTTACATGCTGGCATGTGTTGGACGGCTTTTAGAAATTGACTTCTTAACTAACCTATCTCTGGACAGGTCTTTATTTACACAACATAACCAGAAATGCGAGATATTTACTTGGGAGGTCATTTCTTTAGTTGAGGCAAGATTTTTTAATAGGCTGGATGCCCTTCTTGACGCCAACTCAGTGAGCTGATGGAGACTAGTGCTTTTAACGAGACACCATCACTCGGTGTTTGTCTACCAAGGCTAAAGAGCGCTTTGCCTGCCTTAATGATGAAGAATATTATGAGGGGATTGAACATGACAAAGTGAATGAACAAAGTTTGATTATTTTTTACTAATGAGTAACCGCGAATCAAGGCCAAGGGATACTCAAGGATAAGTGATAGGACAGAAGTTGGACACACGTCTTCCCCAAGATTCATTGATAAGATGTCTGTCTTATCAGATGTCACTAGTCCTAAAATGCATTCATTCGATGCACTAAGGGTGATCTTCAATGATAAACTGCTTTCATTGCTGATTAATAAAGAGGTCAGCCATCTTGTTTGTTTTTTTTCAGGAAAGTACCGAACCGTTTATTACTTTACTCACAACCAATATTTACAGTAACTTAAAATACTTATAGCCTCTATTAAATATTAACATTTTTTAATGCAAATACGTCACAAATGAGTAGGTAAACCAAAATAAATTGTTCTTTACTAATTTCTCAACCGTATTTCCATTAAATAATTCATGTCACCAATAGTAACGTTTCTTTTTTAATAGAAATTGCTCCAGACAAGGCATGAAGCCACTTGATGTAAGGAGCTAACAAGAACGAAATATGATTATCGCAAAGACAGGAGGTGCCTATTGGTCTTGAAAAGATCAAGGCTATAGGTAGGAGGAAAACAGTCAGCAAGAAGAGAATTCCACAAGCCTGCAATTCTTGGAAAGTTTACCATGTTCGATTTATTTTTTAGGGGGAGCAGGGGGAGGTAGAACACCCTCTCCTCTTTATAAATGAATGTTCCCATTGATTTAAAACTAGTGAATAGATATATTTTTAATAAATTTAGAACACAGTAGGCATAAAAGGTACTCTTTAATCCTTACTCTACTATTTGTTGCATGTGATGTTATCCCTGCTCCCTAACCTGGGCAACACCGTGTAACCCTGCTAGTTCTGAAATAAAATTTTAAAAAAGAAAAAAAAGAAAAAAAAACTTATTTTATCCAATTAATTTGCTTCTTTTATTGTCAACTTCAAGTGAAACTATTTTTTAAAAAAATGAAGAAAAAAAAAATGACGCTGAAAATTTTCTAATGTGTTAAATTGCCACCAATGATGAGTCAAAATACTGATAATTGGTCCCGCAGGACAATGACGTCAGCAACACTTTTATGGCGTCCTAAATACACTCCCAATGTCATAGAATTAGCTCTACCTACTCGGCATTTCCCCATGTGATTTTTTACTTTCTGTTTTTGTTTCGCTTTTCATTCTTTTTAAATAATATAAATATTATCAACGAGGACGAGTATTTCACTAGTTAATAATAAAATTAATTCACCAAACAACAATATAATTTTTGGTGAATGTGTACGAACATAGTACCCAATACGTCATCTGTAAACCGGAGATCACGTGATATTAATTGCACCGTTTTTAAGTCCCGTACAAAAACATACCAGGCGGTTCGTCTTTTTTTTTTTGTGTTAAGAAAAGTTAAACAGCGAGCAATCGCAATTTGAAATAGAAACAAGTGATTTTCAAAAAAACAATTTATTAATTATTAATTGATTAAAAAAAGCTTTTTTTAAACGAAAAATGTAATAAATGTGATTTTTTTTTCCTTTTGAGTTTAAAAAATGAATAAATGTATTTACAATTTTTTTTTCAAAAATGAATGAATGTATTTACAATTTTTTTTTTCAAAAATGAATAAATGTATTTACAATTTTTTTTTTCAAAAATGAATAAATGTATTTACAATTTTTTTTTTCAAAAATGAACAAATGTATGAAAAAAATAATTGACATGATAAAAATGTGAAATATGTGCTAGCAGATTGTTTCTGTGCGACCGATTGCGCAACCAAAAAAAAAAAAATCGTTTCTCTGACATTAAGCTATGGTTCCCTGCTGCCCGGTCCTTTTTTTGGTACGGGACTTAAAAACGGTGCAATCAATATCACATGATCTCTGGTTTACAGACGACGCATTGGGTACCATGTTTGTACACATTCAGCTAAATTTTCCATTTAAAAACAATAGTAAGAGCTAAATTAATGGCCGCAGAGTGAAAGGTAGTTTTGTGCTTGGAAATTTATCAATAGTTATTCTGCTAGTTAATAATAAAAATGAATTCACCAAACAGAACAGTTTTGCACCACTTTAATGTCCTCTTACGCACAGAATTTTTTTTTTTTGGAGAGGGGTATGGAAATCGCCTAAGACAAGGCATGAAGTCACTTGATGCAAGGAGCTAAAAAAAAAAAAAAATACTACTTCAAGGTTAAAAACTAGTCAATGATAAGTGTTGAATCGATAGATTCTGACCCAGAAAACAGCAATTTTCCCCCCTTTGTCAGAAACATCGCTCATGAAATGTGAGGACTAAAGAACAGAATAAGAGAAGCGAGAGTTACAAGACTGCCGAAAGTAAACCCAAGGTCCACTTTCTACTTTCTCAGGTTCTACGGCATATCAACCATCTGTGGGTTATTTAATGCTGAATAAAGTTGTCAGATATAATTCTATAGGTCGGATAATTATTTATATTCTCAGAATACATTGCTCACAGAATACATTGCTCTTTGAGAATACCAACACACACGCTGGGAAAAGACTGACAACCCTAACCCAAACAACAGACCTATAGAATTAGTTTTGTGTGGTTTGATTTGTTTTACAGTATATCAATCATCCATGGGTGATTTAATATCGAATAAAGTTGTCAAATATAATTCTTTGGGTAGGATAATTAACAAGCCGTGCGTGCGTGGTCCCCCTCTGTATGTGACTCGGTGTGGCGAGTGTACAATGCAATAAATTTTGGGCGCGAACCAGAATTTTTCTGAGGTCAAAGATGCTCATTTTATATCCAGAACAATTGCCTCTACATTTTGGCCAAGTTTCAGAAAAATTGAATGGATGGATCAAACGTTATGGGAGAAAAGGATCATTTTTTGCCATTTTGGGGGCTTTTGACCCCCTGGGGGCCCGAACCAGATTTTTTCCAAGGTTAGCGATACTTATTTTCTATTTGGAACAATTGCCTCCACATTTTGGCCAAGTTTCAGAGAAATTGAATGGATGGATGAAAAGTTATGGGGCAAAAAATGTCATTTTTTGCCATTTCGGGGCCTTTTGACCCTCTGGGGGGCTAACCAGATTTTTTTTTCAAAAATCGGAGAATGTCACTTTCTAACCTAACCAAAGTTACAACTTCATGCAAAATTCAATGGATGGTTGCGGCGAAAAATCCGGACGGACGGACATGCCTCAAAACATAAGTCTCCCAATTTTATAAATCGGGTGACCAATTATATTCCTAGAATACATTGCTCTCAGAAGGAAATTTCACAGTGCAAGTGGGAACACGTTACTCACAGAAAAACATTACTTCCTTGAAAAAGATTACTCTTTGGTATTGGTAATATTTTTTTATTCTCAACGTGATTAACCCTCAGCCACCGCCTTCTAGTATCTATTTGGGAAGAAAAATAAAAAATAAGGTTTTGATTTTTTTGAAGAATGAGATTAATTTATAGATATTAGGGCATGACATGACCAGCCGATTGATCGAATCAGGCCTCTCCGACCTCTCGTCTAGCCAAAGTAAGGGCTGAAGTGGACAAATGCCTAGCCACCAGGATCCTGTCCTCTGGAATCACGGGTCGCCACCCACAGACAACAGGTAACTCCGTTTTCGGGGGAAGGGTACCCTTCTGCAGGAGGTTGCAGTCGGCGAATTTGTGCCCCTGCCGACAGGGCGACCTTACGCATATGAAAATCAATAAAAATATAGTAATAAGAACAGAAAACAGAACAGTTTTGCACCACTTTTATGCCCCCTTACGAATATGAAAATCAATAAAAATATAGTAATAAGTAGTAATACTAAACATCTAAAAACGAGATTAGGTTTAAAACTCCCAAAATTCTATACTAAAATTGTTCACATGGACTTGTAGTGCAATGGATAAAGGTGTTGATTAACAATCAGTTCTATGCGACAGTCTTTTGGAGGTTGAAGGTTCAATCCTTACTACAGGCGAAAACAATTAAGAATAACATAATAATTAACACTTCAACCCGGATATGGTTGATGGAACAAGAATAATTTCTCATTAGGATTTAACAGGAAACAAATTTTAATTTTATATATATATATATATATATATATATACAGCCATCTTTTCTGTTCAAAATTCTGCATATGTTCTTGAGTTTGACAAATATTCTCAAATTTAAAAAGATACATGTTAAGAAGGTCGGAGGTTACATCGGCCAAAACGTTGTGAATATATCAACCAAGATGAGAATAGTAGCCAGACTGATACAAATTAAGATTCCTCATCTCAAGAATTCCAAAGCATCACCCCCTCCAATATTTCAGACTTTACAGTTTTGCATATAAAGTTAATGTAAAATGATCACCCACCTCCAGACCAAGATGACAATGGCGGCAAAAATGAATAAAATAAAAACGGACTTAACTTTAATAAAAGCCGAAAGCAAGAAAAATAAAACTATTTTGTGCACTCAGTCTTAAATTTTATGGAAGAAAAGAGAAAAGTGAATGTTTTAAAAGATAAAGACGGACTTCCGTTTTGGCTAAAGAGCGTTTTTTTTTTTTTTTCTCTGAAGATGACCAGCATTCCGAAGACATGCAAGAATTGAAAAAAGGAGGAATGGAAACGGGAAGATTCCAAGGTCGGCAAAAATGTTTTGAAACAAAAAAGTGGAAAACAAAGAAGAAAACGAATAAGATTAAGTGCAAGAAAAGCAAGAGAGGTTGGGTTACTGTCCCAAAATTTCAGCAAGTTTTTTTTTTTAGGGGGAGGGAGTGATAAAAAAGCGGGAAACTTTCAAATTTGCAGAGAAAGTAACAGGAGGAGGAGGAGGAAGACAGGAAGGAGGAGGAAGATAATAGTTGCAAAGAGAAGGTTAGTAGCCAGAATAAGTTTAATACTAGTTACCGGGGTATGGTTAATACTAGTTACCGGGGTATGGTTAGTACTAGTTACCGGGGTATGGTTAGTACTAGTTACCGGGGTATGGTTAGTACTAGTTACCGAAAGTAAGGTTAGTACTAATTGTCTGTCTCAAAGATCCATCACAGATCCTGTGATATGTCTGAGACACGATCTCTGGAGCGTATCCCCCCTGTCATCTGCTAATACGGGTAAGTCAGCCTTTCCTTATATCCACATACAGAAAGTGATACGTGCGCATTTTTTGGTGTATTATTGTTTAATGTAAATAAATCCTGTTATAAGTGAGGATTTTAGTTCTATTTAGTCGATAACGATAAGTTAGAATGAATAGAACCGATACTCTTATAGATATGGAATGTTTAATATATGGAATAGTGGATAAGCGTGAAAACAGACTAGTAAGAATAATAACACAGACATGTCTTTAAAGCCAACTGATATTACAGTCAATTCAAGTGACTCATATTTACTATTCACAGATATTTATATCTACAGGGTCACCCCCCCCCCCGAAATGGTTAATAAGCTTTACAATCCTTTCTGCAATGGATGTTATTCTCACAACGTTTCGGCCGATGTAACCTCCGACCTTCTTCAGGTGCATCTTGTCGAACTCGAGAATCTTTCTGTCGAACTTGCATTCTCTGTATCGCTCGCACTGAGGATTGAACCTTCAACCTCCAGAAGACTGTCACTTAGAACTGATTATGACTTTAGGACTTCATCCGTTAGGCCACGGGACCTTGCGGACAATTCTTGCATGAATTTTAGGAGCCTTAAACCTATTCTTGTTTTAGATGTGTAGTCTTACTACTTATCATGATAAGTCACTACTTATCATAATAAGTCAATACTTATCATAATAAGTCACTACTTATTATAAGTATATTACAAATTACTTAGGACTTCTACCCGGTCATGGCTGACGGAACGAGAGCAAGCTACCCCCGTGGATTAAATAAAGAGTTCCGTTCGAAATTGCGTACAGATTCACGAGTTCGACAAGATACACCTGAAGAAAGTCTGAGGTTACATCGGCCGAAACGTTGTGAGAATAACATCCCAGATGAGAACAGTAGTTCGAATAACCCAAATAATACAAATTATACCTTACTTGTTCAACAAATTTCACCGCTACGAAATAGAAACAAAACTAGTCGTGAAAAAATGGCTGCCTCATGTTTGAGTTCCAATCTTCAATATAGGCAAAATTCCTTTTAGAGTTAGAAATGTGTCTTTTATGAAAGAAGTGATCGACATAAATATCCGAAAAGAACAAGACTTATCGACTTATAGAGTCAGGCTGTTGTTGTTATCGATTTTAAGGGTTGTTGAGAAATTAGCAGTGGCATGCAAAGACCTGGTGATGCCCTTCTGATGCACAGGGCCAACTGCTTGATTGTATACCCCAAAGACTTAGTATAAGTCCTAGTACTTAGAAATATTATTAGAAAGGGAGATAGTTTGAATATAATTGGATGCTCTGCTCAATTTGGATTCCTGAAGCCGCTGCACCCATCCCTTCTGCACGCTACTGGAAATTGGTATGATCATGAACCTAAGGTTTTCTTGAGTGTTTTCGGGTATTTACAGTCAGAGAGGCCATCTTCACCAGAGAGCCAACGATTTCCGCACAGAAGTTTCTGGGTTTGAGTTTAGAAGATGTCAAAGATGTCCTGTTCCTAGTAAAAGACCTATGGTAGGCCTCCAAGGCGCTAGACTTATCATTTCCGCAGAGATGCAGAGCTTCCTTTACTTACGGTGGAAAGATTGGCAAAACACCGAACAAAATGGAAAGCTTGCGTATCCAGAAAATGTGCGCAGATGCATTGCAGATTATGCAATAAAGCCATGTACGTACGCGTTATTATTATTATCATTATTACTATTTTTATTTATTATTTTTTTTATTTTTTTATCATTATCATTATTATTATTATTATTATTTTTTAATTATTATTATTATTATTATTATTTTTTAATTATTATTATTATTATTATTTTTATTATTTTTTAATTATTATTATTATTATTATTATTTTTTAATTATTATTATTATTATTATTATTATTATTTTTTAATTATTATTATTATTATTATTATTATTATTATTTTTTAATTATTATTATTATTATTATTATTATTTTTTAATTATTATTATTATTATTATTTTTTAATTATTATTATTATTATTATTTTTTAATTATTATTATTATTATTATTTTTTAATTATTATTATTATTATTATTTTTTAATTATTATTATTATTATTATTTTTTAATTATTATTATTATTATTATTATTATTTTATTATTATTATTATTATTATTTTTTAATTATTATTATTATTATTATTTTTTTAAAATTATTATCATTATTATTTTTTTAAAATTATTATTATTATTATTTTTTTAAAATTATTATTATTATTATTTTTTTAAAATTATTATTATTATTATTTTTTTAAAATTATTATTATTATTATTATTATTATTTTTAATTATTATTATTATTTTTAATTATTATTATTATTATTATTATTATTATTTTTAATTATTATTATTATTATTTTTAATTATTATTATTATTATTTTTAATTATTATTATTATTATTAATTATTATTATTATTATTTTTAATTATTATTATTATTATTATTTTTAATTATTATTATTATTATTTTTAATTATTATTATTATTATTTTTAATTATTATTATTATTATCATTATTATTATTATTATTATTATTATTATTATCTGGTTTCTGTAGTTATCTGGCGTTCATATTTATACAGTCAGTTAAGCAAAAGGGTTAACGAGTGTGATAAGACAAACGAGAATCGCCACCAAGAAAAGTGATGGAAGCAACAAATATGCTTTGGAAGTTATCTTTAAATATATTCTAATGTTAAGAGGTGAATGTAGTTTGCTTAAAACATTGTGTGTAATGTATAAATAGATGATTTATAGAAGGCAATTACAATGCTTGAATGTATCAGATAGAAGCGTAACTGATAGCAAAGCAAGACGAATTCAAAAGTGGAAACCAGTTTTTCTATTTTTCTATTTTTTTAATTATAAATCTTACTTGCCTTCAGTGTCACTTGATGGTGGAGTTCTATAACATAATATTTCAGGAAAAATCCCTTCATCAGATATATAGGTGTCGAACAGATGTAAACTGGTGGCAGAGCATAGGATGTAACTTGCATCTGATTTGAGTAGAGTTATCTCCCTCATTACATTTACAATAATAAAAAGAAATAAAATCGCACATGGAATCAATTTTAAATAAATACAAAGTGTAAGAATTAATATATATATATATATATATACATAATCAAATATAAACTAAAAGTAAACTTTTAGTAAATAGAACCTATAGTGAAATGGTTTAAGCTCAATATACGAGATAGAGCAATTATAAAGATAGAAGAAATAAGAGTGATAAACATGTACGAATGTCCAGATTTATTTCAATTTAAGTGCGCTTCATCTACGATTTGAACTCAACATTTCACCATTGGATTTACTTCACTTTGAACACTTTCTCCATACTGCCTCTACAGAAATTTTTTTTTCGTCTTCTTCAAAATCTCCTTTTCATTGGACTCTTTTTCAACGGACAATTACCATCTGGACAAACCACATATCTTTTTTACACAAACTCTTTTCACTCCATTTTAATAATATGTTTTCAAATGTTTGAACTTTGGCTTTTCCACAGCCAACTTATCTATCTGTATATCTCCTCTGATGATAAGATCTCGATCTTTGAAAAGCCTTGGCTTAAGGAAAAAATAATAAACATTAGTTTATTACAGAATATACCTTGCATTGAACAATCGAAGTTTGAAATAAATCTAGACATTCGTACATGTTTATTACTCTTATTTCTTCTATCTTTATATATATATATATATATATATATATATATATATATATATATATAAAATAATGATACTAAACGAAAAGAAACGAAACTATAAAGTGTATTAATATTAAAAGAACAAAAGAATACCTATCTCACGGAATATTTACTGCATAGCTCATCTCAACAGCCGTCATTCGCACACTTTAAGAACAGAGTTTACTATAAATCTGATAAAGATATTTTTCCCCCGAAATATTACGTTATATGGACTCCATCATCAAGTGACACTGAAGGCAAGTAAGATTTATATTAAAAAAAAAAAAAATCATAATAAAAAAATAGAAAAACTTTTTTTTTTATATTTGCATTTTTTTTGTTTTGCTCTCAGTCCGCGTCTATCCGATAGATTCCTGCATTGTAATCGCCTTCTATAAATTATCGATATAAATTGTTGTGCATTGTACGAGCCAGGAGAGTGACCTCAGCAGCTCTTAAATCACTAAAACATTATTTGTACGTTTACTTTTACCAGTGCAACCAACACCAACTACGAAAAAAAAAAATTTTTAAATGGGAAAGACCGAGAAAGGGGAGGTAATCATAAAAGCATATGTCGCTTACAGCAAAAATAAATTATGGTCAAATATTGGCTTCCCTCATAGAGACGTTTTCCCCGAAAAATCAGTCAGCAGAATTCAAAGGACGATAACTTTTATATAGGAATCAGATTCTTCTTACCCTCTAAATACATAATTTTAGGTGGGTGTATATATTTATACATACTCTAGAAGGACGGGTGAAATTAATTCCCTAAACGGAACAGTTTTGCACCACTTTAATGTCCCCTTACGTAGATTAGAATTAAGATATAATGTAACTAAACCTTATGTCTAGGATCCTTATTCCAATTTTGATCAAAATCCATTACATGATTTTGATTCTAGAAAATGTCTAAAATTTAAGGCTTAAGCTAAGAAGAAACTGAAATTCAGGGAATCTTGCTTAATTGGTGTCGAATGTCTATGGATAAAATTCAATGTAAATCTGAAATATTTGAATTTTCAAATGGGAGGTTGTGCCCATATTATGTCCCCTAAAAACCCTTTAAAATACTCCAAAGAAACTGAAATTTGAGGAATATTTATTAATTGATGTCTAATACAATTTGTTAAAATTTCACAAAAAATCGGATGTATGACACGGTCCAAGCTCTTGATTACGTTTTTTTCCCACTTTCGTAAAAAAATCCTGTTCAAAGGGATTTTGCCCTCTCACTTTGATATTGTCTCAACAAATGCAGTATTAGTTCTATTTTGTGAATATGTATTGTTCTGGGGGTTCATTTTCTACCGTTTTCTGATAAATCAGGCCTTCCATAAAAAAAACAACAAAAAAAAACCGGCAAAATTTTTTTTTACATTTTGTGCTAATTTTTCTTTTACGTTCAAATTCTATGTCTGTTTTCTCCTAAGTAAGAGGCATAATACCACCAGAAACGACCCAGATGAGACAGTACAGGCCAAATATGTGCAAAGAAGTTCATAAAACCTACCACAGATACTGCTGGGCTTTCCACTGTACTCAGTTCACCAGTATGGAAAATGACAATTTTTTGCTGGATTTTTTAATTTTCAGCTGAACTGTGACGAAAATAAGCCTATTTCTCAGTCTGTGGAGTATTGATTTACTCCTCTCCAGGAGTTAGGCACAAGGCCAATTTTTATCTTACTCCCACAAGTAAGATGTGACCCAAGGTCAGGTCAGGAAAGTGGGGTACTCCTCCCCAAAGAGGGGAGGCGAAGCCTGGAGGGGGGGACCTCCTAGAACTGCACAGGACAGGCCCATAGACCGGTGTAAATCAAGCCCCGAAGGCCAATACAATATCAGTCTATGGGGTGCAGTATCCATCAGAACAGATACTACACTTTGATCTTAGTCAAAAGGCCAAGAACAATTATTCCCAGTCTGTGGAGTAGAGAAAGACAATTTAGTTCTATTTCACTCATCAGACACACCAAAATAACGTTTCTAGCAGGAGGCTTAAATAAGTATTGCTGGCCGAAAATCTGTTACCTGACCCTCCAATTTTCCGCTGTGGAAAAATAATCTTTTTTCGTTAAAAAGAATTAAAAGGTGTGAAGAATAGCTTATTTGACTACCAAATCAATAGCTTTTCTTCCTTTTAGGTGAAGGAACACAATCTATTCATTTGAAGGCCATTCGAAAAGATTAAGGGCCATTTTATTTTTTACTATAAAGGAGACTTAAGATCAAGGAAGAATCGAAATTTAATCGCAGCTGTATACAACCAAAATAACCACCATTAGATGGAAGTGACAGTTCTATTCAATCTCAGTAGATGTTAATGTCACAAATGAGGTTAATCGATGCCCCCTCGACGTAAATTCACTAGACTAACTCGACAATCAACTAAATCTCATTCATTCACTGTGGAGGTCTCCAGATGTCGGAGAGCCTTCTACTAAAATAGCTTCTTTCCTCGTGCTGCTGGCCTCTGGAACTCCCTCCCTGCCCCCTGTTTCCCCAACAGTACAGACATGCAGAAATTTAAAACTAATGTAAACAGACATCTCGCTGTGCAGATCCAAATTTAGGTTGAACCCCCCCCCCCCCCAACCTTCTCCCCATTTCTTTTTTCTCAGTAGCCCCTTACGTCTACAGTGGCGGCTTGCCTTGTTTGGGGTGAAGTATGTTAAAAAAAAAAAATTATATTGAGGCAGACTTAATTGATAATACAGCCTAATTGTAGCCATTTTGTAGCCATTGTTGGTACATTTCCGTGAAATAATACCTTGTCTACTCAGTGTAAGCTTTTATACATACTTTTTTACATTTCCATCTTTTTACAGTGGAAGACGAGCAGAAATCTACATTGCTGTCATAAATTAGCAGTAAAGGTTAATTTTGACATATTTTAATCCAGTTTGACACTTAAAAATCCTATAATTTTAACTCTTCAATTTGACGTCATCAGATGCCAATGCATTGAAGCATTGCAGAGACATCAACCAATTCATCGAATAACTATCAATAACTACACTTACTATCATCTTTTCCAGGGACAAAAAGAAATGCATCCTAAGAAGAAAAAAACGTACCGGTCACTCGAAAAGCTCATTCACTACTGAATACAGCAATCTCGATGAAGATGAGAAACGGTCATATCACACTGCAGCTGTCAAAATCCACAAGGGTATGAACTCTGACACAAGAAGCGGTGCATCATCAACCAGTGATATGACACCATTTACACCACCATCAGATAAGTCAAAACGAGGTCGGCCATGTCTTAATGAGAAAGCAATGACTCCTAACACATTGAAGCTAAGCAACAGTTCATTCTGCATGGAGAAAAAAAAAGGCGAAACTTTCTCGGATCAAATGCAACAGCTCTATTACTCGTTGGTGAAAGACTCCTCATTCGAAAGAAAATGATGCAGATGACGTTGTTGACATTGATGACGATGGTATTGCTCACAACGATGATAATGACAAGTTTGAAGACCCAATTGACCAACTTGCTGAAGAAAATGGTTTGAAGAAGTCCAGAATTTACAACCTTTGAAAGACACTTGTGTAGTGCGGTGCCATTTGTGCATTTGGAAACGGCAACAATGTTTACACCCGAGATACACGAATCCAAACAGTATCCTAATTACCTCCCTTACATTAGTCATTCTGTAGTTATATCCCTTGTATATTTCTCATGCTATATAAATAAATGCTTACGTGTCGATCGACCTCTTATGAAGGAAGCACCTATTTATCTATGTCCCACACAGTAGAATGTGACACAAGGTCGGAAATTGGGAATGCACTCCAGAGGAGTAGTGCTAGGGGCTTTTAAAAAAATTGCCTGGGCAGAGTGCCTCAGACATTAAGCACTAAACTCAATCCTCCCCAAAGAGGGGAGGCAAAGCCTGGGAGCGCTACTTCCCAGAACTGCACAGGACAGACCCATTGACCGGCGTAAATCCAGATCCGAAGATCCAGACAATACCAGTATGGGGTGCAGCATCCATCGGAACAGATACTACACTTTGATCGGAGCGCACGCATCAACTGTTTGTCTCTCTTATTTATTTCTGTGTTCCTACTTGAATTGTTATGTGAAGCCGTTACCCCGCGAGCCGGACATTAATGGAAACATTGTAACAACCGACAAAGCAGCAATGCTACAACTTGATAGCAAGTTTTTCCAACTAACTTAGTTCCAGTTCCTACAGGAAACAGATTTGATTGACCTTGAAAGAATGACTGTATGTCAGTTGAGATATTGAAGATACCTCCTCCAGCAAAGAATATTCCGTTACCTCACCGATGGAAATTCGTAAACGAACATTCTGAAGTATTGGCTTGGAAAGCTGGTTGAAAATTCTATTGGTCAAACAATACTGAAATTCTTGAGTTTACCAGCTGAATATCTAGCAAAGACATCAACAGTTTCATGAAATGCAGATCAGTCAGACCATTTCACAGCAACGCAATACTAGCAGTGCACAATGCATCAAAGGTGTTACTTTTTTAATTGATGTTGCAAACAAAGCTTGTTTGAAGTCTGATGAACATGGCGACATCACAGCCTTCTCTGAAGCCACTAAGTGCAGTCGAGCATTTGCCAAAACTATCTTTGTTGCTATTTAAGCTGGGTCTGAGGCAAAACTATTGACTCGCAACATTCGGTGCGACGCCGTCAAAGCAACATCATGGCCAGATGAAATAGCGCGTTATGTACTGAACACTGAAAACTCCACAGCTGTTCCAAGAAAAGATGGAGTATAAGTGCGATATGGCGTTCGACGTCCGAAGTATGTCCTTCTGGATTCCAAAGCGAATATTGAACAAAGATTCAAAGATGCAAATCTTAGTTGCCCCTTCAGTGTGGCTGTAATATTCAGAGAATTTCCTCAAAATTCTGTCTCAGCGGCTAAACGAGAAAGAGAGTTTCAAGTATAACAAGTTTTCATGAAAATTTGTCATCAAGAAAATAATCAGTTCTTCCCTTTCAGTATTTTCTTATTCTTGTGCAGCTCAATCTATCCATCAGATCAATTTGACTAATTAGTTAAAACTAACACAACTAAAAGAAACTAAACTCAGTAAATTTTACCTAACTTAGTTTCTTTTTGAAAAACATTTTCTTCTGGTCGTCTTTAGTTGCAAACATTGCATTAACAAAGAGCCTGTATGATTTATTTACCTCCTCTCCATGAGGTTAGGCACAAGGTCAGTTTTATCTTACTCCCACAAGGTAAGATGTGACCCAAGGTCGGGTCGGGAAAGTGGGGCTTGAAAAGCCAGTGCCTGAGAAGGTGAGCACTCTGACCATTAAAAATTGCCTGGGCAGCACCGTCGGCATTCCTCGGTAGGGGCGCCTCAGGCAGTAAGCAATAAACTTACTCCTCCCCAAAGAGGGGAGGCAAAGTCTGGGAGGGTGGACCTCCTAGAACTGCACAGGACAAACCCACAGACAGGCGTAAATCAAGCCCCGAAGGCCAAGACAATACCAGTCTATGGGGTGCAGTATCCATCGGAACAGATACTACACTTTCTTCCTAGCCAAAAGGCAGGTACGTTATTCTTTAGAAGTACCAAAGAAGAAAAGAATTATATCTATCAGTAAACTGATGCACCAACAGTGATAGGAAAAAGTGAACAGATAAGTTGTATAATTTGGATTATTCGGACTACTGTTCTCATCTTGAGTGTTATTCTCACGTTTCGGCCAATGTAACCTAAGGTTGGAGGTCACATCGGCCGAAACGTTGTGAGAATAACATTCAAGATGAGAACAGTAGTCCGAATAATCCAAATTATGAATCCTCATCTTTTTTCAAGTTGTTTGATATTCATTCTTTATCAATACTTGAGCTTCACATGTAAGTTGTGTCGCGTTGTTTGACTTCATACATTTCAACCTTATTTTAAAAAGGATTTATGGGAAAAGGTACCATAAATGTGGTCAATTAGTCTTTCATACTGTTTTATGTTTCTCCTCAAATCAAATCCATTTTGGGATATTTTTAATGCATTTTGGAAGGTTAGATGAGTGAAGCATTACGTCTTGTCTAAGTCTGTCAGTCCACTAATTCCGATTATGCCATTTAAAATGAGGTCTCTAAAACTCAATTTATATAATGAGGTCTCTAAAACTCAATTTATATAATGAGGTCTCTAAAACTCAATTTATATAATGAGGTCTCTAAAACTCAATTTATATAATGACGTCTCTAAAACTCAATTTATATAATGACGTCTCTAAAACTCAATTTATATAATGAGGTCTCTAAAACTCAATTTATATAATGAGGTCTCTAAAACTGAATTTATATAATGAGGTCTCTAAAACTGAATTTATATAATGAGGTCTCTAAAACTGAATTTATATAATGAGGTCTCTAAAACTCAATTTATATAATGAGGTCTCTAAAACTCAATTTATATAATGAGGTCTCTAAAACTCAATTTATATAATGAGGTCTCTAAAACTCAATTTATATAATGAGGTCTCTAAAACTCAATTTATATAATGAGGTCTCTAAAACTCAATTTATATAATGAGGTCTCTAAAACTGAATTTATATAATGAGGTCTCTAAAACTGAATTTATATAATGAGGTCTCTAAAACTCAATTTATATAATGAGGTCTCTAAAACTCAATTTATATAATGAGGTCTCTAAAACTCAATTTATATAATGAGGTCTCTAAAACTCAATTTATATAATGAGGTCTCTAAAACTCAATTTATATAATGAGGTCTCTAAAACTCAATTTATATAATGAGGTCTCTAAAACTGAATTTATATAATGAGGTCTCTAAAACTCAATTTATATAATGAGGTCTCTAAAACTCAATTTATATAATGAGGTCTCTAAAACTCAATTTATATAATGAGGTCTCTAAAACTCAATTTATATAATGAGGTCTCTAAAACTCAATTTATATAATGAGGTCTCTAAAACTCAATTTATATAATGAGGTCTCTAAAACTCAATTTATATAATGAGGTCTCTAAAACTGAATTTATATAATGAGGTCTCTAAAACTCAATTTATATAATGAGGTCTCTAAAACTCAATTTATATAATGAGGTCTCTAAAACTCAATTTATATAATGAGGTCTCTAAAACTCAATTTATATAATGAGGTCTCTAAAACTCAATTTATATAATGAGGTCTCTAAAACTCAATTTATATAATGAGGTCTCTAAAACTCAATTTATATAATGAGGTCTCTAAAACTCAATTTATATAATGAGGTCTCTAAAACTCAATTTATATAATGAGGTCTCTAAAACTCAATTTATATAATGAGGTCTCTAAAACTCAATTTATATAATGACGTCTCTAAAACTCAATTTATATAATGACGTCTCTAAAACTCAATTTATATAATGAGGTCTCTAAAACTCAATTTATATAATGAGGTCTCTAAAACTCAATTTATATAATGAGGTCTCTAAAACTCAATTTATATAATGAGGTCTCTAAAACTCAATTTATATAATGAGGTCTCTAAAACTCAATTTATATAATGAGGTCTCTAAAACTCAATTTATATAATGAGGTCTCTAAAACTCAATTTATATAATGAGGTCTCTAAAACTCAATTTATATAATGAGGTCTCTAAAACTCAATTTATATAATGAGGTCTCTAAAACTCAATTTATATAATGAGGTCTCTAAAACTCAATTTATATAATGAGGTCTCTAAAACTCAATTTATATAATGAGGTCTCTAAAACTCAATTTATATAATGAGGTCTCTAAAACTCAATTTATATAATGAGGTCTCTAAAACTCAATTTATATAATGAGGTCTCTAAAACTCAATTTATATAATGAGGTCTCTAAAACTCAATTTATATAATGAGGTCTCTAAAACTCAATTTATATAATGAGGTCTCTAAAACTCAATTTATATAATGAGGTCTCTAAAACTCAATTTATATAATGAGGTCTCTAAAACTCAATTTATATAATGAGGTCTCTAAAACTCAATTTATATAATGAGGTCTCTAAAACTCAATTTATATAATGAGGTCTCTAAAACTCAATTTATATAATGAGGTATCTAAAACTCAATTTATATAATGAGGTTTCTAAAACTCAATTTATATAATGAGGTCTCTAAAACTCAATTTCTGATCACTTTAATGAACCTTTTTTTGCATTCGAAATAGTTTCACTGCATTCAAAATAGTTTCACTGCATTCTCCAGAAAATTTTGATGAAAATTCATGTATTGCCTGCCTAATTTGACCAATTCCTAAAAATGACACTTTTTACAGAAAAGTGGAAAAAAACGTAAACAATAGCTCAGACCGCGTCGTATCTGAATTTTCACAAAAGGCTTCCCCGCTGTTTTTATCAAACTAAATTAAATATAGCCAAGATTACCCACCCTTACAACTAGCAGCTGTGTTCCAAAATTCATAATGATTGGTTAATTAGTTTAGCAGTTCATCCTGTAAACGAAATATATATATATATATATATATATATATATATATATATACATATATATATACAGGGTGGGCCAAAATAAGGGTCCTATCTTTAAATTTGAATAACTTGAATTTGAATAACTTCCACAAAATAAAAGTTAAACTCACCAAACTTTATGTGTGTGTAGACTGACCCTTCCGAGATTTTTTGAAATAAACAAAACAAATTTTAGCCGAAAAACACTTCTTAAAACTTACAAAAACTAAAGTATTGTTTTTTACACTCTTTTGAGTTTTTTAAGCAAAAATAATGTTTTCTAAATGAGGGTACGTTCCTTAGGGCTAATACGGCTCATGCTTGCTTCGGAAGGGGTCCTTTACTTATTCTAAAAAAAAATTTTTTAAAAATCAATAAATAAAAAAGTTATGAATTTTTAAAAATAGGACCCTTATTTTTGCCCACCCTGTATATATTATATATATATATATATATATATATATATATATATATATAAACATATACGCATACCTAACTTTATATACATGCACCCTCTAAATATTAAAATTTACAAAAAAATATAATGTGCCCATGTTATTTACCGTGTTTCCTAGAATATATATTCCAAACTTCATAATGATCAGTGGATTAGTTTAGGAGATTACCCTGTACATAGTTATATAAATATATACACATACCCGACTTTATATATAAAGAGATTAAAAACAATCATATATAAAAGTTATCTTTTTGATTTTTCGCAGAATCAAGTATTTTTTGCCATGATGATGTTAATGGCACACAATTTTCCACCAAGCGCCATTCACTTTTATGAACCAAAAAAAAAAAAAAATTAAAAAAAAAAAAAATACCAGCGTAAAAAATGAATAAAATAAAAAAAAAATATTGTTGAAAGCTGATGAATCCTTGCGGGGTGCTTAAAATGTGGGGGGGTCTGTATCCCGGAGTTAAATG
>OY744545.1:9264653-9344653 GCA_963556195.1 Sepiola atlantica
GATTCTACAAAAGTTATGTTCATTCCAGATGGTGGGCCTTCAGGGTCAGGCAGGTTTTATCTCCATAGTTTAACAGCTGATAGATCTCGAGGGTTGTCGCGGTGTGGTCCAATTGATTATCCAAGAGGACGTCTCAACAAGTATTTGTTCACATTAGACTTGAAGACGACCATGTTGTAGTCGGTTGGGAAACAGACTTGTGGTATTTTGTTCTACAGATGGGATGTTATAGGAAAGAAACTTTGTTCATGGAAGTTTCGTTTGGGTTTTGGTACAGAGAGAGGGAGAAAGAGAGAGAGGGAGAAAGAAAGGTTCTTTGATGTGGTTGTAGCATGGTGAGTTCTTGCTGTTAATGTTTTACGGGGGGAGGGGCATGGATTGGAGCTCAGTCGAGCATCTATCATGAACATGACGAGGGGACATAAATATATGGTAACATTTAATACTATGAATACAAAGTGCCTTTCCTTTAACAATTATAGGAAACCTTTTCATCCACCGATTGTCATGGCTAATAGCACTCGACCTGAGAGTTCAACATCTAACCTCCTCAACCTAACATTCACAGATAACATGAATTCGAACAAAAGTCACTGCCAAGACTGCTGCAAAAAAAGTAAACTCCCTCTATCAGGCTAGAAAACTTTTCACATCTGCTAGTATTCTATATCTCTACAAAGCCACCATTCGCTCATGCATTGAGTATCGTTGTCACATCTGGGATGGTGCACCAACCACTAGACAGGGTCCCCCAAAAAATCTCTAATCTAAGAGGTCCCATACTGTCTACCAAGCTCCATCCCCTGTTCCATCGCCACAATGTTGAATCCTTGTACTTGTTTTACAAGTACTTCAATGGAATGTGCTGTGATGAACTTGCTGCTCTGGTGTCTCCTCGATGTAAATACCCCTGACCAACCCGACAATCAGCTAAATCCCACCCCTTCACTGTAGAGGTCCTCAGATGAGGGAAGGCTTTCTACTTTAATAGCTTATTTACTCGAACTGCTAGCCTTTGGAATTCCCTCCTTTCTTCCGGTTTCCCTGACTGTAGCAACATGTAAAAATTTAAATGTAATGCGAACAAACATTACACTGCACAGCTCCCTACTTAGGATGCGCCCTATAAATTTGTCCCCTAATTCACAGTAGTCCCTTGCGTCTCAGTGGCAATGTGTCCCCTTGTTTGGGTGAATTAAAGCAAAAAGGAAAATCTCTGTATCGGAATTTGCATAATGGCCGGAAGTCTGTAGCAGAGAAGCAAGATCGATTTCGCCTCTTGCATGTTTTTGGTGGTAAAGCGAACAGACAACGGATTTCAAGCCTCTTCCACAGATGCAGAATGTCGAGTGATTCAATTGAATTCTTCAAAATGTTGAAGTGACGAAACTCTTGGACTTATCTCGGGCTAAGCTGCATTTTTTTTCTTTTCCAAATTGTAGATCAGCTGTCATCTCCATATTAAACAGTCTTTCTGGACTAGGTAAACCGATTCAGACTCTGAATGGACTACCAAAACGAATCCAAGACTTTACCCAGTTCGAATTGACCGATTCATTGTATTGAGATGCAATCATTTTGTCCTCATGCTGCTTTCGTTTCACTTGTTCAATTTTCCGAGATAAGAAAACCCGTCCATTCTCAATCATAGTTATAGCTTTATAGCAATTAACATTAAATATTCATTTGAATAAAAAATGCAATCGCATAAAACAAAATGAAATTTTTACAAAATCCTATTCGAAAAAATTATTTAATTACAAAATTCAATCCACCAGAATGCTTTTCGTTTTAAAAAGAAAAATGCTATTCTTCCCTTTCGCTTGCCCACCAGACTCATAGCATGTAACCAATTTCCCCCTCTCTGCATTCGTCCTGTAAATCTTCACTCACTCTCTCTGTTGATATTGTGAATAACTTTGTTTCTGCTTCATTTGATCAATTTTTCGAGACAAAAAAAATCGATTTTTTCTCTATTTTAGTTATAGTTTTATAACAATTTGGTCCAATTAATAATTTATTAATTAACAATTTGGTCCATCTAATAATTTATTAATTTACAATTTGGTCCAACTAATAATTTATTAATTAACAATTTGATCCAATTAATGATTTATTAATTAATAATTTGGTTCTAATTAATAATTTATTAATTAATAATTTGGTCCAATTAATAATTTAGTTCAATTAATAATTTGGTCCAATTAATAATTTAGTTCAATTAATAATTTATTAATTAATAATTTGATCCAATTAATAATTTATTAATTAACAATTTAGTCCAATTAATGATTTATTAATTAACAATTTGGTCCAATTAATAATTTATTAATTAATAATTTGGTCCATCTAATAATTTATTAATTAACAATTTGGTCCAATTAATGATTTATTAATTAACAATTTGGTCCAATTAATGATTTATTAATTAATAATTTGGTCCAATTAATAATTTATTAATTAATAATTTGGTCCAATTAATAATTTATAAATTAATAATTTAGTCCAATTAATAATTTATTAATTAATAATTTGGTCCAATTAATAATTTATAAATTAATAATTTGGTCCAATTAATAATTTAGTTCAATTAATAATTTATTAATTAATAATTTGATCCAATTCATAATTTATTAATAATTTGATGACCATAATTAAATTTTACTTTTAAAATCTTATTAAAAAAAAAAGGCAAAACAAGAATGAAAAGAAAAAAGCTACAAGACAGATACAGCTAACACCCGAGTTTCATCCCTGCATTCGTCACTTAAGCAGTACTCTCCCTTCCTTTCTCTATTTGCTGGCTAATTTTGTAAACATGCCACGCTAAGCTAGTCAGCCGAGTTTTTGTTTGTTTTTTGATTTGGAATTCTACGCCTTATCCGAATTGTGAATCGTCTGCCATTTTCAAACCAAACGCTCTTTTTGGATGAGGTAAACCGGTTTAGTCTCAGAACTGCTTACCGAAACAAATCCGAACCTTTAGTTGGTTCGAATAGTCATAGGCCCCCCTCTCCTGTTTTATACGATCAATCTTTCTAGACAAGAAAACTTATCCTTTCTCGGTTTTAGTTTTATAACAATTTGGTTCATTTAATAATTTAATGACCAAGAAAAACCATAGTAATTAAATTTAAATTTTAAAATCCTATTTAAAAAAAAAAAAAATTTGATTTGGGTAAAAAGAAAAAAAAAAGGTGTGTGGGTGTTGTGCACACGGTTATAAAATATTGTGGTGACAATGTGTATTTTGTACAAAAATGAAGCATTTTAAACATTTTTTTTTCAGCATGAAACTGCAGGGGGAGAAAAAAGAAATCAGGCGAAAGTGAAAAAAAATCATTTTAAAGAAATCAAAACATCAACCACAATTAATATTAATAATTATTAATAATAATTATTAATAATTATTAATAATAATTATTAATAATTATTAATAATTATTAATAATTATTAATAATTATTAATAATTATTAATAATCATTAATAATTATTAATAATTATTAATAATTATTAATAATTATTAATAATTATTATTAATAATTATTAATAATTATTATTATTAATAATTATTAATAATTATTAATAATTATTATTAATAATTATTAATATTAATTGTGGTTGATGTTTTGATTTCTTTGAAATGATTTGTTTTCACTTTTGCCTGATTTCGTTTTTCTCCCCCTGCAGTTTCATGCTGAAAAAAAAATGTTTGAAACTGCAGGGGGAGAAAAAAGAAATCAGGCGAAAGTGAAAACATATCATTTCAAAGAAATCAAAACATCAACCACAATTAATATTAATAATAATTAATAATTATTAATAATTAATATTAATAATTATTAATATTAATAATTATTAATAATTATTATTAATAAACTATTATTGACGATGCAGCCAAAACATTTCAAGCTGAACGACAAGACAATTAATGCGCAAAATACAACAGAATTTCAAAAATTCAGAAGATACTAATTTGCATAATAATAATACGCTTAATCGTGTTTGTAAATACGTTATAACCTTTCACATCCATCTAAAAAAAATTAAATCGTCTTATTACTAAAGATGTTACTGTCTGTATAAATGTTTTTAGAAGAATTAAGGGATAGACAGGGCAAAGGATTGTCTAGCAAGGTCAGAAGGTCATAAAAACGTGTGAACGGAAAGAGAGAATGTGACAAAAATGTTAATCACGAAGAGTAACATAGAGGAAACCGTGGCGCAACAGAACAGAGTGCTAAGTAATAATCAGTTCTAACTGACAGTCTTTTGAGGGTTGCAGGTTCAATTCTCAGTATTGGCAATACTAAGAATACAGTTACAAATTACTTAAGATTTCTACTCAGTCATGGCTGACAAAACGAGAGTAAGCTACGACGATAGATTAACGAACGAGTTCCATTTGAAATTCCGTACGGATTCCCGAGTTAGACAAGATGCATCTGAAGAAGATTGGAGGTTACGTCGGTCGAAACGTTGTGAGAATAACATCAAAGATGAGAACAGTAGTCTGAATGATTTAAATAATCTAAATTATTAATCTTCATTCACAAAATTCCGAATCATAATACCAAAGATGAAATAAACACGTATTTGAAAATTAATTGGTTTTGTTAAGATAAAAAAGTTTGACTTCACCCATCACTGATTTTAAAATGAATTGTTCCAAAATCGAATGCTGTCATCCTGTCGACATCAACAAGTTTTAAAATGCTACTCTTTACATTCTAACTGTTACAATTTGAAAACACATCTAACTGTGACAATTTGAAAACACATCTAACTGTTACAATTTGAAAACACATCTAACTGTTACAATTTTAAAACACATCTAACTGTTACAATTTGAAAACACATCTAACTGTTACAATTTGAAAACAAATCTAACTGTTACAATTTGAAAACAAATCTAACTGTTACAATTTGAAAACAAATCTGTTACAATTTGAAAACAAATCTAACTGTTACAATTTGAAAACAAATCTAACTGTTACAATTTGAAAACACATCTGTTACAATTTGAAAACACATCTGTTACAATTTGAAAACACATCTGTTACAATTTGAAAACACATCTGTTACAATTTGAAAACACATCTAACTGTTACAATTTGAAAACACATCTGTTACAATTTGAAAACACATCTAACTGTTACAATTTGAAAACAAATCTGTTACAATTTGAAAACACATCTAACTGTTACAATTTGAAAACACATCTAACTGTTACAATTTGAAAACAAATCTAACTGTTACAATTTGAAAACAAATCTAACTGTTACAATTTGAAAACAAATCTAACTGTTACAATTTGAAAACAAATCTAACTGTTACAATTTGAAAACAAATCTAACTGTTACAATTTGAAAACACATCTAACTGTTACAATTTGAAAACACATCTAACTGTTACAATTTGAAAACACATCTAACCGTTACAATTTGAAAACACATCTAACTGTTACAATTTGAAAACACATCTAACTGTTACAATTTGAAAACACTGTTACAATTTGAAAACACATCTAACTGTGACAATTTGAAAACATCTAACTGTTACAATTTGAAAACACATCTAACTGTTACAATTTGAAAACACATCTAACTGTTACAATTTGAAAACAAATCTAACTGTTACAATTTGAAAACACATCTAACTGTTACAATTTGAAAACACATCTAACTGTTACAATTTGAAAACACATCTAACTGTTACAATTTGAAAACACATCTAACTGTTACAATTTGAAAACACATCTGTTACAATTTGAAAACAAATCTAACTGTTACAATTTGAAAACAAATCTAACTGTTACAATTTGAAAACAAATCTGTTACAATTTGAAAACACATCTAACTGTTACAATTTGAAAACACATCTAACTGTTACAATTTGAAAACACATCTAACTGTTACAATTTGAAAACACATCTAACTGTTACAATTTGAAAACACATCTAACTGTTACAATTTGAAAACAAATCTAACTGTTACAATTTGAAAACAAATCTGTTACAATTTGAAAACACATCTAACTGTTACAATTTGAAAACACATCTAACTGTTACAATTTGAAAACACATCTAACTGTTACAATTTGAAAACACATCTAACTGTTACAATTTGAAAACAAATCTAACTGTTACAATTTGAAAACAAATCTAACTGTTACAATTTGAAAACACATCTGTTACAATTTGAAAACACATCTAACTGTTACAATTTGAAAACACATCTAACTGTTACAATTTGAAAACACATCTAACTGTGACAATTTGAAAACAAATCTAACTGTTACAATTTGAAAACACATCTAACTGTTACAATTTGAAAACACATCTAACTGTTACAATTTGAAAACAAATCTAACTGTTACAATTTGAAAACACATCTAACTGTTACAATTTGAAAACACATCTAACTGTTACAATTTGAAAACACATCTAACTGTTACAATTTGAAAACACATCTAACTGTTACAATTTGAAAACACATCTAACTGTTACAATTTGAAAACACATCTAACTGTTACAATTTGAAAACACATCTAACTGTTACAATTTGAAAACACATCTAACTGTTACAATTTGAAAACACATCTAACTGTTACAATTTGAAAACACATCTAACTGTTACAATTTGAAAACAAATCTAACTGTTACAATTTGAAAACAAATCTAACTGTTACAATTTGAAAACACATCTGTTACAATTTGAAAACACATCTAACTGTTACAATTTGAAAACACATCTAACTGTGACAATTTGAAAACACATCTAACTGTGACAATTTGAAAACAAATCTAACTGTTACAATTTGAAAACACATCTAACTGTTACAATTTGAAAACACATCTAACTGTTACAATTTGAAAACAAATCTAACTGTTACAATTTGAAAACAAATCTAACTGTTACAATTTGAAAACAAATCTAACTGTTACAATTTGAAAACACATCTAACTGTTACAATTTGAAAACACATCTAACTGTTACAATTTGAAAACACATCTAACTGTTACAATTTGAAAACACATCTAACTGTTACAATTTGAAAACACATCTAACTGTTACAATTTGAAAACAAATCTAACTGTTACAATTTGAAAACACATCTAACTGTTACAATTTGAAAACACATCTAACTGTTACAATTTGAAAACACATCTAACTGTTACAATTTGAAAACAAATCTAACTGTTACAATTTGAAAACAAATCTAACTGTTACAATTTGAAAACAAATCTAACTGTTACAATTTGAAAACACATCTAACTGTTACAATTTGAAAACACATCTAACTGTTACAATTTGAAAACACATCTAACTGTTACAATTTGAAAACACATCTAACTGTTACAATTTGAAAACAAATCTAACTGTTACAATTTGAAAACAAATCTAACTGTTACAATTTGAAAACAAATCTAACTGTTACAATTTGAAAACACATCTAACTGTTACAATTTGAAAACACATCTAACTGTTACAATTTGAAAACACATCTAACTGTTACAATTTGAAAACACATCTTACTGTTACAATTTGAAAACACATCTTACTGTTACAATTTGAAAACACATCTAACTGTGACAATTTGAAAACACATCTAACTGTTACAATTTGAAAACACATCTAACTGTTACAATTTGAAAACAAATCTAACTGTTACAATTTGAAAACAAATCTAACTGTTACAATTTGAAAACAAATCTAACTGTTACAATTTGAAAACACATCTAACTGTTACAATTTGAAAACACATCTGTTACAATTTGAAAACACATCTGTTACAATTTGAAAACACATCTAACTGTTACAATTTGAAAACAAATCGCACTGTGACAATTTGAAAACAAATCTAACTGTGACAATTTGAAAACAAATCTAACTGTTACAATTTGAAAACAAATCTAACTGTTACAATTTGAAAACAAATCTAACTGTTACAATTTGAAAACAAATCTAACTGTTACAATTTGAAAACACATCTAACTGTTACAATTTGAAAACACATCTAACTGTTACAATTTGAAAACACATCTAACTGTTACAATTTGAAAACACATCTAACTGTTACAATTTGAAAACACATCTAACTGTTACAATTTGAAAACACATCTAACTGTTACAATTTGAAAACACATCTAACTGTTACAATTTGAAAACAAATCTGTTACAATTTGAAAACACATCTGTTACAATTTGAAAACACATCTAACTGTTACAATTTGAAAACACATCTAACTGTTACAATTTGAAAACAAATCTAACTGTTACAATTTGAAAACAAATCTAACTGTTACAATTTGAAAACACATCTAACTGTTACAATTTGAAAACACATCTAACTGTTACAATTTGAAAACAAATCTAACTGTTACAATTTGAAAACACATCTAACTGTTACAATTTGAAAACACATCTAACTGTTACAATTTGAAAACAAATCTAACTGTTACAATTTGAAAACAAATCTAACTGTTACAATTTGAAAACAAATCTAACTGTTACAATTTGAAAACACATCTAACTGTTACAATTTGAAAACACATCTAACTGTTACAATTTGAAAACACATCTAACTGTTACAATTTGAAAACACATCTTACTGTTACAATTTGAAAACAAATCTAACTGTTACAATTTGAAAACACATCTAACTGTTACAATTTGAAAACAAATCTAACTGTTACAATTTGAAAACACATCTAACTGTTACAATTTGAAAACACATCTTACTGTTACAATTTGAAAACAAATCTAACTGTTACAATTTGAAAACACATCTAACTGTTACAATTTGAAAACACATCTAACTGTTACAATTTGAAAACACATCTAACTGTTACAATTTGAAAACACATCTTACTGTTACAATTTGAAAACAAATCTAACTGTTACAATTTGAAAACACATCTGTTACAATTTGAAAACACATCTAACTGTTACAATTTGAAAACACATCTAACTGTTACAATTTGAAAACACATCTAACTGTTACAATTTGAAAACACATCTAACTGTTACAATTTGAAAACACATCTAACTGTTACAATTTGAAAACACATCTAACTGTTACAATTTGAAAACACATCTAACTGTTACAATTTGAAAACACATCTAACTGTTACAATTTGAAAACACATCTAACTGTTACAATTTGAAAACACATCTAACTGTTACAATTTGAAAACACATCTAACTGTTACAATTTGAAAACACATCTAACTGTTACAATTTGAAAACACATCTAACTGTTACAATTTGAAAACACATCTAACTGTTACAATTTGAAAACACATCTAACTGTTACAATTTGAAAACACATCTAACTGTTACAATTTGAAAACACATCTAACTGTTACAATTTGAAAACACATCTAACTGTTACAATTTGAAAACACATCTAACTGTTACAATTTGAAAACACATCTAACTGTTACAATTTGAAAACACATCTAACTGTTACAATTTGAAAACACATCTAACTGTTACAATTTGAAAACAAATCTAACTGTTACAATTTGAAAACAAATCTAACTGTTACAATTTGAAAACAAATCTAACTGTTACAATTTGAAAACAAATCTAACTGTTACAATTTGAAAACACATCTAACTGTTACAATTTGAAAACACATCTAACTGTTACAATTTGAAAACACATCTAACTGTTACAATTTGAAAACACATCTAACTGTTACAATTTGAAAACAAATCTAACTGTTACAATTTGAAAACACATCTAACTGTTACAATTTGAAAACACATCTAACTGTTACAATTTGAAAACACATCTAACTGTTACAATTTGAAAACAAATCTAACTGTTACAATTTGAAAACAAATCTAACTGTTACAATTTGAAAACAAATCTAACTGTTACAATTTGAAAACACATCTAACTGTTACAATTTGAAAACACATCTAACTGTTACAATTTGAAAACACATCTAACTGTTACAATTTGAAAACACATCTAACTGTTACAATTTGAAAACAAATCTAACTGTTACAATTTGAAAACAAATCTAACTGTTACAATTTGAAAACAAATCTAACTGTTACAATTTGAAAACAAATCTAACTGTTACAATTTGAAAACACATCTAACTGTTACAATTTGAAAACACATCTAACTGTTACAATTTGAAAACACATCTAACTGTTACAATTTGAAAACACATCTTACTGTTACAATTTGAAAACACATCTAACTGTTACAATTTGAAAACACATCTAACTGTTACAATTTGAAAACACATCTAACTGTTACAATTTGAAAACAAATCTAACTGTTACAATTTGAAAACAAATCTAACTGTTACAATTTGAAAACAAATCTAACTGTTACAATTTGAAAACACATCTAACTGTTACAATTTGAAAACAAATCTAACTGTTACAATTTGAAAACACATCTGTTACAATTTGAAAACACATCTGTTACAATTTGAAAACACATCTAACTGTTACAATTTGAAAACAAATCGCACTGTGACAATTTGAAAACAAATCTAACTGTGACAATTTGAAAACAAATCTAACTGTTACAATTTGAAAACACATCTAACTGTTACAATTTAGAAAACACATCTAACTGTTACAATTTGAAAACACATCTAACTGTTACAATTTGAAAACACATCTAACTGTTACAATTTTAAAACACATCTAACTGTTACAATTTGAAAACAAATCTAACTGTTACAATTTTAAAACACATCTAACTGTTACAATTTGAAAACAAATCTAACTGTTACAATTTGAAAACACATCTGTTACAATTTGAAAACACATCTAACTGTTACAATTTGAAAACACATCTAACTGTTACAATTTGAAAACAAATCTAACTGTTACAATTTGAAAACAAATCTAACTGTTACAATTTGAAAACAAATCTAACTGTTACAATTTGAAAACAAATCTAACTGTTACAATTTGAAAACACATCTAACTGTTACAATTTGAAAACACATCTAACTGTTACAATTTGAAAACACATCTAACTGTTACAATTTGAAAACACATCTAACTGTTACAATTTGAAAACACATCTAACTGTTACAATTTGAAAACACATCTAACTGTTACAATTTGAAAACACATCTAACTGTTACAATTTGAAAACAAATCTGTTACAATTTGAAAACACATCTGTTACAATTTGAAAACACATCTGTTACAATTTGAAAACACATCTAACTGTTACAATTTGAAAACAAATCTAACTGTTACAATTTGAAAACAAATCTAACTGTTACAATTTGAAAACACATCTAACTGTTACAATTTGAAAACACATCTAACTGTTACAATTTGAAAACAAATCTAACTGTTACAATTTGAAAACACATCTAACTGTTACAATTTGAAAACACATCTAACTGTTACAATTTGAAAACAAATCTAACTGTTACAATTTGAAAACAAATCTAACTGTTACAATTTGAAAACAAATCTAACTGTTACAATTTGAAAACAAATCTAACTGTTACAATTTGAAAACACATCTAACTGTTACAATTTGAAAACACATCTAACTGTTACAATTTGAAAACACATCTAACTGTTACAATTTGAAAACACATCTTACTGTTACAATTTGAAAACAAATCTAACTGTTACAATTTGAAAACACATCTAACTGTTACAATTTGAAAACAAATCTAACTGTTACAATTTGAAAACACATCTAACTGTTACAATTTGAAAACACATCTTACTGTTACAATTTGAAAACAAATCTAACTGTTACATATTGAAAACACATCTAACTGTTACAATTTGAAAACACATCTAACTGTTACAATTTGAAAACACATCTAGCTGTTACAATTTGAAAACACATCTTACTGTTACAATTTGAAAACAAATCTAACTGTTACAATTTGAAAACACATCTGTTACAATTTGAAAACACATCTAACTGTTACAATTTGAAAACACATCTAACTGTTACAATTTGAAAACACATCTAACTGTTACAATTTGAAAACACATCTAACTGTTACAATTTGAAAACACATCTAACTGTTACAATTTGAAAACACATCTAACTGTTACAATTTGAAAACACATCTAACTGTTACAATTTGAAAACACATCTAACTGTTACAATTTGAAAACACATCTAACTGTTACAATTTGAAAACACATCTAACTGTTACAATTTGAAAACACATCTAACTGTTACAATTTGAAAACACATCTAACTGTTACAATTTGAAAACACATCTAACTGTTACAATTTGAAAACACATCTAACTGTTACAATTTGAAAACACATCTAACTGTTACAATTTGAAAACACATCTAACTGTTACAATTTGAAAACACATCTAACTGTTACAATTTGAAAACACATCTAACTGTTACAATTTGAAAACACATCTAACTGTTACAATTTGAAAACACATCTAACTGTTACAATTTGAAAACACATCTAACTGTTACAATTTGAAAACAAATCTAACTGTTACAATTTGAAAACAAATCTAACTGTTACAATTTGAAAACACATCTAACTGTTACAATTTGAAAACACATCTAACTGTTACAATTTGAAAACACATCTAACTGTTACAATTTGAAAACACATCTAACTGTTACAATTTGAAAACACATCTAACTGTTACAATTTGAAAACACATCTAACTGTTACAATTTGAAAACACATCTAACTGTTACAATTTGAAAACACATCTAACTGTTACAATTTGAAAACACATCTAACTGTTACAATTTTAAAACACATCTAACTGTTACAATTTGAAAACACATCTAACTGTTACAATTTGAAAACACATCTAACTGTTACAATTTGAAAACACATCTAACTGTTACAATTTGAAAACACATCTAACTGTTACAATTTGAAAACACATCTAACTGTTACAATTTGAAAACACATCTAACTGTTACAATTTGAAAACACATCTAACTGTTACAATTTGAAAACACATCTAACTGTTACAATTTGAAAACACATCTAACTGTTACAATTTGAAAACACATCTAACTGTTACAATTTGAAAACAAATCTAACTGTTACAATTTGAAAACAAATCTAACTGTTACAATTTGAAAACACATCTAACTGTTACAATTTGAAAACACATCTAACTGTTACAATTTGAAAACACATCTAACTGTTACAATTTGAAAACACATCTAACTGTTACAATTTGAAAACACATCTAACTGTTACAATTTGAAAACACATCTAACTGTTACAATTTGAAAATACATCTAACTGTTACAATTTTAAAACACATCTAACTGTTACAATATTAAAACACATCTAATTGTTACAATTTTAAAACACATCTAATTGTTACAATTTTAAACAAATAAATTAAAAAAGTGACATTCGGTTTATTTATTCAAGAATTATTTTTCATGGTAAGAAGAAAGATTTTAAATTTTTTTAATATTTAAATTGTTAGAATAAATAAGTTAAAAAGTAAAATGTTATTTCATTCATTTAAAGAATTCTTAGCTAGCAACTATTTTTGGAGAAAGAAAATTCACATTGAAAGAATGGATAAGAGTGTTTGGGTTAGCAGATGGAAGGGAAGGAAAGTACATTTACTTGCGAGGTGGGGGGGAGTACATTTATATATTTTAGAGTATCTTAACGAAAAAGAGAAATGAAAAAATAAATTGGGACTTTGCCATTGCTCATAAAATAATTCAAACAACTCAGTTACATCACTTCTATCTTTTTTACCCACTTGTGGGCTTATGATTTTCCATCGACTGATAACACCTATATTATATATATATATATATATATATATATATATATGAGAGAGAGAGAGAAAGAGATAGGGGGGGGGGAGAGAGAGAGTAATCGAGGTAAAGTAGACATCCACAAAATAAAAATCCACAGAATTATAACCGGACTCATAAAAAAATGCTCAATAGTAAATAGAGCTATTTATATAATTATTTTTATTTATACAGACATGTAGCGGCTTTTTGTACACGTCTGTATAAATAAAAATAATTATATTTGAATCCGACTTGTATACAGGCGAGCCTTTCCTACACATCTCAGCTTTCGCATCTCACAACTCCCCCTTTCACCAAATTCCCTGCTCTCCTAACCGTAACCCATTTTGACTTGGAGTTTCAACCCCTGTAACGGCATTACTCTAATTCCTGACTTCTGTAGTACATGCATCTACCCACCAACGGAGTTGCTCAATTTTGGAAACTACTCCTTACTCTATCATTTTGGATTCAAATCCTTCAAATTATTAACCGAGTGGCCATGAAAACATTAAAAAAATGGCCTCTAATACATAGCTTGCATCCTAAACAAATCTCTTAAAACCGGATTACTTGTACATTTGATGGATCAATTCTTCTTGGATCTGTTACCTTTTGAACCCACTGCTGCATTCTTCGTGAATCATCCAACGGTGAACATTTTTTCCTGCATTTTCAACTGTTTTTTTTTTCTCTGGACATTTTCTACATTTTCTCTAAAATTTATCAATCACACTTGCATTTACACATGTTCAAATTATTACTTTTGGTATTTCTTTTACAAACTTATCTATTTGTATTCCTCTGATGAGAAGAATACATTCTTTGAAAAGCCGTGGCTTAAGGAAGAAAAAAATAAATATTCTTTAATTGAATATATCTTGTTTTGAATAACTGAGGACGTAATAGATTTGTTATTGTCACATATTTTATTTCTCTTCTTTCATTTGTCTCTAATATATATATATATATATATATATATATATAATTTATTTAGATACTGTATATTACATATTTATTTGATCTCTTATATAAATTATATTAGCTCTCTTATATGATCGAGCACTTTATTTGATTTCTTTTCATATACAATCTGACACACTATATATATATATATATTGGACTAATCCAGGTCTTCACTGAATAATCTTTTTTCTAAGTGAAAAATCCAAATACATATATATATATATATATACGCACACACACACACACACACACACACACACAAATACAGTGGTCTTTATTACCGAATGGAGAATGAATCACCAAGGCCAAAATCCACTCGAGGATAAGGGTTAATAAGATTGGATTATGAACAATACTATGAGAGGATTGAAAACAAGATTCTATTGGTTAAAAGAATTTTCTGACTTTTTCTGTTGTTTTTTTTTTACTAATGAGTCACCATGGAAATTCGGTCCGAAGAAAGGAAAGTTCTTTTTAGTTGATAAAAAAAACGAGTTCTTGCTGTGAATGTCTTACAAGGAGGAACGAAAGATTAGAGCTGATGTCATTCATCGTTTTCAATCCTCTAAGAGTATTGTTCATCATCCAACTGACAATCTCATTAATCCTTATCCTCGAGTGGCTTTTCGGCCTTGATAAGTGGTGAGTCATTATTAAAAAAAATGTTCATTCCAAATAACGTTTTGTGATCAGCTAAGCTAGCCAATCAGTGCGTTGGAGAATATTTTTAAAATGCAACATTTTCAACTGAAAAATGAGATCGCAATCACATGGGCACTAGTTTTAATTGATACTTTGTTGAACTAGCTAATCGGGTGGTAATATTTGTTGTCACTCAAAACTAAACTGATTATAATAATCATTTAAATGTTTAAACCTTTTTGAAATACATATTTCACCCAGATATTCTTTGTTTTAATTGTATTTTTACTTAATGAAACAAAAAAAATCTATTAATTTCGTTTTTTTACATTTTAATATATTTCAGTTATTTTATGGACCTAACTGATAACTGCCCCTAGTGGCCAGAGATGTAGTCGAATGAAAATTTCAATGATATCTTTAGATTCTGTGAAAAATTTAACCGTTATTGAAACTTAGTTAAATGTTCGGTTAACATATCGATTTCTATAAGACACAAACAAACATTGACTTATATACATATATATATATATATATATATATATATATGTATATAAGCCCCCTTTACTAAAGGTCGGGCACTCTGAGTGAGTTTAATAACAAGCAATACTAATAGCTTCATGCGAGACCAACACAGTTTGTTATTGTAAGATCACTTTCAACTGCTCGTTGAAAATACCCGCCGACTCGCTATTTACAAAGTTAAATTCCTCCTTAATTATTTGCTAGTTCGCTATGGCCGAGGGGTTAGCGCTCTAGACTACGAATCAGTGGCGATTTGTGATCGGAGTTCGAATTAACTGCACTGAAGATTACGTTAGCATGAAACATCGATGTTTGTAGGTAATAAATAATATATATATATATATATATGTATATATATATAAGCCTTGAGTCGAGCACTGTTGTTAAGTGATATCGACTGCTGCTTCCTAGCGTAATATAAAGCTCTTAGTAAATAAACAAATTGAGCACTGTAAAGGTTTATATATGTAGCCGACTATCAACTAAATGGTTGAAGGTTCGATCCCTTGCTTGGGTATAGTGCTAGTCTAGTCGCACCGAAGAGCTGTGATACAGGTGACCAGTTTGTCTGTCGATTACTATAACTGCTCGTTGAAAATACCCGCCGACTCGGTATTTACAAAATTAAATTCCTCCTTAATTATTAGCTAATTCGCTATAGCCGAGGGGTTAAGACTCTTGACTACAGATCAGTGGCGATTTGTGATTGGAGTTCGAGCTTGCTGACCGTTGAGAATTAACTTCCTGCACTGAAGATTACGTTAGCATGAAACATCGATGTCTGTAGGTAATAAATAATTAATATTTATTTATAATTATATATATATATATGTATATATATATATATATATATATATATATATATATTTTGTCGAACTTTTTATTTACCTGTCAGCATTTACTATTCTGTTACTTAATCAGTTTTTACGTGAAATATTAATAAATCGTTTTGAGATTCGTTTTCTCTTCTCGTTTATTTTTGTTCAACCTTTCTACCTTCCGGCACCTACATCGCATTGCTACAGCCTCGGACTACTAACCTGCACTTGTATTTACCAGCAATGCTTCAAGCAAACTACAATCTCCTTATAAATATATATATATATATATATATATATATATATATTAAGATTAGCTGAGCAAGTGGTTATAATTGTTAACGAGATGGCCCACTCGGAACTAAAGTGAAATTAAAAGGTTCCATCTATGCACCCCACGAAAAAATGCAGCATTGCACATGTTTACATCCCTATGCAGTTCGTACAAAGTGTTGCAGAATATTTTAAATATGCACCGTTTACAACTGAACAATGAGATTGTCATCGTGTTGATACTAGTTCTAATAAATCTTTTCAATATTTACTGTCGAATTGGCTGACCGAGTGTCAATACTTGTCAACGAGATGGCCTGCTCAGAACTAAACTGAAATTAAAAGGTCCCCGTTTGATTTGTTTTAAAAAAAAACCTCTTGCGTCGCTGAAGGAGGAGGCTTCATAGCTCTTCAGCTAATAGCAATAATGGAACACAAAACCCAACGACATGTCCTCATTTGCCGTTCCAACAAGTGGACGCACTTCACCCGTTCAACAGGGTTCAGTGTTTAGCAGGTGAGAAAGATTCATTAATTTCGACAAGGGTGAACAGGCTATATGAAGAAAAGAGCAAGCAATTAGACTACTTTTTCTTTTCTTTCTCCCAGGTGAGTTAACAGAGGAGGGAATGAGTAAGCCAAGAGAAAAGAAGAAAATGAAATGGGATTCATTTCGTTCTGGGAATTGGAATTGAAAAATTACATACCCGCTTTTACATGCTGACATGTGTTGGACGGCTTTTAGAAAATGTACTTTTAAACTAACCTATCTCTGGCCAGGTCTTTATTCATTTCTCTTTCTCTAAATATCATTATTTTAGTATCAATGTTAGAAATGGTTTTAGAGTTTTAGGAAGAAATGACCATCATCATCATCATCTATTGATGCGACCCTGTTCCTGTGAATTAAAATAAATTTTTACAAATTAAAAAAAAAATTATTTTCCTTTAAAAAATCTGGGTGCTTTTACAGATCGGCCCCCATGGCGGACGATATCAGCTGGTATTTACCTTGTTCATATCGCAGGAAGATGTGGCCCAAGACCGGAAGGTCATCATCATCGTATCCGATTTAATGCCAGTTTTACATGCTAGCACGTGTTGGACGGCTTTTAGAAAATTGACTTCCAAACTAACCTATCTCTGGCCAGGTCTTTATTTATCCCTATCACTTCCTCCCATGTTTTCCTTCGCCTTCCCCTATAAACTGAACCTGCTACCTCAACTGTTCTATATCTACTGACTTAAAAACTTTTATTTATTCTTTCAATATGGCCATACCATCAAAGTCTCCTGTTCTGCAGACATCTCCCCGTACTGTCTAGATTGATTCTTCCTCCGAGATCATTAGAGCTAAGTCTGTCTTTAAGACTCGCATGATCCATCGTATCATTTTCATATCCTTTCACTCCATGCAACGCATGTCCTCAACCCTGATTGGCCAGATTTCACTTTCATACATCATCACACTGCGTACACATGCCTGATAGACTCTTCTCTTTGTCAACAGTGGTAACGCTCTGCTGGTTAGTAATGACAAAGTTCTCTGAACTTACTCCATCTAGTTCTAACTATTGCAATCACACTAGCATCTGCTCCACCCTTCGCTTTGTGGTTGTGGTTATTTTTGTTTCACGGCATATCAACCCTTTTCGGGTTATTTAATGCCGAATCCGGTCATTTTAGTAAAAGTGTTAATGCTTCAAGTTCGTTATATGTTCAAGTATTTAGTCATGGAGTTTCGTTTGGTTGTTTGTTAGAAAAAAAATTGTTTTTGTTTTTGACTTCGCAGAACATGAATGAGTTTTGCAAAACGAATGGAAAAAAACAAAACAATAACATCAATGTTTGGTGCATATTTTTGGTCAGGAAGCCAGTATTTTTAGACAGCCTGATCTGGTAGCACAAAACATTGCACTTTAAAGAAAATAAGGTAAAACAAAGTAGTAAAGTAAGTAATATTTCAGGGTACTTCCACGGACAACAGATATTTTGACGTCATGTAAAATCTTTTGTATTTGTAATAAATGCAACAATCTCATTGGCTAATAAATCTGGATGAGTCAGGACCAGAGTAGATTTGGAAATATGTCTTAATTAAAGAAATATTAGGCATTATGGTTGTATAGGGTAGAAATTCATTATTTACTGGGGACGCTTCAAGAAGAACTTGCTTATAATGGACTTGAAGACGATCATATTGTAGTCGGCAGGGAAGCGGACTCGCGGCACTGTGTTCCACAGACGGGCAGTTCTAGGAAAGCTCTGCCCACGAAAGTTTCGTTTCGTATTGGGCACGCAGAGGGAGAAAGGGAAATCATTGACTGTGGTAGTAGTTAGGCGGGTTTTAGGTGTGAATGTTTTACAATGGTAGACCATAGATTTGAGCTCAGTCGATCACCTACCATGAAAATAATGGTAGAGCAAAGAAAGACTAACAACATCTCTTCTGTGAGAGAGTGACTGTAGGGAAGAGACGAGGACATCCCACACTAGATTTCGAAGTCGGTTTTGGACTCTGTCAAGACAGAAAAGGGTACTCTGAGCGGCACCTCCCCAAATGTGGCAGCAGTAATCCATCTCAGGACGTATTTGACTTTTGTACAGGCAGAGGATGGCGTCAGGCGTGAGATACTTTCTGGAGCGGTGGAATGATCCAACTATTTTTCCAGCGGTCTTAGCAACAGATTTGATGTAAGTCTTCCATTTCAAGTCTGAAGAGAAGGTCAGTTCCATGGCCTTATCAAAGCAGTGGGCTTCCTCAAGGGGAGAGCTGTTCATTTCAACTGGGACAAAGTGAGGATCGGAGCGATAAATTAATTCCCTCAATAGAACAGGTTTTGCACCACTTTTATGTCCCTTTACGAAGATTAAAATCAAGATATAATGCTACTAAACCTTATGTCTAGAATCCTTATTCACATTTTCATCAAAATCCATTACATGATTTTGATTCTAGAAAATGTCTCAAATTTAAGAATTAAGATTAAGGAATCTTAAATAGAAATTGAAATTCAGAGAATATTGCATGATTGGTGTTTAATGAGCATGGATCAAATTTAATGCAAATCTGAAATATTTAAATTTTCAAATGAGAGATTGTACTGATATTATGCCCACTAAAAACACGTTTAAAAAACTCAAAAGAAACTGAAATTTGTGGAATATTTATTGACGTCTAATACCTGTTGTTAGAAATTCCCCCAAATCAGAAGTATCTGAAGTTACATTAAAGGCGTCCCCCCCCCTCTTTGCCGCCTCTACATCAAACGAAATTAAACTAAATATAGCCCACATTACTCACCCTTACTCACAGTAGCTGTGTTCTAAAATTCATAATGATCGGTTAATTAGTTTAGGAGTGAATCCTATACAGTGAAAATTGTGTTCATGAACGTATCAGAACTGGAACCATTTAGAACAAAAATTCAAATTGAAAATGGCTCGGTTTTTCTAACATAATTTCTATTCTCGAACCAAACTGATGGCAACCGACCCACAACATTTGATGAATAGTTAACAATTTTGTGATGGGTTTTAAATCCAGATATGGGTTCTTAAAATTAATCTTTTTTTTTTTTTTAAAGAACTATATTTTTTAATAGCTGCTAAAAAATCTTTTTTAAATATTACAAAATGTGTAGTAAAATGGTCAAAATATACATTAAAAATAATTTTAATTCATAAAAAGTTCAGAATATTTTTTGGATTCTTCATATTGTTGTATATTAACCCATTAAATTTAGTATATTAACCCATTAAATACATTAAAAATAATCTTAATTCATAAAAAGTTCAGAATATTTTTTTTGATTCTTCATATTCTTGTATATTAACCCATTAAATTTAGTATATTAACCCATTAAACACATTAAAAATAATCTTAATTAATAAATTATCAGAATATTTTTTTGGATTCTTCATATTCTTGTATATTAACCCATTAAATTTAGTATATTAACCCATTAAACACATTAAAAATAATCTTAATTCATAAAAAGTTCAGAATATTTTTTTGTGATTCTTCATATTCTTGTATATTAACCCATTAAATTTAGTATATTAACCCATTAAATACATTAAAAATAATCTTAATTCATAAAAAGTTCAGAATATTTTTTTGTGATTCTTCATATTCTTGTATATTAACCCATTAAATTTAGTATATTAACCCATTAAATACATTAAAAATAATCTTAATTCATAAAAAGTTCAGAATATTTTTTTGGATTCTTCATATTCTTGTATATTAACCCATTAAATTTAGTATATTAACCCATTAAACACATTAAAAATAATCTTAATTCATAAAAAGTTCAGAATATTTTTTTGTGATTCTTCATATTCTTGTATATTAACCCATTAAATTTAGTATATTAACCCATTAAATACATTAAAAATAATCTTAATTCATAAAAAGTTCAGAATATTTTTTTGTGATTCTTCATATTCTTGTATATTAACCCATTAAATTTAGTATATTAACCCATTAAATACATTAAAAATAATCTTAATTCATAAAAAGTTCAGAATATTTTTTGGATTCTTCATATTCTTGTATATTAACCCATTAAATACATAAAAAATAATCTATATATAAAAATTAACGAATTAATCTCTTTTACATTATTTTTAATGGGGAAAAAAATGATTCGGTTTTCGAACAGCTTTTCAGAACGAATTATGTTCGAAAACTATGGTTCCACTGTACATAGAAACATATACACATAATAGTAACTCTGTGTGTATGTGTGTGTGTCCGCCTGATCTTTGTGTCTTATGTTCACCCAAACCGCTGGACAGAATTGCTTGAAAATTGGCATGTAGACTACTGACCTCTCAGTGAAGGTCATAGGCTATGTAAGACATATATCACCACAACGCTGCCCCCCCCCCCACTGAGAACTGTTTTCCCTTTGATTCGAATGAAATTTAAACCATAGGTAAATGACCAAAAATGATGTCTATTCCTAAAATTTCAGCAACTTTTTATAATATTAAGAGGGACCTCGGGGGCACAAGCCCCCACCCCACACACTGAAATTTAAACCATAGGTCCACCGAAAATTCAAATAGATCCAATTTCAATAGAATGTATACCTTATTTAATACATATTAAATAAGGATGATTTACATTTATTATATGTATATATATATATATATATATATATATATATATATATATATATATATGTATATATATTGGAGATTATTCTGAGTCTGTTTGACAAATTGAACTATTGAGATCCAACATTTCTTTTAAAACGAAATTACTTGTCTATCGGAAGGTCAATTTTTGAACAACATATTTGGATGACGAGGACAACTTGAAAATTGACCTTCAACAGAAGTCTGTTTACAATTCCCTTTCCCTAACGAAGGCTCATAATGACAGCTGTCTCTGAAGCCAAAATTATATTCGACCCAAACTAATAAAATTGTTATGCATATATATATATATATATACACACACATTTGTTTTTATCTACATACGTACATTTTGGGAATCATCAGTGTAGAAATGAATTATTCATACCGGTCACCAGACTCGAACCTCAGAACACGAGTCATGTTTCAAACTCAAATTCCGACGTCTTAGCCCACACGGCTGTTATCAATAACCCGGTAAATCAGTGAGAGATTAAACCTATTTAAAGGCAGCCGTTGTAAAGTGTTCGACTAGTGAAAGGAACATGCATTGAAACCACGATGACGGCTGTGTTAATGCTACTCACTACAGAGTCCAGCCTAGATTTGGGGGCAACAAATAATTATAGATATTTGTTTTTATCTACATACGTTTCATACTTTCTGGAATCGTCAGTGTAGAGACGAATTATTAATATATATATATATATATATATATATAGTGCATTTAGGCAGTATTTTTTCATTTAAACAAACATTTTAAAAAATAAACGAATCCTCTGCTAATTATACCTTTTTTAAATTTTTTCAATGTATATTAAAATGTTTTTAAAACGTTCTTAATCGACTTTCATAATAAATACACAAGTTTTAATTTTGTAACTTATGGCTTAAGGAAAGAATAATAAAAATTCTCTCATTTAAAACCCCTTGTTTTGAACAACTGATGACTTAATAGATATTGTATTTTGCACCATTTTTATTTGTTTTTATATATATATTTTTTTTCTAGAAGAATATCCGTCCTAGTATGGCTAAAATTAATTCCACAAACAGAATAGTTTTGCACCATTTTTATGTTCCCTTATGAATATTAAGATAAAGATATAATGATACTAAACTGTATTCTCTTAAGGAGTCTTAAGAAATTGAAATTCAGGGAATCTTGCTTAATCGATGTCTAATGACTATGGATCCAATTCAATGCAAATCTGAAACATCTGAATATTATGCCCCCTAAAAACGCTTTAAAATACTTCAAAGAAACTGAAATTTGGGGAATATTTATTAATTGATGTCTAATACATATTGTTAAAATTTCACAAAAATCCGAGGTATCTGAATTTTCACAAAGGGCTTCCACTACCTTTTTTGCCAAAACTAAATATAGCTCACATAACCCACCCTTACACCTAGTAGCTGTGTACCAAAATTCATAATGATAAGTTAATTAGTGTGGGAGTGAATCCTATACATATACATATTTTTTTAAACCCTAATCCTATACATAGAAATGTATAAACATATACCCATTTTTTTCAACCCTAACCCTATACATAGAAATGTATAAACATATACCCATTTTTTTAACCCTAATCTTATACATAGAAATGTATAAACATATACCCATTTTTTTAACCCTAATCTTATACATAGAAATGTATAAACATATAACCATTTTTTCAAAACTCTAACCCTATACATAGAAATGTATAAACATATACCCATTTTTTTAAAACCCTAATCCTATACATAGAAATGTATAAACATATACCCATTTTTTCAAAACTCTAACCCTATACATAGAAATGTATAAACATATACCCATTTTTTTTAAAACCCTAATCCTATACATAGAAATGTATAAACATACACCCATCTTTTTAAAACCCGAACCCTATACATAGAAATGTATAAACATATACCCATATTTTTAAAACCCTAACCCTATACATAGAAATGTATAAACATATACCCATTTTTTTAAAACCCTAATCCTATACATAGAAATGTATAAACATACACCCATCTTTTTAAAACCCGAACCCTATACATAGAAATGTATAAACATATACCCATATTTTTAAAACCCTAACCCTATACATAGAAATGTATAAACATATACCCATTTTTTTAAACCCTAATCCTATACATAGAAATGTATAAACATATACCCATATTTTTAAAACCCTAACCCTATACATAGAAATGTATAAACATATACCCATTTTTTTAAACCCTAATCCTATACATAGAAATGTATAAACATATACCCATTTTTTTAAAACCCTAACCCTATACATAGAAATGTATAAACATATACCCATTTTTTATAACCCTAACCCTATACATAGAAATGTATAAACATACACACATACCTAAGTTTATATAAATAGAGATTGGATAGTATTTTTTTAAATCAGGACGTAAATAACAAAGTAAATATGTCTTCATTCATTTATATTGATTCGGCTTTATTCTGATTTGGGAAGTTTTTTCATTAAGTTGATTTTCTTATTGTTATTGTGTGTGTGAGAAAGACGCACCTGTATTCGTGTTATTAGTAATATTTTTTTAATGAAATATTTTTTTAATAAAATATTTTTTTAATAAAATAATATCCTCATTTCAAAAATGTTATTCATTTTATCCACCACGAGCAGGAAGACCTGACGTTGCTCGGGATTGAATGAGGATCACTACTATGTACTTTTTCACTATGCTCATAACACCATATTAATTTATTTGGTTTTACTGTCCCCCCCACCCTCTCCTCCTGTTTCACCCCCTAATAAAGTCGGAAGAAGCTGAAATGTGTGAAGACTCTTATACATATGGTTTCAATTTCAGTACAATCGGATATGTGTATTTTAAGTTTTTAAGTGGTTCTGCCCCAATGAGTCACTTAAAGGTTGGGGGACATAGATAATTGTCTTTCCCAGAAAATTTTATACATACGATTTAAATTTCATAAAAATAGGATATATTTGAAGTTTTAAGGGGGTTATCTCCTCATAGTCCCTTTAGGGGTGCACTTAGAGATTCGGGAACACTTCAATCGTCTTCCCCGGTAAATTTTACATAAGAATACACTTTTAGATTTTATGTAGATACTCTAACCTTTCTTTCTGTAGAGAACACACAAACATCACATACACATACATTGAGTTTTATATATACTAATATATATATATATATATATAAGTTATGAAAATATATTTATGGCAATTAAGCTACACAGAGGCTCCTACGTTTCATACCCGGGGGGAATCTTCAGGCTAAAAATTTTAGCCTGAAGATTTCCCCCGGGGATGAAACGCGTTAGCCTCTGTGTAACTTAATTGCTATAAATATATTTTCATAACTTACTACCTAGCTCTACTTACGTATCGAGCACTGTTGAAGTAAATACTGAAAATTGATACATAAAAAATTATATCTCCTTATAAAATTTTATGTGGATACATGAAGAGAGAGAGAGAGAGAGAGAGAGAGATTATCCATTTGGCAACTGGTTTTCTTGATTTCATTGATGAGTCAATAGTCTAGAAAAAATATCTATACAAAAAAATTGATCAGACTGAAAACTATTGGAAATATGAGAATTTTTAATGTTTCAGTTATTAATAAAAAACAAATAAGTAAAGAAAGAAAGAAAAGGAGAAAAAAGAAAGAAAGAAAAGGAGAGAAAAAAGAAAGAAATAAAGAAAGAAAAGAAAAGGAGAAAAAAGAAAGAAAGAAAGAAAAAAAGAAAAGGAGAAAAAAGAAAGAAAAAAAAGAAAAGTAGAAAAAAGAAAGAAAGAAAGAAAAGGAAAAAAAGAAAGAAAGAAAGAAAAGGAAAAAAAGAAAGAAAGAAAGAAAAGGAAAAAAAGAAAGAAAGAAAAGGAGAAAAAAGAAAGAAAAGGAGAAAAAAGAAAGAAAAAAAGAAAAGGAGAAAAAAGAAAGAAAGAAAAAAAAAGAAAGAAAGAAAGAAAAAAAAAGAAAGAAAAGGAGAAAAAAAGAAAAAAAGAAAAGGAGAAAAAAGAAAGAAAGAAAAGGAGAAAAAAGAAAGAAACAGAAAGAAGAAAGAAAGAAAAGGAGAAAAAAGAAAAAAACGAAGAAAATAAAAAAAAGAAAGAAAGAAAGATTGTTGTCCCCATTTTTGATGTTGTTATTTATTTTATGTGGGTGTGTGTTACAACCGAATCGTTGCGCGCATGGGTATAGATGTCGGGTTATCAGACCTGAGGTCTAAGGTTCGAACCATGCGGTTGGCGGATCAGTTGTATATAGCAACACTGATGAGTCTTTATAAGACGAAACAAGCGCTTCTCTGTGGATATGCATATTTAATTATTAAATTATAATTATCTGGCCCCTTTAAAGGGAGGGCACTCTGTAGGAGGAATCGATTGTAGTACAAAGTTCTCTACCCTGTCAAAAGCTGAATCCTCTAAATGACAATTTATCGATATATATATATAATTTTCTTTTTCAAGTATTATAAAATAATTATTTTATATTCAATTCTAGTGTGAGGTCGATTGTATATAGCCACACTGATGAGTTTTTATAAGACGAAACAAGCGCTTGTCTGTGAATATAAATATTTAATTATAATTATCGGCCCCCTTAAGGGGGGGGGGACAATTTGTGTCGGAAGAACTAATTTTTTCGACTTAAAGCTCTAATGCAAAGGTTGTCTCCCCTGTCAAAAACCTGAGATTGAACTTTCTTAAGAGGCAATGTATCGTACTGATAAAATACAGTATTTATACTTCTCATTCGTACAAATAAATCGTTTGTATAATCTTTTCAATATTAAAAGATTTGAGTTTGTACAAGCATGAAAATTAAAATGAATTCTCCATTAAAAAGCGGTTATATAATGAAATGAATAAACGAAAAAAAAAAAAAAATGGAATGTCGACTGGTCAAATAAAACAATCTTATATTATTGAGTAATTTGAAATGGTTACTTTGTGCGTTTCGCTTTTATTATTAAAGAATTAAAAAAAAAAACTTAATGAAGATCTAAAAAAAATAATCTATTTTTTTGTAATTTAAATTTCAAATTTTTCTTTTTCATGGCAAATCTAATGGTTGTTACAACTACAAATGAAGTTTTTAAAAATAATAAATGTGTTTAGTTAATTATTAACAGAAAACCTTTGTTAGTCATTGCGTTCAATGCAGAGTTTATTTTTTGAAAGAAATTATTTCAAAGTAATTTAAGTTTTTGCTGCGTGTAAATGTAGGTGTGCATAAACTTAACCGGAAGTTGTAATTTGAATTTCAAACTGGTTTTCGTTAAAACACTTTAATATTACTACTACTAACAATAATATTAATATCAAGAAAACTATTGCGTAAGAAAATAGGAGAATCAAATTACAAATCAATCGTACAGAATATTAATTTATTAAAAGCTGTAAAATAAATATGCAAATGAAGTATAGCCATGACTGTGTTTTCTCAGTTTTTCTATCAGTATATAAAGTGTGTTTGAAAATATTTTGTGGCATTATTAATAGTGGGGTTTCTTCCCATCACGAGCAAATTTTCATTTTCACTTCAAATTTTTGCAAACTTAGTTTCTTAGGGTCTAGAAAACAATTTTGGTCCGAGTGGACAAAGATCATATCGCGTCTTCATATATTCCCACCATTTTCCAAGATGGCCGCCATCAAAATCTAATAATGTCAATATCACGGAAACTATTCAACCTAGAAACATGAATTTGGTGTCTATACCTAGGTTTTCATGGTCAAGGAATCAGATAAAACCATTTCTCACTACATAAGAGTAAATGGTAAAGACTCCATATGATCTTTGTTCACTTGGACCAAAATTGTTACTTGGACCTTAAGCTTTGACCTAGTACTAAAAACTAAACTTTTGCAAAAACTTGAAGTGACTGATGCCCCAGCCCCCCCCCCCCCACTATGAATAGAGTAAGCCTAAGAAGGTGTTTTGATATAAATATAGTTCAGAGGAATTGCAAAAACTTTTGCATTTATTAATTTAGGTTTAGATTTATTGAACAAAAAGGAACATTAACAGAAAAAACCCCAAAGAAATTAACACTTTAAAGTGGCGAGAGAGAGAAAGAGAAAGAGAGAGAGAAAGAGAGAGAGAAAGAGAGAGAAAGAGAGAGAAAGAGAGAGAGAGAGAGAGAGAGAAAGAGAGAGAGAGAGAGAGAGAAAGAGAGAGAGAGAGAGAAAGAGAGAGAGGCAGAGAAAGAGAGAGGCAGAGAAAGAGAGAGGCAGAGAAAGAGAGAGGCAGAGAAAGAGAGAGGCAGAGAAAGAGAGAGGCAGAGAAAGAGAGAGGCAGAGAAAGAGAGAGGCAGATAGCTTGTGTCGTTACAACTAGCTACATTGCGCTCCCCCCCCACCCCCACTTGGGCTCTTCGAGGAACTGCTTACGTTGTCAGCCGAAAAGAGAAAAACCTACCTTTTTTCCAAAAGTTACATGTTTTTCCAACTTCCATTAACTAAAGGTTAAATTCTAACCTCCAATCCGTCAATCATTTCTCCATTCAACTAATGGACCTCGTTATGTAACAAATCCTTCTCTAAAATAAATCTGAAACTTTGGTTATTTTTAATTTAGTTTACTAATCCAGTAATTTACGGGGTTATTAGAAATTCATTTACACCACGGAAATGTCGATGGATGTGATTAAGATCTCGAGCAAACGTTAAATCAGAAACAGAACAAAAGAGTCAAAAGCCAACAAAAACAAAACAAGGGGTCACAAATGTTAAACGGGGGTCACAAGTATTAAATGGGGGAGTCACAAATATTAAATGGGGGGGGGCACAAATATTAAATGGGGGGTCACAAATATTAAATGGGGGTCACAAATCTGCACTTACCATGATTTTGTTAAGGGTGTATCTTTTGAAAACTATATCCTTCATGAGCATCTCGTAAGGAGTCATCTCGTACTCCCCTTCCAAGGAGGAAGCACAGTGTTCGACCTTTTTCAGCTTGACACCGTGTCGCAACTGTTTCATTATCTGAATCCACAGCCGAGCCTAGATGGAAATAAAAATCGAAAATTTAAAAAACATCAGACACGAGATCAATTTTAGCTTACAGATATTAACCTTTACACACAAACATACGTATAGGATCAAAGAAGATTATAGTTTGCTTGAAGCATTGCGGCGCATATTGTGTATAAAGAGGTTTTATGTTTTAAAAGGCTGTGATTATGTGGGAAGGCAGCTGGAAAACTGAACAAAAGAAGGAAAAAGGAGGAAAAAATAAACAACAGTGAGACAATATTTGGTGTTTTTGCACCAGTCGGTAATCATTTTCTTTCATCATTTATTATTCCTTCTTCAATTTATGTATAATTGAGCCCTCACACCTACCCCAATTATAGTAATGTTTTGCATGTCGGGTAGCTATTTGCAAGATATCAAAAAAGCATGCTCAGTGTCTCAGTCCTTGTTGGTAATTTTCTTTCTCAATTTTCGTATAATTAACCCCACCACCACCACACTACCCCAATCATAGTGATGCCTTGCATAGTGAGGAGCCATTTGTAAGAGATCAAAAATACATGCTCAGTGTTTGGGTTTTCGCAAGTGTCAGTAAAATTTCAAATTAAAAAAACAAACATTGAACATAAGATCACTTTTAGCTAACAGATATTAATCTTAACAGAAACACACGTATAGGATAAGAGAGAGTTATAGTTTGTTTGAAGCATTGCGCATATTGTGTAAAGATGTTTTATGTTTCAGAAGGCTGTGATAATGCTTGAAAGGTGTGGTCAGCTGGAAAACTGAACAAGAAAAAAGGGGGGGGTGAAACGACAATATATGGTATTTTGGCAATAATATGGGTAATAATTTTTTTTTATCACTTAAAGAAGGTGGGCTCCCTCTACCGTGCTAGAAAACTACTCCCACCTGCCAGTATCTTATATCTCTACAAAGCCACCATTCATCCGTGCATGGAGTATTGTTGCCACATCTGGGCTGATGCATCTACCACTAGTCTTTCCCTATTAGACAGGGTCCAAAAAAGAGTCTCTAATCTAATAAGTTCCGCACTGGGGAAAAAACGACAGTGTGACAAAGTATCCGGGGCCCCATGGGGATCGGGTACCCTGGTTACGCGCTAGTATACATCTTGGTGGTGATGCTAGGCCCTGCGTAGAGACGAAGTGGGGATATAAAACTAGTATATATTTGACGTAGAAACGAACTTATTCAAACAACAAGAACGAGGCGCCGGTTTGTCTGGTTGGGTCATGTTTTTCGGTCAGAATCCATTGCCTCCCAAGCGGGGAGACAGTTGCCAGATGGAGGTTGGAGATTATGAGATTCCATAATCTTAGATTTAATTCCAATAATATCAATGGAGCGATGTTGTTCTGTTTAACTTGGCAGAGAGTTGTTTGGGCCTGTCATCGTTAATTACGGCAGAGCGCCTTCGGCCCACATGGCAGGAATGAGAGGGTGGTTGTTTTAGCAATAACGCCAGGCCAGAAAGAAAATTCCATTTATTTTAAGGAAGGGGGAGTGAGGCGCCCGTCCTCACCTCCTCCTCTCGAGAGAGGAAGAGACGCAGAGAGAAATATGTCAGAGAAAGGGGTGTATGACGATAGACACCTTCAATAAGAGGAATAGAGAGTACACAGACAGATAGAGTTGAATTGTCGAGAGTGTTGGACGTTCGTCTGATGCGCGCCAAGATGGCGTGCGTGGTGAACGAATAGAAAACCGAACGAAATCCCCGACCGTCGCTTTTGCCTGTTGACTTGTGACTAAACAACTACTTGTGAAACAAATTCACACACACACACACACACACACACAGAACTAACGAGATAACTTAGAGAAAACAACTTTACGAGTACGGTAGACATTAATCCAATGTAAAATCAATTCTTTTATTTTATTAATAATTACTCTTCTATACAAAAAACTCCGACCGAGTTGTTGAACATTGTTCTTTTCCTTTTGTTCTACTTTGAACAATCTATCACCCTCACAGAGCCAACCGATGCTGTTCGCCCAGTGATCGCTCGCTGATATAAACAGTTTCAACGTGGGAGTTGGATGAAACGACAAGATCGGCGATGGGACAGGGGTAAAAGCTTAGTTGACTGTGCGGGACCTATTAGATTGGAGACTTTTTGGGGACCTTGTCTAATAGGGAGAGACTAGTAGTCGATGCACCAGCCCAGATGTGACAACGATACTCAATGCATGGGCGGATGGTGGCTTTGTAGAGATATGAGATACTGTCAGGTGTGATTAGTTTTCTAGCATGGTAAAGGGAGCCCACCTTCTTTGCAGCAGCCTTGTCAATGTCTTCTATGTATTTGTTTCAATTCATGTTACCTGTGGATGTTAAGCCGAGGAGTTTGAACGATGAACTCTCAAGTAGGTGTTATTTACTATGACATTACGTGGTTTAAGTTGTATTGTCTACAAGAATTCTTTGAAGTTGAGAGAGGGGGCAGAAATGTTTAGTTTTTAGATGCTGGTCTATTGCGCTAGTGTCAGATAGGTGTCTGATGAGACATGCTATCAGGCAAATAAAACAAGTGCAGTTGATTATCACTCGTTTTTATAATTTGATCAGCAAACACACAATGTTGGTTTTTATTTACTTGTTTTCGCTGTCGATGCCATTCAGCGCCAATTGACCAATTCCAAACTTTCTATGCATGGACATATTTGATATTAAAACATTTCTTTTTTTTAATTGTATCGGTTCAATGCCTGAGTGGATTCTGGCCATGAATTTTGGCCCAATTTATTCGGCCAAAGGCTCCTTGAGTTATGCTCCGGCCATGAATTTTGGCCCAACTTATTCGGCCAAAGGCTCCGTGAGTTATGCTCCGGCCATGAATTTTGGCCCAACTTATTCGGCCAAAAGCCTCGTGAGTTATGCTCCAGCCATGAATTTTGGCCCAACTTATTCGGCCAAAGGCTCCTTGAGTTATGCTCCAGCCATGAATTTTGGCCCAACTTATTCGGCCAAAGGCTCCGTGAGTTATGCTCCGGTCATGAATTTTGGCCCAACTTATTCGGCCAAAAGCTCCGTGAGTTATGCTCCGACCACAGCCTCTACATGACCAACGCATTCTTCACCACCAAGCTGAATTATCGAGTATCCTGGTGACACCCCAGATCCCATCACTTGCACTAACTGGACCTCGTCATCACACAGGGGCCCTCACTGAACTCTCACCACACATAGGTACCACAGTGCTGACTATGACACTGACCTAACCCTAACCCTCGTAGGGATGGTTTAGGGTTAGGGTTAAAAATAAAATATGGTGAGTGTTTTTCTTACCTAACTTGTAGGAGTGATTTGATTAAATACATTTGAGTAGAAAAGGGTTTCTAGATTCACTCAATTTCATGAAATTGTCACAATTCGATGGAGAGTTGTCTGCCCTCTTTTCTTGTGATGATAGCAGCCATCTTTTTTTCTTTTTTTTTTACTTGTTGTTCTATCATCATCATCATCATCAGTTTAACGTCCATTTTACATGCTAGCAAGTGTTGAACGGCTTTAAGAAATTGACTTCTAAACTAACCTAACTGTCACAGTCTTTATTCATCCCTCAAGTCCATTTTTATCACTTCCTCCAATGTTTTCGTTGGCCTTCCCCTGTGAACCGAACCTGCTACCTCAACTGTTCTACATCTACTGACCCAACAACTCTCATCTATTCTTTCAACGTGACCAAACCATTAAAGTCTCCTTTTCTTCTGCACACATCTCGCTATACTGTCCAGATTTAATCTTCCTCTGAGGTCATCAAATCCAAGTCTGTCTTTAAGACTCACAGTACACACCCATTGTATCTTTTTAATATCATTTTCCTCCATGCAACGCATGTCCTCAACCCTCACTGGTCAGTTTTCACTTCCATACATCGTCACATCGCATACACATGCCCGATAGATTCTTCTCTTGGTCAAAAGTAGTAAAACTCTGCTAGTTAGTAATGGCAGAAGTTCCCTGAACTTCCTCCATCCACTCCTAATTCTTGCAATCACACTAGCACCTGCTCCACCCTGTGCTCCAATGTTACAATAATGTAACAAAAAACGAAAAAATAAAAAGCGAACAACAAATTTGCTCGACAGCGTTTTGAGGTTTTATTTCTTTACAAAACTGCAAAATTACATATTACGTTAGCTTGTTGCGGGGAACGGACGAGAAGAAGCTTACGTAAATTGAGGTAGAAGGGTCAGTTGACCAAGGAAGACATAGAAGGAAATGATAAGGTGATAAGGATGGACTTGAGAGAAAGAGGGATAACTAAAGACCTGGCCAGAGATAGGTTACTTTGGAAGTCAGTTTCAAAAGCTGTCCAACACATGCCAGCATGTAAAACGAACGTTAAACCGAATATGATGATGATGATGATTGAAAGAATGGATGAGGACGCTTGGGTTAGTAAATGTAGAACAGTTAAGGTAACAGGGTCGGTTGGTAGAGGAAGACCAATTAAAAAACATGTGAGAAAGTAATAAGAATAGATTTGAGAGAAAGAAGGATAAATAAAGACCTGGTCAGAGATAGATTAGTTTGGAAGTCAATTTTAAAAAGCCGTCTAACACATGCCAGCATGTAAAACGGACGTCAAACTGATGATGATGATGATGAAAGGTGTGAAAGGGATGAAACGTGTGAAGGGGATGAAACGTGTGAAGGGGATGAAACGTGTGAAGGGGATGAAACGTGTGAAGGGGATGAAACGTGTGAAGGGGATGAAACGTGTGAAGGGGATGAAACGTGTGAAGGGGATGAAAGACAAATTTCTGAAACTTATCAAAACGCAAGGAAATAATTGGTCACAAAAATGGTTTCTTGTGGCCCGCATGTGCCCCCGGGCTGCGTCTTTGAAACCCACGAGTTAGAGGTGATTCTAAACTACCATTTCCACCTATTGTACGTTTGGAGCTCGTAATTAGCGATGGTGACGTTAACATGGGAAATTGGGTCGTAGGCTTCTACATGCACGGTCCCGGGCGGAAAAATCACCCGTTGACAAAGTAAAAATAAAGGAGAGAGAGAGAGAGAGAGATAGATAGATAGATAGAGAGAGATAGATAGAGATAGATAGATAGATAGATAGATAGATAGATAGAGAGAGAGAGAGAGAGAATATACAAATAGGTAGTACGAATACGTTGGTGCGTAGATATTCATATGTGACTAAGTTTTCAATTGTTATAAGAAACATGTTTCGGCCTGCGTTGCCGGGGGCGGATTATGATGAAACATTTATAATTATAGACTTGTCATATTTACATAATAAGTGAAATTCCTGCACTTCAAGAAACACTAAGACATGATTCGACCGAAGCACCCAAGAAAAAAGGGGAGGGGCAGGGAGTGCACTCTGAGTGCATGCGTGTAGGTCCGATTTTCACTTTCAAATCAGTTTATTTTAAATTTAAATTAAAAAAATTTTTTTTAATTTTAAATTTTATTTACAAACTTATTTACTCATGATCATTTTTCACTTATTTTAAGCAATAATCTCATTTCAACGAAACAAATCTCACGGAATGTACACAGCGTGTGAAAAGTAGTTCCCTATTATGCGCTCGTAATTTATTACTGAATCTAGCGAAATTATGCGACCAGAGGTTGCATATTTTCATTAGCATATATGAGAAATGATGATATACTACACTGTCCCCCCACCCACACACACTCAAAGGAGGTAATGCCTGGGAGGATGGTTTCATGACAACAGAACAGATACTACATTAAGTGATTTTTCTTATCTATTCTGGTAGTTTAAGTTTCCTTGGTTTCTAACTGTATTTTTCTATTTCAGTTTGTCCGTGATTGGTCGGTGTTATTTAGTTATGCAAATTAGTTTCCGCACACAACAAAGATTTTCCTTAATATTTCACCTGTTTTCATCATTGCCATGCACAAATGACAATTAAAAAAAAAAATTGAAACTTTTTCTTTAAATTTATAAATTATAATTCAGTTTTTTCTGTAAATAAAAATGATGAAATCAGAAATTTTCCAGAGAGATCAAAATCAGAAAAAGAAAAGCAAAGAATAGAATAAAAGAAATAAAAGTGTCAGGGTTTTCACCATTTCATTTCTTTCCACATTGCAAACAGGCTTATTAAATTAAGGGAGGCGCGAGAGCGCTCTATCCCTTAATAGACTACAAGAATGGCCTATGCTGGAAATCTCATTTCTTTGATCAATCATAACTCAAAAACCAATAAACCAAATTAGTTAAAACTTTGCACAATATTGTTATTTGATATGTTCTATAAGTGTGTAGAATTTCAGCATCATTAGTCCAGAAAGTTCAATCATGAAATCATGTGATCCGTGTGTACGTATGTATGTACGTGCCACCCTGTATCTCATCAACTATTTGATGGATTCAGCTGATTTTTGGCAGATATAGAGGTTCTAAGGTCTAGTTGATGGCATTTTAATTTCAGTTTACCATATACCTTAGTTTTCCAGAAAATTCCAAAAAACCTTATGAGAAGGCATTGTATTGAGGCATAGCCTTTACAAAAGTAGTGACATTCCATGAAAAATGCCAGTATACTGAAATCATATGCCCTTAATAGGGTTAAGATGAAAATTCATATACACTAAATATACAAAAGCATGGAAATTCCCAAATTTTTACACTTTTATTGTCATTAAGGGTATGACTATATATCAACCAAACTATTTCATTATCACATCACTACAGTATAAATCTCTATGCATGAGTGGATGAAGTGTGTGAGTTGCGCTGAAGAAAAATTCCTACCAGTAAAATACATAGCCCTGTTGTGCTCGCATACCCTTAATGACAATAAAAGTGTAAAAATTTGGGAATTTCCATGCTTTTGTACATTTAGTGTATATGAATTTTCATCTTAACCCTATTAAGGGCATATGATTTCAGTATACTGGCATTTATCATGGAATTCCATATACTTTTAAAAAAAAAAGGAGAAATGCTTGTTACTTACCCAATCCGATCTTTCAAGGGCTTCCAATCTTTCAATTTCTTCATAATTCTGTTTTTGTTTCTTTAAAAGCTGAAAAATATTAGATTAGACAATGTTTAATGTCACACCAATATTTATGGGTCATTTTGTGCCAAGACATCTGAAAAAAGAGACCCCCCCCCCTAAAAAAACAGTGCCATAACTGACACAAGATTAGTATTGCATTATTTGATTGGTGACGTAAACAAAGAAAATGATTTTTAGTGCATATCAACACGAATCGAGTCATTTTGAAAAAAAAAAAGAGTCCTTGGTCTATTTAACCTCTCTCTACCTACTGCTTTCTCAGCTTAATTTTTATTACCTGCAGTAATGGTTCTCTGAGCAGAAGATTTTCTTTGAAAACTCATGAGTTAAGGACGCAGTATCTCTCTCTCTCTCTCTCTCTCTCTCTCTCTCTCTCTCTCTCTCTCTCTCTCTCTCTCTCTCATAAGAGCCGTTCAAGTTATGAGACTACTACTACTACTACTACTACTACTACTTGAAACAGTTGCACATTAATTTCAAGAAGCCCCTTTTTATATTTTTAAGTTATATCAGAGGCCGGATACAAAGGAACCCTGTATTAAGTGGTACATCATGAATTAAGAAAGTAATTATTTGGGGGAAAAATAGCGTTTTATACATTTTGAAAAAAAAAGCCCTTGGTCTACTTAACCTCTCTCTACCTACTGTTTTCCCTTCAACCAATGAATTTCACTTCCTTTGTTTAAAAGGGATTTTAGCACTCCTTATTTTTAAGTCGGTCAAAAAAACAAAAGGTGACCTTACTCTGAGCCCAGGGAAACACTAAGAAATTTTGTCTGTCACATTTTTCTTGTAAACTATCGCCATCTTAGATTTATTTTAGAATTATAATTTTTGCACTATATCGGCCATTATAGTATTTAATTATACTTTTTTTTTAATTTATTTTTTATTTTATTTAAGTGCGTTATTTTTTTTTAAGTGCGTTATTTTTTTTGAAATTTTTTTTTATGCGTTATTTTTTTTTAAATTAATTTTTTATTTTATTTTATGCGTTATTTTTTTTAAATTAATTTTTTTTTTTTTTAAGTGCGTTACTTTTTTTTAAATTTACTTTTTATTTTATTAAAGTGCGTTAGTTTTTTTTTAGTTTTTTTATTTTTTAAGTGCGTTATTTTTTTTTATTTTATTTTATTTTTTTTTAAGTGCGTTATTTTTTTAAAAATTTTTATTTTATGCGTTATTTTTTTAAAATTATTTTTTTATTTTATTTAAGTGCGTTATTTTTTTTAAATTTATTTTTTATTTTATTTAAGTGCGTTATTTTTTTTTATTTTATTTAATTTTTTTTTAAGTGCGTTATTTTTTTTTTAAATTTTTATTTTATTTTATGCGTTATTTTTTTAAAATTAATTTTTATGCGTTATTTTTTTTAAATTAATTTTTTATTTTATTTTATGCGTTATTTTTTTAAAATTAATTTTTTATTTTATTTAAGTGCGTTATTTTTTTAAAATTTATTTTTTATTTTATTTAAGTGCGTTATTTTTTATTTATTTTTTTTTTTAAGTTCGTTATTTTTTTTAAATTAATTTTTTATTTTATTTAAGTGTGTTATTTTTTTAAAATTTATTTTTTATTTTATTTAAGTGCGTTATTTTTTTTTATTTTTTTTTTTTAAGTGCGTTATTTTTTTAAATTTTATTTTATTTCTTTTAAGTGCGTTATTTTTTTTTTAATTTTTATTTTATTTTATGCGTTATTTTTTTTTAATTAATTTTTTATGCGTTATTTTTTTTTAAATTAATTTTTTATTTTATTTTATGCGTTATTTTTTTTAAAATTAATTTTTTATTTTATTTAAGTGCGTTATTTTTTTTTAAATTTACTTTTTATTTTATTTAAGTGCGTTATTTTTTTTTTTTTATTTTATTTAAGTGCGTTATTTTTTTAAAATTTATTTTTTATTTTATTAAAGTGCGTTATTTTTTTATTTTTTATTTTTTTATTAAAGTGCGTTATTTTTTTTTAAAATTTACTTTTTATTTTATTAAAGTGCGTTATTCTTTTTTTAAATTTACTTTTTATTTTATTTAAGTGCGTTATTTTTTTTTAAATTTACTTTTTATTTTATTTAAGTGCGTTATTTTTTTTTAAATTTACTTTTTATTTTATTTAAGTGCGTTATTTTTTTATTTTTTATTTTTTATTTTATTAAAGTGCGTTATTTTTTTTTTTTTTTTTTAATTTTATTAAAGTGCGTTATTTTTTTTTTAAATTTACTTTTTATTTTATTTAAGTGCGTTATTTTTTTTAAAATTTACTTTTTATTTTATTTAAGTGCGTTATTTTTTTTTAAATTTATTTTTTATTTTATTTAAGTGCGTTATTTTTTTTTAAATTTACTTTTTATTTTATTTAAGTGCGTTATTTTTTTAAAATTTATTTTTTATTTTATTAAAGTGCGTTATTTTTTTTTAAATTTACTTTTTATTTTATTTAAGTGCGTTATTTTTTTTTAAATTTACTTTTTATTTTATTTAAGTGCGTTATTTTTTTTTAAATTTACTTTTTATTTTATTTAAGTGCGTTATTTTTTTTTAAATTTACTTTTTATTTTATTTAAGTGCGTTATTTTTTTTAAATTTACTTTTTATTTTATTTAAGTGCGTTATTTTTTTATTTTTTATTTTTTATTTTATTAAAGTGCGTTATATTTTTATTTTTTATTTTTTTAAATTTTATTAAAGTGCGTTATTTTTTTTTTAAATTTACTTTTTATTTTATTTAAGTGCGTTATTTTTTTTTAAATTTACTTTTTATTTTATTTAAGTGCGTTATTTTTTTTTAAATTTACTTTTTATTTTATTTAAGTGCGTTATTTTTTTATTTTTTATTTTTTATTTTATTAAAGTGCGTTATATTTTTATTTTTTATTTTTTTAAATTTTATTAAAGTGCGTTATTTTTTTTTTAAATTTACTTTTTATTTTATTAAAGTGCGTTATTTTTTTTTAAATTTACTTTTTATTTTATTTAAGTGCGTTATTTTTTTTTAAATTTACTTTTTATTTTATTTAAGTGCGTTATTTTTTTTTAAATTTACTTTTTATTTTATTTAAGTGCGTTATTTTTTTTTAAATTTACTTTTTATTTTATTTAAGTGCGTTATTTTTTTATTTTTTATTTTTTATTTTATTAAAGTGCGTTATATTTTTATTTTTTATTTTTTTAAATTTTATTAAAGTGCGTTATTTTTTTTTTAAATTTACTTTTTATTTTATTAAAGTGCGTTATTTTTTTTTAAATTTACTTTTTATTTTATTTAAGTGCGTTATTTTTTTAAAATTTACTTTTTATTTTATTTAAGTGCGTTATTTTTTTTTAAATTTACTTTTTATTTTATTTAAGTGCGTTATTTTTTTTTAAATTTACTTTTTATTTTATTTAAGTGCGTTATTTTTTTTAAAATTTATTTTTTATTTTATTTAAGTGCGTTATTTTTTTTTAAATTTACTTTTTATTTTATTTAAGTGCGTTATTTTTTTATTTTTTATTTTTTATTTTATTAAAGTGCGTTATTTTTTTATTTTTTATTTTTTTAAATTTTATTAAAGTGCGTTATTTTTTTTTTAAATTTACTTTTTATTTTATTTAAGTGCGTTATTTTTTTTTAAATTTACTTTTTATTTTATTTAAGTGCGTTATTTTTTTTTAAATTTACTTTTTATTTTATTTAAGTGCGTTATTTTTTTTTTAAATTTACTTTTTATTTTATTTAAGTGCGTTATTTTTTTATTTTTTATTTTTTATTTTATTAAAGTGCGTTATATTTTTATTTTTTATTTTTTTAAATTTTATTAAAGTGCGTTATTTTTTTTTTTAAATTTACTTTTTATTTTATTTAAGTGCGTTATTTTTTTTTAAATTTACTTTTTATTTTATTTAAGTGCGTTATTTTTTTTTAAATTTATTTTTTATTTTATTTAAGTGCGTTATTTTTTTTAAAATTTACTTTTTATTTTATTTAAGTGCGTTATTTTTTTATTTTTTATTTTTTATTTTATTAAAGTGCGTTATTTTTTTATTTTTTATTTTTTTAAATTTTATTAAAGTGCGTTATTTTTTTTTTAAATTTACTTTTTATTTTATTTAAGTGCGTTATTTTTTTTTAAATTTACTTTTTATTTTATTTAAGTGCGTTATTTTTTTTTAAATTTACTTTTTATTTTATTTAAGTGCGTTATTTTTTTTTAAATTTACTTTTTATTTTATTTAAGTGCGTTATTTTTTTTTAAATTTACTTTTTATTTTATTTAAGTGCGTTATTTTTTTATTTTTTATTTTTTATTTTATTAAAGTGCGTTATTTTTTTATTTTTTATTTTTTTAATTTTATTAAAGTGCGTTATTTTTTTTTTAAATTTACTTTTTATTTTATTTAAGTGCGTTATTTTTTTTTAAATTTACTTTTTATTTTATTTAAGTGCGTTATTTTTTTTAAAATTTATTTTTTATTTTATTTAAGTGCGTTATTTTTTTTAAAATTTACTTTTTATTTTATTTAAGTGCGTTATTTTTTTATTTTTTATTTTTTATTTTATTAAAGTGCGTTATTTTTTTATTTTTTATTTTTTTAAATTTTATTAAAGTGCGTTATTTTTTTTTTAAATTTACTTTTTATTTTATTTAAGTGCGTTATTTTTTTTTAAATTTACTTTTTATTTTATTTAAGTGCGTTATTTTTTTTAAAATTTACTTTTTATTTTATTTAAGTGCGTTATTTTTTTTTAAATTTACTTTTTATTTTATTTAAGTGCGTTATTTTTTTATTTTTTATTTTTTATTTTATTAAAGTGCGTTATATTTTTATTTTTTATTTTTTTAAATTTTATTAAAGTGCGTTATTTTTTTTTAAATTTACTTTTTATTTTATTTAAGTGCGTTATTTTTTTTTAAATTTATTTTTTATTTTATTTAAGTGCGTTATTTTTTTTAAAATTTACTTTTTATTTTATTTAAGTGCGTTATTTTTTTATTTTTTATTTTTTATTTTATTAAAGTGCGTTATTTTTTTATTTTTTATTTTTTTAAATTTTATTAAAGTGCGTTATTTTTTTTTTAAATTTACTTTTTATTTTATTTAAGTGCGTTATTTTTTTTTAAATTTACTTTTTATTTTATTTAAGTGCGTTATTTTTTTTTAAATTTACTTTTTATTTTATTTAAGTGCGTTATTTTTTTTAAAATTTACTTTTTATTTTATTTAAGTGCGTTATTTTTTTTTAAATTTACTTTTTATTTTATTTAAGTGCGTTATTTTTTTATTTTTTATTTTTTATTTTATTAAAGTGCGTTATTTTTTTATTTTTTATTTTTTTAATTTTATTAAAGTGCGTTATTTTTTTTTAAAATTTACTTTTTATTTTATTTAAGTGCGTTATTTTTTTTTAAATTTACTTTTTATTTTATTTAAGTGCGTTATTTTTTTTAAAATTTATTTTTTATTTTATTTAAGTGCGTTATTTTTTTTAAAATTTACTTTTTATTTTATTTAAGTGCGTTATTTTTTTATTTTTTATTTTTTATTTTATTAAAGTGCGTTATTTTTTTATTTTTTATTTTTTTAAATTTTATTAAAGTGCGTTATTTTTTTTTTAAATTTACTTTTTATTTTATTTAAGTGCGTTATTTTTTTTTAAATTTACTTTTTATTTTATTTAAGTGCGTTATTTTTTTTTAAATTTACTTTTTATTTTATTTAAGTGCGTTATTTTTTTTTAAATTTACTTTTTATTTTATTTAAGTGCGTTATTTTTTTATTTTTTATTTTTTATTTTATTAAAGTGCGTTATATTTTTATTTTTTATTTTTTTAAATTTTATTAAAGTGCGTTATTTTTTTTTTAAATTTACTTTTTATTTTATTTAAGTGCGTTATTTTTTTTTAAATTTACTTTTTATTTTATTTAAGTGCGTTATTTTTTTTAAATTTACTTTTTATTTTATTTAAGTGCGTTTTTTTTTATTTTTTATTTTTTATTTTATTAAAGTGCGTTATATTTTTATTTTTTATTTTTTTAAATTTTATTAAAGTGCGTTATTTTTTTTTTAAATTTACTTTTTATTTTATTAAAGTGCGTTATTTTTTTTTAAATTTACTTTTTATTTTATTTAAGTGCGTTATTTTTTTTTAAATTTACTTTTTATTTTATTTAAGTGCGTTATTTTTTTTTAAATTTACTTTTTATTTTATTTAAGTGCGTTATTTTTTTATTTTTTATTTTTTATTTTATTAAAGTGCGTTATATTTTTATTTTTTATTTTTTTAAATTTTATTAAAGTGCGTTATTTTTTTTTTTAAATTTACTTTTTATTTTATTTAAGTGCGTTATTTTTTTTTAAATTTACTTTTTATTTTATTTAAGTGCGTTATTTTTTTTTAAATTTACTTTTTATTTTATTTAAGTGCGTTATTTTTTTTTAAATTTACTTTTTATTTTATTTAAGTGCGTTATTTTTTTATTTTTTATTTTTTATTTTATTAAAGTGCGTTATTTTTTTATTTTTTATTTTTTTAAATTTTATTAAAGTGCGTTATTTTTTTTTAAATTTACTTTTTATTTTATTTAAGTGCGTTATTTTTTTTTAAATTTACTTTTTATTTTATTTAAGTGCGTTATTTTTTTTAAATTTACTTTTTATTTTATTTAAGTGCGTTTTTTTTTATTTTTTATTTTTTATTTTATTAAAGTGCGTTATATTTTTATTTTTTATTTTTTTAAATTTTATTAAAGTGCGTTATTTTTTTTTTAAATTTACTTTTTATTTTATTTAAGTGCGTTATTTTTTTAAAAATTTATTTTTTATTTTATTTAAGTGCGTTATTTTTTTTTTTTTAAGCTTCAAGTTCTTAATATCTGTTTCTTCTTATACACAGTCCCAGATCAACACTTATTGGTAATTTTGTGTCAAGATACAAAAAAAACAAAACAATGACTCAATACAAGTATTCCTTTATTTGTTTTTTTAATACTGCATATCAACACTTTTCGGGTCATTTAATGTTCTTTTCTGCTTGAAGTGTCGCCAGAAAGAGACAGAATCATCTCCTTCCAGAAGTCACGTGATTTCGTCATTTTCCAGCCTGGGGTAACCTCTGACTCCTAGATAGCACTCAAACTTTTCCATTCAAATAACATCTTTTGTTATGTAACAAGAGTAAGACCACCTTTTGTTTGAGTGACCATTTGGAAATACCGGCCACTGCGTGTAGAAGGACGTCGAAAAGAGAAATTGAGATTAATATTAATTCGGAGTTAATATTAATTGAGATTAATATTAATTTGGAGTTAAACCATTATATTCAGTTTTAATGTTCGTTACATATGCTGGCATGTGTTGGACGGTTTTTAAAAATTGACTTTTAAACTAATTTATCTCTCTCCAGGTCTTTATTTATCCCTCTTTCTCTCAAATCCATCCTTATCACTTCATGTCAGAAGCTCTGATCAAATTGTGCTTTTTTGTTTTAGTTATTCTATTATTGGAGATAAGAAACATTTTTAAACAGCACAGCGAGTTTTGGTAAAATGGAAACTCAAGAATCCATATGTATGTTTTTTTTAAATATACATACATACATATATATATATATATATATATATATATATAAGTCAGTTCATATTATATTCTAATAACCATGGTTTTATTTTATTATTTTTATTTTTTCACATTTCCAAAAAACATTTCTGTGAGATATATTTTTTACGGTCCGTTTCATTTGTCTTGTGCCAAACAACATTTTTATGTCAATATCTACAAAATCATCAGAAAAAATTCACAAAGAGTAAAAAGTTCTTGGATTAAAGTGTCTTGAAAAAACATACACTATACAGTAGTTTCATTTTAGGGTGAAAAAAAAAAACAAAAAACAAAAGAACATTTATTTGTTTTTTGGAAATGTGAAAAAATAAAAATAATAAAATAAAACCATGGTTATTGAAATATATGAACTGACTTATATTTGCTCTGTTATCAATAATTGACAATCATTGAGCTGAATCTTTTAAGGAGACTACAAAGTAAAAGGAACTGATAGTATATGCTAATACATATATTGTCATTAATAATTATATATATATATATATATATATATATATATATATAGCTGCATTTAATTTTTTTTAAATTATTATACACTGATTATTACAAATATTCTCCCAATTACAGAGATGGATTCTTTAATTTCAGGTTTTCCCTATTTTCCATTTTAGCTCATACTGTCGGATTTATTTTATCATATATATATATATATATATATATATATATATATATATATATATATATATATGAGAGAGACAGAGAGAGAGAGCTAATACTTTAAAGATATAAATAATATCTTTAGCCAGTAGACTATCAGGATAAAAACAAAGCTCAATATAGTGTATAGAGCAATAATATTAATTGAATGACAATAAAATGAGAAATTAATCAGATTTTATTAAAGTTCAAAAACAATGAGTGGTATTGTGTCCTTAACTCATGAGTTTTCAAAGAAAATCTTTTCCTCAGAGGACCATTATCGCAATGACATTACTGCAGGTAATAAAAATTAAGCTTTGAAAATATATAAAAGATACATATAAAACATCAAATATATTGTCCCATAACACACTTTTTTGTTAAATTTATAAAGTTCATCTAAGTCATAAAGTGTAAAACAATTTCAAGAAAAATGTCAAAGAAGTCGATTAAAAAACAATCCAGGTGGTGATTGATAGTCAAAAATGAAAAAATTATCCAGGCGGGAAATTTGTTTGCTATCGATGGAATAGATGACAATGAAGAGTGTAATCAGGTTGTATGCAAATTAATAACAAAACCATAGAAAAAGCAAAATCATACAAAAAGTTTTAAAAACTCACTCGGTGTTGAATATTATAATGTCTAATTAAGGCTTCTGACGAGCTGATAGTAGGAGTGTTACAAACCATAACTTCCTGGTCTGACGTATATATAGCTCCTAAGTACCCTTAATCGACATTATAATATTCAACATAATATTTTTGTTTTTCCTTTTTTCAGTTTCCATATATATATATATATATTAAAAAAACTGATTAGCCTGCATCACTAAAATTCCTTTCTATGTCAACTTTGGCAATATATTGATAGAATTTGGGATGGATTTGGTTTTGGCTCTGCCTTTTCTAATTACGACAAGCCCATCCAGAAAATTCTTTCTCGATTACGAAATGTTAGATATGTGTTAGATATATTGATAACATTTTTTGTATGTAGACTAGCAGGGAGACTCGGCGTTGCTCGGATTGAATATGGAACCCCAAGTCCTTTTGTGCCCAGCCCATCAAGACCGGTTTGATTCTTATTTTATTACATTTTAGAATATTATATTTTGGGGGTCGGACCAAAGGATGTTCTCGATATTGATTGGCTGATGTCCCAGTTGAAATGAACGGCTCTCCCCTTGCGAAAGCCCACTGCTTTCATAAGCTTCTGGAACTGACCTTCTCTTCAGACTTGAAATGGAAGATTTACATTAAATCTGTTGTTAAGACCGCTGGAAAACTGTTTGGATCATTCTACCGCTTCAGGAGGTATTTCACGCCCGATGCCATCCTCTACCTGTACAAGAGTCAAATACGTCCTGAGATGAAGTACTGCTGCCACATCTGGGGAGGTACCGCTCAGAGCTCCCCATTCCTGCCTCGACAGTGTCAAAAACCGACTTCGAAATCTAGTGGGGGATGTCCTCTTCTCTTCCCTACAGTCACTCTCTCACAGAAGAGATGTTGTTAGTCTTTCTTTGCTCTACCATTATTTTCATGGCAGGTGCTCGACTGAGCTCAAATCTATGGTCCCCCCCCCTTTTATAAAACAATCACAATAAGAACCGCCTAGCTACCACCACTGTCAATGGTTTCCCTTTCTCCTTCTGCGTGCCCAGGGCGAAATGAAACTTCCATGAGAAGATCTTCTTTCCTAGAACTGCCCGTCTGTGGAACACAGTGCTGCGAGTCTGCTTCCCAACCGACTACAATATGATCGTCTTCAAGTCCAATGTAATCAAGTTCTTGTTGAACCGTCCCCGTAAATAATCAATTTCTGCCCTACTACAACCATTGTGCCGGTGATTGCGATGTTGTCTCACCATCCACATGTCAAACTCTTTAACACTTATCCTCGAGTGGCTTTTGGGCCTAGATAAAAGGTGACGTTTAATGTTAAAAAAAAAAAAAGGATCAAAGGATATACTCGAAATTGATTGGATGATGGAAGTGTAAGTCAAGTTATCCTTCTTATTCTGGTGTCGCACGCACCCTCGGCGGGTTCAGCCGGCTTCTTCTGGGAAGTTTCTAGGGAAATATCCGATTCACAAGCGGTGCCCAGTTGCATGTATATCCCAGTCAGGGGAGATGATGATGTTGGGTTTTTGCAGGGAGGTGTCGAAGTCCTCCCACATACATCGCCTAATATTCCCAAATGGTCACCCATCTGGTACTGACCAGGCTTAACATTGCTTAACTCGGGTGATTTAACGAGAACAAGTGTATCAACATGAGTATGCTGTTTATGATTTAAATAAAGTGATATTAATTGAAGTTATGGAAGTTTCTAGGGAATATTAAAATCGCCAGTCGCATCCTATTCAGTCAAGATAATTTGGCAAAATAGAAAGTGTCCACTTCATCATGGCTGCCGATCTGAAATCGGAAATTGTGAACTAGTGTTTATAAAAAAAAATCCCTAATTATTTTAAGCTGCAGAGCTTGTCAGAATTTTTATTTTTATCATTTATAAAAAAAACATTTTTATTTATTATTTGTTACTTTGTAATATAATTATATTTGGTGAATTTAATAATTAACTATTTAGAAATATATAAAAAAAAGTTTGATTTGATTATTTGTTAAAAAATATTTTTAAGTTATTATTTGTTAATGATTGTTACTTTGTAATATAATTATATTTTGTTATTTTAATTATTAACTATTTAGAAATATATAAAAAAGGTTTGATTTTATTATTCGTTAAAAAATATTTTCAAAATTAAAAATTTTTTTAATTTCCAATTATAAAAAAAGGTCGATTTTATTATTCGTTAAAAAATATTTTCAAAATGAAAAAAATTAAAAATTTCCAATTATAAAAAAAGATCGATTTTATTATTTGTTAAAAAATATTTTCAAAATTAAAAAAATTTAGAATTTCCAATTATAAAAAAAGATCGATTTTATTATTCGTTAAAAAATATTTTCAAAATTAAAAAAAATTAAAATTTCTAATTATAAAAATATTTGATTTGATTATTGGTCAAAAAATATTTTCAAAATTAAAATTTTTAAATTCCCAATTATAAAAAAAGTTTGATTTTATTATTTGTTGATTAAACAAATTATTGAAAACAAATGATTTGCTAAAAAAAAAAAAAATCAGGCCTAAAATATAATTGTTTTTTTCTTTTGATAAACGCTGGTTCGCAATTTTCGATTTGGCAGCCATGATGAAGTAGATACTTTCTATTTGACCGATAATCTTAACAACGTTAGTTTTTGCAGTTTTTTTAAGGGAGGTGTCGCTGTCCTCCCACACGTGGTATTCTCAAATGCTTACCCATCTGGTACTGACCACGCTCAACGCTGCTTAACTTCGGTGATTTAATGAGAAGCGGTGTGTCAACGTGATTATGCCATATATAGTGTAAGTAAAGTGATATTGGTATTTTTGCAGTATAGTTAACCGCCGAGAAATCGAAAAAAAAAATACAGTTAATAACATTCACAAAACGAATTAAAATTTTATTCTCTACCGACCTGTATACTTTTAAAGTGTGGAAACTGACTGTAAGATTTATTATCTCTGCATTAAAAAAAATCAGACTGGCATAGATTTTTTTGGAGGGGGGGGGGGCTTATTTCAAGCTTTAATATATTAGTTAAAATAAAAAAGACTGTTTCTACCACTAACCCTAAGTCCGAGTGGCAAGCACCCCCCGACTTAGAGTTAATGGTAGGGTCAGTCATTTTTCTTTTTACTACTTTTTTTAAGGCCTGAATCATTATCACCACCAACAACAATAGAGGACCAAGCAGTCATTTTTATTTTCGTGTGAAGAAAGAGAAAGCTTTCAAGGAAATCTCATTTTGAAATTAAAAAAAAAACAACAAAAAAACAGTTTCAGAATGTTTAAAGATCACAGGTCGGTAGAAAATTACATTTTCGTCCGTTTTGTAAAAGTTATTTGTTGTATATTATGTTTTATTCTTCGATTTCTCTGCTGTAAACTATACTGCAAGATTACCATGATATTGATTGAAATAATTTTCCATAAATTTACAGTCTTGACCCCTCTCGGTGCACTCCCAGCAATAGATGAGGATCCCCTGAACTCCTGAATACCTTATTAAGATTTCTATCCTTTTTATTTTAATTTCTATGAATTTCAAATTATAAATAAAATAAAATTGTTACATAGTAGGAGTCCTGTTTTGAATGAAAAAGTTTAGAGGTCAAGGGTCAGAGAGAGAGACATCGGGTGAAAGTTAAGCAAATCATGTGATTTCTGGGCGAGGCTCTCTTTCTCTCTCTTAGTCGGCAAGATTTCAACAAGTAAAGATGTGTTTGCATGCTGTCCCCAAAATGGGGGCAGTGAGCGAAAGGTGGCTGATGTAGAGAAACAGGTTATCTGTCGATCTCCCTCTCTCTCCCTACCCCTCCCTCTCTCTCTCCCTCCCTCTCTCTTTCCTTCTCTCTCTCACGCACACATGCAAAGTCAGTCTATTTTCTGTTTCTGTCCTTCTGAATAAACTTGTTTACAGAACTAAACAACCAATGTCGGCGTGCGTTTTATCAACAGACGCAAAAAACAACCTGAGTTCACAATGATGATGGTGGCGACAAAGGTGATGAGAAGTTCAACACGCATGCGTAAAAGATTTTGTGCATGCGCGGTAGTTGAATATATAACAAAATAAAACATTTTATTGTTTATATCTTAAAATATTTATTCATGTTTGGTTTGGTTGTTTTGTAGAGGAAAATTGTTGTTTTTAGCTTTGCAAAGGGAAAGGCAAAAAAAACAATAACATCAATGTTTGGTGCATTTTAAATCAGGAAGCCGGTATCTTCAGACACCCTGATCTGGTAGCACAAGGTCTGTGGAAATACTTGTAAAACAAGCACAGGTATTTTCGACGTCGGATTTTAATTTTGCATCCATAATTTCAAGTATCTCAGAAAAAGAAAAAAAAAACCAAACTTACTTTCTGTCCGGTAGAAACTTTGTTAAGAAAAGTGACTAGTTCGAAGGCCTCAGCAAAAAGTGCTCGACATACAGCTCTGTAGCGGTGCTCAGCATCCTGGGAATTTGACAGGTGATTGGCGCACATCTGAAATGTTAACAAGAAAATGATGTCTTCAACAATTCGAAAAAAAGTACAAAATGCCATCTATAATATTAATCAGAATAGCCAATGGCAAAAAAAGCTGAAATTGTGAAGAATTTCACAACATGGGGGTGGGGGGGTGGGGTCACGGTCCCTATGTGGTTACGGTTAGGTTTCCCCCCTATGTGTTTGGAGAGAGGACAGGATAAAAAACAATTTTTTAACAAACAACTCCAATCAGTTTTAACTAAGAAAGTCAAAATCAAAAGAAAGACGCTGAGTGTGTATGTGGGGGATTTTGTTTGGTTATTTTACCACATATCAATCCGTTTTGGGTTATTTAATGCCGAATCCGGTCATTTTGGTAAAAGTCTCTATGCTTAAAGTTCTTTATATCTTCAAATATTTATTCATGGTGTTTGGTTTGGTTGTTTTGTAGAGGAAAAATGTTTTTCTTTTTAGCTTTGCAGAACATGGTTGAGTTTTGCAAAGGGAAAGGAAAAAAAGCAATAACATCAATGTTTGGTGGCGCATGTGGAAGGAAGTCATTCTTTGATGAAACAACAGACATCTAATTCCGCTTTCCCCTTCATAAATTTTTTTTTTTTAATGGAAATCGCTCCAGACAAGGCATGAAGCCACTTGATGTAAGGAGCTAATAAGAACAAATATGATTATCGCAAAGACAAGAGATGTCTATTGACTTTAGTCTTGAAAAGACCAAGATTATAGGTAGGAGGAAAACAGTCAGCAGGAAGAGAGTTCCACAAACCTGCGGTTCTTGGAAAGAAACTGCTGGAATAGGAAGCTGTATTACAATTAGGTATCAAAACAGTGAATTGATGAAGACCACTAGATCAACGAGTCAAACGAGCTGGAACAAAAGAAGCAGGGAATAGATAACATAATTCTGAAGAACACGTGCCATGAAAGTATTTATAGAAAAGACTGAGACTAGCAACATCACGTCTCTAAGAGAGGGGGTGTAGAGAAGAAGAAAGGGTAGGCCCAATCAAATTACAGATACGTTTCTGCAGCTTATCAACAACCTTCAAATGGGACAGAGATTCACTAGCCCAAATATGACAACAGTACTCCATACATGGTCTGATTGTGGATTTGTAGAGATAGAGAAAAGCCTCAGGTGTGAGAAAGTGTTTGGAGCGATAGAGAGAACCGACTTTACGAGAAGCAGAAAAACAATGGATATAATGTATGAACTCCAAGAAAGATTTGATGAGAAAGAAAGACCAAGAAGTTTCAGAGTCGATTTCTCCTCGAGAGCAGTGCCATCCATGAGAATCTCAGGAAGAAAAGGTATACACCTACGATTGAAAGACACAAGCTGAGTCTTAACGGAAGATCATTTATATAGAGAAGAAACAGTGTTGGGCTTAGAATAGAGCTCTGGGGAACACTAGCATTGATGGGAAAAGAGAAAGAAGAGACACCTTCAAAAGTTACTCGCAAGCTTCGATCAGAAAGAAAAGACTGCTTGAAATCTTGGCATTCACTTAGCATTCAAGCTTCGATCAGAAAGAAAAGACTGCTTGAAATCTTGGCATTCACTTAGCATTCAAGCTTCGATCAGAAAGAAAAGACTGCTTGAAATCTTGGCATTCACTTAGCATTCACTTAGCATTCAAGCTTCGATCAGAAAGAAGACTGCTTGAAATCTTGGCATTCACTTAGCATTCAAGCTTCGATCAGAAAGAAAAGACTGCTTGAAATCTTGGCATTCACTTAGCATTCAAGCTTCGATCAGAAAGAAAAGACTGCTTGAAATCTTAGCATTCACAGCAAATTTACATTTCCAGTTTTCAGAGAGAACTGTCATAAGAGGGAAAAATCAGCTTTTGTTTACAAAAAAAAAAAAGAAAAAAACAAGTAAAAGGCCGATTTTCATGAAGAAGCAGAGAACTCTCATCCATGACAAGTTCTAACGATTTAAGCAGAAATTCGTCTTTTCTGGATTTAAAAAAAGCAGAATTCTGTCTAAAAGCGGAGACGTCACATCCCTGATTAATTAAGCAATTCCTATCTGGGTGTGATCAATTATAGCCTGGAAAACTACCGGTTAAAATTTCACCAAATTTTGCATGAAGCAACCTTGGAATGTCAAATGTGACATAGGCGGTTCGGGATTATACAACTTATTCTATAACTACAAATAATAACTGTTAAATAGTAATGGGTATGTTGCTAGTATATATCTGATGATTTGGGTTCACATGTACACAGGATATTGGAGTCATGGGGTCAGTGAGTATGCATTAAAATGTATCCTCAACCTGGTAGCCAGAAGTGGACATGGCGTCAATGAGGGAGGGAGTGAAAGATCCAGGCAGTCAGTTGGAAGTTTTTGAGGCGAACACCACAAATAGAGAATGTTCTCACATTGACGATATACTAGGAGGGGGGGGGCAACAGTCCCAAAGATCCGTGGCTGGAACTCAACTCTGCCACTGGCAGAAGAGAAGGCAATGATGACAGCCCAATAAAAGTTCATTTCATCAAACTTTTTTCTTCTTTATATTGTTGTGTTCAACTTTAATTCCAGTGAGAATTCACCCGTGGAGACGATCGTGGAATGACTGCATCAGTTACGGAGGATTGCAGTAGTTGAACGCGGGAGACACGAGGTATGTTATGAACGTCTACATATTTTATTTGGCTGTGACTTGTGAGACATTAGATCTCCCCAAAAAGGGGAGGCATATGTAACATAACTAACGGGACCTGTGGAAATTCCACAGTTGCATTGTTCATGTGTTTTATATTGATGCCGTGCTTAAAATGAATGACGGCAAACAATTTTGCGCAAAAATATAACGGGATACATTCGTGGTTTCAGAATATATCTCATTATGAGGGTCTATATGCAAAACCGTTAAAAGAGGTTTGTGACATATTTCCATTCTATGAACGTCGGGCATGAAAATCTTTGTTGCAGCACGGAGACAAGATCGCACAACAACCTTTGGACCGGAACAACGTGTGGAGACGATTACGGACAGTGCAGTGAACGCACGAACAAACGCACACATGTTCACAATAGTACTGTTCTATCATTCAATAGAAAATATCTCATTACATTCGAGTGGCTTTTGGCCTTGGTAAGTGGTGAACCATTAGTATATATATATATACATATTATTATTATTAGTATTTCATGTATCCACATAAAATGTTACAAGGAGATATAATCTTTTATGTATCAATTTTCAGTATTTACTTCAACAGTGCTCAATACGTGAGTAGAGCTAGGTAGTAAGTCATAAAAATATATCTATGGCAATCAATATATATATATATATATATATATATATATATATATATATATATATAACTGTGCAGGGATGTGACTGTAAGTAGCTAAAAATAAGTTGGAATCGTGATGAATTCACCCCACCCCACTCGTGTGTGTCTGGAAAGGGCAGTGCAAAAAAAAAAAAAACACCAACTAAAAACAACTTGAGAGAAAGACACCAGGTATGTGTATGGGGGGGGGGGGCTCATTCTTTGAGGAAACAAAAGTCGTTTAACTCTCCTACCGGCATACATCACGGCAAAATTAACATTTTCAGTTTTCAGAGAAAATTGTCGAGAGAGAGAAAAGGAAGGCAAGACAAGACAGAGACGAAAGAGATAAAACAGAAAAAGGGAAAGAACGATAAAGAGGAAGAAAGAAAAAGAAAATCCGAAAAGATGAAAAAAATAAGGAGGTAAAGCCCTAGCGATTTGGCAGAAATCAGCTTTCTTTTTTCTTATCTAAAAAAAATAAAAAAAGAAAGCGGATTTTGACCAAAAAGCAGAAAATTAACATCCATGAAAGGCTCTTGCAATTTAAGTGGAAATCCACTTTTTTTCTGGATTAAAAATTAAGCGGAGAACTCACAACCCTGCCTATGGTATAGATCAGTGATCCATACAAAATTTCTTATGATCTACAAAAAAATTAGGATATTATTTCGATTGAACTGACAGAAATTTTTAATTTAGTTTTTATTACCGAAACGAAGATCTTCTGAATGGAAAAATGTTGACAAAAAGATCCATTTGCGGCAAACATTAAAGGCAGTAATTTAAGCAATTCACGAAAATGAAAAGCTTATCGATCTATTTTGCAACGACAATCTCAAACGCTTAATTCCAGTTATCCTTACTAAGACCCTATTTTTACCCCTATCTATAAAAAGACCCTATTTTTACCCCTATCTATAAAAAGAAGACCCTATTTTTACCCCTATCTATAAAAAGAAGACCCTATTTTTACCCCTATCTATAAAAAGAAGACCCTATTTTTACCCCTATCTATAAAAAGACCCTATTTTTACCCCTATCTATAAAAAGAAGACCCTATTTTTACCCCTATCTATAAAAAGAAGACCCTATTTTTACCCCTATCTATAAAAAGAAGACCCTATTTTTACCCCTATCTATAAACAAGAAAATGAATACCCACCACTATGAAAAAGCAACGAAAATTTTTATTCAATTTTCAACAAAATATTTGTGCAAAAAAAAGAAGACATTTTCAAAACACTAAAAACGTGGAATATTGAATCAACAATCAATTTGTTTTATTTAAATAATTACACTATAACTTTTTTTACATTTAATGAGAGCATTTCATATTAATAAAATGTGTTTGTGTGTGAGTTTCTAAACATACAGTGCATCTATAGTTTGGTTTGGTGTGTTTTACGGTATATCAACCGTCTGTAGGTTATTTAATGTCGAATAAAATTGTGAAATATAATACCATAAGTAGGGTAATTATTTATATTCCCAGAATACATTGCTCTTAGATTACCAGAATACATCGCATTACTCTTAGAAAACATTACTCTTAGAAGGAAATATCACAGAGGGTATTACCATTACTCAAAAACAGGAAAAAGGAGCACCCCTAAGGAATCACCCCACCAGTGACACTACTCCCAGAAAACATTGCTCTTTGTAAACATTACTCTTTGGCATTGGTAATCTTCTTTGTTCTCAACACGATTGACCCTCAGCCACCGCTTTCTAGTATTTATTTGGGAAGAAAATAAAGAGGAGAAATAAGGTTTTGATTTTTTGAAGAATCAGATTGAATAATATGGTTGGGGATGAACTTATAGAAACTAGGGCATGACATGACCAACCGATTGATTGGATCGGGCCTCTCCGATCTCCCGTCTATCCAAAGTAAGGGCTGAAGTGGAAGAATGGCTCAGCCACCAGGATCCCGCCCTAAGGCATCACGATCGCCACCCGCGACCTACAGGGGCCCCGTTTTCGGGGGGGGGGCGGGAGATTACCCCTCCGCATGGGGGTGCAGTCGGCGAATTCGTGCCCCCCCCCCCCGCCGACAGGCCGATGCATCAATAGTAAGGCACTTAAAAAACGTTCCTCAGATGATACAATCTTATGGGATTTAATAAGAGAGGACGCTCATCAGTGAACAAGCAGAGACCAGTTAATTATAAACGGATCTCAAGTACAAACTGAACAGCTCACCAGTAGAAATGTTAGAGTAATTATTTAATAATATGCACTTGTGTGGCAAAGGTGCAGCACCTTCTCATTTATGTAAAGATTGTTAAAAAATAACAGAATTCGTCTGTTTAATTATACCCATTTTTTTTTTTTTTTTTTCTAATTTTTAAAAAAAAATTTTTTTTTTTTTTTAATTTTTTTTTTTTTTTTTTAATTTTTTTAAAAAAATTTTTTTTTTTAAATTTTTTTTTTTTTTTTTTTTTTTTTAAATTTTTCTGATGGTCTTTTTTGTATTAAAATAAAAAAAATTAATAAATGTTCCATAGGTTTCACGAACGTTTGCGATTCTTCGTAGAATCATCCTCAGGTGTCAAAAGCAAATGAACAAAAAATTTGCGTTTCTCCACCGTCTTTTTAAAATTCTCTTCTTTCTCCAGCTTTTTTAACAATGTTTGCATAAATATATATATATATATATACATACATACACAATCAACGTAATATTATATGGACTGCCGCCTGAAACCCGAAAGATTGCTCGACGATTCGAAAACTTAAAAAAAAAAGTTATGGAAATGCGAAAATTCTGTGTTGTTTAACAAAACCTGTTTGAGTAATAACTTGCTGCCTAAATATACATATACACACACACATTATATATATATAAAAAAATGATAATTTATTTCATTTTGACTACAAAATTGATTTTGTTTCACGAGAGCAGTTTGAGGGGCTCCCGATCCTCAGGCCTTGAAATAAAATTTTATTTCAAGGCCTAATGATCAGGAGTCCCTCAAACTACTCTCGTGAAACAAAATCAATTTTGTAGTCAAAATGAAATAAATTATCATTTATATTTCTGCTCTATATTTTTATTGAGCACTCTCATAAACCCGGTTCAATTTATTTGGATTTATACTCTGTGAATCTATACCATACTCAGATCATAAATATATATATTATATATATACACTAGCACCGTCCTTTAAGGTGGCCGTCGCATACCAAAATTAGACTTGTAGAGTCTTGGGCATTCTGGTGTGCCTTGTTCTCTGTCGCTGTGAGGTATGGTCCTGTGAAGTTCTCAGAGGTCCACCTTCCCAGGCTTTACCTTCTCGTACTTTGAGAAAGAGTTTGTTTATTGCTAATTGCTTGAGGCGCCCCAGCCAATTTTTGTTCGGCCAGAGTGCTCTATCTCTAGGGTGCTGACTTTTCATACCCCACTTTCTCTTGACCTTGTGTCTAATCTTCCCGTCGTGGGAGGGAGATAAATAACTAAATAAATAAATAGCTTGAGAGGATGGTATAGTGGTGAACCGACATATGCTACACTGACCCCCAAAGGTGGAGGTAATGACAGAGGATGGTATCATGACAAACGAACACTACCCACCTACTCCTAACCAAAATGTATCATGAGGAACGAACATATATTCTACTGTCTCTCCCTCCAAAGAGGAGAAATGTAGCCCGACAAATAAAAATATACTACACTACCTCTCAAAGGAGGAGGTAAAGCCTGGGAAGATTCACCCTGCTCCGTAAAAAGAGGTAATAATGCCTGGGAGGATAGTATCATGATGAACAAACATATACTACACTATCTCCCAAAGGACAAGGTAATGCCTGGTAGGATGGTATCATAACAAAACAGATACTACATTACTCCTCTAAAATAGAAAAGGTAATACCTGGGAGGATCGACTCATAAAAGAAGGTAATGCATGCGAATATGGTATCATGGCAACAGAAAAGATATATTACCTCCTCACCAAAGGAGGATGTAATACTTGGGAGAATTATCCCCACGCCCTAAAAAGTGAGGAGATAATTCCTGGGAGGACGGTCTTATGACAACAGAACCGATACTACACTACCCACCCCCCCATCAAAATATAATACAATAATACATTATATCAATTTTTTTTTAAATTTAAAAATGCCTAAGCATAAAAACATTTTTTTAAAGTTCCTTGGCCTTTTGGCTAAGATCAAAGTGTAGTATCTGTTCTCAGCATCCCCGTAACATGACACGTTTTACTATTGGCAAAGATATTGTGTACATATGAGAAAATATGACAATTCAAATTACAAATGTATATTAGAGAATATTAAAAAGATAGGTCGTTCATTTCAAATCATTGATAGGTTAGAATTATTAAAATTGAAAATAGAAGCCTTTATCAATGCAAGATTAATTTATTATTATTTTTTTAAAAACTTTAATCTTATTAATTTCGGAATAAATTCCATCATCAGAGTTGACAAGTATTGTGTCATTTTTTTTTTAATATTAATTTATTAGAAACTGTTTAAAAAATAAATATGCCAATTAGGAATACCAAAAACTATTGTTGGGCGTTTGCAGATTAGTATATATACAGTATTTCAAAATGTTATGTTGTATCACAGAACTAAATAAGCATAGCCGTTTTGATGTCAATATAGTTTGGCGAGGTGGAAAAAACTTTTGCATTTATTCATTTAGATTAGTGTACGCTTTCCGTCAAAAAATGGCGGGAATAAAAGAAATTCTTCTTCTCCATTGTTCATGCTAATATTTATATAAAATCATAGAATTACGTCAGTAATTTAACTTTTCATATATAAATTATTACCAATTCTGATGACCTAAAGAAAAAAAGCATCTACCATTGACTTTTTGATTTTTAACACGTTTCAAATTAGAAAATTAAAAAAAAAAGAAAAAGAAAAAGAAAGAAAAAACGTATAAATCGAATGCAGAAAGGAAAAAAAGGAAAAAAAGGAAAGTAAACGTTTTTGGAAATAGATTTGAGTTTTCCCTTCCCTCTTTCATCAGACAGTTTTGTACTCGTTAAATTTTGTGTGACGGGGCAGATATATATATATATATATATATATATATATATATATATATATATATATATATATATATATACACACACACACACACACAAATAAATACACATTGCTTTTTATTATAGAGTGGGGGATATAAACAAACATATGTACTTCCATCACATCATGCGAAAGTAAAACACATGCCTTTTTCTAGCCCCCTAGACGAAACCATTTCAAGTTGTAAGGGGAAGTGAGAAAGTAAATACCAAGTCAGACAATTACCTCATCTTACCCGCCACTTGAAATTAATTCTGAAAGAAATCCTCCACCTATAATATAAACGGCAGTTGTCTGCGCGTGTATATATGTGCGGCTAAAACTAAAAAACGATAAAAACAAACACCCACAAAGTTGGTATTCTCTTGATCAGCATTACTCCGGTGAATAATATCTAAAATTTAAAATTCTTTTACTCTAAACTGGCACAGATTTGGTCAAGAGGGGGGGGGGGGGCTGTTTTCCAGCCACTAACTAAAAGGGAAATAACTCTAATTTTTTTTCACGGAGTTAATTCCCTTAATTCGAGGAATCTATATAAGGGAGAGTTGTCTGTGTGTCCAGAGAGAGGAATGGGCTGGGCCGAGAAGAAAGAGGGGGGTAAAGGAAGGGAGAAGCTGGGGGAGGAGGGAAGAGAGAAAGATGAAGAGATAGAAGTTTTAATAGAAATATGTTACACTTTTGCCCCGGGCAACACTGGGTAGCCTTTTTAGTTCTATAATAAAAGTCAACGATGAGTAGGTTTTTTTTTCCATAATCAGAACTTATGATTTACATATGAAAAATTAAATTACTGATGCAATTCTATGATTTTATGAATATTTTAGTCATATATCTAGATAAATAACGAGTGCGAACACTGGAAAAGCATAATTGTTTTCCCATCATTCTTGACGAAGGATGTACACTCATAGTTAATAATAAATGTATCCGAATGACCTTTTCAAATTATAAACCCGATTTGGTCACCTGTGTGGGTCCAAAATATAATTATTTGGGATAATCTTAATGATGAAAAGTCTGACCTTGTAAATTGTAAATGAAAGTGACTTTTCAAAATTATTGTTTTGATAATTCAATTTACAGATGCAGACGATCGTTCGTTTCGAAGGACAAAACTGAAAATAATATTTTTCTACACTTTCACGAAGAACATCCGACCTATAAAAAAATCTTGGCCTCAAATAAAGAAAATGACTTTCAAAAAAAATCGGTAAAATTTCAGGCTATGTCGTCTAAATGTCGGAAGCTCGTGTGGAAGGTCTGGTGAGATTGCTGAGTTCCTTGAGAGAATAGGTATAGACCTGTGTTGTGTTTAAGAAACTCGTTGGAAAATTAAGGTAACAGAATCAGCACATAGTGGAAGAACACGGAAAACATCGGAGGAATTGAGAAAGACCTGCCAGAGATAGGTTATCTTGGAAGTCAATTTCTAAAAGCTGTCCAACATATGCCAGCATGTAAACCGGACGTTAAACCGAATAGAATGATGATGATGAATGATGATTTAACTCAAGTATGTTGATGCCTCTTTCTTTTTTATTCATTTAACTTTATTATCAAACTAATATCGCACCAGTAAGATACACCATTGTGTCACAGCTAATCTGAAATATTTAGCCCATGTGCTGATGCCTGTTTCTTCTAATACATTGTTCCCTAATTAATTTAACTTTATTATCAAACTAATATCGCACCAGTAAGATACACCATTGTGTCACAGCTTATCTGAAATATTTTGTCCATGAAAATGGGGGAAATCCTTGCTCTAAAAACATAAAATGCCATGAAATGAGAACGAAAATAAAAAATAAGCTATAATTTTTCCGTCATTGTTTCTCACATGAACATCAATCAAAAAAATAGGGAACATTAAAAAGAAATTTTACAACATTTATTCTTGAACGTGGTTGAAATGACCATAAAATGAAATAAACTAAAAGCGTACCAACTCCAGGATGGGTAAAATTAATTCTCCCAACAGTTTTGCACCACTTTTATGTCTTCTTACGAAGATTAAAATAAACATATAATGCTACTAAACCTTATGTCTAGAATACTTATTTCATTTTTGATAAAATAAACTGTTGTGATTGGATACCCGACTCTCCTCAAGGCTGATAAGTGTCCTAGTCTGTAGTGTATATATATATATATATATATATATATAATACGAACAGTAGTATGTATGGTGGACTGTATTCGAGTGTATTATGTTAATCCTATTGGATTACCGGTAGTGCTATTGTTTTGTACAAGATATACGTTGTAATAAACCATCCTCTTTTAAAAACCTTACATTCTGGTTATTTTTGTTATTATAGAAACATAGATGAATTCTGGTAGAAGGACATGAGTCGTCCTATGGCACCAGCTCCTTGTCTTCATCTTTGTATGCGTCCAGTGATGACAGCAGCCTTATAATTGAATTTGATTTCTTGGCCAATCCAGAACTTATCCAACCGCTTCTCAAATATCTTTACAGTTTCGGCTTCAATTACACTTGTTGGCAATCTATTCCACAAATCAACACAGCGATGGCTGAATGAATATTTTTTCAGGTTCAAACGTGCCTGTTTCTTGTCAAGCATCTGACTGTGTCCCCTGTTTCCCACTCTTGTACTTTTTCTAGTCAATAGTTTATATTATTATAACTTCTAACCAAGTTATATCAAAAACATTACACGATTTTGATTCTAGAAAATGTCTAAAATTTAAGTCTTAAGCTTAAGGGGTCTTAAGAAGAAAATGAAATTCATGAAATCTTGCTTAATTGGTGTCTAATGTCTATGGATAAAATCTAATGAAGATCTGATATTTGAATTTTCGAATGGGAGACTGTGCCCATATCATGCCCCCTAAAAACCCTTTAAAATAAAACTGAAATTTGGGGAATATTTATCAATTGGTGTCTTATACATATTGTTAAAATTTCACCCAAATTAAAAGTATCTGAATTTTTATGCAGGGCTTCCACCCCCCTTTTTTGCTCACTTTTCATTAAACTAAATTTAGCTAACATGTGACCCTTTATGCCAAGCAGCTGTGTTCCAAAATTCATAATGATCGGTTAATAAGTTTAGAAGTGAATCCTGTACATACAAATATATAAACATATACACATACGTAACTTTATATAAATAGATACTAGCTGTCCGTATCCGGCGTTGCCCAGGTATGTTTTTTTCTTCAATTTTTGTTTTGCTTTCTTTCTTTCTAATTATGTTGTTTGTTTTGTTTTTTTACAAAATTATTTTTCTAAATAGGATTTTGGAAGTTAAATTTGATTATTATGGAATTATTAAATTATTAACTGAATCAAATTGTTACAAACTAATTTTGTTACAAACTAATTTTGTTACAAACTAATTTTGTTACAAACTAATTTTGTTAAGTTACAAACTAATTTTGTTAAGTTACAAACTAATTTTGTTACAAACTAATTTTGTTACAAACTAATTTTGTTACAAACTAATTTTGTTAAGTTACAAACTAATTTTGTTAAGTTACAAACTAATTTTGTTAAGTTACAAACTAATTTTGTTAAGTTACAAACTAATTTTGTTAAGTTACAAACTAATTTTGTTAAGTTACAAACTAATTTTGTTAAGTTACAAATATTGCTTTGGTATATTTATGAAATTATTGGCTGTAAATAGCTTTCAAAACTTTGAATCTTTTAATACACAAGAATTTTAAAACCAGTTTAAATTACTTCCTATTAGACAGTTTGAAGGCTTCTAAATTCCTCTCAAATTTCAAATGTTCACAAACTCATTTTTCTTTAAGATTAAAATAGTTTTTCGGAATTAAATTATTTTACCTTGCTGAAAAATCAATAAAAAACAGTATTCATTTTGTTATACATTTTTATATCCCCCCCCCCCCAAAAAAAACAAATTTGATTTAATTGGTAAAAATCAGATCATAAATTTAATATCCATTATTGTTTGAAGTCCAACTGATTGTTTATAAACTATATATTATCTGCATCGTAAAAAGATACAACTATTGGTATTACTACTATGACAACTACTACTACGCAATCAAGTGTTTAGAAAATAGTAGTGGCATTTGCGACGGATGTCAAAAAGTTCTGAACGTGAATGTCTTTTCAGACGTGTTGGCAGTAGTCTTTTTGTGGGTCGTTAGTTCCTCCTATTACCTCTTTGTAGCAGTAAGAAAAACTGAATGCTATTCACCAGATTAAATATTTTTCTATCATATGATTTTCCAAATAGATTATTGTTGAGATAAGAACAATCTTAATAGTACGGCAAGTCTTAATAATGAAACAGAAATTTTAACTGACTCTCGATAAATTTGTCTGTAATAGACCTACAGATCCACATTTCAGATACCATTACTTTATATAGATTGATAAATTACTAGCAGGGTCACTCGGTGTTGCCTGGGTTAGAGCGTGGGATAGTATAATATGCAACATCATATATAGATTACTATAGGAAGAAGTTGTTTTTTTTTAGGTCGGAGTTGGATTCGGATCTTTTAAAAGTTCAGGAGTCAAAATCATAGTTGAAGTTGAGCATTTGTGTTACTACAGCCTTTGAAAAAAATTTTTATGAAGAAAGTGTTTGAATCATTCAGATTTTTTTTTTACTACTTTCATATAAAACAAAGATAATATTTTGCAACACATTTTGACATTGAAATAAAATCATACAAGAATGTGACTTGAAAGAAGGATTAAATATTTTTTGCTATTATACAATATTCCAAATAGATTTGTTTGCTTTTAGTGAGGTGTCACCATTTATCAAGGCCCGGGGGTGGAGCCACTCGAGGATAAGGGTTGGATGATGATCAGTCATGAGAGGACTGGAAACAATGTGTGGAATAGGGAGAATATCACTGAAAAAGGACTTGATTTTCCAAGAGGAAGGCTCAACAAGTATTTGTTCACATTATACTTGAAGACAACCATGCTGTAGTCAGTTGGGAAGCAGACTGGTGGTATCTTGTTCAACATATGGGATGTCTTAGGAAAGAAACTTTGTTCATGAAAGTGTCGCTTGATTTTTGGTACAGAGAGAGAGAACGGAAAGTTCTTTTGCTGTGGCTGTAGCTAGATGAGTTCCCGCTGTGAATGTTTTAAAGCAGGGATTGGAGTTCAGTCGAGCACCTTCCATGAACATGACGATAGAGTAGAGAGAAGCTAGCAACATTTCTTCTGTGTGAAAGATGCTGTATGGGTGGGAAAAGATTATCCCCCCCCCCCACTAGATTGCGAAAGAGATTTTATACTCAGTCAAGACAAAAAAAAGGAGTGCACCTCCCCAGATGTGGCAGCAGTACGTCATCTGGGGACGGATCTGGTTCTTACACAAGTAGAGGATTGCATCAGGAGTCAGGTACTTTCTGGAGCAGTAGAATGATCCAACCATTTCTCCAGTGACCGTAGCAACAGATTTGATGTAATTCTTTCACTTCAGGTTTGGAGTGAAAGTCAGTCCTAGGAGCTTATCAAAGAAGGTGGCTTCCTCACGGAGAGAGCCGTTCATTTCGACGGGGGAGAAGTGAGGATCCGAGATAATTGTCACGATAAGAACAATCTCAAAAGTACAGCATGTGTTAATAACAAAACAGAAATTTTAATTGAGCCTTCGTAAATGTGTCGATAGTAGATCTACAGAGTGGAGACCGACTTTACTTTATAAATAGTGCCACAGAATTATAGGTAGGTGAGAGATAATAATCAATTTGTGTGTAAGAAGACAATGGAGACGGATGAGAACTCAGATGTGAAGAAAGTATATTTGGATGGTGAAGCTATTGAGGTTGTTCAGAAGTGTTGTTCCCTTGGTGATACAACTGGAGCACAGAGGGTAGCTGGTGCTGGTGCAAGAGCAAGACTTAGGAGTGGATGGAGTAAGCCCAAGGAACTTCTGCCATTACTAACCAGCAGAGCGTTACCCCTGTCAACAAAGAGAAGAGTCTATCAAGCATGTGTACGCATGATGTATGCAAGTGAAACTTGGCCAGTGAGGGTTGAGGATACGTGTTGCACGGAGAGAAATGCTATAAGAATGATACGATTGATGTGTAATGTAAGTCTTATAGACAGGCTTTGATCTGATGACCTCAGAGGAAGATTGAATCTGGACAGTAGAGGGAGATGTGTGCAGAAATGAGAGTTCCTGGGTTAGTAGATGTAGAACAGTTGAGGTTGCAGGGTTAGTTGTCAGGAGTAGACCAAGGAAAACATGGGAGTAAGTGATAAGAATGTACTTGATAAATATAGACCTGCCCAGAGACGGGTTAGTTTGAAAGTCAATATCTGAAAGCCGTCCAACACATGTCAGTATGTAAAACGGATGTTAAACCGAATATGATGATGATGATGATGATGATGATGATGATGATGATGATGATGATGATGATGATGATGATGATGATGATGATGATGAAAATATGGATGAGAGTGGTTGGGTTGATGTAAAACAGTTGAGGTAAAAAGCTCAGTTAACAGGAGAAAGCCAAGGAAAACATGGGAAAAACTGACAGGGATGGATTTGATAAAAAAGGGATAAATAAAGACCTGGCTAGAGATAGGTTAGTTTGGAAATCAATTTCTAAAAGCTGTCCCAACACATGCTAGCATGTAAAAATAGACGTTAAACCGAATATCATGATGATTATCCGATATTTCAAATAGATTACTGTTGCAATAGGAACAATCTAAATAGTACGGCATGTCTGAACAACAAAACAGAAATTTTAATTTAGACCCGTTGAACATGTTTATAATACAGATCCACAGTGAGACCAACTTTACTTTATAAACAGAGATTTATTGGCCCCTTACAATGATTTCAATTACTTTTTGCCTATATGTTTTTTCTTATTTTGTAATAAAGATATTATTATTCAGAAATTATTTAATTATTCACCTTAGTTCTTTTATCCCTCTTGCGATGTCTGGCTTAAATATTCTAATAAAACTTTCCGACAAAAATTACATCATAGGTTCTTTATTTTCCGGCTCATTCTAAGCAACATTGAAAACCACACAGCGTTAAATTAATATGTATTTTAGCAGCCACATTTTGCGTTAACACGGCCAGTACAAAGGAGTTGGCAGCAAAACTGTTTCAGAAAACAACTTGCCAGGATTTTTCCATATCGAATCGAATTGAATGGATGGATGCTTATTCAGGAAAATCTGCGAGATGGAAAAATACATGAAAGGAAATGCAAAAATAAATCTAGAATTTTATGATCGGTGCTTCCCTTTCAAGTTACAGACCTACGAATTAACTTGTTGGATTTTGGGGAAGAACCACCACCCCACAATCTGTAATATCATAAAATGCATTATGTCCATTTTAATATCTATATACATAAATAGCCAGTCCTTTAGGTGTAACACTAATGAAGGTAATCTCTTTTATTATGAAGTTAGGTATGTGCATATATTTATATATTTGTATGTACAGAATTCACTCATAAACTAACTAACCGATCATTATGAATTTTGGTTTGTTAGGTTGGTTTGGTTGTTTTGTTCTACGGCATATCAACCCTTTTCAGGTTATTTAATGCCGAATTCGGTCATTTTGGTATAAGTTTTTATGCTTCAAGTTCTTTATATCTTCAAATATTTATTCATCGTGTTTGGTTTTGCTGTTTTGTAGAGGAAAATTGTAATTTTGTTTTTAGCTTTGCAGAACATGCTTGAGTTTTGCAAAGGGAAAGGAAAACAACAATAACATCAATGTTGGGTGCATTTTTGGTCAGGAAGCCGGTAACTTCAGACAGCCTGATCTGGTAGCGCCAAAAGCGCTTGTAAAAGTTAATAAATAATGAAAGCAGACAATTAATTGGAGGTTTAACAATGCTTGCCAGTTTTTCTTTGGAATGTTTAATATATGGAATAACAGACTAGTAAAAATAACAAAGACACATCTCTGAAGCGAAAGAGGGGTGAGAGTAGCTGTCCTAAAGCACAATCCCTCTCTCTCTTGCAGTTCAGAAAAAAAGAGAAAGATTTTCTCAGCTTAGCTGCAACATGTCTCTAGCGACTTCCTGTTTATGACACAATATCCTGACATGTAGTAATTCAGAGAACTAACAGAGCATTACACCTGTTGATCAAGGTTTGAGTCTATCAGGCAGGTGTACACCGTGTGATGATGTATGGAAGTGAAACCTGGTTAGTGAGGGTTGAGGGCATATGTTGCATGGGCATAAATGATATGAGAATGATAAATGTGTAATATAAGTCTTAAAGAAAAGTTTAAATTTGATGACCTCAAAGGAAGATTAAATCTAGTCAGTATTAGGAGGTGTACGCAGAACACGAGACTTCAATGGTATGGCGACGTTGAAAGAGTGCATGAATAGTCTTGGGTTAGTAGATGTTGAGGTAGCAGGGTCCGTGATTAAGAGAAGGCCAAGGAAAACATGGGAGCAAGGAGTAAGAAAGGATTTGAGAGAAAAAGGGATAAATAAAAACCTGGTCAGAGATAGGTTAGTTTGGAAGTCTAAAAGCTGTCCAACACATGCCAGCACAAAACAGATGTTAAACCGAATATGATGATGAAGCCCTAACTCTAGTGTTTAAATTCTAATGGAATTTTCCACTGATCTGCTTAATATAACCTTATGTGAAAAATACCGTTTTAAACATTATGTTTACACATCGACATCCATCTTGCTGTGATCAGAGTCTGAATTTGGGAAACAAACAAAAAAAAACCCATCACTTCGAAGTCGCTTTAAAAAGATTCAGAGTCCAACTGAGGACGCTTTCAAAATATTTGACTGCACCATCTCTGCTATATAATCCCGAACAATGCGACCTAATCGGGACTATTTTAGTCTCGCAATTAGAAGAACGTTAATTGAGGAAATAAAAATGCGGTCACGCCTGTAACATGGCCGTCTGTTTCTATTCGGCTGAAGAACGGGACGACAAAACGAATCAATATAATTCCAATATTCATATAATTGAAGATGTCAGCTGACAGGAAACAGTTCAAGTGTTGATGAAGGGGCAAATTTGATTGGTCAATTTTTGGCAGACTGAAGAGCGTTTATTTTATTTCATCTAATTCATTGATTATCCACACAAGTCAAAAAGAATGCGATACTGAATGCGATTGTACAAAAAGTTTTAAAAGGACACAGGTTTTATTTTTATAGTTCATTTATCTATGCTTTATATATATATATATATATATATATATATATATATATATGAGAAAGGAAGGATGAAGGTAATCCGACGTAATGGGAGATGAAAAAGGAAAAACCAAAAAGGATGTTTTTTTTATGTATACATCAACGTTTCGTCTTTATTTGTAAGACTTCTTTAGGATGATAATATAAAGAAAAATGTCATGCAAGTACATAGAAATATTGGGTTGACATGGTGGGTTGATGGGAAGAAAGTAGTAGCCACTACTGGAAGCAGTGGAACCGAGGTCCGGGCTAGGTGAGGCTGTAGTGTGGAATGAAATAAATGTGGTTGGTTCTTAGTGGGAAAAGTGGAGGGGTTGGGGTGAGCAGGGATGATGTGGATGGTTGTAAGTGAGAAAGTGTGGAGGGATGGGGTGAGTGGGAAATAATGTGGATAGCATATATATATATATATATATATATATATATATATATATATATATATATATATACTAGTAGAACACCAGTCCCAGGATGGGTACAAGCAATGAATATAGCATTAGTTTAAAATTTTAATATTTTTCTTTCTTTGGGGGTATGGCGCAGTTTCGGTGCCCCCTCCCCTCAAATGGTAAAGTTTATATAAAAAAAATAATGTGCCCATGTTACTCACCCTGTTTCCTAGAATATATAGTAAGCATATGCTGATCCTTTAAAAATGTATTACTTAATTTAGTTTAGGAGTTTATCCTGCACATCATATTAACATGCATGTGTACCAGTCAAAATTTTATTATATAATATAACTACAAAATTTTATGTAGAGCAATTCTCTTCCCTTTTAAATTTTTGGTATCTTGCTTATTTAAAAATCCCCCCCCCCCCCGAGTAGTAAGGTTTACAAAATAAATAATGTACCCACATTACTCAGCAATTAGTCTAGTATATATATTCCATAATTCATAATGATTGGTTCATTAGTTTAGGACTAAATACTATACACACACACATATATACATACATACACCCAGACTAGAAGAATACCCGTCCCAGGATGGGTAAAGAACAGTTTAGCACTACTTTTATGTCCCCATTATGAAGATTAAAAGCAACATATGATACTAAACCTTATGTCTAGAATCCTTATTCTAATTTTGATCAAAATTTGTGACATAATTTTGATTCTAGAAAATGTTTAAAATTTAAGGGGTTTAAGAAGAAATTTAAATTCATAGAATCTAGCTTAATCAGGGTCTAGGAATCAAATTTAATGAAAATCTGAATTTTCAAATGGGAGGTTGTGCCTATATTATGTTTTCTAAAACCCCTTTAAAAGACTCCAAATAAACTGAAATGTGGTGGATATTTATTAATTAATGTTTAATAACTATTGTTTAAATTTCACAAAATCGTAGGTATCTGAATTTTCATGAAAGAATTCCACTTTCTTTTTACCCCTTTGCAGAAAACCAAATTAAACTAAACATAGCCCACATTACGACTATTTATGTGTTCCAAAATTCATAAGGAATATATATATATATATATATATATATATATACAATAATATTTTAAATAAATAAATATTAATTATTTAAATACCTAGAGACATCGATGTTTCATGCTAACGCAATCTTCAGTCTAGGAACTAATTCCCGACGGTCGGTAGGCGCGAACCCCGAACACAAATTGCCACTGATTCGTAGTCGGTGATCTTAACCAAAGGGCCATCGTCAATTAGTTAGTAAATATAGAGTAACTTTAACTGTAAATAGCGACACGTGGCCACCATTTACCAGACAGCTAGAGTGATCTTACGAAACGGTGTTCGGATCGCGCATATAGCTATTTGTACTGCTTGTTATCAAAGCCACTCGAAAGTGCCCAGCCCTTGTGGGGAGGGGGGCTGATAAACAATAATATTTTTAATAAATAAATATTGATTATTTAAATACCTAGAGACATCGATGTTTCATGCTAACGCAATCTTCAGTCTAGGAACTAATTCCCGACGGTCGGTAGGCGCGAACCCCGAACACAAATTGCCACTGATTCGTAGTCGGTGATCTTAACCAAACGGCCATCGTCAATTAGTTAGTAAATATAGAGTAACTTTAACTGTAAATAGCGACACGTGGCCACCATTTACCAGACAGCTAGAGTGATCTTACGAAACAGTGTTCGGATCGCGCATATAGCTATTTGTACTGCTTGTTATCAAAGCCACTCGAAAGTGCCCAGCCCTTGTGGGGAGGGGGGCTGATAAACAATAATATTTTTAATAGATAAATATTAATTATTTAAATACCTAGAGACATCGATGTTTCATGCTAACGCAATCTTCAGTCTAGGAACTAATTCCCGACGGTCGGTAGGCGCGAACCCCGAACACAAATTGCCACTGATTCGTATATATACTGAAGGAGAGTTTGAATTACCTACTAGACACCATCCTCGAGTGTCTTTGGTCTTTCTGTACAAGGATATTTCCCCCTACAAGTAAACCCTGACCAAATATTCAAAATAACATCGTACTCCGAGCCCAAATAAGATCCCCTCGGCATGGCTACACACTGGTTCATACGTGGAATAGTGCACCCCCAAGTAATGTTACCTCAAATAACAGCACTAAACTGGATACTCCACCAGACTAGATGACTTCTTATCCTGGAATTCGGTAAGACCAAGAGACAACAAGATAAATATACTACAGGGTGGGCCAAAATAAGGGTCCTATCTTTAAATTTGAATAACTTGAATTTGAATAACTTCCACAAAATAAAAGTTAAACTCACCAAACTTTATATGTGTGTAGACTGACCCTTTCGAGATTTTTTGAAATAAACAAAACAAATTTTAGCCGAAAAACACTTCTTAAAACTTACAAAAACTAAAGTATTGTTTTTTACACTGTTTTGAGTTTTTTAAGCAAAAATAATGTTTTCTAAATGAGGGTACGTTCCTTAGGGCTAATACGGCTCATGCTTGCTTCGGAAGGGGTCCTTTACTTATTCTAAAAAAAAATTTTTTTTAAAAATCAATAAATAAAAAAGTTATGAATTTTTAAAAATAGGACCCTTATTTTTGCCCACCCTATATAACAAAGTTAACTGGTCAGTTGGGGAGAGGAAATTAATGTTCTTAACTTCTTTACTAACTCAACGTTTGAGAGATAAAACAGAACTTTAATGGAATATTCGAATATCTATGTATCTCGTATAAAGATCAAGTGTTAGCCACAGAAAGGGGCCCCATGATTTCTGAGAATTTCGATTGAAGTAAAATGAAACAAATAAAAAAAAAATGAAGTATTTAGGGATTGGTATTCTTTGTTTTATGGCACATCAACCCATTTGGGGTAATTTTGTGCAATACAAATGTATTTATAACAACTAGCGGGACCCTGTGGAAATTCCACAGTGTTTTCTACATCAATCTGTATAATTTACTGTTAATAATATTATCCGGTGGCTAGAAATATGCACATATTTTACTCACCAAAATTTTGCGTGACGGGATGGAAGTATATTTATTTATATTACGCGGTTGTGTCTCTTCAGCAGTCACCATCGGTCGCGACTCCCCTCTAACTCGCCCCCCCCCTGCCCTCTCCCTACACCCCCCCCCCGTTGTCAGAGGCAAAAGTAAATACTAAATCTTAAATAGGAGTGTCAGATCGTGACACACAAAATAAATAACACACACTCTATCGTATTAATATATAAATAATAATAATAAAAATAATAATAATAATAATAATAATAATAATAATAATAAGAAGAAGCACAGTCCAATTTATTTGTTGCTTATTTATTGAATTTCTTTAGGAGCGTGACAAACGTACGTACACCTTAGCGTATTAATATATAGATTATTTGATAAGTTCGGCAAAGTTATTTAATTTTATCTTTGATTCATCCTAAAGAAACAAAAGTGATTCTTTTTATTTTTTTTCAGATAATTTATTATTTTCGAACAGTTTTTTAGGGTTTGGTGCGTACATATTTCTTGCGGTCATTCCTGTACTTTGCACAGTCAATTAAATTATGTTCGACTGTGAGTAATTGATTGCACCGAGGTGCAGTTTCCGCTTTGAGTATGTGGGTGTCTGATATGGATGTCCGAGTCTGACTCTGCTTAATACTATGTTTTATCTCGTTTCGTGGTCAAGTAACAGTTCCACATTTTCTCTTCCAACAGTTGGTTGGCATTCATATAATTTGTTTGGAAACATATCCCATATTGTAAAACATTTTCTTTTCATGTATTGTATAATCTTAGTTTTGTAGTCTGTTTATGGAAGTTTAAAAGTTGTTAGTGTCATTTTAGTTGTTTCTTTCATTTTCTAGGTTTTTAATTGGCTGCTAGTCCATGAGTGGATAATCTACTATATAAATATTGCTTCATTCAAGCAAGAATTTACTTAACTATTCAAAGCTCTAATGCCGGTAAATGTCAATTTAATTCTCCACGTGACAGTATTTATTCTGTCAATCGTATATTTTCTGATTTCCTCTAATGCCCACGTGGTTGAGAAGCCAGACCAGGACTAGCACTCTGCCAATCGGATAGATTTGACCCTTTTCAAACATTTCATGTGTGTAAGCAGGATTTGAGTTTCCTGTCTCAACAATTAGTGATTTGAGAGAATTCGATTTGTATATATCATATTTTCATGGAATAGTGGATAAGCATGAACACAGACTAGTAAAAATAACAAAGACATCTCTAAAGCCAACTGATATTTCGGTCGATTCAAACGACCTTAATCTTTTGTGTAGAATGGCTTTATTAAGAAACAAATGCTTTTATACAGAAAACAGTCAAAGACGATCCAGAGTGAATAATACTTGCATACATATTTATTATCTGAGATAATAATTGGCTCATGATGATGATCATGATGGTCATGATCATCATGATGATCAATATATTTGGTTTAATGTCCGTTTTACATTGAAAATAAAAATTATATATAAATATATATAATGTTGCTCATCTTAACACTTTACTGCAATTTCTCAGGAACATTCGATCATCTATTATATAAAGGGCAGTTGTCTGTGTGTGTGTGTATGTTTTTATGTCTGCAAAAGGTTCCCGAGATAATCGACAGACCACCGTAAAGTTGACATTTTGTAAATCGCCCATCTTTCGGATGAGAAATATAAAAAAAATTGGAAAAAAAAACTGTTGATTCCTTTATGCCGAACCGACACTGAACTGTGTGTGTGTGGGTGTGTGTGGGGGGTGGGGGAATGGGGGGTAGTACAAAATTTCTTCATTTTCCTGTCATTTGTACGTTGTGCGCATTGCCAAAAACAAAGCCCGGATTCAAACAGCATTCAAGTGACCTATTTTTCGCCAGATCTTACTGTTTGCTTGGTGCAACGGTTAACGAAGGAGAACGAAGATCGAGAGGTCGCCGATTCGATCCCCACCAACTCATTATTAATGATGAAGAATTCGAAATTATAAGAGACATGAATTTCTTATAAGTGGATTATAGATTGCGAAGAACACAACCAACTCTCTCCGTCAAATAACAGATAAGTGTTTAAGAATACAATGTGTTATACAGGTTTTCCTTCTCCCAGACTAGTTACCCCACCAAGGCATGAGAGTCTAGTCTATCCAAATCTTTATTTTAGCCATAGCTGGAGGGAGGCCGAACAGATGCATATCTGTATTAGTAAAAGTGACTTACAACCCAACAGAAATTTATTACAGCACACTAATCCTACAGTTCCCGCCACCAATATGTGATCCTTCTCAACCAATCAGAGCCTTTTAATCTCTCATCCCTCTTCCCAACACGTAATCCTGTTCAACCAATCAGAGCCTTTTAATATCTCAGCCTTCTCTCAACACGTCTTGTTCGACTAATCAAAGCCTCTTCATCTCTCAGTCGTCTTCCCATGACATCTTGTTCAACCAATCAGAGCCCCCTTCATCTCTCAGCTTTCTCCCAACACGTCATCTTGTTCAACCAATTAGAGCCTCTCAGCCCTCTTCCCAACACGTCATCCTGTTCGACCAATCAGAGCCTCTTCATCTGTCTTTCCATGACATCTTGTTCAAACAATAAGAGCCTCTTCACCTCTCAGCCCTCTTCTCAACACGTAATCCTGTTCAACCAATCAGAGCCTTTTAATCTCTCAGCCTTCTCTCAACACGTCTTGTTCGACCAATCAGAGCCTCTTAATCTCTCAGATTCTTCCACCAACATGTGATCCTACTTAACCAATCAAACCATTTTCATCACACAACCCCCTCAATATGTAATACATAGAATACATAGAATTGCAGTTTAATGACATGAAAATTACCGGAGGAATCAGAGAGTCGTCACGGTACATTAACCTGTAGATATTTAACATTCTTTACAACCTATGACCCCCCCCCCCCCCCGTGATGTGTCAAAGCAAACATCTTCCAAATTAATCTTCAAGCCAAATGATGAGGGTTTCCACCTGGTATCACACGTCGTTGCCATACAATAAACAGATTCAAAGTCATTCGGTTCGATTACGCTTCGAGTGAGGCAAGTAGCTGGTCACAATTAACTAATCACCCAAATAACGGGTGTATTCAGGTGTCACCATTTTGGAAAACTTGAGAAGGGAAGGACCCTTTTAAGGGGTTAGATCAGCGGAGACACTTCTTGTAAGTAAACTTGATTCAGAAAGTTTTGAACAAATTACGTGACCAGTGAGGCATGGCTTACAGCACGTCGAGGAAAACAAATAAACATGACATGGCCACCTGCAGGTAGAGATTCGTCACAATTATGCTCAGGTGATTACAGGTGAGTTTACCTTTATATTAAGTATAGACTTAGCAGTGCCGTGGCACCACTTTTATGACAGAAAAATGTTGATTACGAAAGTGGGAAAGTGATTATTATTATTATTGTTATTATTTTTTTTAAATACTCCCAAAAAGGCAAACATTTCAACCAAACAATCTATAACATCAAATGTATTTTAATAAACACCAAATTCTCTTGGCCTTTTGGCTGAGATCAGAGTGTGGTATCTGTTCTTCATCTTTTCTGTCCTCGATCGGTGAAGGAGAGATCTTTCTAGACCAAGGCAATATTGCCATTCCACACGTGTTTTTGAGATTTGAAACACCCACCATTTGACAAAGAGGTCTTCCTCGAAATATATTATGGAACACAGTCACACAGATTACATCAGTATTGAAGTCTTGCCTAATCAAGTAAGATTTGCTATACATAAAAAAAAATCACTTGTTATTGTCTTACTTCTCAACGCCGACATATTTCCATTTCTTGCATTGTGATAGCCTTCTAATACTCCTCTATATATAATTATTAATGTTTTTCTGCCAATAAAATCATTGTATTTAAATGAACATAGAAATCCATTCATCTTAGTTACTTACTCTCATGCAAACGCTGAGTAGCATATTTTTCCCCACAAAAGTTCAAATATTTTTCTTTGTACTTACTATAAGTTAGTTTGGAAGTGAATTTCTAAAAGCCATCCAACACATGCCAGTATGTAAAACAGATGTAAAACCGATGATGATGATGAAGAGGAGGATAATGAGATGATGATGATGATGATGATGATGATGATGATGACAACGCAGTTTTGAAGCAGATAAGCTCTTAGAAAAATGATGAAAGAAAAAAATGCATACTTTTCTTGTTGGAGTTACAATGCTTCTCAAACAGTCGCAAATAAGAGAAGAGTCCACAAATGATTGAACAGTATGAAGATGGTTAAAGAAATTCCGTAGTGATAATGAGAATCATGAAGATGAAGAAGGTAGAGGACGGCCATGTACTCCTCACATCGGACGTTTGAAAGCAACCGTTGAACAGAACCCATGTCAATTTTACTCAAAGAAAGATTTGGAATTTATCGACCAGTAAGTTCAGGGAACTTCTGCCATTACTAACCAGCAGAGCATTACTACTGTCATGTGTATGCAGTTGGATGATGTATGGAAGTGAAACCTGGCCAGTGACGATTGAGGACATGTGTTGCATGAAGAGAAATAATAGGAGTATGATATGATGTGTAATGTGAGTCTTAAAGGCAGGCTTAGATCTGATGACCTCAGAGGAAGATTTAATCTGGACAGTATAGGAAGATGTGGGAAGAAGAGTAGACTTCGATGGTATGGCCACGTTGAAAGAATATCTAAGAGTTTTGGGGTTAGTAGATGTAGAACAGTTGAAGTAGCAGGTTCAGTTCACAGGGGAAGGCCAAAGAAAATATTTCTTAAAGCTGTCCAACACATGCCAGCATGTAAAACTGACGTGATGATGATGATGATGATGATGATATCTACCTGAAACAAAGACCCATCAGGAAATTTGGATGGATCAAAATACCTACTTAAAAAGTGTCCATAATAATTAACAAAATATCCTCCCTGCGTTTGTATATTTTAGCTAGGCTGCCACCGCATCTCTTCCTCCTGTGATTGAAGAGTTCCACAGTCAACCGAGCGGATTCAGTGAATAGTTTAAGTGAGTAAATTTGAAAGACTTTCATAAGTTCAGTCAGTAACGACTGAGACTGCAAGTCTCAGGTTCGCGGTTTCGATTCCTGGTGACGGCATCAAGTTTCTTTATTGTTTATTTATTTATGCAAAAAAAATAAGTTTCTTATGTTTAGAAAAATTTCCGCTGGCGGACGGACAGACAGACAGACAAACAAACTCCTTGTGATATTATCAGTAAATTGATGTAGTTTGCATGAAGCATTGTGTGTAATTTATAAATATTTGTTATAGACAATTTATAGAAGGTTATCAACACTGCGGAAATATGCGGGATAGAAGCAGGACTGCAAACAAGACAAAAGTAAAAAACAACTAAATAAGTTTTTTTATTTATTTGTTAAAACTGATTTATTTACCTTTATAATAATTTTTTTATTAGAAATCTTAACAGCCACCATTTTTTTTTACTATATAAGTTTCGAGTTAGAGAGAATAATAACACCTGAACGCAGAGAGATGTAACTAGATAATAACACCCTGGAGGAAGTAGACGCTTTCCGAGTGCAGGTGGTGGATTAGGGTACTCAGTACAATCACAAGGGTGAAGGCAGTTTTTTTCTTTTTACTTTTACCCCCCCCCCCCCCAAAAAAAGGGGCCATATTGCCACTGAGACGTAAGGGGCTACTGTGATTAGGGGCCAGATTTATAGGGGGGGGGGGGCATCCTAAGTGGGGAGTTGAGTGGCAAGATGTTTGTTCACATTACATTTAAATTTCTGCATATTGGTACAGTCGGGGCAAACAAGAAGGCATGAAATTCCAAAGGCAAGCTGTCCGACTGAAATAAACTATTCGAGTAGAAAGTTTTCCAGCATCTGGGGATCTTTACAGTGAAGAGGTGGGATTTTGCTGCTCGCCGGGTTTGTCGGGGGGAGGGGGGGGGTATTTACGTTGGGGGGGGGGGTGGAGGCAGGGGTACAAGTGCAGTATGTTCGTCGGAACACATTCCGTGGAAGTACTTGGATAACAAGTGCAGGGATGCAACATTGCTGCGATGGGACAAAGGCTGGAAATTGGTAGAGAGTGCAGAACCTATTATGTTAGACTCTTTTTTTTTACCCTGTCCAAGAGAGAGAGGGGGTGGCGAGTGGTTGGTGCACCAGCCCAGATGTTGCAACAATACTCCATGCATGAGTGATTGGTGGCTTTATAGAGATGTAGGATACTGGCTGGATATCTCAATAAATAAATAAATATATATATATATATATATATATATATATCAATAAATAAATATATAGAAATAGGCCCAACTTTCATATTTATTGAAATATATTTATTTTTATATATATATATAATAAATATGTGTTATTGTTTATTATCTATGCATGTATACGTTATGTATTTTTTAATAATCGGGACTCATCAGCATAGAGATATGACTATTCACTACCGGTCATGTGATCCGAAACCCCGGATGACAAGTATTTTGCAACTCAAATCCGACGCCTTAACCACACGGCCAATTTTAAATAGCAAATAAACGGTGATAATTTTAACACTTTATACGGCGGCTTAACGTCTGAGAGCGTTCTACTTCTTTAATGGAAGGAACGATGCATTTAAAGCTAGTGACGTCATGCTGTGTTAATACTACAGTGCTCTACTTATTCGAGGAGCGACAAATAATATACAGATATACATATATATATATACACATATACATATATATATATATATATCTCAATAAATAAGTACGAAAGTTGGGCTCATTTCTCGTACTAACGGTAAAGTCAAAACCCCCTATTTCAAGTCAAAACACCCTATTTCAAGTAAATTCGACTTCACACAATAGACACATCATCTTTTATGCATATGCAATATAAGTTGGAAGTTAACTAATTTGCATATTGGTTTTGAAAAAGTTCATTTTATTAATTAACTATTATTTGTTATCGTTTTTTAATTCAATGATTTTTTTTTAAATTTAATACAACAAATAGTTTTGTTTCACAATATTGTTATATTTCCTGTTCAAATGTTCCTTTCTTTAGAGGGACCGACTTAATTCTCAACAAGTTGATATCTATTTCTAAATTGCAAGTGAAACGGAAAATCGATTTCTTCTTTCTTTTCCTGTCTTTACGGTCACATTTAAAAGATAAATAAATTTGCATCAAAATTACCAAAATGTTAACGTTCATCTATCTACTTGAATAAATGAGAAAGATTTTGCTTCGTGTTTACAACAAAGTTATCAATGAAATGTTTATTATTTTAAATTAATGTTTCAAGTAACAAATTTTTCGGTGCAAAGTCGACTGGTATAATAATAATAGTCTATTGCGGATATACAATGCATTTTCACTTGGTCTGAGGGTCAGTTAATACTTTTCGAAGCCTGTAACCGCCCTGTTTCCACATACAGAGACCGGATCATGATTTGTGGAACTATCATAATAAAAGTTCAGTGCTTCTTCATTATGACAACAAACCAAATTTCATTTCTTACTTCTAGAAGAGTGAATCAAAAAGGGAGATAATTCGATTTTTTTTTTTACAGGGACTCATAACGAAACGATCATATTCATTTTTTTTTCTTACGAGAAACCGTAACAGATGGATAAGCAAGACATTTTGTAAGAAGATACCGGGTTAAAATAATAACGTTATAATTTAGAAACCCATTCTTAACATAGGAAGGTGGGGATTGATTAACTATTCTGTACTTTAAGCTAACAATGTAATAAACAAAAGATACTGCAAAAATTAAAAGAATTAAGACAGTTTGAATTATCTCCCCTTCCCAAAAAATTCAAATTATCTTCCCTTCCCAAAAAATTCAAATTATCTCCCCTTCCCAAAAAATTCAAATTATCTCCCCTTCCCAAAAAATTCAAATTATCTCCCCTTTCGACTTACTCTTCTAGAAATAAGGAAGGAAATTTGGTTCATTGCCATAATGCAGAAGCACCAAAAGTTCTTACCTTTTGAACACACTGGAAGTTGCATGTAGACTTTGACGGTCCATGATCATCATCATCATTAACAATGCCTTCATCATCGATGGCTTGGGAATCACTGTCTTCATCGTCCGTTCCGGGGGTTGTCATGTATTCAATAAGTGCTTCCAATTCTGTACTTAAATGATGCTCTTCTGTTTCGCTTAAGCCGTAGTCCAAAGCCTGGAATACGATTATCCCAAGAGATTGGACAACCTGGAAATAAGAGTAATACAATCGTTTAGAATTCTACGAGTAGTAAAGCTGACAAGTAGTTGCAGTATGACAAATTCATTTAAGTAGGTATCCCAAACAATTTTTTTTATTTTCATTATATGTAAAATCTTTTAACATGGGTGCATAGATCTTTGCAAAACATGAAGAATGGTACCAAATTTATTTTGGTAGCACAATTAGTCACCGAATTATAACATTCAAAGTCTGTTGAAAATTAGAAACTGTTCCGCTTTGTGTGCTATTGGTCCAGAAGCCAAAGTTCAGTGTAAAACTAAAAATGGAGACTTTGTACAAGTGAAAACTCCTTACAAATGTAATGTCATCTTGTGATAAATGAAAATTGATCAAAATGAAGAAATAATTATTCAATCAAAACAGCCTAAACATTCAGCAAAATCCCTCTTGAAAAAAAAAAAAAAAAAGTACAAAAAATGACATGGAAGTGCAACAATAACTGTTCATGTAAGATTCATTTCAACAGCTAACACAATGAATCTTCTCGATATGATTCATAGCACAGTAGAGATCGAGTTAAATTTTTCTTTTAATAATGAATCAATAAAAAAGATCAGATTTGAACCATGACAGAAATGTGCTCCGATGAACTTGCTAGACATTCACTCGACCAACCCAACAATCAGCTAAATCCCATCTATTCATTGTGGAGATCTCAGATGCCAGAGAGCATTCTACTCCAATAGCTTTCCTCGTGCTGCCGGCACATGGAACTGCTTCCTTGACTGTACTGACATGCAGAAATTTAAAACTAACGTGAACAAGCATGTTGCTGCACAGTTCCCAATTTAGGATGACACTCGATACTTTCACCCTAATTCTGAGTATCCCCCTATGTTAACAGTGTTGTTTGCGTGAACTTTGTTAAAAAAAACAAAACAAAAAAAAAAAAAACAATTTAATAATAGAGCAAAAATTTCTTTTACTAAAGTTTTCAACTTTTAAAACCCTACATTAAGCGAATTATATTGACAAGTGACCCTTTTTCTTTAAGATGGGACTGTTTTTATATGCATAAACACAATCAATATCTTGCACATGAAAACACCAATATTAAAAAGTAAATTGCCCGTCATTGAAAATGGTAATCTAACTTTAAGTAACCTGAAAAACAAAACTTAATGACACAAGATAAAGAATTGTACATTGATAAAGAATTGTACATTGATAAAGAATTGTACATTTATAAAGAATTGTACATTTAAAAA
>OY744545.1:9354653-9367153 GCA_963556195.1 Sepiola atlantica
TGGAAAAGTCAGTGATGATCACCGCTTTTATCGTCTGGTGATTTCTCTCAAATGTCCCTTTTGGGGAAAGTACCAAGTTTGTGGGAGCTGTCTATTTGGATGTATGCCCCATAATTGTAACTTAGTATTATCTAAATATAACTTAATTACTGATTACGGAAGTTGCATGTTTATCTGTTTCTATGGTGTATTCGTATTTAGGGGGTAGGGTGTGGAGTGTTATTTATTTATAGACTCGTCTTGTATTTTTCATATGATGGGTTGTTTTTTAAGACTTATATACAGATAAGGGGAAAGGTCAATGTTTTCATTTGGCTAGTAGAAATTTTCTTCTGTGGGGGGGGGGGGGTGCCTAGTGTTAAAATGTCAGTAACACCGCTGGGTTTCTGAATTTGACCCATGTGACTCAAAGTACAATGCGGGTTCATTCCTCAATACTGTATTTGCTTATGATAACGTCAGAAGGATAGCTTCAACTACTCTGAAAAAAGAAAAGAAAAATATTAAAAACCAAAGAAGTTATGTATTGTTTTCAAGCATAAGTGACTTTTGGGACACCCTGTATATAAATAGAGATAGGTACCCGTGTGTACTTCTTTTTCTAAGTCCTGAATCCCAAATTATAATTTTTGTTCTAAGTTTTTAATTTCTAAAATAAAGGAAAATGTCATCTTTGCTGTGTGCGATGTGTTGCGTGAATGTAGACCACACAATATTATTGTAAGAATATATGTTTTTCATTATTAATCGCTTGTAGGATCCTGAATTTTTCAGTGGTGCATAGTGAGCAATTCTTATCCACTCGCCTCAGGATCCTTTCACTTAAATTATACCACCCTTATTATCCCAATTAATTTTTGATATGCTAGATAACACCTCCTCCCTCCCCAAGATATATTATACATATCATCTCCACATCATTCCTACCAACCCTAACCCTAACCTACATTCACATCTCTATAATTCCAACCAATCACAGATAACATAAATTGATATGCACTTTATTATATTCTAATATATTTAAGTATTTAGATATATTAAAAAATCTTATTGGTTAAATACTTAGAAATATATTTTTTTAAACTGTCTTAATTCCGTGAGACACTGATGATTTGAAATGGGTGGTAAGGGCGTTTTTCTAAACAGTAAAGGTCTACCTGTGTCAATAAAACCATGGTACATCTCTGGAATCTGTAATGTATACTTTTTAAATAAATAATTTGTGTGTCATATATATATATATATATATATACGTGAGGGCAAAGACGTTGGAATTTGAGTTTAAAATATAACTCATGTTCCGGGGCTCAAGTCTGGTGATCGGTGTGAATAATTTTTCACTACACTGACGATTCCTGTAAAGATGAAATGTATACGTATGTAGATAAATATATATATATGTGGGTGTGGATGTGTGTGTGTGTGTGTGTGTGTGTGTGGATGTGTGTGTTTGTGTAAAACCATAGTTATTCAGGGAACAATATTCCATATATTCATTAAAAACACTTATTTGCAAACAATTATTTATCTCCATATAACATACATTTTCGTGATATACAAAATATCATCGATTTTTTTCTTGGGGATGCTTCCTCAGTGTATAAAAGTTCATCTGTCAGGCTGAAAAAAACTGGGGTTGACTTTATCTTATCAAAAAAAAAAAAAAAAGAAAAAAAAAAAAGCAGAATACCACTTTTTCTGAATTACAAAAAATCGGAATTCTGCAAAAAAGCAGAGAACTCACATCCCTATGATGATGGTGATGATGATAATGGTGGTGATGATGATAATGGTGGTGATGGTGATGGTGGTGGTGATGGTGACAATGGTGATGATAATGGTGATAATAATGGTAATGATGATAATGGTGATGATGATGATGGTGATGCTGATAATGATGGTGATGGTGATGATGATGATAATGGTGATGGTGGTGGGGATGGTGATGATGGTGACGATGGTGATGATAATGGTGATGATGATAATGGTGATGATGATGATGGTGATGATGATGGTGATGATGATGATGGTGATTATGATGATGGTGATTATGATGATGGTGGTGGTGGTTAATTAATATCAACTAACTATAAAACACCAACAGTATTAGTAGATACATGACCACAGTAGATCTGGTCGGATTTGAAAGGCACAATTTATTTTGTAGTCCGTGGTCTGATCACGTACCTCCTCTTAATCTCGGCGGATATGAACGGCTCTACGTCCAGCATGTGTAAGATGTGTGACTATCCACATGATTACCAAGTCACGGAAAGGTCATGGGAAAAAACACAAGAAAACACACGCAATAGGTCCGGGGGGGGGGGGGGTATCATTGTCACAATGTTTACCATCAGATTCCACCCTGACTTTTAACTGAAAAGGTGGGTCATGCCCAGAGAAAAAGAAAACCTCCAAAACAAATATTTGAGAGATCGCTTGTGTGTGTGTGTGTGGGGGGGGGGGGGGGGAGGGGGGCAGATAAAATAACAAGACAGCGCGATTATCCGAGAACCCCCCCCCCCCCCCGGGGTGACATGACTCACTGCAATTAAGCACCGTCTATTTCCTGGTAAATGCAAGAAGCAAGCAAATAAAAGATTTGTATAACTGTCGAAAAACAGAAAAGTTATTGAAAAAGGGTTTTCTGAAACGAGAATTAAAAAAAAATATTATTACAGCTTTTATTCTTTAGAAAACCAACCATTCAATCATCGCACAAATTGCGGCTTAGATATTTGCGTTTCTACAAACGGGACATATAATATGCAAACACTACAGTCAATGAAAAAATAAATAACAATTTTTTTTATAGCTGAATCTTTTTTGTGTTTCTTCCCCCCCCCCCCCAAACAGAACAGTTTTGCACCGCTTATGTCCCCTTAGAAAGACTACAATCAAGAAATGATACGAAACTTAATGTCTAGAATCCGTATTCTAATTTTGATCAAAATCCATTATCTGATTTTGATTGGAGAAAAATTGAAGGCTTAAGCTTAAGGAGTCTTAAGAAACGACTATGGATCAAATTGAATGCAAATCTGATACACCTGAATTTTTAAATGAAAGGGTGTACCCATATTATGCCCCTAAAAACACTTTAAAATGCTAAAATAAAAACAAAACAAAAACATTTGCGTGCACTTTTAATGAATTGCAGTGCTGCACTTTAGCGCTGCACCCAATGATTTCATTATAATTGTTAGTCGCGATACCCAATGGAAATTCCATGGTGCTTTCTACATCAATCCGTATTTACTCATCTTATTTACTGTTCAGCATCAGATTCGGTTTAATGTCTGTTTTATATTCTGGTATACGTTAGACAGCTTGGCCTTTTGGCTAGGAAGTAAGTGTAGTATCTGTTCCGATGGATACTGCACCCCATAGACTGGTATTGATTTACGCCGGTCTGTGGGTTTGTCCTGTGCAGTTCTAGGAGGTCCACCCTCCCAGGCTTTGCCTCCCCTCTCTGGGGAGGAGTAAGTTTATTGCTTACTGTCTGAGGCGCCCCTACCGAGGAATGCCGACGGGGCTGCCTAGGCAATTTTTAATGGCCAGAATGCTCATCTCGGGCGCTGGCTTTTCAAGCCCCACTTTCCCGACCCGACCTTGGGTCACTTCTTACCAGTGGGAGTAAGATAAAACTGACCTTGTGCCTAACCTCCTGGAGAGGAGGTAAATAAATATATGTTAGACAGCTTTAGAAAATTGACTTCCAAACTAACTTATCTGTGGCCAGGTGTTTATTTTTTTTCATTTTTTAAATTTTTTTCATGTAAATCACTCCAGACAAGGTATGGAACCACTTGATGCAAGGAGCTAAAATAAAAAAAAAAACTACTTCGGGGTCAAAAATAGCCAACGATAAGTGTTAGGTGGATAGATTCCGACCCAGAAAACAGCAATTCTTCCCTCTTTGTCATGAACATCGCTCATGGAATGCGAGGACTAAAGGACAAAGTAAGGGAAGCAAGAGTTACGAGGTCGCCGAAAGTAAACCCAAGGTCAACTTTCTACTCTCCTTAATACTTTCCGAAGCCTTGTCTATAGATAATGTTTAAAAGAGTCCATACAGTCACGAAATAGGGTAGATCACCATCGCACACCCCTTTTTAGCATTGCTCCGTTTGGAGTCAATATTTATCCATCAGATCTATTTTTATCACTTCCTCACATGTTTTCCTTAGCCTTCCCTTGTGAACAGAACCTGCTACCTCAACTGTTCTACATTTACTAACCCAAGAACTCTCATCCAGTCTTTCAACGTGGCCATACCACCAAAGTCTACTTTTCTGCACCCATCTCCCTATACTGTCCGGATTTCATTTTCCTCTGAGGTCATCAGATCTAAGCCTGTCTGTAAGACTTAATAATAATATTCCGTTTGAAATAATAAATGTCTGTCAGGGTCAATACTATGAAAGTAAACAGAAAAGAATTACTCTTTCTTCTTCCCTAAAAATAATTGTCATTGTCAGCTAAATATTCTTTAAATAAATAAAACGAATATATCTTTTTTTTATTTAAAATTGTAGCAATTTAATTCTTTTTAAAACAATATTCTCAATATGTTCGTAAGTACCTTATCTTTCACGCAGATTTTTAAAAGATGACATCGTCTGATCAACAAAGATGGTGATTGGTAATTTAATCTAATGTTGCTAAGGTAAAAAAATTCCGACTTAACACATTTAAAAATGAATTGTTTCCCAAATCAAATTATGTCATCCCGTCAAGAAAAAGAGTAAAATTTTGAATAAATACATTTCAAAAAGTTACATTCGTTTTATTCATTTGGACACTATTTTGAAGCAGACGATTATTTTCTTCATTTTATTCAATTGGACAATATTTTGAAGCAGACGATTATTTTCTACGGTAAAAAGACAAAGGATATTTATTTGTTTTAACAAGAATTAAATAGCTACAATAAAGAGAAAAATTCGTTTTATTTATTTAAAGAATATTCAGCTGAAATGATAAATATTTTTACGGAAGAAGAAAGAGGCAATTTTTCTTAATAGTATTGACCCTGACAGTCATTTATTATTTCAAAAAGAAAATATTATTTGTAACATTAAATTATACGGATCGATATGGAAATCACCGTGGAATTTTCATAGGATCTCAGTATAATTTGTAACTATATTTAATATAAGCGAAGTAGGTTACGATAAAATAAATTAGCCAATGGAATGGAAAATAGACTAGTAATGGAGTGCTATTACAAAACTAAGCCCTACACAAAGAGGCTCCTTGACACATATAGAACATAATCCCTAAGTTATGCCATCGATTTTCCAAACACTTGTACAAAAGTGCTACAAAGAGACGTTGTTAGTCTTTCTCTACTCTATTAGTATTTCCATGGTAGGTGCTCGACTGAGCTCCAATCTCTGCCCTTCCCCATTCCTCTATGAAACCTTCTCAGCAAGAACTCGTTTTCCTACCAACATTGCAAAGAATTCTTTCTTCCTTTATCTACGTGAAATCAAACGTAATTTCCATGGACAGAGTTTCTTTCCAAGATCTTCCCACCTGTGGAACACGTTACCGCAGGAATGCTTCCTTACAGACTACAACATGGTCGTTTTCAAGTTCAATATCAAATATCTGTCGAGCTGAACCTGCCTTTCAATTAATCAAACATGGTTCTCAATCCTTTCATAGTACTGTTCGTCATTCAACTGAAAAGCTGATTGACCCGTATCCTCGATTGGCCTTTGGCCTTGTTAAGCGGTGAACCACCAGTATAAAAAAAAAACAGGATATAATAATAGTATTCCCACCTAATCGACCGTTACGCTGCGACATTTACAGATTCTCACCGTAATCCGTTCAACATGGAATTTCTCGTATATTTCTGACCCGTTCTTAAAGATATTTATATGGTTGGAAAGAAAACAAGATAATCTTTCGAAATATGCAACTTGTATGGCTTTTAATCATTGCATTATTTTTTCACGACGTGTTAAAACGGTAGTTTGCTTCGGACAGCTGAAAATGCAAAATATGTTTTGTTTTTTTAAAACTTATTTTTACACATTCATTTGTTTTGCAAAACAAGGTGGCAAATCTTTATCAAATTTTTTTTTATTATTATTATTTTCTTTTTTTTGGGGGGGGGGAGGGAGGATCACTCAAGACAAGGCATGAAGCCACTTGATGTAAGGAGTTAGCAAGATCAAAAGATATTTATCACAAAGTAAGGAGATGCCTATTGGCTTAAGTTTTGAAAAGACCAAGGCTATAGGTAAGAGAAAAACAGTCAGCAGGAAGAGAGTTCCACAAGCCTGCGGTTCTTGAAAAGAAGCTACTGGAATAGGAAGCTGTATTAAAATGAAGTATCAAAACAGCGAATTGATGGAGACCACTAGACCAACGAGTCAGAACAAGGAAAGGAAGGAATAGATTACATAACTCTCAAGAACACATGCCATAATAGTATTTATAGAAAAGACTGAGACTAGCAACATCACGTCTGTGAAAGAGAGGGTGCAGAGAAGAAGAAATGGTAGGGCCAATCAAATTGCAGACACGTTTCTGCACCTTATCAAGAACCCTCAAATGGGACAGAGATTCACCAGCCCAAATATGACAACAGTGCTCCATACATGGTCTGATAGTAGACTTTTAGAAATAGAGAATATTAATAACCCACACAAGAAGTTATAGATTTTTTTAAATCCTGTATAAGAGTCTTAAAAATATGATAGCAGAATAGTAAATAACCGACAGAGGAGCGTGTGATAAAATGAATATAACAGTCCGCCTTCGTAGCCATTATCAAACATACTCTGAACAGATGGTAGCATTCGATAATTAAATATGCGCGTTCACTTGGGAATGATTTAAGGATCGAAATAATCAAAGAAATTCAATAGAAAAGGTGACAGGAAAATCCCAACCATCATTGAATGTCATTACTTCGAAAAACCTATGGGTCACATAACTAATTATTATTTCAATTTATTTTATGTATGGGAAATAACCCATTTATTTTCTTGTTTTTAATCTATGAAAGGTTTGTATACGTGAGCCTACTAATGCTATATTGTTATCTATAAGTAGACCGGATCTGTTTTCAACTCGGAAATAGAAGAAAATATACTGTCAGCTTTTTTTTCGACTCGTCTTGGACTGCTTCTATGTTTTTACCATGACTACTGCACAGTCAAAATTATAACAAAAACATGTCAAGAATTTTTATGTAAAAGTAGTTTGGTTTGTTTTGTTTTACGGCATATCGACCTCTTATGGGTCATTTAATGTCGAAACATTAGTTGTAGTATGGTGAAAAGGTTTTATGCTTCAAGTTCTTTATATTGTCTAAGTATTTATTCTTGGTGTTTGGTTTGGTTGTTTTACGGCATATCAACCCTTTTCCGGTTATTTAATGCCGAATCCAGTCATTTTGGTGAAAGTTTTTATGCTTCACGTTCTTTATATGTTCATGGTGTTTGGTTGAGTAAAAGGGGGGAAAGGAAAGGAGGGAAATTGTTTTTGTTTTGGATTTTGCAGAACATGATTGAGTTTTGCAAAGAGAAAAAACAATAAAACATCAATGTTTGGTGCATTTTGAGTCAGAAAGTCGACATCTTCAGACAGCCTTATCTGGTATCACCATATATGTAAAATGTAGGCTGGATCTGTTCTCAACAAGGGACTAGAAACAAGTATCCTGTCAACTTTCTTTTTCAACTCATCCTGGACGGCTTCTATGTTTTTACCATGACTACAGCACGGTCAACATAATAACAAACATGTCTAGAGTTCTTACATAAAAGTAGGCTGGATTGGTTCTCAACTGAGGAATAGAAGAAAGTATACCGTCGGCTGTCTTTTCCGACATTCGGGTGAGTGGGAAAAAAAATTATATTTGGGGGTCAAAAGTAATGGTTTTTTTTCATTGTTACTGATAATTGTTTAAAAAAACAACACTAAAACTAGTTCAAACAGTCAGTCACCTTTTTTTTTTTTTTTTTTTTTTTTTTTTTTTTTTTATTTTTTTTTTTTTTTACTTTTTGAGTACTAGCTGTACTATACGGTATTGCCCGGGAGTATTTTTGATTTCATTTTATTTCGATTTTTCTTTTAAAACTATTCGATCCCCCCCCCCCCTCCCAATTATTTTTTTGGTTTTTAAATTTGATTTTGGTAAGTTAAATTATTATAGTATGGTTTGGTTATCAAATTATTAATTGAACCAAATTGTTATAAAACTATAACTAATCGTTGTTAATGTAATATTGTTTTAATCTCTATAAATGACTTGACTAAATAACATAGAGGAACACGGGAGGGGGGGGGGTAAGTGGTTAGCGACACGGACTGAAAACCTGGGGGTGCCAAGTTCGAATCCAGTTTGTTCCACAGAAACACTTTCATCAAACCGACACCTGACCTTGTGTCTAGCCTCCTAGAAAGGGGGTAAATAAAATAACTTTTAATCTTTTAATACACGTAAGAATTTGCTAAGAAATTTAAACCTAGTTAAAATTACAACCTCGTAAACTAGCTAATATATGCTCCTTGTAGTCGTATATTTTTGCTAGGTTAGGGTTATATAATTGTAGAAGAATTTCATACAATATGTAGTTAAAGCAAACTAAATTGATTTGGACTATTAAAATCAATTCCAACGCTATTGATAATGTTTAGCCATTCATTTATTTATTTTTTTTATTATTATCACTTATGTTTTGAAACATGACGTAAATCATAAATCTATATTGTAATGCAAAAGTTATAATTATTTTGTTGAGGTAATGTTTTAAGCTCTATTTACAAAAAAGTCCAAATAAGCCAGTTGGTAGAACCACAGACTCTGCACGTTCGAAACCGCCTCGCTTATCTTTGCACGTTCGAAACCGCCTCGCTTCACTTTGCACGTTACTGGAAAAAAAGGTACCATTATTTTTTGATTGCATCTTAACTTTCTATTTTCTGCCATTGACCTGTGACTAATAGAAGCGAGAATGTTGTGTTCGTAGTTTAGAATAGATTTAGCTGGACAGACATCCCCCCCCCACACACACACACACAGACACACACACAGACACACACACACCTTCCCTAGATTAAATAGGCGATAAAGAAAGGTTTCTTCAAGAATATTTAGATTTTCCTTTTTGTATTGGACAGGTTCACAAATTCCTTAGAGAACAATGAAGAAAGGGCTATTAAAATCATTAAAAGAAATCAGCTGACTCATTATAAAGAAAGAAAGAGTGAGAAAGAGAAAAAGAGAAGAGAGAGAAGAGATAAAGAGAGAAGACAAAGCGGAGAAAGAGAGAGAGAGGGGGGGGGAGAGAGAAAGAGCAGAAGAGGGAGAGAAAGAGGAAAAGAAAGCAGGAGGGAAAGAGCGAGAGGGAGGGAAAGAGCGAGAGGGAGCAAAAGGGAGGGAGAAAGAGAATACAAAGAGAGGAAAAAAGAAAAGGGGAAAAGGGGAGAAAAGGGGACAAGAAAAGAAAAAAACAAAGGAGGAGACCACCACGAACTTGGGTCACTGAGTGAACACCCCTTTGAAAAGACCAATCCAAATGGCCCTTTTTTGTCTGCATTTAATCAAAGAAATAATTGACAGGTCAAGATTTTTTCTCTTTTTTTGGGGGGGGAAAAAACCTTTTAAATCAAATAACAATGGACAAAGAAAAGTCGGGGTTGCCTTTTCTCCTCCCCCTGTTTGCCGTGTTCAAATATTTGGGTCCCTTCAGTAAATGAGGGGTTTTTACAAGTACATCAAATATAGATAAACCTCATGCATTCATTCGGCTTGTGTTAAACTGTTGCGCTATCATCAAGGTGGAGTGATGAAAGGGAAATCGTGTGTACCTCGGTATGGCATACGAGGAGGAGGAGGAGGAGGAGATATTTCTTAAAATAAGGGCATTATCAAGTAAGGGCAGGCCTAGTAGGGGCTTCACAATGGGAAACCCATAAAAAGAACATTTGACATAGTACCTCCTTGGTAGTAAGCAATGCTCGATAAGACCATATGTACCGGCTTCTTTCACATCATAGTTTCGTCCGTTTTTACTTGACCCCCCCCACGAGGGCAGAGTTAGAATTTAGTATATTCGGACTACTATTCTCATCTTGGGTGTTTTTATCACAACGTTTCGGCCGATGTAACCTCCGACCTTTTTCAAGTGTACTTTGTCAAACTCGGGAATCTTTCTGTCGAACTCGGGAATCTGGACGGAATTTCGAAATTCCGTCCAGATTCCCGAGTTTGACAAAGTACACTTGAAGAAGGTCGGAGGTTACATCGGCCGAAACGTTGTGATAAAAACACCGACGATGGGAACAGTAGTTCGAATATACCAAATTCTACAAATATATATATATATATATATATATATATATATATATGTATATATGTACAAAAGCGTTACGTCCATGGATATATTTCGATCGGTAGCTATTAAAACTACGATATCATCAGGATATATATACATACTTATTAAGTTAGGTATGATGAATATATATATATATATATATATATATATATATATATCTCAACCGTCTGAAATTGAAATTGTCACTTCCTGCAGTGTTGATAGCAAAAGTTTGAAAGCCGGCGCTTGCAGGTAATAATAATTTAATATTTATTTAATTAAATATTGTTATAAGCTCTTTTTAAGGAATTGAAGTTGAGCCCTGTTCAGGGAGTTAAAAATAGACTGTCACTTAACTATACGCAAGGTTCCAAAAAAAACGTTCGTCGAACACTCTCGACTGTCTACTGTCTGTTGCCTGTATTCTTAAGGCACACATAGAACTTAATTTCCCTTCTTTACTTGATAATTTTCAGTTGCTAGGTTGCGGAGTCTAGGCTGATTCTGTACTGGGTTCGTGCCCTTTGACAGTCTGGAATTATCACATCCTACACTGACGATAGCAAAAGCTTGAAACGCCAGCGTCTGTAGGTAATAATAATTTAATATTTATTTAATGAGATAAGTGTTATTATAGTTTGAAACGCCGTTGAAATGATAAACATTGAAATTTTAGAACCAGACAACATGACGCAAGATTTTGTCAAATGAAATATTTATTAAACCTTTTTTTATTTGTAAATCCAAATTTTCGGTTTTAACAAACCTTATTCATGGTAATACAGGCAATATTTTCCTTTTTATTTTTTTAATGGTCAAAGTTTTATGGCGTAGCCGATAATCGACGATTTTCTGGTGTTATCGAAGAGACTGTTTTTGTAAATGTCCGATCTGTAGTGGAGCGCGCGTGTACAATAATGAGATAAGTGTTACTACATTTTGAAACGCTGTTGAAATGATAAACTTTGAAATTTTAGAACCAGACAACATATTTATTTAATCAAATATTGCATATATATATATATATATATATATATATATATATATATATATATATATAAAGACGAATATTTATTAATGGCGAATATTTTACATCTTAATCTCCTCTGACGCCTGCCTGAATCATCGAATGTACCTCTTATTGGACTTTTTACCCTTTTTGGATTTTCTATTTTCGCCGTACCTGAAGTTGTGGCTTCTTGGAATTTAACTTTGAAACCTCTCTCATTACTTCTCGTGCCTCTAACGACCTACCTATCTACATCGTATCCTCTCCGCTGGACCCTTCGACACCGGACTTTTTGGCAATCGGACATTTGCTTGCACCCTGGCACAGTTTTGCCCTACGTTTCCTTCCCTACAACTTTTATTTTATTTCATTTTTTCAAATTTTAAATCTTGGCCATTGCCAACTTATCTATCCCAGCGACTTCCTCTGATGATAAGATTTTGATCTTTGAAAAGCCTGGCTTAAGGAAAATTTAACTTGAATAAATTGCCTTTTTGCGGAATATACCTTGCTTTGAACTTTTGAATTGAATTTTGATTTGGCTTTTGCTTTCTCTAATTCCTTTCCACTCTCCTTCATTTATATATAAATAGGGGGTAAAAAATGCCCCAAATTGCCCAAATTTATTGCATTTTACACTCGCCACATCGAGTCACATACAGAGGGGGACCACGCATGCGCGGCTTGTTTTTATCTTTTTACTGTTGGAACGCCGCCTAGTTTTGATTTTGACGCCGGTTCGTTTTCATTCAGCTTTTTCCCCACTATTTACGTAATTCTGTGTCAGCAACAGTCGGTTTTGTTTCGTTCAAAAGCTGCACCAGTACCGAAACATTCATTTAAAATAATAAACATTTCATTCATAACTTTGTTGTAAACATGAAACAAAATCTTTCTCATTCATTCATTGAAGTAAACATTAACGTTTTGGTAATTTCGAGACAAATCTATTTATCTTCTAAATGTTACCATAAAGAAAAGAAAAAGAAATCAATTTGCCTTTTCACTTGCAATTTAGAAATAGATCACAACTTGTCGAAAATCAAGCCGGTCCCTATAAAGGAATGAACATTTGAACGCAAATGCTAAATATTTGTCTAGAAAATAAAACAATATTGTGAAATAGAACAATTTGTTATATTAAAATC
>OY744545.1:9372153-9787153 GCA_963556195.1 Sepiola atlantica
TACAAAAGATACCTGAGCAGCCCTGTCAGCATTCCCCGGTAGGAGCACCCCAGGCAATTATCAATAAACCCTTTCTCAAAGAGAAGGAAAAGCCTGGGAGGGTTGACCTCCAATATCTGTACAGGACAATACCTAAGACCGGCAGAATCAAGACCCAAAGGCCAAGACGGTACCGGTCTACAGAGTGTAACATCCATCGGAACAGATACTACACTCTGATCTTAGCCAAAAGGCCAAGGAGGCTAACCTTTAAGAAAAACTTTCAATTATAAAAATTAAAAATCAAACTAATTTTAAAATATTTTTAAAATTTTAAACATTTCCAATTATATAAAAAAAAACAGTTTGGTGTTATTTCTTGTTAATAATTAAACAAATTGTTGAAAACAAATTATTAAAAAAAAAGGGCAAAAATATAAATTATAATATATATATATATATATATATATAATTTTCTAATATTAATATCCTTTTCAGATTTAACTTAATTGTGTGGGGGATGACCTTTAATTATTGTTTTTTTAAATATATATTTTAGTGATTTAACTCAAAATAAAGTTTAATTTTTATTTCATTTCAGGTGAAAACACCCGACATTAGATCGAGGAGGAAGTGACAACCGGATGTAGACTAGACTGATTGACCGAATTTTCTGGTCTTAACTTTTTTTCCAGCCTTTGGGGTTTCTGGGCGAATTTCAAAACCGATTTTTACTTTTCGACCCAGTCTTGCGAAGACGCCGCGGATGCGTTGAGACACCAATTAATTAGTGTCGTCTGTCATTAATGTTTATTTTATATATATATATATATATATATATATATATATATATATATATATATATATATATATATATATTAGGTACGTGCAAAAATGGCCACCGCTTGTACTGACTCGTTCTTAAAAGTGTCTTTTCTTAATTTTTAAAAGTTTTCGTTTAACTTTTGATTGTGTTCGAAAAATAGAAGCATTAAGTTAATATCTACGGCTACAAAATCTCAAAGTATGGAAGGCTCAAACTGCCTTAATAGTTTTTATTTTTTTCGTTACAAACTGCGTCAATTTTATTAATTAATTTTACATGATGATTGATTAAAATCTTGAACAATTACATTACTCGATTTATTCTTTAAGAATTAATGTAATTTTAAATTAAATTAAAATTCTTAAAGAATAAATAACTAATTTATCGTTACGACACATGTAAGAATTTCTTACATGTGTCGTAACGATAAATTACATTAATTCTTTTAAAATAAAGCAAAGAGTATTTTTTAATTTTACGTGTGAAAAAGTAAATTAAAGTCAATGACTACACTGACAATATTCATTGAAAAAAAAGTTAAAACATTAAAAATTATTTATTAATGAATAAATAGAATTCAATTTTGAAAGAAAATGTCAAATTTGAATTCTATTTATTCATTAATAAATAATTTTTTTAAAACTTTTTAAATAATATTTATTAATGAAAAAATGACAAAACAAATACAAACTTACGTTTTATCTTTCCAAATAATTGACGAAATTGTGAAATTAACGAAACTGTTGAATCTCTAAAAAATAAAATTTTGAGGGCGGTATGAGGGGGGGTGAGCTAATCCCGCCTGTTTATTACACAACTGGCCTACCATACGTCCCCAAGTCAATCGTTAGTAGAAATTACCAATTTTTAAAATTCTTTTTTTCATTAAGTTCCTGAGTCTCAAATTTTTCAATTTTTGGTTTATTTTCAAGATTATAAAAAAAATTTCTTGCGCTGATGATGACACGTTCATGTATGAAAGGGAAATATAATTATGTCGCATTTTATATTTTACCAGAAACTCTTATCATTAAAATCACATGAAATATTTTTTGCAATTATATTATTTTTTGATTAAACAATGCTTTATTCAATGATAACATTATGACTTTTGGTAATTCCTTCACCAACTTATCTCTTTGTATCCCTCTGATGATAAGACTCCATTCTTTGAAAAGCCATGGCTTAAAGAAGGAAAAATAAATATTTTTTATTTGAATACACCTTGTTTTGAGCAACTGAGGACGTAATAGATATTGTATTTTTACAATCTTTATTCTCATCTTTTACTTGTCTATATAATTGCTCTATCTCGTATATCGAGCATCAATTCTTTCATGATAGGTTTTAATTTAAAGGTATACATCATATCTTTATTTTTATGTTCTTTGTTATATATATATGTTTTTGTTTATTATCTATGTACGTATACGTTTCGTCCTTTAATCAGGACTCGTCAGCAAATATATTATATATTATATATATATATATATATATATATATATATACACACACTACAGAACAAACATCATCAAAGTTGATATTTTCTTGATCAGCGTTACTCAGAATGAATATTATCTAAAATTTAGAAAAAAATTAACCGTTCTTTGATCCTAAACTCCTGCCGATTTCGTATTTATTTTTTCTTGTCATTTTTATGTACTAACTAAAGAGAAGTAACTTATTTTTAACAAAAAGTTATTTCCCTTACGCCGACTTGAGTAATCTATAAAAGTGTATGTCCAGAGAGAGGAATGGACTGGGCGGAGAAGAAAGAGCGGTCGGCGAGAGAGATGAACTGGGAAGTAGAGAGATAAAAGGTTTAATAGAAATATGTTACACTTCTGTCCCGAGCAACGCCGGGTAGCCGTGCTATATATATATATATATATATATATATATATATATATATATATAACTCAATGTCTGTGTGTGATGTTCGTGTGTTCCCTATAGAAAGAAAGATTTGAGAATATACATAAAATCTAAACGCATGTTCTTATGTAAAATTTACCGGAAAAACAATGGAAGTATTTCCAAATCTCTAAGTGCACCCTTAAAGGATCTTATAGATCCTTTAAGGGTGCACTTAGAGATTTGGAAATACTTATAAGATTTGGAAATACTTTTAAGGGGTTAATGCTCTTATAGAGCATAAACCCCTTAAAACTTAAATATATCCTATTTTGATTAAATTTATATCATATGTATAAAATTCTCTGGGGAAGACAATGGAAGTGGTCCAACATCTTCAAACTACCCTCTATGTGCCAGATATCTACTAGGTTCCACCTCTAACTCACTCATGGGTAAATAATCCCCTTAAAACTTCACATACATGTATCCGATTTTAATGACACTAATTCAAAGTTTTCCAACATTTAAGCTTCTTTCGGTTATATTAGGGGAAGAAACGCGAGGTGTGGGGGGGGGGCAGTAAAAACAAAGAAAGTAATATGGTGTTATGGGTATAGTGAAAAAGTATATAGTAATGATCCTCATTCAATCACGTGTAACGTCGGGTCTTCCTGCTAGTACATATATATATGGGGCGTTTTAGGAATAGGTATCCAGATATTTGCAGTCGTGATTACGAACGGAGAAAGGCGAATCAAATTCCATTGCTTCTACACAATACAAACTAAACTAAACCGGCCTTATCAACTAAAACTTAGGTTGGGGTTAGTTTAGGGTTAGGGTTAGTTTAGGGTTGGGGTTAGTTTGGGGTTGGGATTAGTTTAGGGTTGGGGTTAGTTTAGGGTTAGTTTAGGGTTGGGGTTAGTTTAGGGTTAGTTTAGGGTTGGGGTTAGTTTAGGGTTAGTTTAGGGTTGGGGTTAGTTTAGGGTTAGTTTAGGGTTGGGGTTAGTTTAGGGTTAGGGTAAAAATTAAAAAAACAAAAAAACGTATTGTATAGATTGTTTGGTGAAGGGTGCACGTCTCGGAAGTGTTCGGTAAAACTCGGAATTGATTATGCTAGTACTGAAATTTTCTGGGATACCTATTCCTAAAAAGTATATATTTATTTATTAATAATTGAGCACTCTTCTAGGGTTCTCTCCCACTAATCTTACACACATATATATATATATATATATATATATATATATACAATAATATTTTTTATAAATAAATATTAATTATTTAAATACCTACAGACATCGATGTTTCATGCTAACGCAATCTTCAGTGTAGGAACTAATTCTCAACGGTCGGTGGGCGCGAACCCCGATCACAAATCGTCACTGATTCGTATTCGAGGGTCTTATCCATCGGCCATAGCCAATTAGTTAGTAAATATAGAGGAATTTAAAATGTAAATAGCGAATCGGCGGCTAGATACCAAGCAGTATAAAGTGATCTACGAAACGGCGTTCGGATCGTGCATATAGCTATTTGCACTGCTTGTTATTAAAGTTACTCGAGAGTGCCCAGCCTTTGTGGGAGGGGGCTGATAAATAATAATATTTATAAATAAATATTAATTATTTAAATATATATATATATATATTTAAATAATACTAAAATTTGATTTTTTTATGTTTGACTTCTATTTGTGATGTTATGAAGGGCGTTGAGGAAGAGACTTTTTGGAATCATCTAAAATATAATAGAAAATAAAATATTCCAAATCGTGTTAGTAACGATCGTAGGACAAATATTTGTTGTTTGAATTCTTGGAACTGATTTAAATAATTTGCTAATTTTATTTATCTCAACTTTATTTATAATAGCTCTGTTTGATCTTAATAATCAACCATTGAGCTGATATTGATAACTGAAGTATTTAGAGTATGTACATGTTTGTATCTTGACTATATCTATATTTACTATAGGTGAGTTACACTCTCTCTCTCATATATATATATATATATATATATATATATATGAGAAAGGAATGGGAATCCGACGTAATGGGAAATGAAAAAGGAAAAACCAAAAGATGTTTTTTTTTTATGTATTCATCAACGTTTCGTCTTTATTTGTAAGACTTCCTCAGCCTCCCCCCATCCTCTCCACTTTTTCACTCACAGCCATCCACATTAATTTCATTCCTGCCACCGACATCTCTCAGCCCGGACCTCGGTCTTGCGCTCCCAGTAGTGGCTGCTACTTCTTCTCATTAACACATCATGTCAACCCAATATTTTCATGTACTTGCATGACATTTTTCTTAAAATTATCATCCTGAGGAAGTCTTACAAATAAAGACGAAACGTTGATGAATACATAAAAAAACATCTTTTGGTTTTTCCTTTTTCATTTCCCATATATTTATATATACGGCACAATCACGTTGACACACCGGTTCCCGTTAGATCACCGAAGTTAAGCGGCGTCGAGCCTGGCCAGTACTAAATGGGTGACCATTTGGGAATACCAGGTGCTGTATATGCTTTCTGCTTATCTCGGCATTGTTTCCAGTCGTCTTTTATTACTACTTGCCATTGGAATCAAGCAATACCGACTTAGGAGAGCGGTTGTTATGGATTGCGCAACCCTTGCAATTACAAATTCCCTGGCGGGGCACTCATACGTCAAAATCGACGGGAGAGTCCATCATATATATATATATATATATATATATATATATAGCAGCTACTCAACAACATACTGCAACCCTCTGAAGATTGACAAAATTAGACTTATTAAAAAAAATACACTCATCCGAATTTTGCTATGAAACGCGCATAAGGGATAGGAATGAATATTAAATTTAAATAAATTACTTTTGTGTGTAAAATGAGATATATATAAAAAAAAAAACCCTCATCGAAATACAGAAATAAAGTTGGTAAAACCAATGAAAATTATGGTTTTTGATTAATTCACCTTAGTCTACGGAATACACACACACACACACACACACACACACTGATAGTTGCGAGAAGCAGCTTTTGTGGCCAGTTCAGAATGTTTGATTTGCACTGGTATAGTGCTCGATGCTTTGTCAGAGCTTAACACTACTTAAAAAGATTAAAATATGTTTTTTTAAATATTATATAATAACTCAAAGAATACAGATAATAATTAAGCATAACAAATTAGAAAATTAAGAACCAAATAATCATGCGTGCGTGCGTGTGTGTGCCGCGATATCAAGTTGCGTATTTTTATACGGCTGCTGCCGTTGATTGAAGATGCTACTACTTGTTGATGCGTGTACCCGATATCGTGACAGCATCATTTTATTGTTGTCAGTCAGCCAGCAACAAGTACCAACAGTTTTGAGAAAATATTTCCTTCATTCTCGCCCACAAACTCATCCGCCAGCAGCAAGACGAGTCATTCACCAATAATTGCAAACCGCCTCGCAAAAACGGCAAAATAGAAACATTCCGACATTACATTTGAATATCAGAACTTGCGTAGAATATCATTATTGCTAGACGTATTGAGCGTCACTGATGATATTGCATTGAAAAGGGTATGAATATCACATCCGAGCAATCAGGTTTCAGCTGGATTCTTCAATTACATAAACAGGTCTGTCTCCTGCAGAGAGACATTTTTAAACACTACCCGTGTTTACCTTCTGCAACAGTTACATATAGGCGAGAAACATACATACACACACGCATAATTTTGTCTGATAGTTTAATTAATACAGAGATTATAATTAGTATTCAACATCATCATCATCATCATCATCATATTCGGTTTAACGTCTGTTTTTACATGATGGCATGTGGTGGACGGCCTCAAGAAATTGACTTCCACACTAACCTATCTCTGTCCAGATCTTTATCCCTCTTTCTCTCAAATCGACCATTATCACTTGCTCCCATGTTTTCCTTGGCCTTCCCCTGTGAACTGACCCTGCTACCTCAACTGTTCTACATCTACTAACCCATGAACTCTCATTCATTCTTTCAACGTGGCCATACCATCGAAGTCTCCTGTTCTGCACACATCTCCCAAGACTGAAAAATCCCCCCCCCACCAATTGGAAACACGAGTCGATTACATGTCTCGTTTAATGCTAACTGGCCATTAAGTGGGTGGCCATTTTACATTAAATTTATAAAGGAAAGTGATCCCCCACTCTAAAATCTTAAAATCTTTTTTTAATTTATTTTTTGCAGATATTTTTTCAGGCTGTTTAAATGTAATCGCAAAAAAAGTAAAATTTGAAAATTTTTTTTTGGGGGGGGGGGGGGTAAACTGCGCCAGATAAGGTAGTAAAAATTTATCCCCCCCCAAAAAAACCCCCAGAAAAGCATACCCACCCCTTGAAAAACTTACTTTAAAAACATTCCTTCGTTCTATATCTACTAACCCAATCACTCTCAGCCATTCTTTTAACGTGACCATACTAACAAAGTCTCCTGTTCTTCACACATCTACATATACTGTCCAGATTTAATCTTCCTCTGAGGTCATCAGATCTAAGCCTGTTTTTTTTAAGACTAACATTACACATTCATTGTATCCTTCTCATATCATATCCCTTCATGCAACGCATATCCTCAACCTTCACTCGTCAGGTTTCACTTCCATACATCAGTTTACACATGCGTACACATGCCTGATAGACTCTTCCCTTGATCGACAGTATGAACGCTCTGCTGGTTAGTAATGATAATTTTGTAAGCGGCTAGAAATACTCTATAGAAATATGCAAGTCAGATTTCTTGAATGCAATTAATGATGTCGCAATTAAGTTTTCTTTTATTTATACAACAAACAAAAAAAACATACAATTTATTGGAGTGGAAGTGTCACATTTTCCTTATAAAGTAAACATGGCGGCCATTTTAAACTATTACACTGGTCAACACATATTTTGCTGTCAGGGAGCTAATAAGTGATTTGGAATAATTTGAATCACAAAAACAGTCCATTTTTTTTTCTTCGAGTCAGATTTTTAGTTTACTGAAAATAAAATTAATTTTTTTATGTCTTTAATGAAATTTAAACTGTATAAATTTCTATTTCCTCAAATTAAAAGAGATAAAATCTTGCTATTTGCTTTGATCTTGTAATATCAGCCCATACCCTGACTCCAACAATAAACATCTTATAGTTATCTTAGATTATACAGGGTGGGCAAAAATAAGGGTCCTATTTTTAAAAAATCATAACTTTTTTATTTATTGATTTTTTTTTTTTTTTTTTTTTAGAATAAGTAAAGGACCCCTTCCGAAGCAAGCATGAGCCGTATTAGCCCTAAGGAACGTACCCTCATTTAGAAAACATTATTTTTGCTTAAAAAACTCAAAACAGTGTAAAAAACAATACTTTAGTTTTTGTAAGTTTTAAGAAGTGTTTTTCGGCTAAAATTTGTTTTGTTTATTTCAAAAAATCTCGGAAGGGTCAGTCTACACACACATAAAGTTTGGTGAGTTTAACTTTTATTTTGTGGAAGTTATTCAAATTCAAGTTATTCAAATTTAAAGATAGGACCCTTATTTTGGCCCACCCTATACACGAAGATCATGTATTTTTAGGAACAATTGTGGTTACACCTTTCAAATTAACACAACAAAAGAAAAAGTCATCATAATAGTGTTTCTGCTCCCCTCCAACCCATTGGTACACCAAATATTAAACCTTTCCTTAGACCTTTAGTCCACTGTCTCAATTCCTCTTTGCAATCTTTGAATATTGTGTGAAGTTCCCATGATTTGTCCTGATCTCCAAGCAAAATAAAATGTTTTTACTAAATCACCAATTTTCATTCTGTTTTCCACCAAAGTAAATTAACCACACATATAACAGAACATATCACGGTTATTCAAGTATTTCTAGTTTGATGTTTCCATATTCATTGCACAACTTGTTTCAGGAATAAGAATTGATCTGATCACCTGCAACTAACGAATTAAAAAGTTAAAATAAATTTATAGAATAAATAATTTTACCAATTGAAATCTCAAAGAAAATGTACATCAAGCTGAAAGAACTATGTTAACTAGTTGTCTCTTCTTAACATACCAACAGGGAAATCACATGGAAAATGTGGCTCAAGTGCTAAAGAGCTAAGAGATAATAAATCAATTTATTAATCAAATAAATTGATTAAATTAATCAATTAAAAATATTAATTAAGTAGAAGAAAACGAGTATATTAATCTTTTTATTTGGAAGAATCATTCAGTTGCGGCACTGACCGAGACCACCCAGTTGACACTGCGACTGGTGTCGGAATCGAGCAACAACTTAGGACCAACACAACGAGCAGACGATCACAGACTGTGCAGTGAATGCACACAGACGCAGGTTTATACTCCTACATACAGTGCTTGGTATCATCCGGTTTATCTTTGTCCCTAAACTAATAACCCAATTTCATATAGATCTACATAAACAAATATACGGTTCCGTTTTCCGATGTCCGGACAGGCGATTCCGAGATAATTATACAGCGAATCATGACGAACAATTGGTTCAGTTCATACTTTCAGGAATGAACAATAACGTAATTATTATATTGAACTTTCAAACTCATATTTAGAAAAACTAATTATTCACAGACAACGCCAGGTAATTATTCTGTGCTGAACAGTTATTCTCAAACTGATCAAAAACAAAATAACTGGTGAAAAAAATCATCGGATATTAAAATATACAACAGAGACGCAGAATCAGATGATAGGATTTTCAATTTAAACAAATTTGGATTACTTGGATTATTCTATCGTCTTGGATGTTTGTTTTTTTAAAATTTTTTTAATGGAAATCGCTCCAGACAAGGCATGAAGCCACTTGATGTAAAGAGCTAAAAAGAACGAAATATGATTATCACAAAGAAAGGAGATGCCTATTGGCCTTGGTCTTGAAAAAAACTAAGGTAATAGGTAGGAGGAAAACAGTCAGCAGGAAGAGAGTTCCACAAGCCTGCAGTTCTTGGAAAGAAGCTACTGGAATAGGAAGCTGTATTACGATGAGATATCAAAACAGCAAATTGATGGAGACCACTAGACCAATGAGTCAAACGAGCTGGAACAAAAGAAGCAGGGAATAGATCAGATAATTCTGGAGAACACATGCCATAATAGTACTTATAGAAAAGACTGAGACTAGCAACATCACATCTGTGAGAGAAAGGGTGCAGAGAAGAAGAAAGGGTAGAGCCAACCAAATTACAGATATGTTTCTGCACCTTATCAAGAACCCTTAAATGGGACAGAGATTCACCAGCCGAAATATGACAAAAGTACTCCATACATGGTCTGATAGTAAATTTGTAGAGGTAGAGAATAGCCTCAGGTGTGAGAAAATGTTTGGAGCGATAGAGAGAACCGACTTTATGAGAAGCAGAAAGAGCAATGGATCTAATGTATGAACTCTGACCTTCTTCATGTACGTCTTGTCGAGTGTCGAACTCGGACACGTGGCGCAACAGATAAAAGCGTTGAGTAACAATCAGATGTAAGTGACAATATTCTGGAGATTTTTGGGGTAGACTTTTTTGTCAGCCAGTCGTGTAACCCCTTCCTTCCCTATTGGGCTTAATTTTCGGCTAGCCTGTTTGGAGTCCAGGGGATTGAACGCTGGTGGTGGGGTTTCTTTCAGGTTTGGTTTGTCTTGAAGTGATTCTACCTTCCTTTTTTATTATCATGATTAGCTCCTTACATCAAGTGGCTTCATGCCTTGTCTGGAGCGACTTCCATAAAAAAATAAGATTCAATCCTCACTACAGATGATATTAACTAAAAACAAAATAAACATTTTGTAACACTTCTATCTGGTCATGACGGATGGAACGAGAACAATCTACCCCCATGGATTAAATAAAGGGTTCAGTTTAAAATTTTGCATCGATTCCCCGAGTTTGACAAGATACATCTGAAGAAGGTTGGAGGTTACATCGGCCGAAACGTTGTGAGAATAACATCCAAAATGAGAACAGTAGTCCAAATAATCCAAATAATCCAAATAATATAAATTATCCAAATAATCCAAATAATCCAAATAATCCAAATAATCCAAATAATCCAAATAATATAAATTATCCAAATAATCCAAATAATATAAATTATCCAAATAATCCAAATAATCCAAATAATATAAATTATCAATCCTCATCTCAAAAGTTCTGAAACATAAGAGCAAGGTGTTATTATATTACCCGACCGAGGGAAAACATTAATTCCGAATGGCGGACAAAAATAAGCATTACTTAGAATAAACTGTTTTTTTTAACTTAGTTCACCCCAAACACGGAAAGTTGCCACTGTAGACGTAAGGGGCTACTGAGAATTAGGGTGAAAGTTTGGGGGGGCCATCCTAAATTGGGAGCTGTGCATCAAGATGCTTGTTCACATTAATTTTAAATTTCTGCATGTCGGTGCAGTCGAGGAAACAGGGAGGGAGTTCCAAAGTCCGACAGCTCGAGGAAACAAGCTATTGGAGTAGAAGGCTCTCCGGCATCTGGAGACCTCCACAGTGAATGGATGGGATCTAGCTGATTGTCGGGTTTGTTAAGTGCATTCACGTCGAGGGGGCATCAGAGCAGCAAGTTCATCATAAAACAAGCACAAGGATACAACATTGTGACGATGGGACAAGAGGTGGAGCTTGGTGGATGGTCAGGGACCTATTAGATTAGCAACACTTTTTGGGACCTTGTCTAAGAGGGAGAGACTAGTGGATGGTGGACCAGCCCAGATGTGGCAACAATACTCCATGCATGGACGAATGGTGGCTTTGTAGAGATATAGAATACTGTCAGGTGTGAGAAGTTTTCTAGCACGGTAGATGGAGCACACTTTCTTTGCAGCAGCCTTGGCAATGTCTTCTATGTTTTTGTTCTAATTCATATATGCATTACCGTTTTTTTTATACCAATGAGTCACTACTTACCAAATCCCAACTGTTCAATATTGGGTAAGTAAAACCGATTAGTAAAAAAGACGGTCAGTTGAGGATAACAGGAAGTGAAAGTTTAGTCAGGGCCAACTTGCTGAACTGGAGGTTAGGATTACTAGACTGTGGGAATTGATAGAAACAGATATGACGTCACATGGCTCGAAGAGAGAGAGAGAGAGAGAGAGAGAGAAGAACGTAAGTTCCTTGGAAGCAACCACGTGTGAAAATCGAGATACGCTGATAATCGATCTCTCTCTTTCTGTCTACACACCACCCACCCTACTGGTTCGTGAGTTAGAATGAAGATCAAGTCGAATGAAGATCAAGTCGAATAAACATCCTGTCTTCCAACAGTTTTGTTCTTTTTGTGGTATGAAAGATCTTGGTACTTTTTTTAGTTTACGAACCGTACTATTTTTAGATATGATTTTCAAGTTAAATTTAACTTTTACAGTATCTTTTCTTTCTTAAATTCTTAAGAGGAAGTACAGAGCCCCCCCCCCTACCTCCACATGTTAAGAATAACTTTGTAAATAATAACGTTATTATTTCAGCACTGTCTGTAAGCTGCAGAAGTACTAAGATCTTATTTGCAGATGCCGTTTCTTTGGTTGGAAAGGATCACAGAGGAGCACGTACGAGGAAAACATGCAGCAACCAAGGTAAGACAGTTCGACAAGTATTTGTTAGCATTGGACTTGAAAATGATCACGTTGTAGTCAGCTGGGAAGCAACCCTGTGGTATTATGTTCTACAGATCTGAAGTTCGTGGAAAGAAACTTTGTACATGGAAGTTGCATTTGGTTTTAGGTAGCACCTATCATGAAATTCACGACAGAGTAGAGAAAAACTAGCAACATCTCTTCTGTGAGAACAGCAGAGACTATTCCCCACTAGATTGCCAAGTCAATTTTGAACTCTGTCAAGGCAAGAAAGAGTGCTCTGAGTGGCACCTCTACAGCAGACTCTACTTTTGGACGTATCCGATTCTTATATAGGTTGTGCTAGGAGTCAGGTATTTTCTAGAGCGATAGAATGATCCAATCATTTTCTCAGATTTAAAACTATTTTCTTTTGGGAGGGGGGTTCTTCTCGTTCGTTACAATATCTGAAAGGTGAAATAGTACTTTGTCATCAATTTATTTTATATTTAATTATTTGTTGAAAATAAAACAAACTCTGTTAAAAAAGAGGTTTGGTTGTTTGGTTTTACGGCATATTAACCCTTTTTGGGATTGGGTTATTTAATGCCAAATCCGGTTATATTGGCAAAAGTTTCTATGTTTCAAGTTTTTTACATTGTTAAATATTTATTTATGGCGTTTGGTTTCGTTGTTTTGTAGAAGAAAAATATTTTTTGTTTTGTTTTTGCAGAATATGATTGAGTTTTTGCAAAAGGAAAGGAAAAAAAACACAATAACATCAATGTTTGGTGCATTTTGGGCCAGGAAGCCGGTATTTCCAGACAACCTGATCTGGTAGAAGCAGATTAAAAAAGAGGAAAAAGTTGGGTTTTTTTCCCCCAAAAGTTTATTTCTCTTTGGGCTACTGTCTTTTTGTTTGTTCTTTAATTCACTTTTATTTCATTTATAAGTCCTTCATTTTCTAGAATTAGAGCATAGTGAGTGTACCTGTTCTGCTCGGTTCTCATGATGATCATCCTCCCAGGCATTATCTACTCCTTTTGGGGGCAGCAAAGGGGTGAAAAATAAGAATATTTTATACTGGTGTACATCTTCCATCAAATATGAAAAAAAAAAAATTATGCTCTGCCAGTGTTCGTAATGATATTCATATAAAATCAGAATTCCGTCAGTAATTGAATTTTTCATTATATATATATATATATATATATATATATATATATATATATATATAAGTGTGTGATATCGTTCAAGTTTCAAAGTATTGCATGGAAAGTTAATAAAATTGAAATATAAGCCAAATTAGCAATACAAGATTAATTTATTATTTTTTTTTTTTTTTACATTAATCCTATCGATTACGGAATAAAATTCCTTCTTCAGGGGTGACCAGTATCGAGTCATTTTTTTTTTTTTTTTTCATCAAAAATACTTTGAAACTTGAACGATACCACACACTTTACTTGACAGCGTGCCAGCGCATTTCTCGTTCGACACCGGTTTTGAATCCTAACCGCCAATTTTTAACAGCACGGCGATGACGTCGTACCACCAAGGACGTTTATCAAATTAACAAAGAAATAAGTTTCTTTATCCTTGTTTTTTGATGAAAAAAAAAAAAAAAAATGACTCAATACTGGTCACCCCTGAAGAAGGAATTTTATTCCGTAATCGATAGGATTAATGTAAAAAAAAAAAAAAAAATAATAAATTAATCTTGTATTGCTAATTTGGCTTATATTTCAATTATATATATATATATATATATATATATATATATATATATATATATATATATATATATATATAAACTATTTCTGATGACCGAAAAAACAAAAGAAATAAAAACAAATACAAAACCTACCATTGATTTTTTATGATAAGAGTGGAGAATTTCTTTCCAAATTTATTTTGAACAGTGGGGATTGTCTGACTTGCTATTTGCCCCTCCCCCCTACAACTTGAAATGGTTTGTTCGAAGGCTAGAAAAAGGCATTTTTTTTTTTTATTACTTGCTAACTTTTGTTAGACAGAATGTATATATTATATTTATTTATATAAAAAAAATATACAAATAAATACACACTGGTCTTTATTATCGAGTGGAGGATTCTATTTCTACGTTTTTCTAACGACCACATGTTAAAGTTCCTTCCAAGACATGTGGTCACTATGTTGGTTCAATGTGAATTTTGGGCAGGTGCTCGGCCACTGCATCCTCTTCTGTTTAAATTTCTACCACCCTTTCCCTACATGGCAACTGTAACATGTCTGTTTTACTTTTGCAAAATTAATTGAATAATGAGTACATACGAGGGTCGGAATAGAAAAGGGGGAAAAAGACATTGAAGAAGAAAAGGTTGAAATCACATATACATTCATTTTTCACATAGACAGTTTGTCAAAGAACAAAGGCAGAGCTACAAAAAAAGGGGTCCAAACCCTTTTCTCTCTTCATTGCTACGTGTCATTTTGGACTTTATGACAATGACGTTATATCCTGCCACGTAGCCCTAATACTAATCTTTTAACGTACTATGTCCTCTTTCCTGTCGTTCTGTAATAGTTTAATAATCAAACAAGAAAAATACCAACGCTATACTTGCTCAATGTCATCATACTTTTTCATGTTATATTCTTCAACAGAACTGTAAAATTACACATTACAGAAGCTCCTTGTCCGAACACCCAAAATAGGGTTAATTTTTCAAAATGGATTCCTTACAATAACAGAGTGGTCAAGGGAGATAATTGTTTGAAATCAGTCGCAGATCTTGGGAAGCCATATTAAAAGATAATTCTGTTTTTACTATTTCCGATATAATAGCTTCTTAATATTCCCATCACTCATGCCATTTGTCTTATCTCACTATTAATAACAGACTTTTGTCATCCAAGAACTTAACCAATTATAATTCAGCATTTCTCTCTTGATACGTTAGTGTCCATATTTGAGTTGATAATGTAATACTTTCTGCATGATGAAAACTATCTTCTAGAGTTCAAAACTTTCTGAAAGGGGAGGGGGGAAGAACTTCAAAAAAGGCATCCGAACCCAATCAGCTCAACTACCAAAGAGAAAGACGGCTCTTGTTTCCTATCTCTCACTTTGGACTTCTGTTCTTTTTTAATGGAAATCACTCTGGACAAGGCATGAAGCCACTTGATGTAATGAGCTAAAGGAGGAAAAAAATACTACTTCAAAGTCAAAAACTAGCCAGTGGTAAGTGTTAGATTGATAGATTCCGATCCCCAAAACAGCAATTTTTCCCCTTTGTCAGAAACATTTCTAATGGAATATGAGGACTAAAGGGCAAAGTAGGGGACGCGAGAGTTACGAGTTTGTCAAAGTAAACCCAAGATTTACTTTTTACTCTCCTTACTTCCTGTCCATGACGTCAGATCCTGACATGTAGCAGTGATTCTAATCTTTTAACTGCTAATGGAATTTTCACTTCTCGGCTTATTCTAACCTTAGGTTGAAAATACCGTTTTTAACATCATTTATGAACACCCACATCCAATATCGCTACAGCTGGGTTTATTTGCTAAATGGTACATCAACTTGTATCGGTTATTTAATGTTGCCGGAGCGAAGGTCTTGTATCACTCAGTGAAACGTAGCCAGTGATGTTTGAGGACATGCGTTGCATGGAGAGAAATAATAGGAGAATGATATGATGGATGTATAAGGTGAGTTTTAAAGGAAGATTAAATCTGGACAGTATAAGGAGATGTGTGCAGAACAGGAGACTTCGTTGGTATGGTCATGTTGAAGGAATGGATGAGGGTGATTTGGTTAGTAGAACAGTTGAGGTAACAGGGTCAGTTGGCAAGGGGAAATTCAAGGAAAACATGGGAGGAAATCATAAGAATTGATCTGAGAGTAAAAGAGATAAATAAAAACCAGGCAAAAGATAGATTAGTTTGGAAGTTAATCTCTAAAAGCCGTAAAACACATGCCAGCATGTAAAACGCACATTAAACCGAATATGATGATGATGGTATTGATGATGGTGATATTGATGATGGTGATGATGATGCAAGAGAAGTTAATTATAAACTATCTAATTACAATTTATTCTGATCAATTTAATTAACGCTAATTATAAAACAATATCTATAATTGGATGATGGAAAGCATTCATGATAGTCATCGCGCATAACAAGTGGCTTCATTGTTTGTTTGACTGTAAATCATAAGAAATAATAAGCGAGACTTGATAGCGTTACGGTTGGATGAATAACATGAATTTTTGCAACGTTAGCTTTCGAATTTTATATGCCATTTTTAATCGCTGTTGTTTAGGAAATAAAAAACTGAAAATATCAGAATAAAGCTAAAAAATATCCAGAAAATTAATTCGACACTAGAATAAAGACTAATATATATATATATATATATATATATGAACAAAGTTTTTGTGATATTGTCCCCGACTCGCTATGACTCCGTTTATCCTATTTAAAATATATATTATGATAAATAATATTTTAAATTCTTATCCACATACATGTTTCATCCTTTTCCGGGAATGATCAGTGTGGAAGATAATTGTTTTGCTGTCCGCACGATTCGAACCCCAGATCCAAGTCACCTTTTAACTTTTAAGTCTGAACCACTCAATCGATGCGGCAAACCTAACATTTTATTTATTCATACATGTATTACAGAAGATCAGAACAACATAGGTACTGCCGGCTGAAAATCCAACAAAGGGGAACAACACGTGGCCCCCTTTATGGATTCTCCTCAGCCTAATATATATATATATATATATATATATATATATATAAATATATATATATGTGTGTGTGTGTGTGTGTGTGTGTGACTGCAAGAGTTAGGAGTGGATGGAGTAAGTTTAGGGGCTTCTGCCATTACTAACCAGCAGAGCGTTACCATTGTTGACCAAAGGAAGAATCTATCGGGTGTGTGTACACAGTGAGATTTATGGAAGTGAAACCTGGCCAATGAGGATTGAGGACATGCGTTGCATGGAGAGAAACGATATGAGATTGATATGTTGGATGTGTAATGGGAGTCTTAAAGACAGGCTCAGTTCTGATGACCTCAGAGGAAGATTAAATCTAAACAGTATAGGGAGATGTGTGCAGAATTCAATTCATTTAATTTGGCAAAAAATAAAAACAAACATGCTTCAGTCGCCATGTAGGGAAAGGACAGTAGAAATTTACACAGAAGAGGATACAGTAGCCTAGCACCTGTCCAAATTCACCTTGAATTTCTGCATTGTTGGTGCATTTATTACATCTCTGGGGAGACTATTCCAAGGAAGAGTAGACTTCGATGGTATGGCCACGTTGAAAGAATGGATAAGAGTTCTTGGGTTAGTAGAGGTAGAATAATTGTGGTCGTAGGTTCAGTTCGCAGGTGAAGGCCAAGGAAAACATGTGAGGATAAATAAAGACCTGGCCAGAGATAGATTACTTTGGAAGTCAATTTCTTAAAGCCGTTCAAAAATGGACGTTAAACTGAATATTATATGATAATATATCTAAATGCATAAATGGCAAAGGTTTTTTTCTATCTTTCATAACTATATTAACACCAAAAGAGGTTAGGCTTATTTAATTGTAATGATACAAGAATATTTTGAAATGCAGTATATATAGTAATTTCCAAACTCCCTCAAACAAATCTCGATATTGCTCATTTGCATATTTATTTTTTAAAGATTCTAATACATTTCTAATTTGTATTGCCAAGTTTTCTTCTATATACACAATCGGTTTATCGATAGTACTATTATTATAATTATTAATAAAATTAATTAAAGAGATTTTATAAAAAAAAGGAAAGCGCTTTAAAACTTTTTTTTAGAATTTCATTTTCAAGGGAGATAATTTATACGAAAACTTCCAGCATTAACAAAACGTTAAATGTCGCTGAGATGTGGAGAACAGATGCTACACTTTGATCTTAGCCAAAAAAACTGTTTTTGTGACTCAGCGTTTTTAAATGAATGAAAAAACAAAAAAAAAACTTGATTTAATCGGAATATCTTTTCATGGGGGGGGGGGGGGTAGTGTAGAAAGAAACGGGTGACTCCGCGATCCAACAATTTCTCCGCATTCTTGAGATAAATAATAAAAATAACATTCAAACGCGTTATTTGGACCTTGACAGCGTACAGGCCCACAAGACATCTTTTCTGACCATGATGATGATGACTAAGTCGAAACTTCGGAGGAGGAGGAGGAGGAGAATAATAATAATAATAATAATAATAATAATAATAATAATAATAATAATGATAATAATGATAATAATAATAAAAATAATAATGATAATAATAATAATAATAAAAATAATAATGATAATAATAATAATAATAATAATAATAATAATAATAATAATAATAATGATAATAATAATAATAAACCAACAATGGGAGGGGGAGTATTTAAGGAGTTTCCTTTATCTTAAACGCGAGAATAAGTGCGAGATCACGCTCAACTGTAATGACAAATCTGGTTCTTTATTCAACAATATTAAGCTAAATATAGACCACATTACCACCCCTTAAGCCTAGCAGCTGTGCTCCAAAATTTATAATGATCCGTTAATTAGTTTAGGAGGGAATCTTGCACATATAAACATATAAACAGATACACACACACTGACCACCAAAAGGAGGAGGTAATGATTGGGAGCATAGTATCATATCAAACGCACCCATCCTTAAAGGAAGAGTTAATGCCTGGGAGGATGATATAACAACAGAATAGATAGTACACTACCCCCCCCCCACACACACACACACAAACGGAGATAATCATGGTATCATGAGGAACGAACATATACTATACTGCCCCCCCCCCAATAAAAGGAGGTAATACTTGGGAGGATCGCCTCCATATGAGTATGGTATCAAGGAAACAGAACAGATACTACACTACCCCCCCCCCCAAAAAAAAAGGAGATGGTAGTCCCTAGGAAGCTGGTCTCATTACACCAGAACAGATATTACATTATCCCCTCCCCCAAAGGAGAATGTAATACCTGGGATGATTACCCCACCTCCTTAAAAAGGGGGAGGTAATTCCTGTGAGGTCTGTCTTATGACATACAGAACCGACACTAGACTAATCACCCCCATTAAAAGATAATACAATAGATTATATCATTTTTTTTTCATTCATTTTAAAATGTCTAACCATAAAAAACATGTCTATGTTTACTTGGCCTTTTCGCTAAGATCAAAGTGTAGTATCTGTTCTCAGTATTGCAGCGACCTCAGGCGTTTTACTAAAGACGAAAATATTGCGTATATATTAGAAAATATAACAATGCAGAATTACAACTGTATATTAATTAATTAGAAGCTGTTTATAAAATAAATATGCAAATTAAGAAGACCTGAATGTGTTTGCGGTTTACTATATATACAGTATTTCAAACGTCTATTTTGTACGATAGAATTTAAAAAGCACAACCTGTTTTGATGCTGATAGAGTTGGGATAGATGGAAAAATCTTTTGCATGTATTCATTTAGATAATAAAGAACACTAATACTTCTAGACGACGACACCAACAACAACAACAAGAATCATAGTGATAAGAAATCTGATAAACTACCTCCACCCCCCAAAAGTGATGGCACCAGCCTCAGCTAATACCACAGAAAATGATCATGAAGGGTCAAGGAGGATGGAAAGATCGAAAGATAGGAAAGGCACTAACCAGACCTCTACTGAAAGGGTTTGGGGAGTACTGGGATCTTGGGGAAGCTTATTCCCACCAAAAATACCAGAGAAGACGACCAATGGTCGTTGCTAGCGAGAAATCGATGATAAGCGGATGTTGTGACTACACAAAATTATTTGCAATGACTATTGAAAGAGGTGGAGAGTACTGGAAATCTGGGGAGACTTATTGTCACTCAAACTCCAGGAACACCACCGGTTATTGTCTGTGAGCAATCACTGATGATGACCTGTGTCAGAACTCCGAGTGAGTAAATAATAATAATAATAATATATGAAAATAAAGAAACTTGTTAATTTTCTTTATTTTCATATATTATTATGGCATTTTTTCATTTAGATAATGGTGTCTATTTACTTCTTTCATGTCTGTGTGTATACTCTCACACACACACACACTGAACCGTTTTACATAACCTGATTGAACTTGAAATAACACTTACCATATCAGCACACAATAAGACTAAAGAACGCGTGTTTATTCTTTTTGTTTCTAGTCGACTTTAAATAAATCGCTTTTCGTGTGCTCCTCGAACTCAAACGAGTCGCCATTCGAACTCAAGAGCGAAATGCTTCTCACGCAAAATACATTTTCGCCTCTAATTTATTTCGCTCCCATGTTGAGAAAACAAGAAAGTCATTAGTCATGAAAAGCAAGTCAAATTCAAAGCGTGATTTATCAAGAGTTCATTGAGAAACCACAAAGTGTTGGGTGATTTATGCGTTCGTCGGCGTTCAAACGGCTGACCCCAATATCGTCTATGATAGCGTCAAGGGTCACCTCAGATGACAAAAAACGCAGAGGTTCAGTAGCTTTTCCGCTATAAAGTGATATTCAACAGTTGGTTGCCTCCCCACAAAGGGGCAAATATGACACAGGAACAAGTTACACTGTCTGTTACGTACGACACGTTTCAAGACTCCAAGCATAGTTTTGGGACACAATTGCCATTTTAGGTCAATTTTCAAAACAGATAATGTATAAGTGTTATACCATTTTTCTAAACCAAAATTTCACGAGGAATCCAATAAAACAAAAACGAATACAAAATTTTGATGGGAAACCATGTTTTCAAGCAATTCTTTCATGACGGCCGGAATCGCACTTCCCGTTTTTTTGTCCCAAGGAACGTATCCTGCAGATTGCGAAACTATTTAAGAAAATTACTCAAAACCTATCAATCATAAGGTATCATGAGGGTATTCCTTGACTTCAAACAATACGATGGAGCTGTGAAGTGTTACTTCTATACATCCAACCTATACTGCCTACCATGACATATAAATCCTTCACAAGGGAAACCCTCAAAGCAAAAATGAAGGGTGAGTCACTTAGTTTTCAACCCTGTTGGAGGGAATAGTTGTGGAAACCTATCAGAAGTGATATGACCACTTTGTTAGCACATAATTTGGTATCAACTGTGAAAAATACTGCTGGGGGACAAATTTGGAGAAAAAAAATATTACTGTAAAAAAAAATGTACGTCTTCAATTTGGCCCAAATCAAAAATTCCTGATATACAAGTTGTTCAGATTGATATTTGTGACAAGTTGTATAGAAGGGATTTTTGATTTTTCGAAAATTGAAGGCAGGTTTTTTTTTTTACAGAAAAAATTATTTTCGGCTTCACTTTTCACCCGGTCAAACAAAACGTGCAATATTTTGGGAACCGCTAGCCGGTTGCTGCTGTTCTAAAGCTTAAATGAAAGCTAACTGATCAAGGTTACTGAGAAATGACCATAGGGACAGTGTTTGCTTCGTTTGTCATCATTTTAGAGGGATCTTTGCCAAAAAGACGCATTTTTTGACCAAAATCGGGAAAAAATTGTCACAGCCTGTAATTGAGGAGAATGGGTAAAATTCGAAGAGAGTTCTATGAGCAGCGTTTTTTTTTGCACAAATGCAATTTTATACTATTGTTGAACGAAAATGATTATTTACTTCCCTTAGTTTCATGTCTAAAAGTGATTTTTGGCTCTTCTTTGTGGTGAGGTAACAAAAATTGTCACTAAAATATCTCCATTTTAGGCCTTTTTTTCAGTTATATCGTTTTTTTTCCGGTTGAAAACAGGTATATTAACCATATAAACCTATGATTTTCTGAAAGACAATTTAGTTTTGCCTCACATATCACAAGAATAGCTTTGTAGATCATTGTGTGACTGATCAGTGATTTTTGACTTCAATTGTCCCAAAACTATGCTTGGAGACTTAAAACGGGTCGTACTGAAGGCAGGAATAAAAATCATCTCAGCTCAGTCAGAACTTGCTCACGTTAGGGACACGACAGGGACCAACCATTGATCTTGACCTACTTTTAGTGCAAAAGAGAACACGATACTAAAAGAATACCCGTCCTAGGACGAGTAAAATTACCCCCCCCCCAAAAAAAAAGAACAGTTTTGCACTACTTTTATGTCCTCTTACGAAGATTAAAATCAACATATGATGATACGAAACCTTATGTCTAGAATCCTTATTCCAATTTTGATCAAAATTCATTACATAATTTTGATTCTAAAAAATGTCTAAAATTTTGATCTTAAGAAATTTAAATTCAGGGGATCTGGCTTAATTGGTGCCTATTTTTTATGGATTAAATTCAATGCAAATCTAGAAATATTTTAATTTTCAAATGGAAGGTTATATTCATATTATGACCCCTAAAAACCCTTTAAAATACTCCAAGGAACTGAAAGTTGAGAAATATTTATTAATTGATGTCTAATACATATTGTTAAAATTTATTAAAATTATTAAAATTAATTGATGTCTAATACCTATTGTTAAAATTTATTAAAATTATTAAAATTGATGTCTAATACCTATTGTTAAAATTTATTAAAATTAATTGATGTCTAATACCTATTGTTAAAATGTATTAAAATTATTAAAATTGATGTCTAATACCTATTGTTAAAATTATTAAAATTAATTGATGTCTAATACCTATTGTTAAAATGTATTAAAATTATTAAAATTGATGTCTAATACCTATTGTTAAAATTTATTAAAATTATTAAAATTGATGTCTAATACGTATTGCTAAAATTATTCAAATTGATTGATGTCTAATACCTATTATTAACATTATTAAAATTAATTGATGTCTAATACCTATTGTTAAAATTAATTAAAATCATTAAAATTAATTGATGTCTAATACCTATTATTAAAATTAATGTCTAATACCTATTGTTAAAATTTATTAAAATTATTAAAATTAATTGATGTCTAATACCTATTGTTAAAATTTATTAAAATTGATGTCTAATACCTATTGTTAAAATTTATTAAAATTATTAAAATTGATGTCTAATACCTATTGTTAAAATTTATTAAAATTATTAAAATTGATGTCTAATACGTATTGCTAAAATTATTCAAATTGATTGATGTCTAATACCTATTATTAACATTATTAAAATTAATTGATGTCTAATACCTATTGTTAAAATTAATTAAAATCATTAAAATTAATTGATGTCTAATACCTATTATTAAAATTAATGTCTAATACCTATTGTTAAAATTTATTAAAATTATTAAAATTAATTGATGTCTAATACCTATTGTTAAAATTGATTAAAATCATTAAAATTAATTGATGTCTAATACCTATTATTAAAATTGATGTCTAATACCTATTGTTAAAATTTATTAAAATTATTAAAATTGATGTCTAATACCTATTGTTAAAATTTATTAAAATTATTAAAATTGATGTCTAATACGTATTGCTAAAATTATTCAAATTGATTGATGTCTAATACCTATTATTAACATTATTAAAATTAATTGATGTCTAATACCTATTGTTAAAATTTATTAAAATCATTAAAATTAATTGATGTCTAATACCTATTATTAAAATTAATGTCTAATACCTATTGTTAAAATTTATTAAAATTATTAAAATTAATTGATGTCTAATACCTATTGTTAAAATTTATTAAAATTATTAAAATTAATTGATGTCTAATACCTATTATTAAAATTAATTAATGTCTAATACCTATTGTTAAAATTTATTAAAATTATTAAAATTAATTGATGTCTAATACCTATTGTTAAAATTTATTAAAATTATTAAAATTGATGTCTAATACGTATTGCTAAAATTATTCAAATTGATTGATGTCTAATACCTATTATTAAAATTATTAAAATTAATTGATGTCTAATACCTATTGTTAAAATTAATTGATGTCTAATACCTATTGTTAAAATTAATTGATGTCTAATACCTATTGTTAAAATTAATTGATGTCTAATACCTATTGTTAAAATTTATTAAAATTATTAAAATTAATTGATGTCTAATACCTATTGTTAAAATTTATTAAAATTATTAAAATTAATTGATGTCTAATACCTATTTTTAAAATTTATTAAAATTATTAAAATTGATGTCTAATACGTATTGCTAAAATTATTCAAATTGATTGATGTCTAATACCTATTATTAAAATTATTAAAATTAATTGATGTCTAATACCTATTGTTAAAATTTATTAAAATTATTAAAATTAATTGATGTCTAATACCTATTGTTAAAATTTATTAAAATTATTAAAATTGATGTCTAATACGTATTGCTAAAATTATTCAAATTGATTGATGACTAATACCTATTATTAAAATTATTAAAATTAATTGATGTCTAATACCTATTGTTAAAATTTATTAAAATTATTAAAATTAATTGATGTCTAATACCTATTGTTAAAATTTATTAAAATTATTAAAATTAATTGATGTCTAATACCTATTGTTAAAATTTATTAAAATTATTAAAATTGATGTCTAATACGTATTGCTAAAATTATTCAAATTGATTGATGTCTAATACCTATTATTAAAATTATTAAAATTAATTGATGTCTAATACCTATTGTTAAAATTTATTAAAATTATTAAAATTAATTGATGTCTAATACCTATTATTAAAATTACTTGATGTCTAATACCTATTGTTAAAATTTATTAAAATTATTAAAATTAATTGATGTCTAATACCTATTGTTAAAATTAATTGATGTCTAATACCTATTGTTAAAATTTATTAAAATTATTAAAATTAATTGATGTCTAATACCTATTGTTAAAATTAATTGATGTCTAATACCTATTGTTAAAATTTATTAAAATTATTAAAATTAATTGATGTCTAATACCTATTATTAAAATTAATTAATGTCTAATACCTATTGTTAAAATTTATTAAAATTATTAAAATTAATTGATGTCTAATACCTATTGTTAAAATTTATTAAAATTATTAAAATTAATTGATGTCTAATACCTATTGTTAAAATTTATTAAAATTATTAAAATTAATTGATGTCTAATACCTATTGTTAAAATTAACTGATCTCTAATACCTATTGTTAAAATTTATTAAAATTATTAAAATTAATTGATGTCTAATACCTATTTTTAAAATTTCACAAAAATCAGAGATATCTGAATTTCCATGAAGGGCATCTTTTTACACTCTTTGCATAAAAATAAAATTAAACTAAATATGGCTCACATTACACCTAGCAGCTGTGTTCCACAATTCATAATGATCGGTTAATTAGTTTAAGAGTACACACAGGGTGTTGCAGCAAAATCAGACACTTGACAAAAAATAAACGAAATACCAGGAGATGCTGAGGAGAATCGTAAAACCTTGGATGGACGAGATCGCCGCCGCCGTTACGTCTTCCGACAGGGCTCCACTCTTGCACACAAGACCAAGACAACACAGGCATGGCTGCTGACAATGTTCCTCATCACTTGTCGCCGGACCTGTGACCGCCCTCCTTATCCTATTGCAATCCCCATGACTATTTCTTCTTAGTCGTGATCGAGGCCAAGACCAACAAGCACGCCCACAGCATGGTCAACTCTCTTAAGGCTGCTATCGTGGAGGCGTTTGCCACTACAGACAAGGACATGGTCACCAAAGCATGCGACTCATTTTGCGCCCGCCTTGAGATGGTCGTCGTCTCTGGTGCCGGAATTTACATAAAAAAATAATGTAGTATGAAACTAACAGTTGCTAAATAAACTGTCGGGTCTCTGCATATACAAATTTTGTTTTTATTGCCTATTTCGTTTTCTTTTAGTCAAGTATAATATTTTCATGCAACACCCTGTGTGTGTGTGATTGTATATATATATATATATATATATTTTTTTTTTTTTTCATATGCATACACACTAGCAGGACTCGTGGGAACCCAAGAAACTCCTGTTTCTAACCCTGACCTCATTCGTACTATTTTTATTATTATTTTTTTAAATTTCATTAATCATCAATTTTCAAATTATAAACAAAATAAAGTAAACCGTCGTCTTTTCTGTTTGTTTAAAGGCTGCAAAATCACATTCGAATTGTCTTTTCTATTGGTTGATAAACTTTAATTCTCGCCATAAATTATTTTGGAATTGACAGTTTAAATTAAAGGCTTCGAAATTTTCCACGGCCACAGTAAACATTGCTGTGTCGGGCTGGCATGAATATGTCTGCATTAATAAAACTACAACTTCGATAAAAAAATAAATATACACATTCATTTTTTTTTTTATTATTTAATTACTACGAGCAGGAAGACCTGACGTTGCCCGGGATTGAATGAGGATCACTACTATGTACTTTTTCCACTATGCTCATATCATCATATTAATTTATTTGGTGTTACTGCTCCCCCCCCCCTCCTCCTCTCCCCCCCCCCCCCGAATAAGAAGCTTAAATGTCGAAACATTCTCTGAATTAGTGTCTTATACATATAGTTTACATTTCATTAAAATCAGATATACGTATTTGAAGTTTTTAGGGGGTTATGTCCCCATGGGCTAGTCAGATGTGGGAGCACATAGATATTCGGCACATAGAGGTTAACAGAGATTCAGGACAACTTCCATTGTTTTCCCCAGAAAACTTTATACAGATAATTTAAATTTCATAAAAATAGGACATATTTGAAGTTTTAAGACGGTTATGCCTTCATAGCTCCCTTAGGGGTGCACTCAGAGATTTGGGACCACTTCCATTGTTTTCCTCGGTTAATTTTACAAAAGAATACACTTTTAGATTGTATGTAGATTCACTAACCTTTGTTTCTATAGGGAACACACAAACATCACACACATTAAGTTTTATAAAATTACATAAAAGATTATCTCCCTTGGGCATCTCTTATCTTAATAATCTCATTTCAACATTTAAGATCGCACAGCATTTAATAATATGATTATACAGATCAAATTCTCTTAAATATTTCAGAAAAGTTTTTAATTTCAACAAAGTAGTCAATTTATGTACACGGTGTTTGTACACACAATCTAATAGGGGGGGGGGGATCTCTATAACTCCTTTTGTTAATGTCATATGAGTTACGGCCCTTGGTTTTGAGAATTGCCACCAGGTCTGGTATCTATAAAAGGCTGGTGGCCATGTTGGATTGGATGAGAAATAAAGGAATGTTAGAGCAGAAGGACGGTTATACTAAAAAGGGCTGTTAAACTGGAAAGAGATGAACAAAGGATAGGATTGAGTTACAATATTTAACATTGTCCATCTGCAAGGAGGACAAATTGTCTTTCTTGCAGATGAAGAAATGAGGGCTTGTCCATTAACATGGAAATCCACTAAAATCAAAAGAGTGGTTAAATCAACATTAGCTGCAGAGACCCTATCACCTTTCTCACAGAAAAGACGCTGCTAGTCTTTCTCTACTCTATCGTTATTTTCGTGTAAAATGCTCAACTAAGCCCCAATTTCTGGTTCCTCCCTGTAAGACATTCACAGCAAGAACTCGTCTTCTTACCACAACCGAAAAGAACTTTCCTTTTTCCCTTCATGTACTTTGTGTCAGACGGAATTTCCATCAACAGAGTTTCTTTCCAAGAACTTTTTGTCTGTGGAACACATTACTCTGGGACTGCTTTCCTGGGGGCTACGACAAGGCCGTCTTCAAATCTAATGTCAACAAATACTTGTCTTAAACCGTCCCCATAAATAATCAAATTTTGTTCTTTTCATTCATCATTTTCAATCCTCTCATAATATTATTCATCATTCAGCAATCTATCCATCTCATTAACCCTTATCCTCGAGTGGCTTTTGGCCTTGACAAGTGATGACTCATTAGTGTAACAAAATTTTTAAAACCTCACGATCACATCAATTCTCGCCAAAACAATATTCGCATAATTTCGATTATTTGGACTATTGTTCTCATCTTGAGTGTTATCATCACAACGTTTCGGTCGCTGTAACCTCCGGCCTTCTTCAGGTGTTTCTTTTCAAAATCGGAAATATTTCTGTCGAACACGGGAATCTGGACTATATCCACTTCACCATGGCACAGTAGATATAGTACTAAGTAAAATTCTGTTCTCAGTGATAGTCTTCTGAAGGTTGAAGGTTCAATCCTCGGTGCGGGCGATATGAAGAATTGCGTATTAATGAAGACTTCTCCCAGTCATGGCTGACAGAACGAGAGCATGCTACACCCGTGGATTAAATAAAGGGTTCTGTTCGAAATTCCGTCCAGATTCCCGAGTTCGATGAGATACAACTGAAGAAGGCTGGAGGTTACAGCGGCCGAAACGTTGTGATGATAACACTCAAGATGAGAACAGTGGTCTGAAGTATACAAATAATCAATCCTCATCTCAAAAATTCAGAAACAATATTCACATATTTAATTTTTTTTAATTTCTACCTTTTACATTTCTCACCTTAAAGATAAATTTAACTTTCAAATTTATATTTTGAAAAAAAAAAAAAAAAAAAAAAAAGAAAAAAAAGTAATATTTTGGCAAATAAAAAAAAAAAAAAAAAAAAGTAATATTTTGGCAAATGAACAAAAAAAAAAAAAAAAGTAATATTTTGACAAATAAACAAATAAACAAAAAAAAAGAGTAATATTTTGACAAATAAACAAATAAACAAAAAAAAACAAAACACCCGGTTAATGCCTAGCAGGTACAGCTAGTATTTCATAAAAGGTTTAATTTTCACCAAAACAGGTAGTTCATTTATACTAGCAAATATATGTCCCCTCTGGTCACATACTTTTTGCTAGTATATAAAATGCAAGTGTAATGCCTGGGAGAAGGGTAGATTGAGGAACGAACGTATTCATATACTATAGTACCTCCATCCCTCAAAAGAGGAGGTAATGCCTGGAATAATGGTCTCATGGCAACAGAACAGATACTACAGTACCCCCAAAGGACGAGGTACTGCCTGAGAGAGTGGTCTCATGACAACAGAACAGATACTACACTACTCCCTCCAAGGAGGAGATAATACCTGGAAGGATGGTCTTATGGCAACAGAACAGATACTACACTACCCTCAAAAGAGGAGATACTGCCTGGGAGAATGGCCTCATGACAACAGAACAGATCCCCCCCCCCCCCCGATACTATTTAAGACTATTGTACATTGTACAATAGTCATAAATAGTAGAGGTTCAGCTTCAGACATAAACCAAAACTCCATTATTAATAGATGCACTCGCCAATAGACTTGCGTGAATGATCTGGAATAAAGTGGAGCACGATTGAGCAAGAGAAGAGGGGGGGGGTGTCTTCTCTCGGTCCCGTCAAGTGTTTAATGAGATTTCACATCAATTCTCCGCAGTCGGAGAAAGGAAGTTGCAAAATATTTCCGCTCTCATAACGTTGCCTTTCCTTGCCGGGTTGCTGAAAATGTGCCGTTGCGCCAACCACTGACCAATGCTGAATCAAGATTGATTTTTTTTTTGGCTTGTCTTTCATACGGATTTAACTTCATCAAGATATTCGCTTTATTTATTCTTCAAAGCTGCCGAAATGCTGATACGGTTTCACAAAAAGTTATGGTCTTCTAGCATTATAGTCATCAAAACAAATCTTCCATCTTTGTAATTAATTCACGCTAATGTACACAAAATGCCCGTCAAAAACGATGGAGGAGACAACAACAACAAAAAAAATCATGCTTCACCAGTGTTCGCACTATCTATTTATCTAGATATATTACTAAAATATTCATATAAAATTATAGAATCAAACCCGGTTATTAAAGTCGAGTGCCACCTGTTCCAGGACTATTCTATAGAATTAGTACTTCTTAGTAACTCTGTGTGTGTAACTTGACAAAAATGTGTATTTTGAAGATGGGCAGAAACAATTGTTTGAAATAAAAATGTTTTGAAACAAATTTGGAACATTTATCAAATTATTATATATGGAACATCCAAGATGAGAACAGTAGTTCGAATAATCCAAATAATACAAATTATTATATATGAAACATCCAAGATGAGAACAGTAGTTCGAATAATCCAAATAATACAAATTATTATATATGGAACATCCAAGATGAGAACAGTAGTTCGAATAATCCAAATAATACAAATTATTATATATGGAACATCCAAGATGAGAACAGTAGTTCGAATAATCCAAATAATACAAATTATTATATATGGAACATCCAAGATGAGAACAGTAGTTCGAATAATCCAAATAATACAAATTATTATATATGGAACATCCAAGATGAGAACAGTAGTTCGAATAATCCAAATAATACAAATTATTATATATGGAACATCCAAGATGAGAACAGTAGTTCGAATAATCCAAATACAAATTATTAATCCTTATCTAAAAAAATTCCGAAACATAAAATATTTTTGTGATGAAAAAACAAAAAAACACAAAAAAAAACGTTGGTTATTTGTTCAATGTTTCATTGGTTTGTTTAAAGCTCGCATTTTTCCCTCTGTCATTTTTGATGGAACGGATACTACATTATATTTGTCAGTATCATTTACAGTCGATTTCATGGCTGACAAATTGAGGAGAAAGAAACAGTGAAAAGAGTTCACAAATAAAGCCCTCAAAATAAATCACACAAAAAGGATAATTATGCGATGACGGGGAGGAGCAGCCGACCAGAAGGAGGCAACGACCCCGGTGTATTAAACAATGGGGATGGCATCAAGTCCAAAGAAAGACGCCTCACTCGTAGAAGCATATTTCATCATCATCATTGGCTTAACGTCCGTTTTACATGCTGGCATGTGTTGGACGGCTTTAAGAAATTGACTTCCAAACTAACCTATCTCTGGCCAGGTTTTTATTTATCCCTCTTTCTCTTAAGTCTATTGTTATCACTTCCTCCCATGTTTTCCATGGTCTACCCCCTGCCAACTGACCTGCTACCTCAACTGTTCTACATTTACTAATCCATGAACTCTCATCCATTATTTCAACGTGGCCATATAACACAATTCCCTATACTATCCAGATTTAATTTACATCACACATCCATAAAGTCGTAATTCTTTGCGCGTATCTATAATGGGTTTCCTCCTGTGAACTGACCCTTCTACCTCAACTGTTCTACACCTACCAACTCAAGCACTATCATCCATTCTATCATCATCATCATCATCATATTCGGTTTAACGTCCGTCTTACATGCTGGCATGTGTTGGGCGACTTTTAGAAATTGACTTCCAAACTAACCTATCTCTGGCCAGGTTTTTATTTATCCCTCTTTCTCTGAAGTCCATTCTTATCACTTCCTCCCATGTTTTCTTTAGCCTTCCTTTTTTTCACTTACATTTTGTCATATTAAAAAAAAAGAAAAAAAAAAAGAGTATTCTTTGTTTTCCTTAAAAAAAAAAAAATTAAAAAAAAAAAAAAAGTAATCCTAAGTAGGATTGAAACCGCACACTCGGCATTGTTAGTCGGAGTCTCTCCCAACTAAGCAATTGGAATATTTGTTTAGTTGTTTTTTTAAATAACACTCATATTTCTATTTCTCGTGCAAAATGTTGGAAAAGGGCCCCGTAACTTCCTTAAAAGGACCCGTAGAGTGTCAGGACTAATCCCATCATGTTCCTCGGAGAATTCTACACATGTATAAACTTTAATATTTTACGAACACTCCCGTCTGTCTTTCTATAAATGGACAAACACACATACACAGACGTTCTCTTTTATTATATAGACTAGACCCTCCGGGCCAAGACAGTTTGTCATATATATATATATATATATATATATATATATATATATATATATATATATATATATACGTCTAATTTGTGAATGAGGTATAATAGATCTTTCGTAGCACTTGGACTTTCACCAAAAGATTGGAGAAGACAATTGATGGTGTATACACCAGAATGCTAAGAGACAACATCCGACGAGAGAGAAACCCTACGGACACCTCCCTCAGATTTCAACCCTGATCAGAGAGAGAAGAACCAGATTTGCTGGAGGGTTAAAGATTAAATCATCAGCGATGTTCTTCTGTGGATGCCAAAATAGAGATGTGGCTCAGTGAGGAGACTGCACAGAACCTACACCAAGCAACTAGCAAGTGGCTCATAATGCACCTATGAAGACCTACCAGGTGTGATGGAGGATAGAACAAGATAGCGTGAGAGAGTAAGGAGGATCCGTGACACTACCACGACTAGATGATGATGATGATATATACACAGGCCAAAATTCTTGTATATATTAAATAGTTTTTAGTGCCAATACATAGTTAAAACAAAATGAATTGTTTTGAACTCTTAAAAGAATTTCAAACGCTATCGATAATGTTTAAGCATTCATTTTTTTTTTTATTATCGCTTATGTTTGAAGTCATGTTTTGAAACATGATGTAAATCATAAAGCTATGACGTCACGCCAAAACGATAATTATTTTGTTACGGTAATGTTTTAAGCTCTATTTATGAGAATAGCCAAGATATTCGTTTAATAAAATTGTGACTGGCGGACAGACAGACAGACAGACAGACAGACAGACAGACAGACAGACAGACGCAGAAAGTGGCAAGATACTTGTTCACATTAGTTTTAAATTTCTGCATGTTGTTCCAGTCGGGGAAACGTGGAGCAGGGAGGGAGTTCTAAATGCGAAAGGTTTTTCCATCTATCCTAACGATATTAGACCATCTTTACACGGACTACCTTCTCTGTTTGAGATGGGGGGGGGTAATTTACTATTTGTTCTGGTGTCATTATATCAATATCATCCTCCCAGGCATCGACTCCTCCGGTTTTTTTTGGGGGGGGGGGGGGGGCGTTCGTTAAAATACTATGCTCTCAGTCATTACCCCCTCCTTTGGGGGTCAGTGTGTAGAACATGTACATACATAAAATATGTATATACATATTTTATGTATGTACATATACAAACATATTTTTGCTAATATATGTATATACATAGAAACATATTGGCTTAGAAGCATCACAACCGTGCCGCCGAACTTCCTTTCTGACATAAGTCCCAAACCAGACCGGTGTAAAACGGAAAATGTCGTCTGTATATCAACAAATAAGAAAAGCAAAATTAATTTCAATATTATTTTTTTATTAAAACTAAATCGTTAAATTCTTGGAAAGTTTTTACCTAAGCCTAATCAGACAAATCGGATTTTTAGAAATCCATTCTTAACATGGAGAGGACGGGTGGAGCGGTGCTTTTGTTAACTATTCTGTAATTTCACCGACATTTTTTGAGCCGTAAAATAAAATTAAATGAAAATAAGTTTGTCGCCACAGAATCTTTTTTTTTTCTTCTAAAAATACGATAGGTACGATGCCGCCCCCCCCGCCCCGCCCCCCTCTCCATATTCAGAGTGGATTTTCAAAAATCCGATTTGTGTGATAACCAACGTTTTAGTTTTAATCAACAAATATTTATGACCAAAAATATACAGACGGCATTTTCCGCACTACACCGGTCTGGTTAGGGACTCAAGTTAGACCGGAAGTTCGCCGGCAAGGTTGTGATGCTTCTAAACCAACATATTTGTAGTACGATCACAATAAAACATCAAACGCGTATCTGTCAGATAATAACGGTCCTCATTCGAGAATGGAGAGAATAGCGGTTAGACGGAATGAGCGATAGTGTGGAAATTTCGGTATATTTTCTAGTAAGTCATGGGTTGCTTCCCTTTATTTGAAACCGTTTGAGGGTGAAGGCTTTCAGTTTTTGCTTACGTGCCAGGTTGAAGGTCACATGGATTATTTTGCGTAGGAGTTGGGTTAGGTTGAAGCCATTTTGTGTCACGTGGTTTCTATTTTTAGAAATGATGCATTAGTTCTGTCTCGATTTGATATCGGCGCGAAGTTTAATCAGAACAGACTTGGGCGCCGGAGTCGACACCTGTTAAAACTGTTTCTCCGTCCATAGATGGCACGTTAAATTTTGAGAAGAATTTCTACTTGAAGAAATTTAAGAAATAGAGTATCTCTTGGCAAGAATTGCCTTTTATGTATGAAATATTCTTCCTTCGGTCAACGAATATTTCCCTTTGAAGATGTTTCAGGTCAGAAACTTGGAATGAAGAATTATGGAGAATTTAAACGAGATAAAAATATCTCCGGGCACGAAATTGCCTATGTTGAAGAGCTTAGCTCCCGGGAATTGAAATACTTTGCCGTTGAGAAGATTCTAAATCAGAGATTAAGAATCGTAAAGTGTGATCGTCCTTGCAACACAGATCGATTTGAAAGAGATAACTTTGAAAATTGGATCCTCACATGATCGCGTGTGAAGCTATTTGGGACAAACTGTGAAAAAATCAAGTATTATGTTTATCTGAAATTTGGACTGTTCTAGAGACGTATTTCTTACGTTGGGTTTGCTATAAGAAAATTATAGAAGAAAAGAAAAGAAAAAAGGAACTTTGTGACAGACGTTTGATAAAATAAAATAAAAAGGTTATTTTACCATGGAAATTATGTCGGCCTTCAGCACGGTTTGTCAATTTTATTACTTTTGATTGTAACTTTGGTGTAAAGAAAGAAAAGAGACTATTTGATTTTTAAGATTGTGTATATTTTTGTTGTATCTAACTTTAATGTTAAGAAATCCTGATGTTGTATTTTTTTGATTTTTATTTTTTTTGTACGTTATCTAGGAATAATTTATTTATTCCAGCTCTGGAAAAAAAGCAGTCCAAGCTACCTTTTTTTTGTAAATAAAACTTTATTTTAACTTTTATGAACATCTTGTACTTGTCCATTCCTTCTCTCTTGTTATAATTTTTTTTGTGATAATTCTCCTAGGTAACATGACTTTTGTTTAGAGTGGTTTTCGTTAACGCCCACGAAAAATCCGAAAATAGAACTGGTGGAATGATTGACAGGTCCAGATTTAAATTGTAACCTCGAGGAAAAACATAAGTTAAAAATCTGACATCATTTCTCTGGAAGGGTATTGTGGCGTCTGGTTTCTGTCAGCTTTCAGAGCGAGAGATCGCATGAAGCAAGCGTTTGTCCCAGCACCGGTGCAGATGGGGATGGGACGAATCATGAATAGAGTCTCATTAGTCTGTTTGTTTGTCTGTCTCACTTGGTAGAAAAGGACCAATCATAATCGATTTTCGAAACACCCTGTAAAATCTCGCTACAATATTTTCGTTTGAGGCCAAGTGAAACAAACCATCGTTGATAAAATCTAACGAGTTTCTCATGCAATTATTGATGGAAAAACTAATTTTAAATTATTTGATGTATTGTCTTCTTTCACACGTAAGAATATTTATATTAATTAGAATTTGGGGGGAAGACAACAGCTTAAAACATTTTAGAATCTATTGATTTATACAACTAGTTGTATTTACCCTGCACGCTCGACTGGAGACACATTGTTGGGTGGGTAAGGGCTTAGAAAAAGATAATTCAAAATATAGTCATGTTTACAGATAGGCAAGAAACACACACAAGATCTTTTTCTGATAGTTTTAATTATTATATATATATATATTTTTTTTTTTATTTATACAAACATTATTGGTCAGCCATGTTTCAGCTACGATCTCTTGAGAGAACCAGCTTCTTCAGACCTTTAGAAAAAAAACATGCATAGTACATGTATATACATATTTTTACTAGTACATCTTCAGGTGTATCTTATCAAACTCGGGAATCTTTGTGTTGAGCACGGGAATCTGCACGGAATTTTGAACAGAACCCTTTATTTAATCCATGGGGGTAGCATGCTCTTGTTCCGTCAGCCATGACTGGGAGAAGTCTTCAGTAATTCGCAATTCCTAATATCCGCAAGGACCTGTGGTGTAACGGATAAAGTGCTAAGTAAAATTCAGTTCTAGGTGAAGTCTTCTGAAGGTTGACGGTTCAATCCTCAGAGCGGACGATACTAGGAATTGCGAATTACTGAAGACTTCTACTGACGGAACGAGAGCATGCTACCCCCGTGGATTGAATAAAGGGTTCCGTTCGAAATTTTGTGCAGATTTCCCGAGTTTGACAAAATACACCTATAGACGGTCGGAGTTTACATCGTCTGAAGTGTTGTGAGAATAAAACTGAAGCGTTGTGAGAATGACACTGAAGTGTTGTGAGAATAACACTGAAGCGTTGTGAGAATAACACTGAAGTGTTGTGAGAATAACACTGAAGCGTTGTGAGAATGACACTGAAGTGTTGTGAGAATGACACTGAAGTGTTGTGAGAATAACACTGAAGCGTTGTGAGAATAACACTGAAGCGTTGTGAGAATAACACTGAAGCGTTGTGAGAATAACACTGAAGTGTTGTGAGAATAACACTGAAGTGTTGTGAGAATAATCTAAACTAAAGCATTTTGTTTCTATTTTTTATTTGTTTTGACTCACCAATACATGTATAAACCATTATGCACCCGTGTCGTCAATATACTTGCTTGTCTGTGGATGCAATCACTCGGATGCCGATGTTTAATTTTTAATAAAAGTGTATTACAATAAGTAAACATCAGAAAGACAGATTACTTTCGTACGAGCGAGAAAGAGAGAGATAAAGGGAGAGGGGTGAGAGAGAGGGAGAAAGAAAGATAGAGAGAAAAAGAGAGAGAAAGAGAAAGAGAAAGAGAAAGAGAAAGAGAGAGACAAAGAGAGAGAGAGAGACAAAGAGAGAGAGAGAGACAAAGAGAGAGAGAGAGACAAAGAGAGAGAGAGAGACAAAGAGAGAGAGAGAGACAAAGAGAGAGAGAGAGACAAAGAGAGAGAGAGAGACAAAGAGAGAGAGAGACAAAGAGAGAGAGAGAGACAAAGAGAGAGAGAGAGACAAAGAGAGAGAGAGAGAGAGACAAAGAGAGAGAGAGAGAGACAAAGAGAGAGAGAGAGACAAAGAGAGAGAGAGAGAGACAAAGAGAGAGAGAGAGAGAGACAAAGAGAGAGAGAGAGAGAGACAAAGAGAGAGAGAGACAAAGAGAGAGAGAGAGAGAGACAAAGAGAGAGAGAGACAAAGAGAGAGAGAGAGAGACAAAGAGAGAGAGAGAGAAAGAGAGAGAGAGAGAAAGAGAGACAAAGAGAAAGAGAGACAAAGAGAAAGATAGAGAGAAAGAGAGACAAAGAGAAAGATAGAGAGAAAGAGAGAGAAAGAGAAAGATAGAGAGAAAGAGAGAGAAAGAGAGAGAGAGACAAAGAGAGAGAGACAAAGAGAGAGCAGTAACCGAATAATCCAAATTATACAAATGCTTTTGATTATACGAGCTGCAAGAAGGACTGACATGTATATTTGAAAGGAAAAAGAAAACCCTAAAAGAATTGGTATGGTTTGGTAGTTTTGTTTTACGGCATATCAACCCTTTTTGGGTTATTTAATGCCGAATCTGGTCATTATAGTAAAAGTTTTTATGCTTCAAGTTCTTTATATCTTCAAATGTTTAATCATCGTTTTTGGTTTGGTAGTTTTGTTTTACGGCATATCAACCCTTTTTGGGTTATTTAATGCCGAATCTGGTCATTATAGTAAAAGATTTATGCTTCAAGTTCTAAAAATAAAATAAAAAAGGGGAGGGAGAAAGGGAGAGGGGCTGTTGTTTTTGTTTTTGGTTTTGTAGAACATAATTAAGTTTTACAAAAAAAAAAAAAAAGAAGAAAAACAAAAAACGTCAATGTAGGTGAATTTCGTCTCAGGGAGCCACAGGGCAGCCTGATCTGGTATCACCAGTAAAAGAATTGGAAATCCCAAATGATTTCATGCTGTCATTATTATTAACTTTTACAAGCGCTATTATTAGAAAGACAACAACAACAACAACAACAAAAGCAGCAACAAAAAAAAGGAATTTGAATAACTTGAATATCACATTTTATAACTATCCTAATTCACCTACGACTTATTTTGACTTGACTAATTTAAAAATTAGTTTATACATACTTTTTAGAGCTAAATATTTTAGCTCATGAACTATGCTTGTTTTATTTTTGTTTTTTAATATTTCAAATAATTTTCTTTTGTCTTCTTTTTACCCTATTTATATCTTTATTTATTCTTTTTTTTATTTGAATAAAATTTTCCCAATCTACTTTATTCACTTTGTGACATGACACTTAAGTTTATACATATTTTTCTTAACTCTGCTCCTTTAAAAGATGGTATCTCACTACAATGTGAGAAACCCATGTTCCTCATTGGAACTGTATTTTCATGCGTCCTATTTCAATGTTAGTGTTATTTTTTTATGTTCTCTTTTTTCCCTGATGTTTCTGGACACGATTTTAGGATCGGCCATTTAAAAATAACCGATTGACTATGAAGAAATCCTTGGTTCCTTTAAGGAACTGGATTCTATGTAAAATGCATGTAAAAAAATTTTGTTTGTTATTTTTTTTGCTCAAGGATTTTCTTCCGAGAGTGATCTTTTGGTTTTCTGATGAGCTGCATAAATGAAAGATCTTGGTAATTACATGTTTATTTCCCTTTGTTTGTGTGCGAAACAATTGTCAAGTAACATTGAATTACTTGGAATTTTGTCATGAAAAAAGACTTGGTCATTGGAATTTAACATAGCATTGTTTACTTATATATGCTCTGTTTTTAAATGTTAACATTCATCGAGCTTTTGCATTGAATAGTTTACATCAAGTTTTTAAAAATATATACAAATTTTTCACACATACACACACATATATATATATATATACACCCACACACACATACATACAAACATTTTTGTAATTTTGAAAAATCTAACTCATTGTGTGTGTGTGCACGCATGTGTGTCTGTGTGGCGTTTTTTGTGTTCCCTATAGAAACAAAGCTTAGAGAATCTACATAAAATCTCAAAGTGTATTCTTATGTAAAATTTACTGGGGAAGGCATTCGAAGTATTCCCGAATCTCTAAGTCCACCCCTAAGGGGACTATGAGCACATAACACCTTTAAAACTTTAAATATATCCTATTTTTATGAAATTTAAATCATGTGTAAAGATTTCTGGGGAAGACAATGGAAGTGGTCATGAATCTCTACGTTACCTTCTATGTGCTGAATATCTATGTGACCCCCACGTCTAAGTGACCCATAGGAACAGAATCATCTTAAATCTTCAAATATGTATATCCGATTTTAACGAAATTTAAACCAGATGTATATAACAAGCCGCGCATGCGTGGTCCCCCTCTGTATGTGACTCGATGTGGCGAGTGTAAAATGCAATAAATTTGGGCAATTTGGGGCATTTTTGACCCCCATTGTACCCCCTGGGGGCGTGAATCAGAATTTTTCTGAGGTCAAGGATGCTCATTTTATATCCAGAACAATTGCCTCTACATTTTGGCCAAGTTTCAGAAAAATTGAATGGATGGATCAAACGTTATAGGAGAAAAGGGTCATTTTATTGCCATTGTGTGGGCTTTTGACCCCCTGGGGGCGCGAAACAGATTTTTTCCAAGGTCAGCGATACTTATTTTCTATTAGGAACAATTGCCTCCACATTTTGGCCAAGTTTCAGATAAATTGAATGGATGGATAAAAAGTTATGGTGCAAAAAATGTCATTTTTTGCCATTTTGGGAGCTTTTGACCCCCTGGGGGTCTAACCAGATTTTTTTTTTTAAATCGGAGAATGTCACTTTCTAACCTGGCAAAAGTTACAACTTTATGCAAAATTTCAGAGAAATTCAATGGATGGTTGTGGAGAAAAATCTGGACGGACGGACGGACAGACGGACGGAAATGCCTCAAAACATAGGTCCCCCCATTTTATAAATCGGGGGACCAATAAGACACTAATTCAGAGTTTTCCACCATTTCACATTTTTCTGACTATACTAGGGTGAAAAACGGGTGGAGGGGCAGTAAAAATAAAGTAAAATGATGTTATGAGAATAGTGAAAAAGTACAGAAGTGATCCTCATCCAATCCCGAGCAACGCCGGGTCTTCTTGCTAGTTATTGACATAAAATTTAAATTGCTCAATCAAATTATTTTCATGAGTTTTTTGTTTTGTTTATTGTCTAACATTATTTTCAACGTATCAAATCATCAGCCGTAAAAATATCTTCCAACCTAGAAACGTTTCTGCTGATGACATCATGGCTAACTTGTGCAGCGAACCACATCAAAGGCAGACATTTCAGTCAAGCGTAGAATAACCTCTAAATTAGCGATCATTATATCAATACATTTACTCTGCGATAGACGAAAAAAAAGGTAACAGGTGGAAAATACACCTTTACTACCTGTTGAGATATTTCTGCGTTGAAGTGTTGTTAAACGCCGGAGTCTGAATCGGAAGCAATGACGGGGTCACTGGAGTCGGAGTCCATAAAACTCTACAGACTCTGACACCTGTTGAACTCACACTTTATATGGCTATAGCTTAATTATCTACATGAATAAACATGAAAGTTTTTTTCATTTATACTGTATATATAGTAAAGAGCAAAGACCCCAAAACATCTATTTATACACCTAATTTGCATAACAGTTTATAATAAATTAATGTTTGGTGTTATTTGTAATTTTTTCCCCCCGATTATATATATATATATATATATATATATATAATCGGTGAAAAAAAATTACAAATAACACCAAAAATATATATATATAAGAATATATAAAAATTATAACCTTATCTATTATTTATAATTAATGGTTCCCATATTGTATTGAATTCTATACTAGGTCTGCTTAGGAGGTCATTATTACCCAACATATGCGCTGCTTCTTTGAGTCGTCTTACTCTCCACCGTTCTTCTGTATCTATAATTTTACTTCATAAGGGTAGATGGTTTCGAACAGATACACCTGAAGAAGGCCGGAGGTTACAGTGGTCGAAACGTTGTGATGGATAACACTCAAGATAAGAAATATAGTCCAGAAAATCAAAATTATACAAGTAAATAAAAGTTTGTCAAAATTCTCATAAACCTAATGACTTGTACAGTCTCCATATGATAAGGTTTAACATGTATACTTGATCAACGTTAGTCTCTCTCTAAAAAATGTCGTTTTTTATACAATACTCTTCACAAATAAAGGGGTCTTATTATATATATATATATATATATATTATAACCGTATTTATAATTAATGGTTCCCATATTGTATGGAATTCTATACTAGGTCTGCTTAGGAGGTCATTGTCGACCAACATATGTGCTGCTTCTTTGAGTCGTCTTACTCTCCACTGTTCTTTATCTATAATTTTTACTTTGTCCCATAAAGGGAGATGGTTTCCCTTTTCTCTCCATATGTGGTAAGCCATACCCGATTTTTTTATATCTCCACCTATTACGGCTTTCCGGTGTTCTTCTAGCCTTACTTTTAGTGAGCGACATAGAATTTGGAAGGTTTTCAAAAAAAGGATAAATTACCAAACCCTTTCTTAAAATAGTATGCTCATTAATTTTCAAGGGAGGTAATTGAAAAAAAAAACTAGTTGTTTGAAAAATTACGATAGATTTATCTTTAATATAAGTTAGACGTTTTAAAAGAATACTTACAGTTAGATTAATAATCGCCGGATGACGGATAGTTTTGTTGCTTGCTTTTTTTTTTTTTTTTTTTAAATATATAAAAGTTTGTATTATTCGGATTATTAGTCTTTTTATATTCACAAACGTTTCAGACGATGTAATCAGTACAGGATTTCACTTGCAAGGGAATGCTGACCAGAAGAGCTATGATTATTCTATCAAGAAAATAAACTAGATGTACCTACACAACATTTTACCTTTTTAATACTATTTTTTAATGCTATTTAATATTTTTAATACTATTTAATTATTTTTAATACACAACAAACTAGATGTACCTACACAACATTTTACCTTTTTAATACTATTTTTTAATGCTATTTAATATTTTTAATACTATTTAATTATTTTTAATACAAAACAAACTAGATGTACCTACACAGCATTTTACCTTTTTAATACTATTTTTTAATGCTATTTAATATTTTTAATACTATTTAATTATTTTTAATACACAACAAACTAGATGTACCTACACAACATTTTACCTTTTTAATACTATTTTTTAATGCTATTTAATATTTTTAATACTATTTAATTATTTTTAATACACAACAAACTAGATGTACCTACACAACATTTTACCTTTTTAATACTATTTTTTTTAATGCTATTTAATATTTTTAATACTATTTAATTATTTTTAATACAAAACAAACTAGATGTACCTACACAATATTTTACCTTTTTAATACTATTTTTTAATGCTATTTAATATTTTTAATACTATTTAATTATTTTTAATACAAAACAAACTAGATGTACCTATACAACATTTTAGCTTTTAATTTTTAGCTGTTTGCACATTTTTTTAACTTAAGATAGCCAGCTCCTATTATAGTCTTCAAGCTAAAATGAGTTATCCCCCTTGCTTATCTTTATTTTTAGGTGATTATTTAAAAATGCTTCATAATAGCAGTCGTCTGGGCCGGGATAAGTAATTTTTTTTATAAATTGTAGTAAGTACTTGAACATGTTCAATAAGGGATCTCTTTCAAAGAGGTCCAATTAAATATGTCAGAAAAGGTCAGATGCGCCTATTTTTAAATCGGCCCGTAATAATAAAACATTCGCATTCAATAAACGCGCCTTTTCTTCTCACGCTATTCTTCGTACGATTAATGGCCGACAGTTGAACATGTCAATAAAATTACAAAAAATCTTTATTGAATCCACGGAGGTAGATTGCTCTCGTTCTGTCAACCATGACCGGGTAAAAGTCTTGAGTAATTCTTAATTATATTCTGAGTATCGCCTGTACTGAAGATTGAACCTTGAACCTCTAGAAGATTGTCACTTAGAACTGATTATTACTTAGCACTTTATCCATTGCGCCTCGGCTCAATGTGGAAATTCTGTACAGATTCCAGAGTTCGACAAGACACACCTGAAGAAGATTGGAGGTTACATCGGCCGAAACGTTGTGAGGAAAAAACATCCAAGATGAGAACAATAGTCCAAATAATCCAAATTATCACTCCTCATCTCAAAAATCCTGAAACATGTATTTTTCCGTAATAAATTCATACGGTCAACACATGTTTTCACCTTCGCCAGTATAACTTCCAACCTCTGATGATATAACTTCCAACCTCTGATGATATAACTTCCAACCTCTGATGATATAACTTCCAACCTCTGATGATATAACTTCCAACCTCTGATGATATAACTTCCAACCTCTGATGATATAACTTCCAACCTCTGATGATATAACTTCCAACCTCTGATGATATAACTTCCAACCTCTGATGATATAACTTCCAACCTCTGATGATATAACTTCCAACCTCTGATGATATAACTTCCAACCTCTGATGATATAACTTCCAACCTCTGATGATATAACTTCCAACCTCTGATGATATAACTTCCAACCTCTGATGATATAACTTCCAACCTCTGATGATATAACTTCCAACCTCTGATGATATAACTTCCAACCTCTGATGATATAACTTCCAACCTCTGATGATATAACTTCCAACCTCTGATGATATAACTTCCAACCTCTGATGATATAACTTCCAACCTCTGATGATATAACTTCCAACCTCTGTATATCTCACTTATCTCTTTGAAATCCAATTCTAAAGTGAACGACGCGCCAAAACAACAAATCAACCCTCTTTTATCTCCAACCAGGAGCATCTCATTTACATATCAGGTGGTCACATTGCAGGCATATAAAGAGACAAGGCAGCCATTTTTGTTTTCTTTCTTCTTCATTCATTTACTTCCACGACCGACCCATTGAACTATGCACACATGCTAGTTAGGTAAGTCCCGCGTTTCCCTACAGTCAGTTTACTCGATTTAAAAACCGTCGTTTGCTTCCACACCGATTATTTGAATATCAAGAACTTTACAGCATTTGTGACAAGAAACGTTTCCAGTACTTGAACACGTGCAATAAGGGATCTTTTCAACGAGGTCGAATATGTCACAGAAAAGGTCAGATGCGCCTATTTTTAAATCGGCTCGTCATAATAAAACATTCGCTTTCAATAAACGCGCCTTTTCTTCTCACGCCATGCTTCATACGATTAATGTCTGGCCGTTGAATATGTCAATAAAATTAGATCGTGCCGAGCTACAAAAGTCCGCTGATGTTCATCTTCATCTTCGTCTTCCAGCATCAATAAAACTCATTTTCTAAATGCAGTTCCGCATTGAACTGCTAACGCGCAGCGTAATTATTTTCCTCAAATCAATAACGCTTTTGTGTCTGTCGAAAAGGGAATGATTGCAAGATGAAAGTGTTGCAGCCAATCACCATGCACAGGGTGAACTTTGACATTCGGTTGTTTTTTTTTTTTTTTTTTTTTTTTTTTTTTTTTTTTTTTAACTTAGTTCACCCCAAACAAAGCAAGTTGCCACTGTAAACATAAGGGGCTACTGAGAATTAGGGTGAAAGTTTAGGAGGTCATGCTAAATTGGAAGCTGTGCAGCAAGATGCTTGTTCACATTAGTTCTAAATTTCTGCTTGTTGGTACAGTCAGAGAAACATGGAGCAGGGAGAGAGTTCCAAAGGCTGGCAGCACGAGGAAAGAAGCTATTAGAGTAGAAGGCTCTCCAGAATTTGGGGACCTCCACAGTGAATGGATGGGATTTAGCTGATTGTAGCACTTACTTGGCACAAGTAACACGCAGAGTAGATACAGATTACCCCCCCCCCCAACAAAAATACCACCCATTGAATCGTTAATAAAATTCAAAATCTTTTCATATTTGCCGTACGTGTGCACCAAGTTTCAGTCATGAATGCCCGCCAGTTTTTTATTTTATAGCCGTTTAATAATATATGGGGGACACTTTGGTAATCGTCTCATCAGTAGGAAATGTGATCCTGAATGGGCTTCACACTCACCAGACATTAACACCCCCGAATTTTATCTGTAGATTTATCCTAAAGATAATGTCCATGAAAACAATCCCCGAACTATTCTTAAACTGAAGAGGGCCACCATTACAGACAACATCAAAGAAGTGACAAGAGATGAGTGTGACGTCAGAGCTATTGACAATTTTGCAAATCGTATCAAGCTGTGATTACCATTGAACGATGATAAAACAAAGACTGTTGGGCATTCGTGAATGAAACCTGGTGGACAAGTTAGGTATAAGTTGAAATTAATTTGTATCAAATATGATTGGATTGCAGAAAGTATTGTTAATCTGATTAACGATTCCATGAACACTTTGTTCAATCTCTCAATTAATAAAAATAAATCGAAATAAAATTTTTTTTTTAATTTTAAAAAGGAAAATAAAAAAAAAATATTAAAAAAATAAAAGTAATAAAAATAAAAAATAAAAATAAAATAAAAAAAACTTTGTTCAATCCCTTCACTAATTTCAATCCTCTCTTAATATTCTTCATTAAACTGACAATTGATCCATCGCTTTAGCACATATTCCATGATAAGTGGTGATTCATTAGTCATCATCATCACCATCATGTTCGTTTTATATGTTGGCATGGTTTGGCAGCTGAAAGAAATTGACTTCCAAAGTAACTTATCTCCGCCCAGGTCTTTATTTATCCCTCTTTTTGTCAAGTCCATTCTTATCACTTTCTCCCATGTTTTCCTTTGCCTTCCCCTGTGAATTAAACCTGCTACCTCAACTGTTATACATTTACTAACCCAAGAACTCTCATCCATTCTTTCAACATGGTCATACCATTGAAATCTACTCTTCTGCACACATCTTCCCATACTGTCTAGATTTAATCTTCCTCTGAGGTCATCAGATCTAAACCTGTCTTTAACACTCACATTACACATCCATCGTATCATTCTCGTATCATTTCTCTCTATGCAACACATGTCCCTAACATACTTGCCAAGCTTCATTTCCATACATCATCACACTGCGTACACATGCCTGATAGACTCTTCCCTTGGTCGACAGTGGTAACGCTCTGCTGGTTAGTAATAGCAGAAGTTCCCTGTATTTACTCCATCCACTCCTAATTTTTGCAATCACACTACCACCTGCTCCACCCTGTGCTCCAATGTTTATCACCAAGGTTACAAAACTTCTCAACAACCTCAATAGCTTCGCCATCCAGATATATTTTCTCCACATCCGAGTTCTCATCCATCTCCATTGTCTTGCACACAGATTGGTTATCCTCTCTCAACCTACCAGTACTTCCACTGCACTTGTGTACCCAATGCTTACAGGTATCACACAAAATTGAATTGCACCCGACTCCTTTTCCAGAAATTGAGCAGGGGACTTTACTATTTCTGGGTAGATTTCCAACACTACAACCACTGATCATCACTTTGGACTTGGTGACATATTCCATAGCATTCTTTAAAGTCTTTAACGTAACAAGTAGGTCAACCATTATTTCACGGGCAAGTACTAAATCATCAGCATACAGCATCTCTTCCAGACAAACTGTACGAAACTTCCAATGTTTTTAAGACACAAATGAAAAGCAACAGACTCAGTACAGAACCGTATCACTTTAACCCTTATCCTCGAGTAGCTTTTGGCCTTGATAAGTGGTAATTCATACAATACAAAAAAAAAAGTGTCCTCTGGGGCTCAATTAATCGGTACCGCTTGAGCTCAATAAATAAATGTCCGTTTCTAAAATCGGTCATTATTTTCCGAACAACCTGATAGCGTCAATCGCTCTCTTTATATCACACGATTTCGTCTTTGCTGATTACATAGTAATTAACTTGCCATCTAATCTTGGACCTTATGATTAGGGCGGTCCAAAGTTATTGAAACCGTTCATCACAACGACACATTACTGGCAAAGAGCATATTGAGCTGACCAACTGGACAAAGAGCTGAATTGAAAATAGCGTCATATGCAGGGTGGGGAAGCAAAATTTACAATTAACGTTAAGTTTTCTCAGCAGGCACTAAGTCAATTGTTTTGAAACCTAGCATATATTAATGTCATAATAATGTCATATTAATGTCATATTAATGTCATAATAATAATAATTATTATCCTTACTTTTTCAGAAACTTTTGCCAATTTGTTATATCATAAGAATAACAATAAGTAAATAAGAAACCCAAGACAGGAATTGAAAGGAATAGGAATTGTATTAAGAATACTTAATTACAATAAGTTGGCCGCCATTACCGGTTCTAGGCAGACGTGATAAGCGGTTTGCTAAGTGGTTCTCCTTGGTAAGGGAAAAGGTGTCGACTTCATAGTGACCTGACAAATCCCTCTTGTCACTATGGGTGAATCCGGATCAGTCCACAACACTATATGAGTAATGAGGAAAGCAAACGTCAAAGAGTGTGATTTGCTGAATGCACTCGTCATATCAAAAGAGATTTCCAGAATAGTTGGCGTGTCCATAAAAACTGTTTATCATGTAAAGAATAGAATGACTATGAGCCAAACTATTGCAATTTTTTGTGGTACAAGAAAGTCTGGAAGTTGAAGAATCAACAAAAAACGTACCAAAGCTTTTATTAAAGCTCTCAAAAGGATACAACCAAATCCATGATAAAAATTGCAATTGAACTTGAGGTAGACAACAAGACTATAAGAAATATAGTAAAATATGATTTGGAGTTAGAAATGTAGTAAAATATGATTTGAAGTTAGAAATGTAGTAAAATATGATTTGAAGTTAGAAATGTAGTAAAATATGATTTGAAGTTAGAAATGTAGTAAAATATGATTTGAAGTTCAAAATGCAGTAAAATATGATTTGAAATTAGAAATGCAGTAAAATATGATTTGAAATTAGAAATGCAGTAAAATATGATTTGAAGTTAGAAATGTAAAATAACATTTGAAATTAGAAATGTAAAATTTTATTTGAAATTAGAAATGCAGTAAAATTTTATTTGAAATTAGAAATGTAGTAAAATATGATTTGAAATTAGAAATGCAGTAAAATTTGATTTGAAATTAAAAATGCAGTAAAATTTGATTTGAAATTAGAAATGCAGTAAAATTTGATTTGAAATTAGAAATGCAGTAAAATTTGATTTGAAATTAGAAATGCAGTAAAATTTGATTTAAAATTAGAAATGCAGTAAAATTTGATTTAAAATTAGAAATGCAGTAAAATTTGATTTAAAATTAGAAATGCAGTAAAATTTGATTTGAAATTAGAAATGCAGTAAAATTTGATTTAAAATTAGAAATGCAGTAAATTTTGATTTGAAATTAGAAATGCAGTAAAATTTGATTTGAAATTAGAAATGCAGTAAAATTTGATTTGAAATTAGAAATGCAGTAAAATATGATTTGAAATTAGAAATGCAGTAAAATATGATTTGAAATTAGAAATGCAGTAAAATATGATTTGAAGTTAGAAATGCAGTAAAATATGATTTGAAGTTTAAATTATACACAAAAACACCAGAACACTTGTTGACAACAGCTATGAAGGAAAAGAGATTGGAAAGGTGCAATAAAATTATTACATGGTCCAAGAAAAAGTTCTCTATTGTAACGATCTTTTCAGATGAAAAGATCTTCACTGTTGATGTTCTGAACTGCAGAAATGACAAATTTATTGCAAAATCGACAGTTGAGGTTAAGAGTACATTCAGAAGAAAACATCCCGCTCAATGTATTTATTTAAAGTTAAATAAGTTTCGGCATTATATGTCATCATCAGGAATAAAAACACTTTTTTTGCGTTTTATGTGATGATATGTCATCACTAGAAGAAACCGTGTGTAGTTTTCAAACGCGATGTTCAAAGGTCCAAATCATGAGCTTTGTGCTGGAATGCGTGTATGAATTAGAAATAGTTCCTCAGTCTAGAAGGATTGTGCTATTTGCAAATTAAAAACAGAATCCAAAACAATGCAATTATTTTTTGATTCCGACATTTAAAACACACGGCTTCTTCTACTGACAACATGTCACATTAAAAAGAAAAAGAAAAAAAAATGTTTTTATTCCACATTGAAACTGAGTTGACTTTTAATAAATAAAAACATTTATTATTTGTAAAAATTTCATTGTGTTTTATTCTAACCGGTTCAAATTAATAATATTAGTGTTTCAAACTTTTACTACTGTTTGTACGGTTCCGAGTGATCGACGTTAAGAAAGGACACAGAAACTTGAATCATTTTCGTCGGGTGTCTATTTACTTCTTTCACGTCTGTATACACGAAGAAATAAGACAGGTAAGTATTAATAGGTAGATGGTAGCTGTTACACGGATTGATATATGGATCGTTTAAGGGATGTAATTTCTAAAGTTGTAATTCACTAACTTGAAAATGGTTATTTCAGTCGGAAGGGACTGGGCACAGGTGACCAAAAGTCGGCCTGTCTGTATCTGTTAATAGTATCTCTCCCTTCAAATCATTCTTTCTAAATCTCTCTCTCTCTCTATCTCGTACACACGCATTTGATTTCAGTCTTTGTTCTGTTAAAAATAAAGCTCTTTAAAACCAAACTGGCGTCGATGTGGTTCTCGATCAACAAGCGAGGAACAGGAGCAAACAGCACGAGCATTGACGAAACCTGGGTACAGCAATATATGCACGGGTGTATAATCGTTATGCACCCACGACGGTACGCAGTATCCAACAATCGTAGTAGTAATAATAAGATGGAGTACTGTTGCCACATTTGAGGAGGTGCCGCTCAGAGCACTCTTAAATCTAAAATCAACTTCGAAATCTAAGGGGGGGGGCGGGGCGAATGTCCCCTACTCTTCCCTACAGCCTCTTTTTCACAGAAGAGACGTTGCTAGTCTTTCTCTGCTCTATCGTTATTTCCATGATAGTAGCTCGACTGAGCTCCAATCTATGCCCCCCCCCCCCCCCCGTAAAACATTTACACCAAGAACTCGTCTAGCTACAACCACTGCAAATAATTTTTCTTTCATCCTCTATGTACCTTAAACTAAACAGAACTTCCATGAACAAAGTTTCTTTCCAAGAACTACTCGTCTGTGGAACACAAACCCATGGGACTGCTTCCCAGCTGACTACAACATGGTCGTTTTCAAGTCGAACGTTAACAAATTCTTATCGTGCCGTCCTCTGAAATAATGAAATTCTGACCAGTTTCAACCATTGTCACCAATCCTCAGGGTGTTGTTATACCGTCCACCTGATAAACTTATTAACACTTATCCTCGAGTGGCTTTTGGGCCTTGATAAGCGGTGACTCTTAAGTACATCAAAGAAATATAGAATTAATAATCATAAAAGCAAACAAGAAAGCATGAATTAAATCTGACTGCAAATAGCAAACCATGTTTGGCAAATTTACAGACTTATTTTTATCCTTATTTTAAAGATTAAAAGTCTGTGTGCTTTGGAGGGATGCCACAACTATGGCCAGAAATGAATCACATCGACATTCGATTTAGGAATCAAGCCATAAATAGGGAAAGTAATAATTTGATTATATATATATATATATATATACACACAAATAATCTGCGTTGTGCAAGGTTTTCTAAATATTTTATAAAAAAAATATCTTCGTTATTATTGCCACCCACCCGGCGCTTCAAATTGTGTGACTTTTCAAAGTATCCTTCCATGCCGACCACGTGACACACAGCCATATCAACACTTTTCTAACTTCGTCAAAACACCTAGACGGATTTTCAACTTGGCCACGAGAATGTCTCAACCAAGAGGAAAAAGGAAAACAAAGAAAAAGAAATATTCTTCCGAAGATGGTATATTTACCGAAAGTACTCAAGTTTAAAAAAAAAAAAAAATGTTTTTAAGATGAATAAATAATTTATTTTTAAAAACAAATAATCTGCGTTGTGCAAGGTTTTCTAAATATTTTATTAAAAAAATATCTTCGTTATTATATGTATATATATATATATATATATATATATATATATATATATATATGGAATATTAGTTTATAACAGTGCGTAAATAAGCTTTAAGCAGAACTCAGCATTTTATATAGTGAAGCGTGGAAGGTATAAAGTTTTGCTTAATAAAGCTTATTTAGACCAAATGAATATGGTCGAACGAATCGACTGAAATATCTCGATTAACTTCCATAAACTAATACTACATCTTGTCAGGTGACGAAAACAAATGAACAAAAAAGCTGGAGAAAAAGGAGAAGATTTCAAAAAGCAGTCAAGAACGTACATGTGACGTCAGAAGAACAAACCAATGAAGTTCCAAGAGAAACGTTAACAATTTAAATTCTGTGACGCCAGAATTAGCGTCACAGGATAAAATTGTATTACGTTAATCATTTTAAAAGGCTGTTACTGGTTTCATATGTAATGTTATTTAGTGTAGGTTGCTGGGTTTTAATAAAAATAACTAAGTACTTTTAATTTTTTAAAGTTGGTTTCAGAATGTATCATGTTTTGTTATTAACTAAAATTTGTTGTAAATCAGAAGGGGGGGGTCAGTTACATTTTTGTAAATGTTGGTAAATTGAGCTAGAATTTACAAGGTGCATAGTGAGTCGGTGGTCGAGGGTAGTGGTAGTAAAACCAATGTAGCTATTATTGTTATTATTATTATTTTTTTTAATTTTTATGGGAGTTGCATTCTCCCAAAGGTTCTTTCTAATGTTTTATGGGTTAGTGAAGAGATGTTTTTTTACTACAAGACTTTTGGTTTTAAATTTATTATAGTAAATTTTATTGCTATTGTCAATTGGTAATATGTATCAATGTACAATATTTTTTATGGCTTTTTCTTCTAATCTAAAGTTTGATTGCATTTGATTACGATAGTATATGTTAATATAGTTTGAGTTGTGATGTTGGGTATTGTTTTTATTATTTGTAGAAGTATTTTTTAAGTTTCGAATCATTAATTTTATTTGTTCATCAACGATATAATTATGTAATTCGTTATTAATAAGGACTTGTTTTTTTTATTCAGTGTATAGCGTTTTTATTCAATGCATAGCGTTTTTATTCAATGCATAGCGTTTTTATTCAATGCATAGCGTTTTTATTCAATGCATAGCGTTTTTATTCAGTGTATAGCATTTTTATTCAATGCATAGCGTTTTTATTCAGTGCATAGCGTTTTTATTCAATGCATAGCGTTTTTATTCAATGCATAGCGTTTTTATTCAATGCATAGCGTTTTTATTCAGTGCATAGCGTTTTTATTCAGTGCATAGCGTTTTTATTCAGTGCATAGCGTTTTTATTCAGTGCATAGCGTTTTTATTCAATGCATAGCGTTTTTATTCAATGCATAGCGTTTTTATTCAATGCATAGCGTTTTTATTCAATGCATAGCGTTTTTATTCAATGCATAGCGTTTTTACTCAATGCATAGCGTTTTTATTCAATGCATAGCGTTTTTATTCAATGCATAGCGTTTTTATTCAATGCATAGCGTTTTTATTCAGTGCATAGCGTTTTTATTCAGTGCATAGCGTTTTTATTCAGTGCATAGCGTTTTTATTCAGTGCATAGCGTTTTTATTCAGTGCATAGCGTTTTTATTCAGTGCATAGCGTTTTTATTCAATGCATAGCGTTTTTATTCAGTGCATAGCGTTTTTATTCAATGCGTAGCGTTTTTATTCAATGCATAGCGTTTTTATTCAATGCGTAGCGTTTTTATTCAATGCGTAGCGTTTTTATTCAATGCGTAGCGTTTTTATTCAATGCGTAGCGTTTTTATTCAGTGTATCGCGTTTTTATTCAATGCATAGCGTTTTTATTCAGTGCATAGCGTTTTTATTCAATGCATAGCGTTTTTATTCAATGCATAGCGTTTTTATTCAGTGCATAGCGTTTTTATTCAGTGCATAGCGTTTTTATTCAATGCATAGCGTTTTTATTCAGTGCATAGCGTTTTTATTCAGTGCATAGCGTTTTTATTCAGTGCATAGCGTTTTTATTCAATGCATAGCGTTTTTATTCAATGCATAGCGTTTTTATTCAATGCATAGCGTTTTTTTCTGGTGTAGGAGATTAGTTTTGCATGGTTTAGTAGCTTTTTAACAACGGCTATTTTGTAGCGATGAGAGAATTTGCTCTTGTAATTTAAAAGACTAGAATTCAAGCTGGTTGTTTTTTATTGGTAAAAGTGTTAAACGTATTATTATTATTCGAGGCGTCAATGAAAATATCAAGGAATGGGATTTTATTATTTACATTCAGTTTTTCCTTGAATTTAAGAACAGAATCTTTCGGAAAAGGTCCTGCAGTTTGTGTAATAAGACTATCATCGACATACCGTACGTAAATAGAGGGTTTTTATAATGTTATCAAATATTTGGTGTTCTAGATTTGCCATATGGAATTAGCTAAAAGTATGCTCGAGATCCGAGTCCATCGAAACTCCGTCAATTTGAGTGTAAATGTTTCCCTTGAAGCCATAAAAGGGTACTTAAGTGATGCAAATTAATAGGAACTTTTTTTAGTATTTTTTTTTACTGATTTTAAGTGGAGGGAGAGATGAAATATTGTATATCAATTCTTTCTGTTACCATATATATATATATATATATATATATATATATATATATATATATATATAGCATAATATAAAATGAAATAATAAAATAAGGTGCGAATCAAATTTTATTAGAAAATAAAATTTCTAATAAAATTTGATTTGCACCTTATTTTATTATTTCATTTTATATTATGCTATTAATGCTCTATCCAGTATATTGAGCTTCAGTCTTTATCCGGATGTTTCACTAATTAAAAGATATTAGTTGCCTCTTATATCTTTTGTTGGATTAACTTCATATATATATATATATATATATACATATATACACACACATATATATATATATATATACTAGAAAAATATCCGTCTCAGGATGGTTAAAATGAATTCTCTGAACATAACAATTTTGCACCTCTTTTATGACCCCTTACAAAGATTAAAATCAAGATATAATGATACTAAACATTATGTCTAGAATCCTTATTCCAATTTTGATCAAAATCGATTACATTCTTTCCAAATTAATTTCAGGGGATGGAGAAAGATTGCCTGACTTACTATTTGCTTTCTCCCTTTTCCCTAAACACTTGAAATGGTTTCACCTCGGAGGTTTTACTAGTATAGCATTGATATGCAAAAAGTGATCATACTCAAAAACTAGTAGACAGCCACCATATACAAATAAATACACATTGGTCTTTATTATAGAATGAAGGATTGACTGCTTTATAAGAAACTAGCAGGACCCGTGTCCCGGCGTTGTCCGGTGGAAATATAAAATAATAATTCAATTAAAAAAATATAAGTATTTAAGTATTAATTCTGAAAAAGAACCCATTTCACTGTAAATAATTTAGGTGATAAAAATAGGATTCATTTAATAAGTATTTATTGTTTTAAATCAAACAAAATAAATTTCTCTACGTTTTGGGTGACTGCCACTTCTCTATCGTTTTAAGTAGGGGCTAACATGATAACATCCTATTTCAATCACCTGAATTACTTAAAGTGAAATGGGTTCGTTTTTCAAGTAGCACAAATATAAAATATCAATCCTCATCTCAAAACTGGCATAAAATTCCATTCTAATTAATTCCTAATAATAAAAACCACTGGACAGAAAAATTAAAAAAGTAAAAGTGACCCAAAAATATCTGTGAAGCTTTCCGCGGTCAGTGAAGGAGAAATTCTTCTAGACTGAGGCAATTGTTATAATGTTCCAATCGAGTGGACCTCTTGTCAGCGCAGAAACTCTAATTTCCCTATTTTCTGTTCGTTTTATTCTATTTTTATTGCCATCTTTTCTGTCTTCGGTCAGTGAAAGAGAAATCCTTCTAGACTGAGGCAATTGTGATTTGGTTTTAACCGAGTGGACCTTTCTTTATGAGCATTATTACACATTTATCAATTGTATAAAATAAATTAAGTAAAGTCAAAGATAATTCTACACAATACAAACAAAATTTATTTTTAATCTAACCATAAACCATTCAATTCAATTAGTTTTGCAAAAAATAAAATAAGCATGTTTCAGTTTCCATGTAGGGAAAGGGTGGTAGAAATTTACACAAAAGGGGATACAGTCGCCCAACACCTGTCCAAATTCATCTTGAATTACTGCGTTGTTGGCGCATTTATTACCCCCTTTGGGAGACTATTTCAAGGTCCAGGGATCCTGATTGAGAAGATGGCCCTCCTCCAGTTCAATCAAAATTGGTGGGGAAATAGTTTCTTGTGGTGTCCGCATAGACCTCTTTCTGGTGCAGGAGTGAATAATAGCTCCTGGGGTATATCGTAATGACCCTTGAGGAGATTGTAGGCCAAAATAAGATCACCGCGTAATAGTCGGCGCTCAAGGGAGAAAAGGTTAAGTTTCTTGAGTCGGCTTTCATAGGGCAGACCCCATAGACCCTGCACCATTCGAGTAGCTAGTCTTTGAACTCTTTCCAGATGTTGAATATCACGTATTAGATATGGAGCAGAGGCCTGGACACCATACTCTAACAGTGATCTGACGAGGGAGACATAAAGTGGTAGAAATATTTCAGGAGTGAGTTTGCAGAAAGAACGTTGAATGAGAAATAGAATGATCCTTGCTTTGTTCGCAGCCTGAATAAAGTTAATTTGTAGATTTAGTTCGGGAGAAGTCGGTTTAATTTGTTCTTCTACACAAAATGAACCAAAGTTAGACGTAAGTAAATATTTTTTTTTTTCAAGTGTTCATTGTTCGTTGAAAAAGGATTTGCCGTTAAAAAGTAACGTTATATTTAACTAAAGATATGTTTGAAATTGTTAAAAAAATATGTTTGAAATTGTTAAAAAAATATGTTTGAAATTGTTCATTAAAGATTATTTTATTATGATACGAATCTTCTAAACGAATAAATGCGAAAGTTGGGTCCATTTTTTGCACTAACGGTAAAGTCAAAACCTCTTATTGCAAGTTAATTAAACTTTACACACTAGACCAGGGGCGGGCAACCTTTTCAGAGTTGGGGCCAGATGAGACTTTTGGAAGGAGATCGCGGGCCGGAGTGAAAAACGAAATCTCAGAATTACTATATTTTGTTTACATGAATAAATTGTACAAACATTGCATTGAACACTCTACAAATCTGATATTTTTTCTCAACAGACTTCTGTATGTGATGTTATAAAAAGTGCCGACGAAGAGCCATTTTGGAATCATAAAAAATAATTCCGGGGGAAGTAGCAAGTTGATCCAGCATTCGTTTTGACACACGTCGCATAGGTTCTGTTTCATGCCCTTTCCTCGTCTGTCGTTTCCTCTTTGCCTCTATTTTTCTATTTTTATCTCACACCAAGGATTTGAAATTAATAGTTAAAGAAAAATGAAATATACATGCATCATCGCTCGCTGATATTTATACATTTTTAACACACTGTAAATCTTAATTGAAACCTACTTTTACGTCTATGTCACAACATGATATGAGTTTTACTGGGAGGGCCGCAGGCCGGATTGCAATAATAAAGCATAGCAGGGTGGCGGGCCGGACGCTAAGCCTTCGCGGGCCGGGGGTTGCCCGCCCCTGCACTAGACCTACCATCCTTTTTATATACTGCTTATGTACATGCGATATCAGTCGCATGGTTAACTAATTTGCATATTGGTGCTGCAAAAGGACATTTTATTAATTATCAATCATTTGTTATTGTTGTTGAATTCAATTATTGTTTTGATTTTAATATAACAAATAGTTTTATTGTTTTATTTCCGGGACAAATATTTAGTATACTCCTTTCTTTAAAAGGAGTGACTTGATTTTCAACAAGTTGTGATCTATTTCTAAATTGCAAGTGCAAATTGATTTATTCTTTTCCTTTCTTTACGGTCACATTTTAAAAGATAAATAAATTTGCATCAAAATTACCAAAATGTTAATTATCTATATGAATAAATGAGAAAGATTTTGTTTTGTGTTTCCAACAAAGTTATGAACGAAATGTTTATTATTTTTAATCATTATTTGAAGTATTCAAGTAGTCAACGCTGCGAAGAGATAATGAGCCGGAAAAGCCAGTTCGTATATAATAATGTAGCAGTTACATAATTACGATCTATTTTCTTTGGCACTTGCATGTTCTCACTCACAGAGTGATTGATACGTGTTTCGGTAAGAACGCACTTGCATGTTCTCACTCACAGAGTGATTGATACGCGTTTCGGTAAGAACGCACTTGCATGTTCTCACTCACAGAGTGATTGATACGTGTTTCGGTAAGAACGCACTTGCATGTTCTCACTCACAGAGTGATTGATACGTGTTTCGGTAAGAACGCACTTGCATGTTCTCACTCACAGAGTGATTGATACGTGTTTCGGTAAGAACACACTTGCATGTTCTCACTCACAGAGTGATTGATACGTGTTTCGGTAAGAACGCACTTGCATGTTCTCACTCACGGAGCAAAATACTTTTTGGGGAATAGCACTTCTGCCCAAACCGTTTCGCACTTTTTACAAACAGTTAGACTTTGAACGTCATGTTGACAAGACGCCATATTTCGTTTCTCACCTCTCGCTGGGACTTTGGCGAGAGGCGAGATAAAAATCCCGTTTGAGATGTCAATGCGACAAGACGTTATATTTCTCTCCTCGTCTCTAGCAATGGCTTCGCTAGATGAGATGAAACTCACAGACTCAATTCTATTTCAATAGAACAGATATGTCGACGGACTCAACCTAATTTGTATTCCTGTTTTTATACTAGGGATGGGACGCATTGGGTGAAAATTTCAGATTCATGCGAGTAGTTTTTTTTTGTGTTCATTCATACATAAATAACACTAAACAATCAAACATTTTGAAAATTTGGCAAAATTCAGAAGGTGCAGGCCAAAAATAGCCGTTAGGGCTCCACGGGAATCAAAATCCATCATTTTTTGGTGAAAAAGTGGTTTCATGTGACATTGCAGGTCCTAAAACATCCTCAAAAGCTATGAATGGATATAGATGGTTAAATCTGATATAGTACTTTAATTTAGGACCATTTTCAGGCTGTGAAAGGGTTTTCATGAATGTAAAATAGCCAAAAACTAGTCGCCTGCACCTTCTGAATTTTGCAAAATTTTCAAAATGTTTGATTGTTTAGTGTTATTTATGTATAAATGAACACAAGAAAAATACTATTCGCATGAATCTGACGTCCCACCTCTATTTATAACGCTTTCTGAATTATTCTTTTGTGCAGATGAAACTGTTTGAATAAAATTGATTTAAATTGTAGAGAGGAAGTTTGTCCTTTTAGCCAAAACTTGGTGACCCTTTTCTCCGTACCAAACAAGGCCAGTAGGATGGATACCGATGCAGCAACCCTACTACAAAATGGCGATCCTGATACCTTCTCTTTAAAATATGAATTTTATCTTTTTTTTTTACTTTGATACTAAATTAACTAATTAAACATTGTATTTCATTTGCCATCTTATCTCGTACTAAGTACTGCTTGTTTATCCGCTATAATAATCGAGGTCACTTGCTTGGAATTCGAGAATTGGTCATCCCATAAGTTCTGCCCAGATTTAAATTCTCTGAAACTTACGAGTAAGTGGTTGGAATGTCTAACAGAACTAAATAATATGTATCTATCACTAGCGGTAATCATCCGGCGTTGACCGTGTAGAAATATATTGCTGGTCAGAAATAATTTCGGCACTCATGCAGCTTAGTAAACAGGGGCAGATAGTCCATAGGAAGTAACGACCAATAGATTAAAATATTTTGATTAATTTATTTATTTAATAAAATATAGTTTCTGAAAGAAAAACATTGTAATAAAATAAAGTTTATTATCAATAAAGTAACATTTTGGTCAAAACATTGTAATAAAATAAAGTTTTATTATCAATAAAGTAACATTTTGGCCAAAACATTGTAATAAAATAAAGTTTTATCAATAAAGTAACATTTTGGCCAAAACATTGTAATAAAATAAAGTTTTATTATCAATAAAGTAACATTTTAGCCAAAACATTGTAATAAAATAAAGTTTATTTTCAATAAAGTAACATTTTGGCCAAAACATTATAATAAAATATAGTTTTATTATGATGTTCGTTTTATAACATTTTAAATTTAAAAAATCAAAAAAATCAGTCAGTTTGAGTAACTCTCACAGATGGATGAGACCTGGATCGCGTTCAATTGAACTTGTGTATTGATTTAGTCGGGCAAAGAATTCTTATTTGCAAGTCTGTTGCTCAGTAGAAGAAAACGCCAAACAATCAAACTTTGTTATTTGTTTGAAACTGGATTTTGTAATTTTATTTGGAGGGAGACAACTTCTGTTGTAGCACTTACTGAGAGCACACAATTGACACTGCGACGAATGTCGGAATCGAGAAACGACTTTGGACCGGCACAACAAGCGGACAATCACAGCCTTTGCAGTGAACGCACACAGACGCACGTTCATATCATGAATTGTCTTAAGGCAACCGAAAACTATGAGTTGAGATTCGCAGATAATTCAGGAGACTTTTAATGGTGACCACAACATGCCTACATTTTTGGCAGCCATTAAATATTGAGTGCCGTGGAGACAGATTTTATAGAAATAAAATGTGTGAAATAAAAAGTGTTATAAACATTAAAATGTTGCTGGTTAGGTAGAGAATTTTATTCTAATGCTTATGATATAAATTATGTGTTGTTGTTTTTGGGGGTTTACAAGTTTTTTTTGTTTTTTTTTACATATTTCATCCCAAACAAGGCAGGCCGCCACTGTAGATATAAGGGGCGACTGAGAATTAGGGAGTAGGTTTTGTGTGTCACTCTAAGTTGGGAGCTGTGTAGCGAGATGTCGGTTTACATTAGTTTTAAACCTCTGCATATCGGTACAGTCGGGGAAACAGGGAGCAAAGAGGAGGGAGTTCCAGAGGCCGGTAGCACGAGGAAAGAAGCTATTGAAGTAGAAGGCTCTCCAGGATCTGGGGACCTCCACAGTGAATGTATGGGATTTAGCTGATTGTCGGGTTGGTCTAGTGTATTTGCATCGAGGGGGCACTAGAGCAGCTAGTTCATCGGAGCACAATTAATTGAAGTACTTGTAAAACAAGCACAAGGATGCTACATTGCGGCGATGGGACAGGGGCTGGAGCTTGGTGGATAGTGGGGAACCTATTAAGTTGGCAACTCTTTTTTGGACCTTGTCTAAGAGAGAGAGAGACTAGTGGATGGTGCACCAGCCCAGATGTGACAACAATACTCCATACATGGGCGGATGGTGGCTTTGTAGAGATACAGGATAATGTCAGGTGTGAGGAGTTTACTAGCACGGTAGAGGGAGCCAACCTTCTTTGCGGCAGCCTTGGCAATGTCTTCAATGTATTTGTTCCAATTCATGTTACCTGTGAAGGTTAGGCCGAGGAGTTTTAATGTTGAACTCTCAGGTAGGGTGTTATTTGCCATGACAATCGGTGGTTGGGAAGGTTTCTTGTAGTTATTGAAGGAAAGGAGCTTTGTCTTTGCGGCATTAAAAGTTACCAACCATTTATGACGCCAATCAACTACAGCCTGGAGGTCATTTTCTAAGGATTCAGCCATTGCCTCGAATATGATCGCGTCCGTTTTGCCCACATGTCGAGAGTAAAGCGTGGTGTCGTTAGCAAATATACCAATCTCAGACTCAAATGTTAATTATTCCGGACTTTTACCAAAGTGGTAAATGTGAAAAACTAACAAATAATGTTGAAAGTATTTCCTTATTTTTACCTCCTGTTTGACATCTTTTGTTCAATACAATAAAAATACACTACAAATACAACAAATACAATAAAATGCACTACAAATACAACAAAATACACTACAAATACAATCAAAATACACTACAAATACAATCAAACACTACAAATACAATAAAAATATAATCAAATACACTACAAATACACTACAAATACAACAAAATACAATCAATACGGCTCCACAAAATACAAGAAGAATTGAATTGTTTCTTTTGTCTTTAAAATGAAAACAAATGTAGTTATCGTTTTAGCAAGAATAAATGAAACAGAGTTTGTATCCTTAAACAAAAAAAGGGCAGCTTTTTCGTCAATAGCCTTTTTTTGTTTGTTTCTTTTATGAATTAATAATCTGTTTTGATTAGAATAAAATCAATTCTGTCGAGCAGGGATAAAAATAGGCAGTCAGAAAACGGCCAAAGCTGGAGTGGGTGTAAAATAAACCCCGACATCAATCAGGATGAATGGAGATAGATGAAGGAGAGGAGGGGTGGGGTGAAAGGGGGGAAAAGAGGGCAGAAGGGGGGGGGGAGGAAGAAAAGAGGATAGTGGGGGGGGGGGGAAAGAAGAGAAAATAAGGTCCAAAGATAAAAGATGGTTGAGAGAAAATAAAAGAAAGGAGAGGCTAGGAAGAAAGTAGAAAGAAAAGAGAAAAGTTGATAGAGAAATGGGGGAGGGGAGAAAGGTTGAAAGAGAGGGGAAAAGAAAAAGGTTGAGAGGGGAAAAGAGAAAGGTTGAGAAAGAGGGGGAAAGAGAAAGGTTGAGAGAGAGGGGGAAAGAGAAAGGTTGAGAGAGAGGGGGAAAGAGAAAGGTTGAGAGAGAGGGGGAAAGAGAAAGGTTGAGAGAGAGGGGGAAAGAGAAAGGTTGAGAGAGAGGGGGAAAGAGAAAGGTTGAGAGAGAGGGGGAAAGAGAAAGGTTGAGAGAGAGGGGGAAAGAGAAAGGTTGAGAGAGAGGGGGAAAGAGAAAGGTTGAGAGAGAGGGGGAAAGAGAAAGGTTGAGAGAGAGGGGGAAAGAGAAAGGTTGAGAGAGAGGGGGAAAGAGAAAGGTTGAGAGAGAGGGGGAAAGAAAAAGGTTGAGAGAGAGGGGGAAAGAGAAAGGTTGAGAGAGAGGGGAAAGAGAAAGGTTGAGAGAGAGGGGGAAAGAGAAAGGTTGAGAGAGAGGGGGAAAGAGAAAGGTTGAGAGAGAGGGGGAAAGAGAAAGGTTGAGAGAGAGGGGGAAAGAGAAAGGTTGAGAGAGAGGGGGAAAGAGAAAGGTTGAGAGAGAGGGGGAAAGAGAAAGGTTGAGAGAGAGGGGGAAAGAGAAAGGTTGAGAGAGAGGGGAAAAGAGAAAGGTTGAGAAAGAGGGGGAAAGAGAAAGGTTGAGAGAGAGGGGGAAAGAGAAAGGTTGAGAGAGAGAGGGGGAAAGAGAAAGGTTGAGAGAGAGAGTGAAAGAGAAAGGTTGAGAGAGAGAGGGTGAAAGAGAAAGGTTGAGAGAGAGAGGGTGAAAGAGAAAGGTTGAGAGAGAGAGAGGGTGAAAGAGAAAGGTTGAGAGAGAGAGAGGGTGAAAGAGAAAGGTTGAGAGAGAGAGAGAGGGTGAAAGAGAAAGGTTGAGAGAGAGGGGGAAAGAGAAAGGTTGAGAGAGAGGGGGAAAGAAAAAGGTTGAGAGAGAGAGGGTGAAAGAAAAAGGTTGAGAGAGAGGGGGAAAGAAAAAGGTTGAGAGAGAGGGGGAAAGAAAAAGGTTGAGAGAGAGGGGGAAAGAAAAAGGTTGAGAGAGAGGGGGAAAGAAAAAGGTTGAGAGAGAGGGGGAAAGAAAAAGGTTGAGAGAGAGGGGAAAAGAAAAAGGTTGAGAGAGAGGGGGAAAGAGAAAGGTTGAGAGAGAGGGGGAAAGAGAAAGGTTGAGAGAGAGGGGGAAAGAGAAAGGTTGAGAGAGAGAGAGGGGGAAAGAGAAAGGTTGAGAGAGAGAGAGGGGGAAAGAGAAAGGTTGAGAGAGAGAGAGAGGGGGAAAGAGAAAGGTTGAGAGAGAGAGGGGGAAACAGAAAGGTTGAGAGAGAGAGGGGGAAACAGAAAGGTTGAGAGAGAGAGGGGGAAACAGAAAGGTTGAGAGAGAGAGGGGGAAACAGAAAGGTTGAGAGAGAGAGGGGGAAACAGAAAGGTTGAGAGAGAGAGGGGGAAACAGAAAGGTTGAGAGAGAGAGGGGGAAACAGAAAGGTTGAGAGAGAGAGGGGGAAACAGAAAGGTTGAGAGAGAGAGGGGGAAACAGAAAGGTTGAGAGAGAGAGGGGGAAACAGAAAGGTTGAGAGAGAGAGGGGGAAACAGAAAGGTTGAGAGAGAGAGGGGGAAACAGAAAGGTTGAGAGAGAGAGGGGGAAACAGAAAGGTTGAGAGAGAGAGGGGGAAACAGAAAGGTTGAGAGAGAGAGGGGGAAACAGAAAGGTTGAGAGAGAGAGGGGGAAACAGAAAGGTTGAGAGAGAGAGGGGGAAACAGAAAGGTTGAGAGAGAGAGGGGGAAACAGAAAGGTTGAGAGAGAGAGGGGGAAACAGAAAGGTTGAGAGAGAGAGGGGGAAACAGAAAGGTTGAGAGAGAGAGGGGGAAACAGAAAGGTTGAGAGAGAGAGGGGGAAACAGAAAGGTTGAGAGAGAGAGAGGGAAACAGAAAGGTTGAGAGAGAGAGAGGGAAACAGAAAGGTTGAGAGAGAGAGGGGGAAACAGAAAGGTTGAGAGAGAGAGGGGGAAACAGAAAGGTTGAGAGAGAGAGGGGGAAACAGAAAGGTTGAGAGAGAGAGGGGGAAACAGAAAGGTTGAGAGAGAGAGGGGGAAACAGAAAGGTTGAGAGAGAGAGGGGGAAACAGAAAGGTTGAGAGAGAGAGGGGGAAACAGAAAGGTTGAGAGAGAGAGGGGGAAACAGAAAGGTTGAGAGAGAGAGGGGGAAAGAGAAAGGTTTAGAGAGAGAGGGGGAAACAGAAAGGTTGAGAGAGAGAGGGGGAAAGAGAAAGGTTGAGAGAGAGGGGAAAAGAGAAAGGAGGAGATAAGGAAGAAAAAGAGGGGAAGGGGGGGAAAAAGAGTAGAGAGTGGAGTGGGGAGAAGGGGAAAAGAGGGAAGAGAAAAAGGGAGGTAGACAGAGGGGAAGAATGTTATTATTAATTCGAGACAGACCGATGTACTGACAGACAGAATGAGATGTGTGGAATTATTTAAAAATGCTTTTTTAAATTTCAGCCTGACAGACCAACCGACAAAGTTCTTTTCGAGATGTGCAGAATGTGCATCGAATCGCAAGATTTGCAATCCACAATTTTAGTCAATCGTTTGGTGCAATGCTCAAAATAGATTCACTTAAGCGAAATGGGATGCAGGAGTTTTATATTAATGGGACAAAAACGAAGAGGGGGGGGGGACAGCACAGTTGGCAAATGATAAATCAACAAGGAAAGACAGCCGATTGGAAGTCATCAGCTTTCAGGGGTGGTTCCCCCCCCCCCCTTGCTCCCCCCCCCCTGCTCCCCACACACGTGCCAGAAACTTAGAAATGGACATCTAGAAATTTACAATATAAACCTGATCGAGCATCGATTGATGTGTATCTTTTTTTCTTTTCTTTTTTTTATGGAAATCACTCCAGACAAAACATGAAGCCACTTGATGTAAGGAGCTAACAAGAACGAAATATGATTATCATAAAGACAGGAGATACCTATTGAAAAGACTACGGTTAAAGTAGGAGGAAAACAGTCAGCAGGAAGAGAGTTCCACAAGCCAACAGTTCTTGGAAAGTAGCTACTGGAATAGGAGGATGTATTAGAATAAGGTATCAAAACAGCGAATTTGTGAAGACCACTAGATTAACGAGTCAAACGACTTAAATCAAGCTTCTCTCCTTTCACCAGTTGAAATGAATGGCTTGGATCCTCGCTTTGCCCCAGTTGAAATGAATGGCTTGGATCCTCGCTTTGCCCCAGTTGAAATGAATGGATTGGATCCCCGCTTTGCCCCAGTTGAAATGAATGGCTTAGATCCTAGCTTTGCCCCAGTTAAAATAAATGGCTTGGATCCTCGCTTTGCCCCAGTTGAAATGAATTCGCTTGGATCCTCGCTTTGCCCCAGTTGAAATGAATTTGCTTGGATCCTCGCTTTGCCCCAGTTGAAATGAATTCGCTTGGATCCCCGCTTTGCCCCAGTTGAAATGAATTCGCTTGGATCCTCGCTTTGCCCCAGTTGAAATGAATGGCTTGGATCCTCGCTTTGCCCCAGTTGAAATGAATGGCTTGGATCCTCGCTTTGCCCCAGTTGAAATGAATTTGCTTGAATCCTCGCTTTGCCCCAGTTGAAATGAATGGCTTGGATCTTCGCTTTGCCCCAGTTGAAATGAATGGCTTGGATCCCCGCTTTGCCCCAGTTGAAATGAATGGCTTGGATCTTCGCTTTGCCCCAGTTGAAATGAATGGCTTGGATCCCCGCTTTGCCCAGTTGAAATGAATGGCTTGGATCCTTGCTTTGCCCCAGTTGAAATTAATGGATTGGATCCCAGCTTTGCCCCAGTTGAAATGAATTCGCTTGGATCCTCACTTTGCCCCAGTTGAAATGAATGGCTTGGATCCTCGCTTTGCCCCAGTTGAAATGAATTTGCTTGGATCCCTGCTTTGCCCCAGTTGAAATGAATTCGCTTGGATCCTCGCTTTGCCCCAGTTGAAATGAATGGCTTGGATCCTCGCTTTGCCCCAGTTGAAATGAATGGCTTGGATCCTCGCTTTGCCCCAGTTGAAATGAATGGCTTGGATCCTCGCTTTGCCCCAGTTGAAATGAATTCGCTTGGATCCTCACTTTACCCAGTTGAAATGAATTTGCTTGGATCCTCGCTTTGCCCCAGTTGAAATGAATGGCTTGGATCTTCGCTTTGCCCCAGTTGAAATGAATGGCTTGGATCCCCGCTTTGCCCAGTTGAAATGAATGGCTTGGATCCTTGCTTTGCCCCAGTTGAAATTAATGGATTGGATCCCAGCTTTGCCCCAGTTGAAATGAATTCGCTTGGATCCTCACTTTGCCCCAGTTGAAATGAATGGCTTGGATCCTCGCTTTGCCCCAGTTGAAATGAATTTGCTTGGATCCCTGCTTTGCCCCAGTTGAAATGAATTCGCTTGGATCCTCGCTTTGCCCCAGTTGAAATGAATGGCTTGGATCCTCGCTTTGCCCCAGTTGAAATGAATGGCTTGGATCCTCGCTTTGCCCCAGTTGAAATGAATGGCTTGGATCCTCGCTTTGCCCCAGTTGAAATGAATGGCTTGGATCCTCGCTTTGCCCCAGTTGAAATGAATTCGCTTGGACCCTCGCTTTGCCCCAGTTGAAATGAATTCGCTTGGATCCTCGCTTTGCCCCAGTTGAAATGAATTCGCTTGGATCCTCGCTTTGCCCCAGTTGAAATGAATGGCTTGGATCCTCACTTTGCCCCAGTTGAAATGAATTCGCTTGGATCCTTGCTTTGCCCCAGTTGAAATGAATTCGCTTGGATCCTCGCTTTGCCCCAGTTGAAATGAATGGCTTGGATCCTCGCTTTGCCCCAGTTGAAATGAATGGCTTGGATAAATTTCTAAGACTGACCTTCACTCCAGACACGAAATGGAAGACTTACATCAAACCTGCTACCAAGCTCACTGGAAAAATGGTTAGATCATCTTACCACTCCAGAAAGTATCTCACGCCTGACGCAATCGTCTACCTGTACAAGAGTCACATACGTCCGAAGATGGGGAGGTACTGTTGCCACATCTCGGGAGGTTCCGCTCAGAGCACCTTTTTCTGCTTTACGTGAGTACAAATCGACTTTGAAATCAGGTGGGGTGATGTTCACTTCTCTTCCCTACAGTCCCTTGCTCACAGAAGAGACGTCGCTAGTCTTTCTCTACTCTAGCATTATTTTCATAGTAGTTGCTCGACTGAGCTCCAATCTATGCCCCCCCACCCCTGTAAATCATTCACAACAAAAACTCATCTAACTACAAGCATTTTCATTTCTTCCTGTGTACCTGAACCTAAATGGAACTTTCATGAACAAAGTTTCTTTTCAAAAACTATTCGTCTGTGGAACACAATACCATGGGGCTGCTTCCCAGCTGACTACAACATGGTCGTTTTTAAGTCCAATGTAAACAAGCCGCGCATGCGTGGTCCCCCTCTGTATGTGACGAGTGTAAAATGCAATAAATTTGGGCAATTTGGAGCATTTTTGACTCCCCTTTGACCCCCTGGGGGCGCGAACCAGAATTTTTCTGAGGTCAAGGATGCTCATTTTATATCCAGAACAATTGCCTCTACATTTTGGCCAAGTTTAAGAAAAATTGAATGGATAGATCAAACGTTATGGGAGAAAAGGGTCATTTTTTGCCATTTTAGGGGGCTTTTGACCCCCTGGGGACGCGAACCTGATTTTTTTCCAAGGTCAGCGATACTTATTTTCTATTAGGAACAATTGCCTCCACATTTTGGCCAAGTTTCAGAGAAATTGAATGGATGGATGAAAAGTTATGGGGCAAAAAATGTCATTTTTTGCCATTTCGGGGTCTTTTGACCCCCTGGGGGGCTAACCAGATTTTTTTTCAAAAATCGGAGAATGTTACTTTCTAATCTGACCAAAGTTACAACTTCATGCAAAATTTCAGAGAAATTCAATGGATGGTTGCGGAGAAAAATCCGGACGGACAGACGGAAATGCCTCAAAACATAGGTCCCCCGATTTTATAAATCGGGGGACCAACAAATTCTCTTAAATAATCAAATTCTGCCCAGGTTCACCCGACAAACTCCTTAACCCTCATCCTCGAGGTGTCTATCGGCCTTGATAAGAGAGCACTCAACAGTACAACAGAAGACCTCTAGACAGACGTATATACCTCAGTACAATTATGCTACATCCTATTCTCCTCACATAAGATTTCCATCTTCCGCATCAGCTTTTCTTTTAGTGATCAGCATCCTGACAGGAATGCACTGTAAACAGGTTAGACAGCACCTTCGCATATCGCGCACGTTCTACGTAATCAAACTGACAACTGGAGTAAGCATGGCTAAGCAGATGTTGAATGTGAAAGATGGCGGCCGAGCGAAACCAAAAAAATAATAACTGTCGTCGTAATTTGAAAAGACAGACAAAATAAAAGATCAATAATTTGTGTCGACTGCAATTTGGTATTTTTATTGGGTACAGATGTCTCATCGGAATGTCGGGTCGTTAAACAAAAAATAATCATTTTTCATCTCCGTAACATTGTTGTTATTCATTTCTATATTTATTATTTGTTTCTCACAACGATGATACAAAAAAAAAACAAAAAAAAAAATGGTTTTGATATTGATAATCGTTACTCGAACATAGAAACACAGATAACAGTTGCCGGAAATAACGAAACAAACGGGCGAATATCGTTCGTACAAACAGACAAATATCGTTCGTACAAACAGACAAATATCGTTCGTACAAACAGACAAATATCGTTCGTACAAACAGACAAATATCGTTCGTACAAGCAGACAAATATCGTTCGTACAAACAGACAAATATCGTTCGTACAAACAGACAAATATCGTTCGTACAAACAGACAAATATCGTTCGTACAAACAGACAAATATCGTTCGTACAAACAGACAAACATCGTTCGTACAAACAGACAAATATCGTTCGTACAAACAGACAAATATCGTTCGTACAAACGGGCGAATATCGTTCGTACAAACGGGCGAATATCGTTCGTACAAACAGACAAATATCGTTCGTACAAACAGACAAATATCGTTCGTACAAACAGACAAATATCGTTCGTACTAAAACAAATACCCGTCCCAGTACGGACAAAATTATCCAAACACAACCGGTTTGCACCAATTAGAATGTTACAATTCAGAACAGGGTCGCAACTTGTTGAAAATCAAGTCAGTCCCCCAGAAAAAAAGAACTGAAAAGGCTTTTTTTTAATAAAAAAAACAAGAAACATTTATCCACAAAATAAAATTTTGAAACAGAACAATGTGTTAAACTAAAATTTTAAAAAAAAAAACGGTGAATTTAAAAAAACAATACAGATAGTTAATTAATAAAATGTCCTTTTGCAATGCAATATGCAAATTAGTTAACTTTCTGACGATCGCATACACATGAGCAGTATATTACAAAGATATGATGTTTCTACTGTGTGGAACCAATTGTTTATCGCATAATCTCACGAACACCGTTTCATTTTTCAAGCAACTCTTTTCCTCTGTTCCCTACTAAACATTTTCGATCCAAATAATGACTGCTCCCTTCTTCCTTCCACATTCCAGAATACTAACAACATACTCACTTCATTATTAATGCATATACATATGACTTCTTTCTTTTTATGTTCATTTTGACTTTACCGAGGCACTCCAGAGAAATTAATTCAGATTACTTATTTAAAAACTCAGATTTTATTTGAGAATAGAAGATTACACTTCAAATTCTATTACTGAACGCTTCACATTCGCCTTCCTGCAAAAACAACAAATGTCCGCTAAGACTTTAGACGTCTGTTTCGGTTAGGCTTTTCGATCATTTTTTTTATTACTGTTATTTATAATTAAAAAAATTTTTTTTTTTAGTTCTTCTTCTTAGTAGTAGTAGTAGTAGTAGTAGTGTAATGTTGCCATGCGAGGGAACTATTGATAAGGTTTTTTGTTAGCCCCTATTTAAAACTATAGTGGAGGGGGCTCAGTCCCTCAAAACTTAGAGCAATCTATTTTATTCGCTTGAAAACAAAAAATACTTATTTTCAAATACTGGCGGGAAAGGGTAGCTAATATTTAAACCATAGGGTAGGTAGCCCCCCCCCCCTCCCCCGTTCCCAACTTAGATAAATCGCTTTTATTTACAAAAATCTTTTTATAACAATTATTTTTTGATCTTCATATGAAAAACACGGTTAAATCTTATTTTAATCACCTAAATTACTTACAGTGAAATGGCCCTTTTCTGATTGTTATTTTTCATAGTTGCTACTCTTAAAAATTTTTTTTCATTTAAATTAAATGTATATTTTATATTTTCCCCGAGCAACGCCGGGACACAGATCCTGTTAGTTTGTTTATAAACTCTGCTTTTTGATTGAAGAGGTTATTGATTATATAAGCTGCCACAGGAAAGACTGACAAAAATGTTTTTAAAGTGATGAAAAATTTGGATTTTTTTCATCATATATCACTTTTTAGGGGGGGGGGGGGGCAGAGACTAAGATGGGTAATTTACTCCGACTCTTAAAGCAACCGCTTCGCTCAGGCGCAGACCCCTGAAGCAACCGCTTCGCTCAGGCGCAAACCCCTGAAGCAACCGCTTCGCTCAGGCGCAGACCCCTGAAGCAACCGCTTCGCTCAGGCGCAGAGACCTGAAACAACCTTTTCGAACAGGCAGAGAGATTTGAAGCAACCGTTTCGCTCAGGCTCAGGCAGAGAGACCTGAAGCAACCGTTTCGCTCAGGCAGAGAGATTTGAAGCAACCGTTTCGCTCAGGCTCAGGCAGAGAGACCTGAAGCAACCGTTTCGCTCAGGCTCAGGCAGAGAGACCTGAAGCAACCGTTTCGCTCAGGCTCAGGCAGAGAGACCTGAAGCAACCGTTTCGCTCAGGCAGAGAGATTTGAAGCAACCGTTTCGCTCAGGCTCAGGCAGAGAGACCTGAAGCAACCGTTTCGCTCAGGCTCAGGCAGAGAGACCTGAAGCAACCGTTTCGCTCAGGCAGAGAGATTTGAAGCAACCGTTTCGCTCAGGCTCAGGCAGAGAGACCTGAAGCAACCGTTTCGCTCAGGCTCAGGCAGAGAGACCTGAAACAACCGTTTCGCTCAGGCAGAGAGATTTGAAGCAACCGTTTCGCTCAGGCTCAGGCAGAGAGACCTGAAGCAACCGTTTCGCTCAGGCAGAGAGATTTGAAGCAACCGTTTCGCTCAGGCTCAGGCAGAGAGACCTGAAGCAACCGTTTCGCTCAGGCTCAGGCAGAGAGACCTGAAGCAACCGTTTCGCTCAGGCTCAGGCAGAGAGACCTGAAGCAACCGTTTCGCTCAGGCTCAGGCAGAGAGACCTGAAGCAACCGTTTCGCTCAGGCAGAGAGATTTGAAGCAACCGTTTCGCTCAGGCTCAGGCAGAGAGACCTGAAGCAACCGTTTCGCTCAGGCTCAGGCAGAGAGACCTGAAGCAACCGTTTCGCTCAGGCAGAGAGATTTGAAGCAACCGTTTCGCTCAGGCTCAGGCAGAGAGACCTGAAGCAACCGTTTCGCTCAGGCTCAGGCAGAGAGACCTGAAGCAACCGTTTCGCTCAGGCAGAGAGATTTGAAGCAACCGTTTCGCTCAGGCTCAGGCAGAGAGACCTGAAGCAACCGTTTCGCTCAGGCTCAGGCAGAGAGACCTGAAACAACCGTTTCGCTCAGGCAGAGAGATTTGAAGCAACCGTTTCGCTCAGGCTCAGGCAGAGAGACCTGAAGCAACCGTTTCGCTCAGGCAGAGAGATTTGAAGCAACCGTTTCGCTCAGGCTCAGGCAGAGAGACCTGAAGCAACCGTTTCGCTCAGGCTCAGGCAGAGAGACCTGAAGCAACCGTTTCGCTCAGGCAGAGAGATTTGAAGCAACCGTTTCGCTCAGGCTCAGGCAGAGAGACCTGAAGCAACCGTTTCGCTCAGGCTCAGGCAGAGAGACCTGAAGCAACCGTTTCGCTCAGGCTCAGGCAGAGAGACCTGAAGCAACCGTTTCGCTCAGGCAGAGAGATTTGAAGCAACCGTTTCGTTCAGGCTCAGGCAGAGAGACCTGAAGCAACCGTTTCGCTCAGGCTCAGGCAGAGAGACCTGAAGCAACCGTTTCGCTCAGGCAGAGAGATTTGAAGCAACCGTTTCGCTCAGGCTCAGGCAGAGAGACCTGAAGCAACCGTTTCGCTCAGGCTCAGGCAGAGAGACCTGAAGCAACCGTTTCGCTCAGGCTCAGGCAGAGAGACCTGAAGCAACCGTTTCGCTCAGGCTCAGGCAGAGAGACCTGAAGCAACCGTTTCGCTCAGGCAGAGAGATTTGAAGCAACCGTTTCGCTCAGGCTCAGGCAGAGAGACCTGAAGCAACCGTTTCGCTCAGGCTCAGGCAGAGAGACCTGAAGCAACCGTTTCGCTCAGGCAAAGAGATTTGAAGCAACCGTTTCGCTCAGGCTCAGGCAGAGAGACCTGAAGCAACCGTTTCGCTCAGGCTCAGGCAGAGAGACCTGAAGCAACCGTTTCGCTCAGGCTCAGGCAGAGAGACCTGAAGCAACCGTTTCGCTCAGGCAGAGAGATTTGAAGCAACCGTTTCGCTCAGGCTCAGGCAGAGAGACCTGAAGCAACCGTTTCGCTCAGGCTCAGGCAGAGAGACCTGAAGCAACCGTTTCGCTCAGGCAGAGAGATTTGAAGCAACCGTTTCGCTCAGGCTCAGGCAGAGAGACCTGAAGCAACCGTTTCGCTCAGGCAGAGAGACCTGAAGCAACCGTTTCGCTCAGGCTCAGGCAGAGAGACCTGAAGCAACCGTTTCGCTCAGGCTCAGGCAGAGAGACCTGAAGCAACCGTTTCGCTCAGGCAGAGAGATTTGAAGCAACCGTTTCGCTCAGGCTCAGGCAGAGAGACCTGAAGCAACCGTTTCGCTCAGGCTCAGGCAGAGAGACCTGAAGCAACCGTTTCGCTCAGGCAAAGAGATTTGAAGCAACCGTTTCGCTCAGGCTCAGGCAGAGAGACCTGAAGCAACCGTTTCGCTCAGGCTCAAGCAGAGAGACCTGAAGCAACCGTTTCGCTCAGGCTCAGGCAGAGAGACCTGAAGCAACCGTTTCGCTCAGGCTCAGGCAGAGAGACCTGAAGCAACCGTTTCGCTCAGGCAGAGAGATTTGAAGCAACCGTTTCGCTCAGGCTCAGGCAGAGAGACCTGAAGCAACCGTTTCGCTCAGGCTTAGGCAGAGAGACCTGAAGCAACCGTTTCGCTCAGGCTTAGGCAGAGAGACTTGAAGCAACCATTTCGCTCAGGCTTAGGCAGAGAGACCTGAAGCCACCGTTTTGCTTCGACGTATACTCATAAAGCAACCACTTCGCTTCGACTAATGCCAACTCCACAACCCCGATTATAATAAAAACATTTCCTGAAACAAAAGGCAGCCATGAGATCTTCACGACTATCTAATTCCACCATTTCTCCTTCAGAGCAACACCGAAGATTTCTATAAATAAAATACCAGACAGATGCCGATTAATTATTGACTCGTTTAATAGATTCAAAGGTAAAACCTTTGACTATCACAAAAGATTTGGTTTTTCTTTGTCCGATCAATTCTGCCAGTAAATAAGATTCCCAAATAAGATTTTCTTGTGAACTTTGATTTTTATCTTTTCAGTGAGTCGAACAAATAATAAACACGTTCTATAATAATACATGATTACCAAGCAGATCAATGTTTAGAATGTAACATCTTTTCATGTGTTCGGATCGAGAGGGTGATGTTCCCGGACTATAAACGTGCAAAGTTGAATCAAGCAATGTTGCATGCAAAAGACAGAGTAATAATTAATAAACAAAAATGAAGTAGTTCAAATAACGTTTATTGAACGTGTGTGTACGTGGAATGGTGAAGTGTGTGATGTATGCATGTGTGTCGATGGAAAAACAGTTCTTGAAAAAGGTATAAGAGGAAATGAATCCGGCGAGAGGAAAGTCTTTGAAAGCCGTACACAGAGAAAATGAGTTGAAAACTCTTACCGTTGTTTGACCACGTGCTGACGGAAGAAACGTGTGTTGGTAGTTGTTTTGCCGGGACCAGTTCAAGAGAAAAGCGTGAGACGAAGCGCTAGTGTATTAGCGTCGTTCTGCCGAGATCAATCGACCAGAAGGGAAAAGTGAAACGGAACGCTAATGTCAGCGTCGTTCTGTCAAGGCTGGTCGGTGAAAAAGAGATGGATTTTCCGTTTGCAACGGTTTTTATAGTCAGAAGGGCAGATAACTCTGGTGTCGCTTTACAGTGCCACCTGTCGGTGAAAAAGCGACACCTACCGGCAAACCGGTGTAGTTATGTTTTGAAAGGAGGAGGTAACTGCTACACATGGGAGGATTTGTGCACGATTGTAAAAAAGCAGCTGTTTGCAAATCAGATTAATGAGTTTATTTCAGATATCCAATTCCGATTCATTGTAAAAAAAAAAAATTATTTTTAGATCTGTCCAAGTATCTCTATAATCGACTGTCGCTTGACATCTGGTTATGCCTAAGTTTACAATAGCTGTTCAATTCAGTTATCATGCTCGCGTTCAAAATGGTGTTTCCAGTAAGTTATTATGCTCGCTCTCGAAACATCATTTCAAGCCGGTAATTGCACTTGTGTTCGAAACGGCATTTAATTTGGTTATTATGCATGCTCTTGAAACAGCATTTCAAGCTGGGTATTACGCTTGTGTTCAAAACGGCATTTCTAAGTCGGTTATTACGCTTGTGTTCAAAACACTATTTCCAGTCTGCCGCACTTATATTCAAAATAGCAAACATTTAATGAATGAATACATGATAGATGTGTGTGTTTATGTGCGTGTGTGTGGGGGGGGGGGGAAAGGGTCAGATGAAATAAAATCTGACTCCGGAATCGGATTTTAAAATAAACTTTAACTCCTACACAAGTTAGGAAAATCCGACTCTCGAGTCCCGTTTTAACAAAAGACTTAAAATCGCCAACTCCCGACCCGTTTCCAATAAAACTGCATTGTGTGCACCTTATCTCCTAGCATTTTGGTCAATTTATCCCCCCAGTAATTGCCATGTATAAAGGTTTGGCCCCATGCCAAATTTACACTTTGCTCTGTTCAAGGTATTAGGAAAGGCAGAAGAAAAAAATGACAGATGGAAAAAAGTAAAATAGGTTTTGCTAATTCGGAGACAAAGTTGTAAAATGTATCTTGTAGATGTTCCTTCGAGGTCGGTCATCAGCGGTGAACTGACTACAATGCCATTGTTCTTATTGAGCTGAATGTTTAATTTGGATAATATGGAAATCAAATGTTTTCTTGAAGGACTTCTCTATGTGATGTTGTGAAAGGCGCTGAAGAAGACATAGTTTGGAGTTTTATTAACCATAATGTAAAATAAAATATTTCCAAATCGTCTTGGAAATGATTGTATGCCATATACTCATTTGATTTTTATTCTTGGAAAAATGTTCACTTTCTTAATCTCAGATCTCATATATATATATATATATACAGGGTGGGCCAAAATAAGGGTCCTATCTTTAAATTTGAATAACTTGAATTTGAATAACTTCCACAAAATAAAAGTTAAACTCACCAAACTTTATGTGTGTGTAGACTGACCCTTCCGAGATTTTTTGAAATAAACAAAACAAATTTTAGCCGAAAAACACTTCTTAAAACTTACAAAAACTAAAGTATTGTTTTTTACACTGTTTTGAGTTTTTTAAGCAAAAATAATGTTTTCTAAATGAGGGTACGTTCCTTAGGGCTAATACGGCTCATGCTTGCTTCGGAAGGGGTCCTTTACTTATTCTAAAAAAAAAAAAATTTTTTAAAATCAATAAATAAAAAAGTTATGAATTTTAAAAAATAGGACCCTTATTTTTGCCCACCCTGTATATATATATATGTTATTGCAACAGCATTTACCCTGGTTGGGTTGAGTCCACTTCTTTCTTTCCCCGCACTACATCCCAAACAATGGTGACCCATGCATGTCGGTCCTGAGCAAGGTTGCATGAGATGGCTAACAATTGCGATTCCGTTGAGGACCAACCACCTGTGGACCTAAGAGCTTAGCCAAATCTACCGTGATCGTTTTTTGTCCAGGTCCTCTGTTGTGCACGAAGGCGGAGAGGTACCGACGATTATGGCACAAATTTATTCTCTCTCTCAGCGGTAAACTACATGTTGAAAGCATCGAAGACGTTGCTGCAACAAGTATAATTTACTATTAAAAATAATATTGCTTTTGAAATAATAAATGTCTCTCAGGGTCAATACTATTTTTTTTAAAATGACACTTCTGTAAAAATAATATTACTTTTGAAATAATAAATGTCTCAGGGTCAATACTATTTAAAAAAAAAAAAAAAAATGACACTTCTGTAAAAATAATTGTCATTGTCAGCTAAATATTCTAAAAAAAAAAAAATTTAAACTACCGTTTCTTTTCTTGATTTAAAAGTGTAGCAATTTGATTCTTTTTAAAACAAATATTCTGTCTTCTCACGTCAAAATAATTGTCAGTTAAATATTCCTCTAATCAATTAAAACAAATGTCACTTTTTGAAATGTATTCATTTAGAATTGTACTGTTTTAGTCGACGGGGCGGCATAATCTGATTTTGAAACAATTCATTTTAAAATGGGTAAAGTCAGAATTTTTTTACCTTAGCGATCAAATTGCCCTTGTTGCTGATTGGACGATCTCATTTTCTTTTCATGTGTGAAAGATGATAACATACTTGCGAACATGAAATTGTCTTAGTAAGACACAGTTGTACATTTCATCGGTTGTATATTGCTGCCGTGCTTGAAAATTTTTCCATTCTATCGACGTGGACACAGACCCACGATAATATTGTACCAGCTTCGTTCAAACTGAAGCATACTTACCTAAGTACTCTGGTTAAGGTAGTTTCAGAATATATCCCATTACAGGGGTCTATCCCACAAACTCTTGTAGGAGTTTGTGACATATCTCCATTCTATGGACGTCCGGTGCGAATGCAGATTCCACAATATTATTGCACCGTCTTCGAACAGAACAGATACTACACTTTGATCCTAGCCAAAATGCCAAGTTATTTACCTCCAGAAGGTTAGACACAAGATCAAAGTATTTTTATTTACCTCCTCTCCAGGAGGTTAGACACAAGGTCAGGTGTGGTTAGCCAACGCACTAGGATTAGTGCGCTCTGGCCTACAAAAAATGCCCGAGCAGTCCCGTCGACATTCCCCGGTAGGGGCGCCTCAGGCGATTAGCAACAAACTAACCCCTTTTCAAAGAGAAGGTAAAACCTGGGAGGGTGGACCTCTTAGAACTGAACAGGACAATAACTCAAACAGGTGGAATCACGGCCAGAAGGCCAAGATGGTACCGGTCTACAAAGTGTAGCATTCATCAAAACAGATACTACACTCTGATCTTAGCCCAAAGTCCAAGAAAATGTGTTTTAGTTCGAGTTTCACGTTCGACACAACACCGTCATCAGATGAAATTTTAAAAACTAAACATTTTTTAGAATTGTAAAATCGGTAATAACGTCCGTACGAACATGAAATTGCCTTAGCGTATTAGTGAAGAGATAAGTAAAACGATTAAAAAATGAAAGTACTTACGTCTTTCTCTTTTATGATGCTACTGTGTTTTAACTGTTCACCTGAAAACGAAAGAAAATTGATTTTAATACAATTTACAGGAAAACACGCGCACCTCTAAACGTTTATTAAATCTAATTTGTTTGATCATTAAATCTAATTTGTTTTCTTTTAGTAAACACTGTAATAACACTCACAAGTTCAGTTGACTCTGCGATGTACCGATCTGAAATACGCTAAACACCAAAGCAAATCATCAAAATATTTTATTCTTTTTGCCAAATCACAGGTTCACCAGAAGTTGTGTATTTTTCACATTCCGCCAGCCTCGATCTGGCACAGTTGCCCAATCATTCTCGTAAAAACAAACAAAAAAAAACGAATGTGGAAAATTATTACCTAGATACTATTTCGATCTATGACGATAGATATCCACACTTACCGGATCCCAAGCGCCTGCGATGTCTTGCTTGTTGGGTAGCTATTTGCAAGAGGTCAAAAGTGCATGCTCAGCGTCTTTTTTTTTTTGTTGTTTTTAGGTGTCAGTAATTTGCATGTGTGAACAGACTCATTTTGAAAAGGTAGAACACAACAATGAGACAGCGGGGAAAAAAACGTGAGGAGGGGGGGGGGGGTAAGTGAACAGATGAGAAGGAAATTTGTGCAAAGGATTTGGTAATCAATTGTCCAGATATATGGAGATGCCTACAAAGTCAGAAAATAGCACAGCTCTCATGACTTTCAAAAACATTTTTTCACTCTCAGAATTGCGGAAGCATGGAACAAACTGCCTTCATCAGTCGTTGGCTGCCGAGACACTGCATTCATTAAAACCCCTCATGCTTCCTGAAGTACCTATTTTCATTTATTTATCTTTCAACACATCTTCTTATCCTCAGGTATGGGTCAGAATGTTATTCTATGTATTTTCAAATATAGTTGAATTAGTTTCCTTAAATAAATCTCTGAAAAATCAAATTTTTTTAAAAATGGAAATCGCTCCAGAAAAGGCATGAAGCCACTTGATGTAAGGAGCTAACAAGAACGAAAGATTAATATTGTACAGACAAGAAATGCCTATTGGCCTTTGTCTTGAAAAGACAAAGGCTATAGGTAGAAGGAAAACAGTCAGCAGGAAGAGATTTCCACAAGTCGCAATTTTTGAAAAGAAGCGACTGAAATAGGAAGCTGTATTACAATGAGGTATCAAAACAGCGAATTGATGGAGACCACTAGACCAACGAGTCAAACGAGCTGGAACAAAAGAAGCGGGGAATAGATCACATAATTCTGAACACATGCCATAATAGTATTTATAGAAAAGACTGAGACTAGCAAAATCTCATCTGTGAGAGAGAGGGTGCAGAAAAGAAAGGGTGTGGCCAATCAAATTACAGATACGTTTCTGCAGCTTATCAACAACCTTCAAATGGGACAGAGATTCACCAGCCCAAATATGATAACAGTACTCCATACATGGTCTGATAGTAGATTTGTAGAGATAGAGAATAGCCTCAGGTGAGAGAAAATGTTCGGAGCGATAGAGAGAACCGACTTTACGAGAAGCAGAAAGAGCAATGGATCAAATGTATGAACTCCAAGAAAGATTTGATGAGAAAGAAAGACCAAGAAGTTTCAGAGTCGATTTCTTCTCAAGAATCTCAGGAAGAAAAGGGGCACGCCTACGATTGAAAGACACAAGCTGAGTCTTAACAGGATTAAATTAAACAAGCCATTTGTCAATAGGTCTGCAGTCATGCGTCTCAGCTGCACCATGAAGTGTTCTGAAGTATAGAATGCCATTCCTCGTATGCTCCTTCATCCCAAGTCTTATCACCACCATCTCGCCAATAACCCTGAGCACCTTCTTGATATCCACGCGTTTAACACACGTGGGCATGCCTACAAAATCAGAATTGCTGAAGCATAGAACAGACTGTCTGCATCAGTTGCTGGCCGCGAATACACTACAGCATTTAAAACAAAATTTACCAAAACTACACGGGATGTCTCCCCCCCCCCTCCATACACATGCATATCACTACTCATACCCGTGTTTATTTCCTCGACAATTGCACATTATCCTATGCATTACAGATGCACTTTTGATAAGTTGTAGTGCACTTATAATTATTGTTACTCACTAGGAGTTCTCACACCGGTCGTCATAAGCGATTACACACCGACAATAATCGGCGGTGTTCTCTGGAGCCTGACTGACAAGTCTCCCCAGATTTTCAATATTTTCTGTCTCTTTCGATAACCATTGAAAATGATTTTGCGTTATCACAACAGCCGTTTATCATTGGTTTCCTGATGGTAATAACCATTTGTTGTCTGAGATTTGGGGTGCAATAAGCCTCCCCAAAGTTCCAGTGGAGGTCTGCTTAGTGCTCTCCCTCCTCGGTCTTTCCATCCTTCTTGACCCTTCACGATCGTTTTGTGTGGTGTCAGCCGAGACTGGTGCCATCAGTGTGTGGTTTAATTATTATTATTATTATTATTATTATTAATTAGCAAAAATAAACTCCCTCTGGTCGCATATTTTTGCTAGTATGTATGCTGAACGAAATACTACATTGCACTCCAAAAGGAGGAAATAATGCCTGGAAGGCTGGTATCATGACAATTAAATATATACTATACGCCCCCCCCCCCCCCGAATTGAGCATTAAAAAATAGTACAATAGTATGATTAAGAGAAGTAATAGTATAGTTTTGGCTGCTCCAGACAAACAGATACTAAATCTCCATTAGTAATAGATTATCATCTCTGGACTACTACTTTGTGTTATTAATTCAACATGATATAAATGATAACATATCTAGATTTAAATGAATATATCTAGTTTAGTGTGAAACACCATTTGGCTCTGAAGAGACTTATGTTCGAAACCTTGGCATGTCTATATAAACCGTATACTAATTATTATATCTGCTCTATCTGTGGTATTGAGCACTTTTGGATTGTACATATACCACTTAGCAATTTAACTATGAAGTGAAAAACTTAAACATTATCAATGATTGGCTGTCTTCATCGTCAGGACTTGGGCAGTCATAGTTATTTAAACTATTTAACTAATATTTAAACTATTATTTAAAAAGAAGCGAAACAAAAATGAAAGTAAATGTTCCCGGACAACTCCGGGTAGGTAGACATAATAATTTACAACTAACTTGTTTTTGTTGTTTTTTTTTTTGTTTTTTTAGTTGGACTGCTCGTTCTATGGTATTATTTTATGTAATCAAAGCGAACGATTATTTGAGATTGTTCCAGTGACCTTTCGTGACATCTGGTATTTTGGCTCGTGTCCACAGAAAACGGGGAGATATTTTTGCCTGCGAGAGAGAATGGACAGTCATCAGAAAGATATTGGCAGTTGTTTCTGTTTATGGTCATTTTTTTGATTCATAAAAACAAGCAAACAAAAAATATTTTTTGCAGCTCATTTCCAGTAGTTTTAGAGAAAGAGAAAGAGAAAGAAATAGGTAGGGGGGAGTAAAGGTTAGGGGAGAGAGAGAGAGAGAATAGGTTAGGGGAGAGAGAAAGAAAAGGTTAGGGGAGAGGGATAAAGAGAGAGGGAGAGAAAAGGTTAGATGAGAGAGAGGAAGAGAGAGAAAAGGATGGGACGCGAGTGAAAAGGATGGGACGCGAGTGAAAAGGATGGGACGCGAGTGAAAAGGATGGGACGTGAGTGAAAAGGATGGAACGCGAGAGGGTGTGAAGGATGGGGGAAGAAGAAGGGGGTGAAGGAAGGGGGAGGGCTAAAAGATGGAGGAAGAGAGAGGGGGAGAAATATGGGGGAAGAGGGAGAAATATGGGGGAAGAGGGAGAAATATGGGGGAAGAGGGAGAAATATGGGGGAAGGGGGGGGGAAGATGGGGGAAGAGGGAGAGGGGAGAAAGATGGGGGAAGAGGGAGAGGGGAGAAAGATGGGGGAAGAGGGAGGGGGATAAAGATGAGGGAAGAGGACGGGGTGAAAGATGGGGGAAGAGGAAGGGGGTGAAAGATGGGGGAAGAGGAAGGGGGTGAAAGATGGGGGAAGAGGAAGGGGGTGAAAGATGGGGGAAGAGGAAGGGGGTGAAAGATGGGGGAAGAGGAAGGGGGTGAAAGAGAGTGGAAGATAAAGATTGAGATAAAGAGAGATGAAGAATAGCACATTTACAGACATATAATCTCAAATATTCATAAAAAAACAAACTAAAAAGCTATCTAAATTAAATGCCTATGAGGATATTGCATACAATATCGATCTTATATATTTAGGCAAATTCAAAACAAAACCAGTCGATAATTTTCAAATCTCGAATTATTAATATCATCGATACTCTTACGATTGTTAATGCTATTATTACTCTTAGACAAGAAAAGAAGTTGTTGCATGCAGTCAGACTGTTTCTCATATTGAATATCAAAACAAGAAAACAATATTCAATGGCATATTTTTAAAAAATCCAAATAACATCGATCTTCCATAAACAAAACATTAGTTTAGTCATCCGGACGTTTTTTGCCTTTTTTGTTTTGGAATACAATCGAAACACAATACAAATCGAAACACGATTGTGACTGACACAATAAAATATGTGGCGGATTCGGTTTTAACTGATGGCGGATTCAGTGCCAACAACGACAGAAAATAAATATACTTAAAAATTTTTTTTTTTTTTAACAAAGTTCAAGGCAAGTTGCCACTGTAGACGTAAGGGCTACTGAGAATTAGGGTGAACGTTTTGGAGGGGTCATCCTAAATTGGGAGCTGTGCAGCGAGATGAAAGGTATGCTTCCCGGCTGACTATAACATGGTCGCTTTCAAGTCCAACGTAAACGAATTCTTGTCTGCTTAAATAATCAAATGCTGCCCAATTTCCACCATCATTACCAATCATCACGATGGTGTCTCACCTCCCAGCTAATCCTCGAGTAGCATTTTGGCCTTGATAAGTGGCGACTCTTTAGGTAGAAAGAAAAGATAAGACATGAGATCAATTAACGTTTACCACATGTTTTATATTTATACCGTTTCTAAAACATCACGAGAGCGCTTTACTCGATCAGGAAAAGAAAACGGCTTCTATCAGATTTAAGATCATCACAGTTTTCTTTCTGGCTCAAGTTGCAATCTGACAAATTGGTTACAAACCATGTCAATGCAGTAATTTCAATAGACATGCATCAAAATAAAAATAGACGCAGTTATTTTTACAAAGAAGCTACTGGAGTAGAAGAGGACCTCCACAGTGAATGGATGGGATTTAGCTGATTGTCGGGTTGGTCGAGTGTATTTACGTCGAGGTGTCACCAGAGCAGCAACTTCATCGGAGCACATTCCATTGAAGTACTTGTAAAACAAGCACGAGGATGTAACATTGCTGCGATGGGACAGGGGCTGGAGCTTGGTGGATAGTGAGGGACCTATTAGATTAGCGACTACTTCTCTACGTGGGTGGTGCAAACGTATTGGTTGACCGCTAACAATCTGGACCACAACCATCAAGGAGGATTTGGCCGTGCTCTCAGGTCCACAGATGGAATCGCGATTCGTTAGTCATCTTGTACAACCTTGCTCAGGATCGCCCGGCATTGGTTGCCATGGTTTCGATGTAATGGAGGACAGGGAAGAAGCCGGGTCAACCTGACCTTTGCAAGAACAGATATTTTATTTTTTTTATTTTTTTATTTTTTTTTTTACTAATGAGTTCCCACTTATCAAGGCTAAAAGCCACTCGAGGATAATGGTTAAAGAGATCATCAATCTGACGATGATCTCCACCACCAGAGGGCTAGAAACAATGGGTGAGATGGTTAGAACATTACTTAAGAGGAATTGATTATCCAAGAGGGTGCCTCATCAAGTATTTGTTTACATTAGACTCGAAAACGACCATGCTGTAGTCGGTTCGGAAGCAGTCTCATGGTATCTTGCTCCACAGATGGGATGTTCTGGGAAAGAAACTTTGTTCATGGAAGCTTCACTTATTTTTTTCGGAGAGAGAGAAAGAGAGATAGAGAGAGAGATAGAGAAAGAGAGAGAGAGGGAGGAAAGTTCTTTGTTGTGGTTGTAGCTAGACGAGTTCTTGCTGTGAATGTCTTACAGAGGGAACAAGGTATTGGAGCTCAGTCGAACACCTACCCTGGACATAACGATACAATAGAGAGAGGCTATCAATATTTCCTGTGTGTGAAAGAGGCTGTAGGGACGAGAAGAGATCATCCCCCCCCCCCCCGCCAGATTGCGGAGAGGATTTTGTACACTGATGAGACAAGAAAAGAATACTCCGATCGGCATCTCCCTAGATACTTCATCGTAGGACGACGTATCCGACTCTTATACAGGTTGAGGAGTGCATCAGGAGTCGGGTACTTTCTGGAGCAGTAGAATGATCCAACCATTTTGACAGCAACAAATATACATTCTGGAGAAAATGAATTCTTGACAGAGAATTTTCTTTTTGTCTGTTTTGCTGTGGTAGGAAGACGAGTTCTTGCTGTGAATGTCTTACAAGGAGGAACCAGAGATTGGAGCTCAGTCGAGCACCTCCATGGAAATAACGATGGAGTAGAGAGAGACTAGCAACATCTCTTCTGTGAGAAAGGAGCTATAAGGAAGAAGAAAGTTCTTTGCAGTTGTGGTAATAAGACGAGTTCTTGCGGTGAATGTCTTACAGGGAAGAACCAGAGATTGGAGCTCAGTCGAGCACCTCCATGGAAATAACGATGGAGTAGAGAGAGACTAGCATGACAGTGAGTTCACAATGCTGATTCATCGTACTTTATAGGCTTTTTGGAGGAGTAAGGCCTAACTGAAGAAATTAGCTACGAAAGAGGGTGTATGGTGTACGTAGACAATAGTCATGTATCTGTTAGATAAAGAATAAAGCGTACACAATGGACTGTAAGCAACGTCATGGCTGTGTGTGTGATTATTGTCAGCCTCATAGTATATAACGGTTGTCGTTCGGCCGACTTAAATAGAAGGGAAAATAGAAACGTATCTATTATAATGACATCAAGAACAACGGCCAAAAGTTTAAAGATTATTCAATCTGCGCGTTTAGCGCGGAAAATGAGATTAGAGTTCAGCATGGTTGCCAAGTGGTTAACGACACCGACTGACAACCTGGGTGTGCCAAGTTCGAATCCAGTTCGTTCCACAGAAACACTTTCACTTAAGATGTTGGCAACCTTCATGTGATCCCTCCTGTAAGTACCCAATGTGTTTCTAAAAATAATTCTAACTAGAAATATATCGGGGAAACCAATGCCAACAATAGAATCATTCGATTCATACGAAATGAATGAATGATTACATTAATTATTTATATATATATATATATATATATGGTATATTTTGTTCGTAAAATTGTAATAGGATTGACAATAATTGATGATCTACAATCGACACTGATTATAGACAGGGTGAGTCAGAAGTAATCGGGAAATCAAAACATTTTTAGTTCAAATGATAAAATTTATGGATATTTAAGTAATTTCAAAACTTTTCACTGATGAGACGATCACCAAATTGTCCCCCTATATCATTGAATGGGAATAAAACAAAAACTGTTGGACATTCATGACTGAAAGTCGGTGGGCAAGTCAGGTATAGACTGAAGTTTATTTGTACCAAATATTGTTAGACTAGCAGGGGTCTGTCGAGAGCCTTTTGCAGACATACAAGCATACAAACAAAAATACAAATAGACAAACAGACAAACAGAGAAAAATACAAATAGACAAAAATACAGACAAACAAACAGACAAAAATACAAATAAACAAACAAACAGACAAACAAACAGAAATACATACAAAAATACAAATAGACAAAAAAACAGACAAACAGACAAACATAGAAAAATACAAATAGACAAAAATACAGACAAACAAACAGACAAAAATACAAATAGACAAACAAACAGACAAACAAACAGACATACATACAAAAATACAAATAGACAAAAATACAGACAAACAAACAGACAAACAAACAGACAAAAATACAAATAGACAAACAAACAGACATACTAACATACAGAAATACAAATAGACTAACATACAAACAAACAGACAAACAAACAAACATATAAACAATCATACATACATACAAACAGACAGACACCTGTCCTTTATATTATAGATTGCAGAAACGATTGTGTATTTTATTAACGATTCTATGGGTTGCAATAAATTCCACAAAATGTTCTTCTCGGCAAATGAAATTGCTCGCTGAAATGGAATCCGCTTTCTCGTAGATAAAAACATATTGCTGCAGTTGGAGAATATAAGACAGACTTTCAACTCTGCGGATGAAAGGAAATAAACACAAAGTTAATATTTATACAGGGTGGCGCAAAAGTCACGCATTAGTTTGAATCAGTAACAACTGATTCAAACTAATGCGTGACTTTTGCAGGATTGTTTGGCGAGCACTTAATTAGCAGATTTTCTGATTTTAACTGGCCTTCACGTTCACCGGATTTAACAGCTCCTGACTTTTTCCTTTGGGGTTATCTTAAGGAAAGGGTATATGTGAACAAGCCTACAACGATTCAAGAGCTTAAAAACAATATCAGACATGAAATCCAAGAACTAGAGCCAGTTATTCTAAGGAGTGTAATGGAAAATGCCCAAACTAGAGCCCGTCTTTGTGAGGCCGAAAATGGTGGCGATTTAAAGGATATTATTTTTAAAAACTACTGCAACAAAATTACCAAGTAAATGTATTATTTATCAGAAAAGCACCTAAACAAACCAATGCACGACTTTTGCGCCACCCTGTATAATGCTTTTCTCCACATCCGCAAACTCTGGCGAAAAGTTATTAGAATATACGATCAAATATAACCTCCCGAAATGAATAAATGCAAAAGTTTTTTACATCCTAACTGTATTAAAATCAAAACAAGTTGTGCCTACTTAATTCTGTGATGCAACCTGTTTTTTGTAGCATCGTATATATAGTACACTGCAAACAAATTTAGGTCTTCTTAATTTGCATATTTATTTTATAAAAAGCTTCTAATTAATTAATATTCTCTAATATACAGTTGTAATTTTGCATTGTCATATTTTCTTATACATACGCAATATTTTTGTTGATAGTAAAACGTCTGATGTCGCCGAGATGCCGAGAACAGATCTGTTCTCGGCAACAAAAACAAACTTCGATCTTAGCCAATGATTTTTGGCCAATGAACCATAAAAATAACGTTTTTTATGACGAAACATTTTTAAATGAATGAAAAAAAAAAAAAAAAATTTTCTATTATTGTATTACCTTTTAATGGGTGTGGGTAGTCTAGTATCGGTTATGTTGGTATAAGACCTTCCTCCCAGGAATTACCTCTTCCTTTTAAAGGAGGTGAGGGTAATGCTTCTAGGTATTACATCCTCTTTTGGGTGAGAAGGTAATGTAGCATCTGTTCTATTGTCATGAGACCATCTTTTGGGGGATGGGAGTGAGGAGGTAGTGAAGTGTCTTTTCTGTTGTCATGATACCATAATCACAGGTATTACCGTCTTTTATGGGCGGATCCTCCCAGGTATTACCTTCTCTTTTGGAGGTGGTGGGGGCCAGTATAGTATGTATTCGTTCCTCATGATATCCTTCCATGATTATTTTCTCCGTTTGGTGGTGGTTGTGGGTGTTAGTGTACTATCTGTTCTGTTGTCTTCCCAGGCATTAACTCCTCCTTTGGGTGGGGGTGTTCGTCATGATACCACCCTCTTATTCATTGCTCCCTCTTTTGGGGGTCAGTGTAGTATATGTTCGTTCACCATGATATCTTCCCACGCTTGCAAAAATATGCGACCAGAGGGAGCATGTTTTTGCTAGTTATAGATCAAGTACACAGTACTAAGTTCTTTGGGCAATAGGTGGTCTTGTCTAGAAGGAACGGTGGAAGGGTGCAGAAAAAGAGACAAACCAACAAGAAGATGGCAAGATAACGAACAGGGCGAGTCAGAAGTAACCGGGCAGTCAAAACATTTTTACTTGAAATTAAATTTCCTGATATTTGGATAATACATTATTAAATATACATGAAACTTGATGAAACATTAACAGAATGAAAAAAGAAGCTTTTTATGCCTCTGTGTGCCTAGCGTCAAATGGAATTTCCATGGACAGAGGTTCTTTGCAAAGGTTTTCCCATGGAACATATTACCACACGACTGCCTCCCTGCAGATTACAACATAATCATCTTCAAATATTTGCCATAAACAGTTCCCATAAGTAATCAAACTTAGTTCATTCCATTAATCATTTCTATTTTTTAGCATTAAAATGATTTTTAATATGATTTTTAATATGATTTTTCTAATATGATTTCTAATATGATTTTTAATATGATTTTTAATATGATTTTTTAATGAATTTTCAAATATGATTTTTCAAATATATGATTTTTCAAATGTTTTTTCAAATATGATTTTTCTAATATGATTTTTCAAATATGATTTTTTTAAATGATTTTTCTAACATGATTTTTAATGATTTTTTAAGGTCTTTTTGAAAAAAAAAAATTATTTAATAAGATTTCCAGGTAAATAAAATACACGATTTTGAAAGTTTTTTGTAAGTTCAAATTGCTAAATATTTTGAATGCATAGATATTGACCTGTTTTTTTTGTTTTTCGTTTTTAATACTGGCAATTTTAACTCGTTTCACAATATCTTAATGTATTTTCCATTTGTATAACTTCATTTTTCACCAAAGCCCTGTGCACTTTTTTTGATATTTACTATATTTCACGTTTTGTCATTTTCATTAGTAGTCACTTTTGCTTCTGCAGTTGATGCTATATATATATATATATATATATATATATATATATATATATAACCTGCAACCGCCACTCCTGCACTGATGAGGGTAGAAAACCTGAAACGGCGTCATCTGTAGGTATAAAACACTTTAATATATATATATATATATATATATATATATAGTCGATATTCAAAACGGCAGAAACAAGTGTATGCGGATAAAAGTGTTTTTTATGAATATATGGAAGATTTTTTTCATGAATTAACTAAGCTCTCATATATTAAATTGAGAGCTCTAGTCGTACACTATTGAGCTATAACTTGAAAATTCGTGTAAACAAAATGTGTACGTAATTATATATATATATATATATATATATATGTATATATATATGTGGTAAAATGCACGATACGTCATGAAAATGAAATGCCGTGATAGACAAAATGTGTGAAAAAAGACAAACAGAAAATAGATTTAAATACACGAGAAAAGAAAAAAAAACGAGAAATTTGACCGGCTTCATTCATATCAACGAACGTCTTCAGAAAAGGTGAACATTTGAAAAAAATTATATATATATATATATAACACATACACACAGGGATCGAACATCTGTCCCAAGTTTCTTATAAATAATTTAAAAATTGACCAAATTTAAAATAATGATCATAACCTTTAACAAAACTAATTTATCTTGTGAACTTTCAAGACCGGCTCCGATTAGACGACGTTCAAGACCGGCTCCGATTGGACGACGTTCAAGACCGGCTCCGATTGGACGACGTTCAAGACCGGCTCCGATTGGACGACGTTCAAGACCGGCTCCGATTGGACGACGTTCAAGACCGGCTCCGATTGGACGACGTTCAAGACCGGCTCCGATTGGACGACGTTCAAGACCGGCTCCGATTGGACGACGTTCAAGACCGGCTCCGATTGGACGACGTTCAAGACCGGCTCCGATTGGACGACGTTCAAGACCGGCTCCGATTGGACGACGTTCAAGACCGGCTCCGATTGGACGACGTTCAAGACCGGCTCCGATTGGACGACGTTCAAGACCGGCTCCGATTGGACGACGTTCAAGACCGGCTCCGATTGGACGACGTTCAAGACCGGCTCCGATTGGACGACGTTCAAGGCCGGCTCCGATTGGACGACGTTCAAGGCCGGCTCCGATTGGACGACGTTCAAGGCCGGCTCCGATTGGACGACGTTCAAGGCCGGCTCCGATTGGACGACGTTCAAGGCCGGCTCCGATTGGACGACGTTCAAGGCCGGCTCCGATTGGACGACGTTCAAGGCCGGCTCCGATTGGACGACGTTCAAGGCCGGCTCCGATTGGACGACGTTCAAGGCCGGCTCCGATTGGACGACGTTCAAGGCCGGCTCCGATTGGACGACGTTCAAGGCCGGCTCCGATTGGACAACTTTCACGACATTCATTTAGATGGGTATTTCAGTCGACTTCTTATAAATCGATTCATTTCAGATTTAATAATTTCAGATCTACAAATGCCTTCCAATCATAAATAAATAATGTCGCAACCCATTTGCAAGCTGTTATGTGTTCACAATAAACGTTTGATATTTTTCCAATGGTATTTTGTTTTTAATCACGAAGCTGTGACCCGATTGTTTCATTGTTGGAGTTTAATATTTAATAAATATAATGAATACATTTCGAATAATAAGTCTATAGTTCTTTTAACTTCCAGCCATCAACATTGAACACACAGTTTCACAGCTCTTCAATGTGACTAGACTAGCATCCGCCCTGAACCAGGATCTAATTTACGACCATCTACTTGATAGTCAGCCATTCTAACCACGACGCAGGCGCTGTTCACAAGTGATATCTCAATACCTTTTCATATGAACTTTGTCAGCTACTAGAGTGCTCCATTTGTTTATTTACAAAGAGCTTTGCATTTCGCTAATAGTAGTTGGTTATATCACTAACGACAGTGCTCGACCAGAGATGGGGGGGGGGGCTGAAGTTAGATATGTTTATATATTTGTACGTACAGGATTCACTCCTAAATCAATTACCTGATCATTATGAAATTTAGAACACAGCTGCTCGGCATAAAGTCATATATTTAGTTTAATTTCGTTTTATTCAAAGGGGGTGAAAAGGAGGTTGAAACTCTTCATTAAAAATTCAGATATCTCCGATTTTTGTAAAATTTTAACAATAGGTATTAGACATTGGTGATACCATTGGAGCACAGGGTGGAGCAGGTGCTAGTGTGATTACAAGAGTTAGGAGTGGATGGAGTCAGTTCAAAGTACTTCGACCATTACTACTGACCAGCAGAGCGTTACCACTGTCGACCAAGGGAAGAGTCTACACAGTGTGATGATATATAGGAAGTAAAACCTGGCCAGTGAGGGTTGAGGATATGCGTTGCATGGAGAGTAATATGATATGAGAATGTTACGATGGATGTGTAATCTGAGTCTAAAAGACAGGCTTAAATCTGATGACCATCAGATGAAGATTAAATATGGACGGTATAGGGAGATGTGTGCAAAACAGGAGACTTTGATGGTTTGGCCACATTAAAAGAATGGATGAGAATTGCTTGGGTTAGTAGATGTAGAACAGTGAAGTAGCAGGTTCAGTTCACGGGGGGGGGGGGGGCCAAGAAAATCATGAGAGAAAGTGATAAGGATGGACTTGAGAATAAAAGAGATAAATAAATACCTGGCCAGAAATAGGTTCATTTGAAGTCATTTTCTAAAAGCCGTCCAACACATGCCAACATGTAAAACAGAAGTTAACCCGAATAAATTGAGGTATTAGAAGAGTAGAAAGTGGACTTTCGGTTTACTTTCGTCGGCCTCGTAACTGTCGCTTCCCTTATTTTGTCCTTTAGTTCTCACATTCCATGAGCTATGTTTCTGACAAAGGGGGAAGAAATGCTGTTTTCTGGGTTGGAATCTATCCATTATCCATCTATCACTTATTGTTGACTAGTTTTTTGACCTTGAAGTAGTATTTCTTTTTAGCTCCTTACATTAAGTGGCTTCATGCCTTGTCAAGAGCGATTCCCATTAAAAAAAAAAAATGCATTTCCCAAATTTCATTTTCTTTATAATATTTTAAAGGGATTTTAGGGGACATAATATGGGCACCACCTCCCATTTGAAAAATTCAAATATTTCAGATTTGCATTAAATTTGATTCATAGTCATTAAACAGCAATTAAGCAAGGTTCCCTGAATTTTAATTTCTTCTGAAGACTCCTTAAGCTTAAATTTGAGACATTTTCTGGAATCAAAATCATGTAATGAATTTTTGAGATGAGGATTCATAATTTGCATAATTTCGATTATTCGGACTATTGTTCTCATCTTGATTGTTATCATCGCAATGTTCGCAAGAACCTGTCGCACGGTGGATATAGTACTAAGTAAAATTAAGTTCTAAGTGATAGTCATCTGAAAGTTGAAGGTTCAATCCTCGGTGCAGCGATACGAAGAATTACGAATTACTGAAGACTTCTACCAGTCATGAGTGACGGAACGAGAGCATGCTACCCCTGTGAATCAAATAATGGGTTCCGTTTGAAATTCCGTCCCAATTCCCGAATTCGACAGAAATATTCCCAAGTTCGAAAAGATACACGTGAAGAAGGCTGGAGGTTACAGCAGCCGAAACGTTGTGATGGTAACACTCAAGATGAGAACAGTAGTCCAAATAATCAAAATTATACGAATCAAAATCAAAATTTGATCAAAATTAAAATAAGAATTCTAAGGTTTAGTAGCATTATATCTTGATTTGAATCTTCGTAAAGGGACATAAAAGTGGTGCAAAACTTGTTCAGAGAATTAATTTTACCCATCCCGAGACATGTATTCTTCTAGTATATATATATATATATATATATATGAGAGTTTGAATTACCTACTGGAGAGTTTGAATTCCCTACTAGACACCATCCTCGAGTGTCTTCAGTCTCTCTGTACAATGGTTTGTCAGAATAACCTGGCATGCGAATACTTCACCCTACAAGTAGACCCTGACCAAATATTCAAAATAACATAGTATTCGCAGCACAAATAAGATCTCCTCGACACGTCTATACACTTGCTCATATGAGGAATAGTGCACATTTTCCTAGTGATGTTACATCAAATAACAGCATTAAGCTGGATACTCCACCAGACTAGATGAATTCTGGTTCTGGAATCCGTTAAGACTAAGAGACCGCAAGAAAGATATACTATAACATAATCAACTGGTCAATTAATGTTCTTCACGTCTTTACTTGCTAAACGTTCGAGAAATAAAGAACTTTTATAGAATATTCGAATATCTATGTATCTCATATAAATATCAAGTATTAGCCCCAGGAAGGGGTCCCTTGATTTCCAAGAACTTCGATTGAAGTAAAATGAAACAAAGAGAGAGAAATATATATATATATATATATATATATATATATATATATATATATATATATATATATACCCACACACATATGACATCTTTTTCTTTGCATTAGTTCTGAGCTACGACAAGGGTCGCAATTATGGATCCTTGCCTCTACTTGGCACGATCATGGGGTTGGTCTGAGTGAAGGACGTTTTGTTCGGAGGTTATTGTGCAAAGCACGTAATAGTAGTAACAGACCACCAGCCCTTACTAGGAGTATTTGGCGATAGGGAACTGAGCAAGATACATAACCCGCGCCTCTTTAAGCTTAAAGAGAAATCACTCAGGTATTTTTTTTACCATCCAACACTGCCCAGGAAAGTTGCATCAGGGTTCCGATGCCGTCTCTCGCAACCCAGTCCCTACAATGAGTGCCCTTACATCCCTATCTTCCACACACCCTTCCTCTTAAGACATCATCTCTCGGATAAAATAGATGCTATGGTGGAGGTAGCAACCCAGCAGACCATGAACGATTTTAAAGACAATGATACAATCCTATCAGCTGATCACGTACGTGCATTAGGCCGAAATGATCCATCTTACACAACTCTGATCAACACAATACAACTAGGTTTTTCATCCAAACGTTAACTTACTTAACCGGAAATCCGTAACTTCTGGGATGTACGCCATCGACTAAGTACTGACCAGAGCTTAGCACTAATGGATGGGAGAATCGTGGTACCCAAATCTCTCAGAGGAAAAGTACTACGTTATCTACACTCATCCCACCAGGGCGTGGTTGGCATGAAAGCCTGTGCCAATGAATCAGTCTATTGGCCCAGTAAGAACCAATTGCCTCATCTGCACAAGCATTGCCCCAAGTCAGCCACCTGAACCACTCGTATTAACCCGAGCTCCAGATTGGCCCTTCCAGCAGATAGTGATGGACCTTTTTTTACGTCGGACACATTGCATACCTTGTCTGTGCAGACAGACTCACTGGCTGGATTATTTTGTACCATCTAAAACCAGGTCATGCCATCACCTCAAAACTAATATCTATTTGTCGGAAACTATTTCACACATATGGCACCCCAGAAGAACTTAGCAGCGATGGTGGTCCACCTTTTAATTCCAACATGTTTCAGAAATTCCTCAAGACATGGTGTGTGAAGCACAGACAGTCCTCAGTGGCATATCCTCAATCTAATGGCCGAGCAGAGTTAGCTGTAAAAACAGCGAAGAGGATAATTCATGGAAATACAGGGCTCATTGAATAATGACAGTGTTGCCAGAGTCATTCTGCAATATTGCAACACCCCTATCCAAGGCATTGGTCTATCCCCAGCACAACTCTTGCTCCACCGCCGACTTTGTGACTTCATACCATCTCAACCCGCACTATATAAACCACATGCAAAATGGATAGCTGCAGCTAGGAACCGTAAGATAAGCTTATCTCAGCGCAATGCTCACCTCACCAAGCGGTACAATCGCACAGCGCATACTCTATGCCCACTCCAAGAAGGAGAAAGAGTATCAATACAACGTGCAAACAATCGTCGATGGGACACAACAGGTCGTGTTGTCGAAACTCTCCCTAACCGTCAGTATCGGATCAGGATTGATGGGTCAGGGAGAATCACTTTGCGAAACCGCAGATTCCTCAGAAAACCTGCAACACCTGTAATTCCAGTCCCTATTCCCAGTGCTTCGACTGAATCTCCCAATCCAACGCCTTGGGATTCCCATATATCTGGTACACCATTGCCGCATAACAGAGGAGATGTAATGACATCGCCGAGGCACCCAACACCACCCAGCACTGCTAAACCAATGCCAGTGAAATCTGCCCGGGCATTGTCCAGGTTACTTCCCCACAATCAACCAGGCCAGAAGGAACTCATTCTTCCCCAAAGACCATTTCATTCGCGTACTGAGGGGCGGGAGGGGGGGGGGGGTATAGAATCAAACTAACACTTACCGGCATAAAGGCCTTGACTGGCATCCATCTCATAGAAGAATACTTATTCGACTGAATGAACATTTATACACTAGAATGGCCACTTATGAATCTCAGCCAATCAGAACACAGAGAATGGACTTTCCCTTCTGAGCATAATGGAACATTCTAGCCTTATTATAAACCGGCATTTTGATGTGCTTGGCAGTCTGACTTATCTTGCTGCTCAACTGGTCGTACAGTCGAGTCCTAAGCATCGATTCTATAGTGACTAGCAGGGCTACCCAGCATTACCCGGGCACATGGATAACAAAGCAGAATTCAAAAGTTTGTTTAACATCTTTATTTTTAAATCTCTCTTGGGCGGAAATGGAAATAGCCACGCATGTGCAGAGTGTTCTAATCGCCTGATGTATTACTATGCAAGTGAGAACATGCCAGTGCGTTCTTCCCGAACCATGTACTAATCACTCCGCGAGTGATTACATGCAAGTGCAAAAGAAGCTCAAGTGGTCAGAACGAATAAGCATTGGCGACTAAATTCAATACTATGATGCATCTAAACGAAGATCCGTTCATTTCATCGGTGCGTTTAGCGATGAAAATTAAATGGAAGCGTTACAGTAGGGGTGGCACGTAATGGGTGAAAATTTCAGATTCATGCGAGTAGTATTTTCTTGTGTTCATTTATACATAAATAACACTAAACAATCACACATTTTGAAAATTTTGCAAAATTCAGAAGGTGCAGGCCAATAGTTTTTGGCTATTTTACATTCATGAAAACCCTTTCACAGCCTGAAAATGGTCCTAAATTCAAGTACTATATCAGATTTAACCATCTATATCCATTCATAGCTTTTGATGATGTTTTAGGACCTGCAATGTCGCATGAAATCACTTTTTCACCGAAAAATGATGGATTTTGAGTCCCGTGGAGCCCTAACGGCTATTTTTGGCCTGCACCTTCTGAATTTTGCAAAATTTTCAAAATGTTTGATTGTTTAGTGTTATTTACGTATAAATGAACACAAAAAATCCTACTCGCATGAATCTGAAATTTTCACCCATTACGTCCCACCCCTAGTGACAGACAAAGTCTCGGAGATGCAAAGACACTGCTAAACCAAATCATCAGACGATAAAAAAAAAAAACGAGTACCAATGCTGTAGATCGATTACGAGTCGGCGCTTTTTACCACATTCATTGAAGCCATCATAATATTGCCGATTCAAGATGGCATCTCATTAACTGCCGTCTTTTGGAGAAGATAAGAAGCGTATCAACCGTAATTGCAAAAGAAATCGACAGTTTCCAGAACACCATCGGCTACAAAGATTCTTAGAATAATTTATAAGTCTTTTTAGAGGACATTCTATATATTTAGACAATATTGAACATTGCAGGAATATTTGAATTGATCTCGAAGCTTGCAGTAAATCGATCAGGAGGGGGGGGGGGGTAATCGATAAAACTTAATCAGGATAGTGCTTGTGCCCTAACTCCCACGGGACATCAAATGGGACCTACAGAAAAAAGGTTGATTGGTGCACCCTCTCTCACAGACGTGATGTTGCTAGTCTCAGTCTTTTCTATAAGTACTATTATGGCATGTGTTCTTCAGAATTGTCTGATCTATTCCCTGCTTCCTTTGTTGCAGCTCGTTTGATTCAGTGATCTAGTTGTCTTCATTAATTCACTGTTTTGATACCTCATTTTAATTCAGCTTCCTATTCCAGTAGCTTCTTTTCAAGAACTGCAGGCTTGTGGAACTCCTATCCTGCTGACCGTTTCCCTCCTACATATAGCCTTGGTCTTCAAGACTAAGGCCAATAGGCATCTCCTGTTTCTTGTGATAATTCTATTTCGTTCTTGTTAGCTCCTTACATCAAGTGGCGTCATGCTTTGTCTGAAGCGATTTCCATAAAAAAAAATTAAAACAATTTTTTTTCTGATTTTCCTCATCAGCATATAGATTTTATTTGTGCTTTGTCTGGAGAGATTTTTATAAAAAATTTTTTTTAAACCTGTCGAGTCGTCATATGAATTATAGTTCTTAACCCTTTCATAGTACTGTTCCATCATCTAGTTGAAAATCACACTAACTCTTATCCTCGAGTAGCTTTTGGCCTTAGTAAGTGGTGGATCATTAGTATATAAAAAACTTTTTTAATTAAAAAAAAAAAAAAAAAAAAAAAAGCAGTCACATCAATAGTCACCGAAACAATACCCCATAGTCAATCACACAGAATGATCAAACATATTGACCTACAATTATCCATAAAAAATGATTGGGTGGGTGGGGGTCATTCATGTAGTATTGTTAACAGAGCAGAAATCGAAAACCAACAAAATATACAACAAATAATTTTCACCTAAAGCAAGAAAATTTTATTTTCTACCGATCTGTATAATTTTAAAGTGTGCAAACTGATTGTAAAATTTATTATCTCTAAATTTGTTATTGTCGCCTTTACTTAGCCAAACACAAATAAATAAAAAATGACGGTCGATTTTGTTCAGAAATAGCTGCTAATTTCAGGCTTAACAAAAAAAAGGAGGGGGGGGGGCTTACCCTACCACTAAATCTAAGTCCGTGGGAGTCGGCAGTCGGATTAAGGGTTAGTGGTAAGGCAAGTAATTTTTTTTTTTTTTTTTTACTATTTTTAAGGAACGAAACACAGGCACCAACACATGGTCGGCCATTTTGGATTTTTTACTGTCTCCGAAAGACAGGACTTCGCTAAAATCTTATACTGAAATAAAAAAAATTTATAACACTTTCAAAAGTTTAAAATTCTGAAGGAAGGTCAGTAGAAAAGTAAATTTTATTGCGTTTGGTAAGTTATTGGTTGTATATTTTTTTTCCACAGTACATACATGATTAGCTTTTCTTTTTTTATTCAGGAAAATAATTTTAAGCTAACTTTAATTTATTTCTATGTCAGCATTTGAAAATAACCTAAATATTATTTGGATCGCCTTGAAATAAACTCATTTCTTTGATTTAATAGAATATTCTTGTCCCTAAATCTGATGATCTCAACCTTTTCCTGTAGACATAGGCAGCACATGCCTTTTAAATTTTTTGCCACGCTAGCTATTTTTTTCTCCATTTTTTAAACTCACTAAAATTAAAAATCAGAATGTTATTTCTAACTGTCGTGTAACTGACCAATAAATGGGCAAAAATCTTTCTACAACTGAATATATCTTCGAAGGACACCATCCACTCCCAAACTCCACCACTATTTCATCCCATTTAAATCCTACTCCCATTTAGAGATTGGCCTGCTTGTTTTCGGTTCTAAAAACAAAACCAGCAGATGATCTAGTTTTAGAAAGGGTTGAAGGAGGCTTACTAATCCGTCCCAATATTTTTTCTTTTTTAGTGTTTTGCCGTCCCACTCCATTTTCTAATTAAATTTTATATATATATATATATATATATTTATTAGTGGTGTTCACCCGGCGTTGCCCATGTGGAGATACAAGATATATTGCTGGTCAGAAATAATTTCAAATATAGTCATGTTTAGAATTTTTACCATGAAAGAAAAATTGAAAATAACATTTGCAACATGAGGTCAAGTATTGCAAACTTTTAGCGCTGTTGTGTTTTCTAAAAAAAAAAAAAACTACTTGTTGACACTGCGTTTTTTTTACAGATAGCTGTAAAAAAGCCAATGGCTGAAACTAATTCAGTTTATTTAATTATTTTTAAATATTAAAAATAATTATTTAAATGTTTTTCTAATACATTCTTCACTGAGATATTCTATGTTGAATTTTATTTTTGTTTTATGAAATAAAAAAAATCTTTTTTTAAAAAATAAATTTCGTTATTTTAACATTCTAATATATTTCAGTTATTTTATGGAGCTAACCGATAATTACCCATCGGGACCCCAGATGGAATCAAAGGAAAACTTTGATGGTGTCTTTAGATTCTGTAAAACATTTAACACTGAAATTTACTTGAATGTTTTAACTGTCAACATATCAATTTTTATAACACACAAACATTGACCTGAGCGGGTTGAGCCAGCTTCCTCCAAAGGAGGAAGTTTCTAGGGAATATTAGATTCACAAGCGGTCCCCAATCGCATGTATTTTCCGGTTAGGGGAGATGACTATGTTATCTTTTGCAGGAAGATATTGCCGTCCTCTCCTTTACAGCGCCTGGTGTTCCCAAATAGTCACCCATCTGGTACTGACCAGGCTCAACGTTGCTTAACTTCGGTGATCTAATGAGAACTGGTGCATCAGCATGATTATAATCATTGACACACATACATACATACACATTATATATATATATATATATATATGTGATTTTATGAAGGCTTACCAAAGCATTCCTTTCAGGACACCAATGATCACCATTAAAGATATTTTTTCTTACAAATACTATTTATTCAAATAAATAGTATTTGTAAGAAAAAATATCTTTAATGGTGATCATTGGTAAGCCTTCATAAAATCACATATAAATGCTCTGTACTCTGTAATCGAGTATCATCGAGCTTGTTTTTCATTGGAACAACCCCGGTCTTCACTGAATGATCTATTTTATAAGTGAAAAATCTAAATCTATATATATATATATATATATATAAAATTATTTCCACAATAAGACAACGCCGCAGCCCACAAAGCATGAAAACCACAAACCGGCTTTCATGGTTTGCAGCGTTGTCTGATTGTGGAAATAATTATATATATCATCTCACAATAATATATATATATATATATATAAGTATTTCATGTATCCACATAAAATTTTATAAGGAGATATAATTTTTTTTGTAATTTGTTATTTTTTCTTCCTCTCTGCTGATAATTAAGGCACACAATAACAAAATACTGAAAGAGAACAGCAGAGAGGAAGAAAAAAAATAACAAATTACATAAAAAAAGTGAAAAATATAGCAAAAATAAGACTAAGAAGAACAAAAATATAAACAATACAAATAGAAATAAACAAAACACTAATAATAACCACCCGAATAAAAACGAAAAAGTTAGCAATGAAGAGAAAAGATGTAACTGCATAAATCGTACACTTTGTCCACTACAAAATAAATGCCTAACCAAAAGTATTGCATACCAAGCCACAATATTTGCCAAGGAAAGACCGAATAACAAGTACTACGTGGGTATGACCTCCCTATATTTTAAAACCAGATATTATGACCACAAAAGCACATTTAAAAACAGAGAACGTCAAATTAAAACAGCACTAGCAAACCACTATTGGGAGCTCAAAGAAAATGGACGCTCACCAATAATTGAATGGAAAATAATACGACAGGCCAGTACATGTAGAAATTTGGACGACCCGTGTAGATTATGTCTGAATGAAAAATTTGAAATCCTAAATTTTAAAGATCCCCGAAATCTATTAAACTGTAGAAGTGAGATAGCAAACAGCTGCCTACACAGAAATAAATTTACCTTAGGCTAACGATAAATAAACAAAAACTAAACAAAAACTTAATTTAAAAATAAAAACCTAAAATAGAAATACAAGGAACCACGTGTTAAAAATAAACTCACCCATTATATCGACACAACAAAAGAAACAGGATATAGGTCAATCTATAGAAAACAGAACAATAGAACAGGATATAGGAAGGAAGTAACACTAATCACACCTTTGTTCGTGGGAAGCCCAACGATTGGCTGAGAGAACAACAAAGAATCTGATTGGTTAACTAGCTAGCCGTGTATATTTTAGCCTGAAGATTCCCTTCCGGGGATGAAATGTGGGAGCCTCTGTGTAGCTTAATTGCCATAAATATATTTTCATAGCTTACTATATATATATATATATGATTAATGAAAGGATAAAATAATCCGATGATATAAATTAAAAAGGAAAAGCAGAAGACCTAAAAGTCAACGTTTCGCCCAACTATTGCATAGGCCTTTTCAAGAGCAAAAAAATGCTAAATGTGGTAAAAAACGAGAAGATATGTGATTTTGGGAATATATATATATATATATATATATATATATATATATATATATATATATATATAACGATAGTGTTAATAAAATTTAAATCTATTTAGAGAGGGAAGATATGCAAATATGTACATAATAAAAAAAAAGAAATACATATAAAAATACCTATGCATATTTATGTGCTCAAAATATATATGCAAAATGTACAAAGATGTAATATTGGCAAATGGAAAGGAGAATATATATATATATATATATATATATATATATATATTTTAATGTACTAACGAGTCACCACATATCAAGGCCCATAGGCCACTCGAGGATAAGGGTCAATGAATTTGTCAAGAGGACAGTGAAACAACAATGTGAGGATTGGTAACAATAATTGAGATTGGCCAGAAATTAGATTAAGAGGACGGCTCAAGAGTTTGTTAACATTGTATTTGAAAACAACCATGCTATAGTCAGCTGGGAAGCAGCCCCGCGGTAATGTGTTCCACAGACGAATAGTTCTTGGAAAGAAACTTTGCTCATGGAAGTTCCGTTTAGTTTCAGGTACACGGAGGGAGAAAGGAAAATTATTCACAGTGGTTGTAGCTTGACGAGTTCTTGTTACAAATTTTTTTTACAGGGGTTAACCATAGATGGAGTTCAGTTGAGCACATACCATAAAAATATCGATAGAGTAGAGAATGTGGCACAAAATTTAATGATGGCAATAAACAGACCCTATTTTCTTTTTTTTTTTTGCGAGTCACGATAAATGAAAATAATAAAAGAACGAAGAGGCTGGCTAACCGGTCGGACCTCAACATAGTTAAATCGTTTAAAAGTTAGGAGAAAAAAGTGTTGCATGAGAATTACACGGAAAGAAAGGGGCAGTTTTGTTTTCTTGCCCCTTCCCTTCCGTTATTCTCGTGCAATACTTTTTTCTATTGACGATACGGCCTCGACACTCAATCCAACAGTGGTTTTGTTGCTGTCAGGTTGAGATATGGTTCTGTCCAGTCCTCGGAGATCCACACTCCCAGGATTTATCTTCTCTTTGAGAAGAGGTTAGTTTATTGCCAATCGCCCGAGGTGCCGCTACCGGGGAATACTGCTGAAGCTGCTTGGGTGTTTTCTGGAAGCGAGAGTGCACTTCACCTAGTGCACCGGCTTTTCAAAATCTCACCTGAACTCGCGTCTAACCTGTCGCGTGACGTACAAAACCAGTTAGCTAACCTCTTCATTCTTTTATTCATTTATTATGTCTAGTAATAAAACACATATCTGTTTATTGCCATCATTATATATATAATATATATATATATATATATATATGTTCATAAATAAATGTTAAATTATATTTACCTACAGACGACGTCGTTCGAATTTATGTTCTCATCGGTATAGGGGGGGGGGGTGATGATTTCAGATGGTCACAAGGTGCAAACCCGGTTCACAGAGTCACCTTTGACTCCGCACGCTTTTGCTCTATCCTCTAGGCCATAGGAAATTATCACGTGATACGGACAAATTAAGTTATATTTATGTCGACTGCAGCGGACTATAAACACCAAGACAATCTATAGGACCTAACGAACTTAATCTGAGCCTCGCTTTGTAGCTTAAGTGAATGTCTATTTTTTTTATATCTCCTAGCAGTGCTCAACTTTAATTTTCTTAAGGGGCTTTTCTAATAATATTCATAAATAAATATTAAATCATATTTAGCTATATATATATAATAACAATAAATATTTGTTTTTATCTCCATACGTATACGTTTCATCCTTACGAGAGTCGTCAGTGTAGAGAAAAATTATTTACACCGGTCGCCGGATTCGAACCCCAGAACATGAGTTATATTTCAAGCTCAAATTCCAACATCTTAGACCTCACGCTCGTTGTCAACAACTCGGTAAATCAGTGAGAGATTAATCCTATTTAAAGGCAGCTGTCGTAAAGTGTTCTACTATTGAAAGGAACATTACATTGAAACCATGATGACGGCTGTGTTAATACTACTCACTACAGAGCCCAGTTATATATATATGAGGAAAACTAAGTTAACAAACCAAAACAATTGCATTATTCTCAGGAGATTACATAATACAAAATGTATTAATAAATGAGATCTTATGAATTTCCAGGATATATTAAATAGCGCAGATAAAAATAAGCTCAATGGTTAACCTGTTATATCAAGCAGAGCTTTCATGTTATAATTCTGTAGAATACAAAATTTAAGACAATCAATATTTTAAAATCGAAAAATCAACACTTAATGTTTATGGATAAACATTTTTAAGTGTTGCTTTTCTGAGCATGATTAGAATATTTTAAATAATTAATAGTCTTAAATTTTGTAATCTACAGAATTTATATATATATATATATATATATATATATATATATATACACAAAATTAAGGAAGAAAAATTAAATCTTCTGAATCTAAACAAAATTATATTATTTTTTGTGGAAATTTCACTGAATATACACATTGGTCATGAATTATCTGGCTGATCAAGAAGTAGAGGTAATGGACTGGCCTGCTCAGAGTCCTGACATGAACCCTATAGAAAACTTATGGAAGACTCTAGGACAGAATGTTATGGCAAAGAATCCGGAAAACATCGAAGACTTGTGGCTGAAACTGAAAGATGAATGGGCCAAGATAACTGTGGCCCAATGTCAAGATTTAGTGAAATCCTGCAGTCGTAGATGCGCAGCAGTTATTGAAAACAAAGACGGAAATACCAAATATTAAATCTCTTTTGCCTTTTTAATGGGATTTAGTTAAAAATGATATTTTGTTCCTTAATTTTGGACACTTGAAATCTGTAAAATGGTGGATAACTTTAAAAACATTATTTTAATTCATCTGAAATCTCGGTAAAAGTCCAACTACATAATTTACATATGTAGTGAAATTTTCACAAATATTACAATATAATTTATTTGAGATTAGGAAGATTTTATTTTTGTTCCTTAATTTTGGACGGTACTGTATATATATATCCGAGTGGTAGCCGAGCTGATGCAACAATTTCGAAGCATAAATCTTAATAATCAGAATGCTTCGGATCCAAAAGCTGCTCGTGTCATGAGGTGATTTAACCCTTGCAACACCTTTAACAGTCGTGCGAATGAAATTGAGTACAATGAAACTGTTCGGAAGCCGTCAGATGGCATGTAACATATGGGTTCATTTACGAGTCAGGCGGGTTTTTTTCTCTGGTATTGAGTATTGTATCAAAGTTAAAATTCTGGTATTATAATATGATTATAATATGTAATTGCAGGCTTAGATCTGATGAGCTTGGAGGAAGATTAAATCTGGACAGTATAGGGATATTATGTATGCAGAATAGGGATATTATGTGTGCAGAATAGGGATATTATGTGTGCAGAATAGGGATATTATGTGTGCAGAATAGGGATATTATGTGTGCAGAATAAGAGACATCATTGGTATGTTTATTTACCTCCTCTACATGAGACTAGACACGTGGTCAGGTGAGGTTTTGAAAAACAAGTGCACTAGATGAAATGCACTCTGGCTTACAAAACATGCCTGAGCAGCCCATCTGCATTCCCCGGTAGGCATGCCGATTAGCAATAAACTACCCCTCAACACCGACTCAAGTTGTTTCAGATGGTCACATTGAAAGTAGCAGGGTCAGTTGACAAGGATAGGCCAAGGAAAACATTGAAGGAAATGATAAAGATTGACTTGAGAAAGAGAGATAAATAAAGACCTGGCCAGAGATATGTTAGTTTGGAAGTCAATTTCTAAAAGCCGTCCAACACATGTCAGCATGTAAAAGGGATATTAAACCGAATATGATGATGAAAGAATGGATGAGAGTTCTAAGGTTAGTAGAGGTAGAACAGTTGAGGTAGCAGGGTCAGAACACAGAGGAAGGTCAAGGAAACCATGGACGAGAGTGATAAAGATGGATTTGAGAGAAAGAGGGATAAATAAAGACCTGCCCAGAGATATGTTAGTTTGGAAGTCAATTTCTAAAAGCCGTCCAACGCATGTCAGCATGTAAAACAGACGTTAAACCAGAGATGATGATGATGATGATGATGACCCCATTTTCTGAGAGGCATACCAACCAACTAATGACATTATATACAAGGATTTAATTCAAAAAACAGAAAAGTCTAATATAAAACCTGTGAAGTGATATTCCTTTCACTAAAATTGTTTTTTATAAATAAACTAACGAAAGCCGTTTACAATTGCACTTAATATAGAGTGGCAGCTGAGTCCCTAACGCTAATACCCTATTTTTAAATACCGCCACAATCCCAACGATTTGGAGGAGGGGCTCTAATGCCGTTAATATATTTAATATAAAACCACTTGAATAAAAGCAGCTTCTCTAATGAGCTTAATTTTCGAGGAAATAATAAAACAACAATTTTGGTGCTAATAAGGTCACCTGGAGTTTTCAGGGATCAGGTAAATCGGGGAGACAAAAGATTATTCAGTTGTTCCCTATTATCGAAGTCACAATATAACCATTAGTATATCTGTGGTATAGTAACACTTCTATGCATGGGAAAGAAAGACAAACAGGTAAATGTACGGAAACAATACGATATAAATACATGAAGATCATCATGATACCAGAATTTTAACTTCGATACAATATTAAAATTGTATTTCTTTTTTTTTAAATGGAAATCGCTCCAGACAAGGCATGCAGCCACTTGCTGTAAGGAGCTAACAAGAACGAAATATGATTATCGCAAAGACAGGAGATGCCTATTGGCTTTAGTCTTGAAAAGACCAAGGCTATAGATGGGAGGAAAACAATAAGCAGGAAGAGAGTTCCACAAGCCTGCAGTTCTAGGAAAGAAGCTACTGGAATAGAAAGCTGTATTATAGTGAGGTATCAAAACAGTGAATTGATGAAGACCACTAGACCAAACGAGCTGCAACAAAGGAAGCAGGGAATAGATCAGACAATTCTAAAAACACATGCTATAATAGTATTTATAGAAAAGACCGAGACTAGCAACATCACGTCTGTGAGAGAGAGGGTACAGAGAATAAGAAAGGATGAGGCCAATCAAATGACATACGTTTCTGCACCTTATCAAGAACCCTCAAATTAGGGAGATTCACCAGCCTAAATATGACGACAACAGTATTCCATAAATGGTTTGATAATAGATTTGTAGAGATAGAGAATAGCCTCAGGTGTGAGAAAGTGTTTGCAGCGATAGAGAGAACCGACTTCACGAGAAGCAGAAAGAGAAATGGATCTAATGTATGAACTCAAAAGATTTGATGAGAAAATTGAAGAACACGTCATAAAAGTATTTATAGAATAGGCCGAGACTAGTAACATCACGTTTTACAAAATATGCACGTTTCTCTATATAAAGATGCAGACATGACTACATGCTTGTGTCATGATGCATGCAACTATCAAGATGCATGTGTGCGCATGTGTCCGTATCAAAATGCGCACGGGTGTGTCCGTATCAAAATGCGCACGCGTGTGTCCGTATCAAAATGCGCACGCGTGTGTCCGTATCAAAATGCGCACGGGTGTGCCCGTATCAAAATGCGCACGCGTGTGCCCGTATCAAAATGCGCACGCGTGTGCCCGTATCAAAATGCGCACGCGTGTGCCCGTATCAAAATGCGCACGCGTGTGCCCGTATCAAAATGCGCACGCGTGTGCCCGTATCAAAATGCGCACGCGTGTGCCCGTATCAAAATGCGCACGCGTGTGCCCGTATCAAAATGCGCACGCGTGTGTCCGTATCTAAATGCGCACGCGTGTGTCCGTATCCAAATGCGCACGCGTGTGTCCGTATCTAAATGCGCACGCGTGTGTCCGTATCTAAATGCGCATGTGTGTGTCCATATCAAAATGTGCATGTGTGTGTCCATATCAAAATGCACATGTGTGCCTGTGTGTGTATCTATGTAAAGACTTATATAAAAATTTAAAAAATACAAAGAGTAGGTTTTTAAAACGTAAAAGTGAAGGATGACAATTCGATTTTGGAACAATTCATTTTAAAATGGATGAAGTCAGAATGTTTTTATCTTAGTGACATCAGTTAGTTTTCAATTACTTGCATATTTCATTTTTGTCGATCAGATGATCTCATTTATAAACTGCGTGCGTAATACAATAATAAACAAACGTGAATGAGTGTATTATTATTAACATTATTAACATTATTATTATTAACATTATTATTATTAACATTATTATTATTAACATTATTATTATTATTAACATTATTATTATTAACATTATTATTATTATTAACATTATTATTATTAACATTATTATTATTAACATTATTATTAATATTATTATTAATATTATATACTGACTAGTGCACATCCTGTCAAAAATGACAGAAAAAAAATTATCCTTTGCCAGTGTTCGCACGAATATTCATATAAAATAACATCTGAATTGGCAAAATAAAAATAAATAAATAAGAAATGGAGTAAGAAACTGGAAATTTTTTTAAAAAGTAAAAACGTTTAAATCGGTATAGAAAGAAGAAAAAAATGGTTTTATTATGGAAATAGATTTGCATCTCACTTCTCTTAAATACTTGAAATGGGTTCTTCTGGCATTTTTTATTTGGCACTTTTATATCGATCTCTGTCTTAATTAGCCATGCTGATGACGACTGTGAGCCAGAAACACGTGTCCATGGATTACTTTTATGTACGTATAAAATAAATAAAAATATATATATTAACGAAAAATACGTCCTATGAAGTTAAGGGCGACTAATAATGCAATTTTCTGCATCTTAATCACTTAGGAAAGTGAGACAATCGAAATAATAGTAAGCAAAATAACAACGAACGCTGCAATCATCAATAAAAATAACTACATAAAAATACATTAAATATTTCGGTGATAAAAATCGTACATATTGCTAGACAAGCGTCTTGGTCCAGTGGTAAAGACGCTGGACTATAGACATCAATATCGAAGGTTCGATCTCTGTCTAAGTTAGCCATGCTGATGACGGCTGTGAGCCAGAAACATGTGTCCATGGATTACTTTTAGGTACGTATAAAATAAATTAAAAAATATATTACACATATACATATATATATATATATATATATATATATATATGTATATGTGTAATATATATATATATATATATATATATATATATATATAACTTCTTTGTAAAATGGTAGGAAAAATCCCAGCAGAGTGCTCGATTAATTAAGAATTAAAGTTAAAAATCAAGAGCATAATATTCATTTATTCTGGTACAGAAAAATTAGTACAACATTCGTACCGTCGGTTTCAAGCACGGAAGGTCTTACCCATCCGGCTCTCTTCAGCTTCTGTTGTCATGATGACAACAGAAGCTGAAGAGAGCCGGATGGGTAAGACCTTCCGTGCTTGAAACCGACGGTACGAATGTTGTACTAATTTTTCTGTACCAGAATAAATGAATATATATATATATATATATATATATATATATATACACACATTGTTCTTTATTATAGAGCTGTGGAGAATATGCAACCTAGATTTGACAGTTGTCGTTGTGCTTCAGCAGGTCTCAGTGCAGCTGACATAAACTACAATGTAAGCTTCGTCCCCAAATCCGAAACTACAAATTAAAACAATCATCATTCATTGACACAGTGACACACATTTTTCAACAGCTAAAAAATCAATTTGCCGAATTCTTAGAAAAGCCGCAGATTAGTCGAAAGAGAGTTCCAGAAATCCTTGACATGTGCCGCTATTTTCAGATTCTATCAGAGATTCTTAAAGTCGAGACCAAAATGCGATTCTTGACATTTTTGTTGCTCTGTACACAGAATCATAACATTTCAGAATGGCATTCCACTCCCACTCCCCTCCAAGACAAAATCTGCATTGCAAATAATCTCCCTCTTTCATATTTAAAGGAATAAATGCGAAAGTTGGTTTGATCTATCCTGACATCAAAACACGTTGTGCTCATTTAATTCAATGATACACATAAGATTTTGAAATACCGTATATATAGTAAAGTGAAAATACTCATAAACAACTTCAGGTCTTCTTAATTTGCATATATATTTTATAAATACCTAATAAATTTATATATTTTATAAATACCTAATAAATTTATATATTTTATAAATACCTAATAAATTTATATATTTTATAAATACCTAATAAATTTATATATTTTATAAATACCTAATAAATTTATATATTTCATAAATACCTAATAAATTTATATATTTCATAAATACCTAATAAATTTATATATTTCATAAATACCTAATAAATTCATATATTTCATAAATACCTAATAAATTCATATATTTTATAAATACCTAATAAATTCATATATTTTATAAATACCTAATAAATTCATATATTTTATAAATACCTAATAAATTCATATATTTTATAAATACCTAATAAATTCATATATTTTATAAATACCTAATAAATTCATATATTTTATAAATACCTAATAAATTCATATATTTTATAAATACCTAATAAATTCATATATTTTATAAATACCTAATAAATTTATATATTTTATAAATACCTAATAAATTTATATATTTTATAAATACCTAATAAATTTATATATTTTATAAATACCTAATAAATTTATATATTTTATAAATACCTAATAAATTTATATATTTTATAAATACCTAATAAATTTATATATTTTATACATACCTAATAAATTTATATATTTCATAAATACCTAATAAATTCATATATTTTATAAATACCTAATAAATTCATATATTTCATAAATACCTAATAAATTCATATATTTTATAAATACCTAATAAATTCATATATTTTATAAATACCTAATAAATTCATATATTTTATAAATACCTAATAAATTCATATATTTTATAAATACCTAATAAATTCATATATTTTATAAATACCTAATAAATTTATATATTTTATAAATACCTAATAAATTTATATATTTTATAAATACCTAATAAATTTATATATTTTATAAATACCTAATAAATTTATATATTTTATAAATACCTAATAAATTTATATATTTTATAAATACCTAATAAATTTATATATTTTATAAATACCTAATAAATTTATATATTTTATACATACCTAATAAATTTATATATTTTATACATACCTAATAAATTTATATATTTCATAAATACCTAATAAATTTATATATTTTATAAATACCTAATAAATTCATATATTTTATAAATACCTAATAAATTCATATATTTTATAAATACCTAATAAATTCATATATTTTATAAATACCTAATAAATTCATATATTTTATAAATACCTAATAAATTTATATATTTTATAAATACCTAATAAATTTATATATTTTATAAATACCTAATAAATTTATATATTTTATAAATACCTAATAAATTTATATATTTTATAAATACCTAATAAATTTATATTCTGGAATTTACAGTCGCCATTTTGCATTGTCATATTTCCTTATATACACGCAATATTTTCGTCAATAGTAAGACACCTGATGTCGCTGTGATTTATTTACCACCTCTCCAGGAGGTTAGGCACAAGGCCAGTTTTATATTATTCCCACAAGTAAGATGTGACCCAAGGTCAGGTCGGGAAAGTAGGATTTGTTACCTCCCGAGAAGGTGAGCACTCTGGCCATTAAAAATTGCGTGGGCAGCCCCGTCGGCATTCCTCGGTAGGGACGCCTCAGGCAGTAAGCAATAAACTTACTCCTCCCCAAAGAGGGGAGGCAAAGCCTGGGAGGGTGGACCTCCTAGAACTGCACAGGACAAGACCCACAGACCGGCGTAAATCAAGCCCCGAAGGCCAAGACAATACCAGTCTATGGGGTGCAGTATCCATCGGAACAGATACTACACTTACTTCCTAGCCAAAAGGCCAGCGCTGTGATGCTGAGAACAAATACTACACTTTGATCTTAGGGAAAAGGCCAAAAAACCTTAAAAATAATGTTTTTTATGGCTGGACATTTTAAAATGAATGCAAAAACAAAAAAGAAAAAGTGATTTAATCTATTTATTGTATTATCTTTTAATGGGGGTGAGTAGTCTAGTCTAGTCGGTTCTGCTTCATAAGACCGTTCTTCAAAAAATTACCCCTTTTTTAAGGAGGCGGGTGTATGTGTGTGGTGGAGGTAATACCCCCAGGTATTACCCCCTCTTTTTGGGGAAGGGGTAATGTAGTATCTGTTCTGTTGTCATGAGACCATCTTCCCATGGACTACCTTCTCCTTTGTGGGGGTGAGGGTTAGTGAAGTATCTGTTCTGTTGCCATGATACCATACTCATAGGCAAGGCATTACCTTCTTTTATAGGGCTATCCTTCCAGGTATTACCTCTTCTTTTGAGGGGAAGAATAGATTTCGTTCCTCATGATACCATCCTTCCATGATTATCTTCTCAGTTGAGGGGGGGGGGGTAGCTTACTATCTGTTGTTATATCATTTTGCCAGGCATTAACTCCTCCTTTTTTACGGGGGGGGGGGGGCGTTAATTATGATACCATCCTCTCAGTCATTACCTCCTCCTTTGAGGAGTCAGTGTAGTATATGTTCACCATGATATCATCCCAAGCTAGCAAAAAAATTATTTGACCGGAGGGAGTATGTATATATATATATATATATATATATATATATATTATATATACACACATACACACTAGCAAGAAAACCTGGCGTTGTTCTGGATTGAATGAGGATCACTATATCCATTTCACAATGCTCATAAAACCATATTACTTCGTTTTTACTGTCACCCTCCTGCAGTTTCGCCTCCTATATAATTGGAAGAAGCTGAAATATTGGAAAACTCTCCGAGTTAGTTTCTTATACATATGATTTAAATTTCATTAAAATAGGATTATTTGAAGTTTTAAGTTGTGCACTCAGAGATTCGGGAACACTTCCATTGTCTTCCCCGGTAAATTTTACATAATACACTTTTAGATTTTATGTAGATTCTCTAACCTTTATTTCTATAGGGAACACACAAACATCACACACATACATTGAATTCTATATATATATATATATATATATTTGAGATTACTAAATTACCTCAAACGATTCAGCTTGGATCAAATTCAATGCAAATTTTGAAATATTTTAATTTTTAAATGGAAGGTTATTATGCCCCTAAAAACCCTTTAAAATACTCCAAAGAAACAGAAATATGGTGAATATTTATTAATTGATGCTCACCCTCTTTCATCCCCTCTTTGCTCCCTGTAAACCAAATATAGCCCATCTTACCCACTTTTACTTATATAGTAGCTGTGTCCCAAGATTCATAATGATTGATTAATTAGTTTAGTAGTGAGTCCCGCACATACAAACATATACATACCTAACACATATATATATATATATATATATATATATATATAATTATTGTGCGTACTAGTGAGTTTCCCCACATGTGAGTTTGCTCTTTTCTATGTTTTTATTTTCGCCCAAAAATGACCCACTGTATAGTATAGTTTTTTTTTTTGTGTTTTTTTTAAAAGACATTTTAAACCAATAACTTTTTATTCTTTCTGGAGTTTTCTTATGATTTTGTAGTGTTGCAGAGACGATATTGACATAAAAATGTTGTTTGGCTCACGGAAAATGAAACGGACTGTAAAAATATATCTCACAGAAATGTTATGTTTTTTTTGAAATGCCAAAAATAAAACATAAAATAAAAATAAAAACATGGTTATTGGAATATAATATGAACCTGACTTATATACGAGTTAGGTATGTATATATATTTGTATGTATATATCTGTATAAATTTGTATGTATATATCTGTATATATTTGTATGTATATATCTGTATATATTTGTATGTATATATCTGTATATATTTGTATGTATATATCTTTATATATTCGTATGTGCAGGATTCACTACTAAACTAATTAACTGATCATTATGGATTTTGGAACACAGCTACTATACGTAAAAGTGAGTAAGATGGGCTATATTTAGTTTACAGGGGTCAAAGAGGGGATGGAGTGGGGTGGACATCAAGTAAATGGCTGCATGCTGCACTGATAGGAGCCATATAAGAAATCTACTGTGCACATATTTTTGATTTTTGGACGTTTGTTTCTTATGTCACACTATAATATATAATTTTTCAAACTGAGAACTTTGTCATTTCTGAAGAGTTCAAGGAAGACAGATCCAATATTGAAAAACAATGTTGGTTGGTCTCCTATGAACGAAACGAATTTGTAAAAGAATTGCACCAAAGATTGATTGTTTTGAAAATGTTTTGTGACATAAATAAAATCTTGGCCTTTGGAATGTAACAAAATCTTGTTTACTTATATATGCTCTGTTGTTGTTAGTTGACAATCATCGAGCTTTCAATTGGAAGAGGTTAGTATACATAAAGTATAGAAGGTATACGCTAAAACATTTTTGCACTCATATATATATATATATATGTGTATTTTGAGCAGCATTTTCTCTGTAATACAAATGTTGTTGAATATGTCTGGATATCCTTGTGTGGATCCTTTCCATTTGACGAATCAGGGTCTTTGTTTCGGTGGAGAATTGGCCAATGAATCTGCCATAACTGTAAGTGGTCCAAGTACTTTCAGGCCCATCTGGATCCATCTTTAGGGGAATCAGGTAAAGACCATACTGTTAATCTTAATATTAATAGGTAGTTTTGGCGGGAATTACATTATTAATACGGAACTAACATTAGAACTATAAACATTTTAGGATGATATCACTAGAGCTAAAGTTAATTTTGTTAATTGCTGTTTTTTTGGTTTTGATGTATAAGGCTTCTAATATATAGAGTTTTATATATATGTGCACGCACACACGTATCCACACTTGGCACATGTAGGATTGGTCTTCCCTTTCATTCCATTCTCATCTGCAGACAACATTCCAGATTTACATCAGACAACTTCACAACTGTGAAAATCACAGATTTTGATGAAAAAAATTTAGTGGTGATAGCGAACATGAACCGATTTCTGGGAACTTCGCGTCGGCAGCATTCGGGCATGTTACGTAATCACCCGAGAGATGCCGAGGCAAATGTTGGCAAACGATAACTTCGATATTTTGCTGCGTCATATTTTTTTCAGTTTTATTTTCAAGAAAGATAGCAAATAAATAAAAAACGAACAAAACAGAGAAATCATTTAATAATTTTTATTTTTTTTTAACAAAATGCCAAACAACTGTTAATAAATGCATTTTCATTTTTTTGCATTTCTTACAGGACTCAGTCAACTAGTTAAAAAGTATTTTTTTGTGTTTCTTAAAACTGAAAATGAATTTTTTTGTGTTTCTTAAAACTGAAAATGAATTTTTTTGTGTTTCTTAAAACTGAAAATGAATTTTTTTGTGTTTCTTAAAACTGAAAATGAATTTTTTTGTGTTTCTTAAAACTGAAAATGAACTTTTTTGTGTTTCTTAAAACTGAAAATGAATTTTTTTGTGTTTCTTAAAACTGAAAATGAATTTTTTTGTGTTTCTTAAAACTGAAAATGAATTTTTTTTGTGTTTCTTAAAACTGAAAATGAATTTTTTTTGTGTTTCTTAAAACTGAAAATGAATTTTTTTGTGTTTCTTAAAACTGAAAATGAATTTTTTTGTGTTTCTTAAAACTGAAAATGAATTTTTTTTGTGTTTCTTAAAACTGAAAATGAATTTTTTTTGTGTTTTCTTTTTTAGGGAGGGGGGCTTTTTGACATTTTCTTTTTTTATCGGTTGGGTTAGGGTTAAACAGAGACTCGTCTATCTCAACCGTATTCCCTGGGCCTCCGATCTGACGAGGATTTCATAACAAATGGTCTTCGCAGACCTCCGTCAAAAAATTCTTCCAATCTTTTGGCTTTAATCAATTTCAATATTGGTTAAAAAATTTGCCGTCTGCCAGCTGATTGGCTAATCACCTCTGCATCTCTTGGGTGTTTACGTAACATGCCCGACGCAAAGTTCCCGAAAACTGGTTCATATTCGACATCAGTACCAAAAAATTTCGTTTCAAAAAATCTGTGCCCTCTAAACAATGAATAAAAATGTTGTTGTTCGTGCTTATTCGTTTATTCTCTAACTCCTCCTAGGGTTTTAGATATAGACCTCAATAACCACATATATGCTGAAACTCCCTTATCAAGGGTACCTGGATAAGTATATTTCATTTTGATCAAAGAACAACATACGGTTTCTCTTCAAAATGGTGAATTCTCTACACAGACGGAGTTTTCTTTTGGTGTTCATTATTTTTGACAAAGGGAAGTTTCTTTTTCCCGAAATATTAAATAAATGATTTTTAATAATCATCCGGACAACACACAAACAGCCAACACCACACTTGCTGTTATGTAAGATTTTAAGAAAAAATAAATAGTAAGTCCCATTTCGATTCGATTTATTATTTTTGTTCCTTCCAGCTTACAACTTTACATTGCCCTTCAGCCTTTTTAAAACATACTACTACTATTCCCAGCAATGCTTCAAGCAAACTACCATTCTCTCTCTCTCATATATATATATATATATATATATATATATATATAATTCAATGTTTGTGTGTTATAGATATTGATATATTAACAGAACGTTCAAATAAGTTTTAATAAGGGTTCATTTTTTTTCACAGAATCTAAAAACTAGTGAAATTTTCTTTCGATTCCATCTGGAGTCACTAGGGGTAATTATCGGTTAGGTCCATAAAGAAACGAAATTCCTTTCTTTTGAAATAAATTTTGTTCGTTTCAAAAAAAACGAAAATAAAATTAAACAGACTATCTCGGTGAAGAATGTATTCATAAAAAGATTTCAACATTTAATTATTTATATCAGTATTTTTTAGATTTAGAATAAGTAAATTCGTTGAAACCATTTGCCATTTTATAGCTCCAATAAACGCAGTGTCAACAAGTAGGTTTTTTTTTAAAAAGAAAACATCACTGTACTAACAGTTTTTTTGTTTATTGCTTGACCTCATATTCCAAATGTTATTTTTAACTTTTCTTTCCAGGCAAAAATTGTAAACATTACTGTATTTGAAATCATTTCCAACCAGACAACACCAGGTAAATACTGTTAGTGTAATATATATATATATATACAGGGTGGGCCAAAATAAGGGTCCTATACTTGAATTTGAATAACTTCCACAAAATAAAAGTTAAACTCACCAAACTTTATGTGTGTGTAGACTGACCCTTCCGAGATTTTTTGAAATAAACAAAACAAATTTTAGCCGAAAAACACTTCTCAAAACTTACAAAAACTAAAGTATTGTTTTTTACACTGTTTTGAGTTTTTTAAGCAAAAATAATGTTTTCTAAATGAGGGTACGTTCCTTAGGGCTAATACGGCTCATGCTTGCTTCGGAAGGGGTCCTTTACTTATTCTAAAAAAAAAAATAAAAAATAAAAAAAAAAAAAAATAAAAAATAAATAAATAAAAAAGTTATGAATTTTTAAAAATAGGACCCTTATTTTTGCCCACCCTGTATATATATATATATATATATATATAATTATTTAATGATAAATTTTTTAAATTATTATCCACATGCGTATACGTTTCATCCTTGCGGATACGTCAGTGTAAAGATAACTGTTCTGCCGGTCGTACGATTCGAACTCCAGACACAAGTCACCTTTTAACTCAAATCCGAACATCCTAACCAATGAGGCCAACTTTAACAGCTATACGGAAAGAAGGGAAATAAACCGCATTATTTCTTTGCAAGCAGACACGGTGCTGTATATAGATATTATATCTTGCCCGAGATGTGCCGTTCGTCCAGCTGACGATGAAGGGCTGGTATCTAAACATATATTGCACATAATTGTATGATATATATATATATATATATATATATATATATCATACAGTTATGTGCTGATTAGCCATCTGTACCGGCAGTTTCTAGGGCAATATATGTTTAGATACCACCCCTTCTGGACTAACGGTACATTTCGGGCGAGATATAATCCATCTGCAGACGAATGTTTTGCAGTGTGACTAGAAACAGGTGGGTGCTTCTAACTGATTCGAAACCCAAATGCATTTTCATCAGACAAGCATCGTAACGACTGCGTCATCGGTCACAGCCAGTGTGTGCGTGTGATTGGTTCTTGCTTTACGTAGCCTTTCGAAGTTTTAAAAAAAAAAAAAAAAAAAAAAAAAAAAAAGTTAGTCCAACCCTAGATGGAAAAAAAAAAAAAAAGGAAAAAATATGAGTCCCCTTTCTCGATTGGCTTCTTAATAACTTGACGACCGACACCATTGAAAAAAAAAAAAAGGAGGTCATGGAGAAGGGAGGGCGATGAATCCACTTTAAATCAATCACATTGATCCGTGCGTGTCTCGACAAGTCTTGATCTGATCTAAAAACGGAAAAGCTGAACCAACATTCCATCGCAACTATTGGCGTGCAACCTTCCTCTAAGCTTTTAGAGACAAAAAAAACACTTATTGTCTTGAAAGAAAAGGAGACAGCATGAAATAAAAAGAGTCATTCAACATTGGCAGGTCACGACATCGGCAGGTCACAATATGATAAACAGATTCTTTTACTCAAAAAGAAGACCGTTTATCTGTTTTCTAATGGCCTCCATTCAGTTTTGAGAGACAATGGATACTCCCTGTAAGGGAGACTGCGTGTGTAATTGTGAAGCAAGGGTTGTGCAATCCCAACCACGACTCTCCTGAATCAGCACTACTTGATTCCAGCGGCAAGGAAAAGTCCAGGACAACTGGAAACAAATGCTGAGATAAGCGGAGAGCAAATACAGCACCTTATATTCCCAAATGGTTACCCATTTTAGTACTGACCAGGCTCAACGTTGCTTACCTTCGGTGATCTAACGGGAACCGGTGTGTCAATGTGATTATGCAATAATATCTGTTCTCTATAAAAATGAATACATTTGCAGCAAATCGCATTTCAGATGCGGAATCAGACGTAACTTGGCACAAAGAATCTGCTGCAGCGTTCTTAATGATTATGTAAACATGTGCAACGCTGCGTGTTTGGTTTGGCGGCATATCAACCTTTTTCGGGTTATTTAATGTCGAATCCGGTCATTTGGGTAAAAGATTTTATGTTTTAAGTTCTTTATATGTTCAAGTATTTATTCATGGTGTTTCGTTTGATTGTTTTGTAAAGGAAAATTCGGCACAAGGTTTTTTTTTTTGGTTTTTTATTGGTTTATTTTTATACACAAAAATAGATTCTATGTCATAACTAGTTAAACAGTTTAGATAGATTTCATTAAATCATTTTTTTATATTGGTTTATTTTTATACACAAAAATAGATTCTATGTCATAACTAGTTAAACAGTTTAGATAGATTTCATTAAATCATTTTTTTATATTGGTTTATTTTTATACACAAAAATAGATTCTATGTCATAACTAGTTAAACAGTTTAGATAGATTTCATTAAATCATTTTTTTATATTGGTTTATTTTTATACACAAAAATAGATTCTATGTCATAACTAGTTAAACAGTTTAGATAGATTTCATTAAATCATTTTTTTATATTGGTTTATTTTTATACACAAAAATAGATTCTATGTCATAACTAGTTAAACAGTTTAGATAGATTTAATTAAACGATTTCATCGGTATGGCTAACTATTAACCTTAAGACTGTTCCAATATCAGAGATAGTTTAAACTTTGTTAAGTAACTGGAGAGGGAGAATTTAAAAAATCGAAACAAGGAAGAAGGAGGAACAGCATTATATGGGAGTGGGAGGAGTGGAAACGGTTCTCATTGGCTGATGCCTGCTGACGTCTCGTTAAAAAAGAAAGGCTGAAGATTGTTAGAACATGAGTTTTTTGCTAAGATGCACACGTAGCTGTTAGATATGATGTGAAACCCGGAATTGGCAATCTGGGCAGTGCATAACTGAAGATCGCCCTCGAGGCATCTGAAGAATGTATTTCACAATATATATTATATATATTGTGTGTATTTAGGCAGCATTCTTTCAGTTATGCAAACATTGTTAAACTTAACAGAATTCTTCTGTTTAATTATGCCTTTTCTTATTTTTTCTTAATGATCTTACATATATATATATATATATATATATATATATATATATTCCAGCAGAACGGACAGAGGAGCTCAGTTGGGTTTCTGTGGGTCTCAGAGACAGATGGGCCTAAGTTGATGGACTGTTGTGTTCGGTTCGAAGATTCATAAAACATTTAATTAATACCAAGTTTCTAATGAAGTTCAAATAAGAGTCAGACCTTCAAAAATGTCAAAAGTCTGAGCCAGAGTCAGGCCTTCAAAAATATCAAAAGTCTGAGCCAGAGTCAGGCCTTCAAAAATGTCAAAGGTCCGAGCCAGAGTCAGACCTTCAAAAATATCAAAAGTCCGAGCCAGAGTCAGACCTTCAAAAATGTCAAAAGTCTGAGCCAGAGTCAGGCCTTCAAAAATGTCAAAAGTCCGAGCCAGAGTCAGACCTTCAAAAATGTCAAAAGTCTGAGCCAGAGTCAGGCCTTCAAAAATGTCAAAAGTCTGAGCCAGAGTCAGACCTTCAAAAATATCAAAAGTCCGAGCCAGAGTCAGACCTTCAAAAATGTCAAAAGTCTGAGCCAGAGTCAGGCCTTCAAAAATGTCAAAAGTCTGAGCCAGAGTCAGACCTTCAAAAATATCAAAAGTCCGAGCCAGAGTCAGACCTTCAAAAATGTCAAAAGTCCGAGCCAGAGTCAGACCTTCAAAAATGTCAAAAGTCCGAGCCAGAGTCAGACCTTCAAAAATGTACAAAAGTCTGAGCCAGAGTCAGACCTTCAAAAATGTCAAAAGTCTGAGCCAGAGTCAGGCCTTCAAAAATGTCAAAGGTCCGAGCCAGAGTCAGACCTTCAAAAATATCAAAAGTCCGAGCCAGAGTCAGACCTTCAAAAATGTCAAAAGTCTGAGCCAGAGTCAGGCCTTCAAAAATGTCAAAAGTCTGAGCCAGAGTCAGACCTTCAAAAATATCAAAAGTCCGAGCCAGAGTCAGACCTTCAAAAATGTCAAAAGTCCGAGCCAGAGTCAGACCTTCAAAAATGTCAAAAGTCCGAGCCAGAGTCAGACCTTCAAAAATGTACAAAAGTCCGAGCCAGAGTCAGACCTTCAAAAATGTCAAAAGTCCGAGCCAGAGTCAGACCTTCAAAAATGTACAAAAGTCTGAGCCAGAGTCAGGCCTTAAAAAATGTCAAAAGTCCGAGCCAGAGTCAGGCCTTCAAAAATGTCAAAAGTCTGAGCCAGAGTCAGACCTTCAAAAATATCAAAAGTCCGAGCCAGAGTCAGACCTTCAAAAATGTCAAACATCCGAGCCAGAGTCAGACCTTCAAAAATGTCAAGAGTCCGAGCCAGAGTCAGGCCTTCAAAAATGTCAAAAGTCCGAGCCAGAGTCAGACCTTCAAAAATGTCAAAAGTCTGAGCCAGAGTCAGACCTTCAAAAATGTCAAAAGTCTGAGCCAGAGTCAGACCTTCAAAAATGTCAAGAGTCCGAGCCAGAGTCAGGCCTTCAAAAATGTCAAAAGTCCGAGCCAGAGTCAGACCTTCAAAAATGTCAAAAGTCTGAGCCAGAGTCAGGCCTTCAAAAATGTCAAAAGTCTGAGCCAGAGTCAGACCTTCAAAAATGTCAAGAGTCCGAGCCAGAGTCAGGCCTTAAAAAATGTCAAAAGTCCGAGCCAGAGTCAGGCCTTCAAAAATGTCAAAAGTCTGAGCCAGAGTCAGACCTTCAAAAATATCAAAAGTCCGAGCCAGAGTCAGACCTTCAAAAATGTCAAAAGTCCGAGCCAGAGTCAGACCTTCAAAAATGTCAAAAGTCCGAGCCAGAGTCAGACCTTCAAAAATGTACAAAAGTCTGAGCCAGAGTCAGACCTTCAAAAATGTCAAAAGTCTGAGCCAGAGTCAGGCCTTCAAAAATGTCAAAGGTCCGAGCCAGAGTCAGACCTTCAAAAATATCAAAAGTCCGAGCCAGAGTCAGACCTTCAAAAATGTCAAAAGTCTGAGCCAGAGTCAGGCCTTCAAAAATGTCAAAAGTCTGAGCCAGAGTCAGACCTTCAAAAATATCAAAAGTCCGAGCCAGAGTCAGACCTTCAAAAATGTCAAAAGTCCGAGCCAGAGTCAGACCTTCAAAAATGTCAAAAGTCCGAGCCAGAGTCAGACCTTCAAAAATGTCAAAAGTCCGAGCCAGAGTCAGACCTTCAAAAATGTACAAAAGTCTGAGCCAGAGTCAGGCCTTAAAAAATGTCAAAAGTCCGAGCCAGAGTCAGGCCTTCAAAAATGTCAAAAGTCTGAGCCAGAGTCAGACCTTCAAAAATATCAAAAGTCCGAGCCAGAGTCAGACCTTCAAAAATGTCAAACGTCCGAGCCAGAGTCAGACCTTCAAAAATGTCAAAAGTCTGAGCCAGAGTCAGACCTTCAAAAATGTCAAGAGTCCGAGCCAGAGTCAGGCCTTCAAAAATGTCAAAAGTCCGAGCCAGAGTCAGGCCTTCAAAAATGTCAAAAGTCTGAGCCAGAGTCAGACCTTCAAAAATGTCAAAAGTCTGAGCCAGAGTCAGACCTTCAAAAATGTCAAGAGTCCGAGCCAGAGTCAGGCCTTAAAAAATGTCAAAAGTCCGAGCCAGAGTCAGGCCTTCAAAAATGTCAAAAGTCTGAGCCAGAGTCAGACCTTCAAAAATATCAAAAGTCCGAGCCAGAGTCAGACCTTCAAAAATGTCAAACGTCCGAGCCAGAGTCAGACCTTCAAAAATGTCAAGAGTCCGAGCCAGAGTCAGGCCTTCAAAAATGTCAAAAGTCCGAGCCAGAGTCAGACCTTCAAAAATGTCAAAAGTCTGAGCCAGAGTCAGACCTTCAAAAATGTCAAAAGTCTGAGCCAGAGTCAGACCTTCAAAAATGTCAAAAGTCTGAGCCAGAGTCAGACCTTCAAAAATGTCAAGAGTCCGAGCCAGAGTCAGGCCTTCAAAAATGTCAAAAGTCCGAGCCAGAGTCAGACCTTCAAAAATATCAAAAGTCTGAGCCAGAGTCAGACCTTCAAAAATGTCAAAAGTCCGAGCCAGAGGCAGACCTTCAAAAATGTACAAAAGTCTGAGCCAGAGTCAGGCCTTAAAAAATGTCAAAAGTCCGAGCCAGAGTCAGACCTTCAAAAATGTCAAAAGTCTGAGCCAGAGTCAGACCTTCAAAAATATCAAAAGTCCGAGCCAGAGTCAGACCTTCAAAAATGTCAAGAGTCCGAGCCAGAGTCAGGCCTTCAAAAATGTCAAAAGTCCGAGCCAGAGTCAGACCTTCAAAAATGTCAAAAGTCTGAGCCAGAGTCAGGCCTTCAAAAATATCAAAAGTCTGAGCCAGAGTCAGGCCTTCAAAAATGTCAAAGGTCCGAGCCAGAGTCAGACCTTCAAAAATGTCAAAAGTCCGAGCCAGAGTCAGACCTTCAAAAATGTACAAAAGTCTGAGCCAGAGTCAGGCCTTAAAAAATGTCAAAAGTCCGAGCCAGAGTCAGGCCTTCAAAAATGTCAAAAGTCTGAGCCAGAGTCAGACCTTCAAAAATATCAAAAGTCCGAGCCAGAGTCAGACCTTCAAAAATGTCAAACGTCCGAGCCAGAGTCAGACCTTCAAAAATGTCAAGAGTCCGAGCCAGAGTCAGGCCTTCAAAAATGTCAAAAGTCCGAGCCAGAGTCAGACCTTCAAAAATGTCAAAAGTCTGAGCCAGAGTCAGACCTTCAAAAATGTCAAAAGTCTGAGCCAGAGTCAGACCTTCAAAAATGTCAAAAGTCTGAGCTAAAGTTAAACCTTTTTATCTCGACTCCACGGTCCTGTTTGTGATAGCCATTTTTTGTAAAATCCACAATACCCAAAATCGGTTAAGTATCAACAAATGCTAATCTCTTGCCCCACCCCCAGAAAGCGAAACTTTCCCTTTCAAAATGCCTTTTAATTTTGTTTTCAACCGTTTTCTGATCAATAAATGTGAGACAAAATGTCTGATGAAAATAATTACATTTTCGATTCAGAGTGACAAGACAAACAACCTTTTTAGTTTTCTCTGAAGAGATTTGTTTTTTTCCCCACTAAAACCCAACTGGTTCATTTCCCCTGCGAATGCGGCAATGGTGTCCGAACGCAGAGGAGGAATCAATAAACATCATTATCCCCTAGAGATGATGAAGGCTGCTGCTACACATATGTTGTATCACCATCATATTGATGACAAGAGTATAAAAGTACTCATCCTATTAATGATAAAGACTATAAAAGTACTCATCCTATTGATTACAAGAGTATAAAAGTACTCATCCTATTGATGACAAGAGTATAAAAGTACTCATCCTATTGATGACAAGACTATAAAAGTACTCATCCTATTGATTACAAGAGTATAAAAGTACTCATCCTATTGATGACAAGACTATAAAAGTACTCATCCTATTGATTACAAGAGTATAAAAGTACTCATCCTATTGATTACAAGAGTATAAAAGTACTCATCCTATTGATAAAGACTATTAAAGTACTCATCTAGAGACAGAGATAACAAAAAGGCTGCATCGTAAAAAAGGCAGTTAAATTATTTCTTTTTTATTGATAAGCATTCCGATACGAGTACTGATTCTTCTACGAAAAAGTAGCCATTTTGACTTCTTATAAGCATTAATTTGAGTTTTTTCTGTAAAGTATTCGATTACATGTCGGACAAATTAATAGTTGACATATTAAGAAGGAAGATAATTAGGAAATCCAGCTGATGAGGCTGGAGGAGGGGGGGGGGCGGTTTAAGAGAGAGGGTAAAAAAGTCCAATTCTTGCACATGAGAATGTAGGAATATTACTCTAAGATAAGTGTTGAAATTGAAATAGTGTCAACCTCCAACGTTTGTGTCGTGGTTTTCTCTTCGTCTTCATTTTTTGGCCAAGTCATCTCTCGTATTTGCGATCGCTGAGGGCGCCTGCACTTGTTTACAAGTTGTGTTTAAAGCAAGTAGCAACACAGCCTCACATAATAAAAATACAAACTCAGAGAAAAACATTGTGTATTTGACTTGTTGGTAACGGGTGTATGTGTGTGTGTTGTTGGGCCCCCGCCGCTAGTGTCCACCTTTGAGTTAAGTTCCAGTATATCAGCTAAGACCTAACTGAGATCATTTGTCTGTCGAGACCATCATTGTCGTTCGCTTGATATCATCTACTCGTCAGCTCAATACGATCTGCTGGTCTACTTCGATCTAATTTCTTACTGACTTTAGTCTGCTCTGTCTCTTCAATATATTGAGTTCTGACCGAAAATCCTCAATGTCCGGTCTTTTGTCTCAGTCACTCTCAGCTGTTCACTGGAAATGACTACATCCGCCTTTCCCCCAGCTAACTCCCTCCATCGCATTCCGATTACCCAAAAACTAACACCTAATAGTCAGGGCACCATTCAGTCTGGGAAGTTCAATAGATTCAGTGGCCTCCCTATCGACTGCCCACTTAGCTTACTTTCTGATCACTTTTTCTTTTTATAAATCATCTCCCTAACATTCTCTTGGGTTTGGGCTGTGGTGAGGGGGGGGTCTATAGTATCACAATAGGAGCGACAGCTTTTAGAGATAAGGAATGACAACAGTGTATATAATTTAACAATTTCACTTTAGGCAGATAATAAAGATTGATATGCAACAGAAGATGGTAGAGGTACAGAATGGGGAGGAGGGAGGGCGGGGCGAATATATGCTTTTGTGATAACTTATCGAAAGAGAAATATTCTGGTAACAATTGCACGCCGAGGAGTCCATCCATTCTGGCTCTTTTCGTCATAGAAGAAATGGCTTCTGCCTGCGACCTGCCTTCATAGTTTTCAGTCGCAAATGCAGTGGGGTGATTGGAAAAGGAGGAATGGCTACCTTTGAACCGCTATTTGAGGGCTTAGTCGCAATGCTGTCAAACATTGTCCAAGATGGTGGGTAACAGGGAAGATGGAGTGGGTTGGCTGCCAGTGCCTGCCTTTGTGGAATTCTATCGCCAGGCAGTCAACCGATGTCCTGGTGGTAAGAGGAAATAGTTGAAAAGAGAGCCAGAGCCAATTTGCTATGGTTTATATAGACTGGCTCACATGACCATTAAGGGAGCAGTGATTGGGTTACCCGTTGTTCAATCTATGCAACACTTATAAAGGCACGAGAGACAACCACCGACCAATCAATAAAAAAAAACAACGTTCTCGCAACTGCCAGACTCTTTCTCTCGTCTGATCATGTCCACCACGTTCTTCCTTTTCCTTCACCGTCGTCGCATCGTCTTTTAAAACGAGTCGGCGTCCACACATGAAAAACACTGACATCTACAAAAAAAAAAAACTGCTGGCAAAAAATACGCGTATACTTGCTTTATTTCATACAAATGTACATTCTCCATCAAAAATTATGCTTTGCCAGTGTTGGCACTAATATTCAAATGAAATAATATCGCAATCAGTGAAATTAAAAAAAAAAGAAATAAGAAAGTAAAAACTTATCAATCGGTAGAGAAAGAAAAAGAATAAAAAAAGAAAAATGTCTAATTATGGAAATAGAGTGAAGGATTTCTTTCCGTATCCATTTCAGACGGAAAGATTGTCTAACTTGTTTTTTGCTTTCTCCATGCTTCGAAATACTTGAAATGGTTTTGTTCGGCACATTTTTTACTTGCGTGATGCGACACGGGAGGGAAGTTCATTTACTTGTGTAACGGAATAGAAGTATTTTTTTATTTATATACACGTATACATCCTCCGTCAGAAGTGACAAGAAAGAAATTATCCTTCGCCAGTGTTCACACTAATATTCATATAAAACAACGTCTGGATTGGTGAAGTTAAACAAAAAGAAATAAGAAAACGTCTCAAGCTGGAAAGTTTAAAAAGAGGAAAAAAAGAAAAATGTATAAATGGACATTAGAAAGAAAAGAAAAACCGTCTCATTGTGGAAATAGAGTAAAGGCAGATGATTGTCTGACTTGCTATTTGCTTTCTCAATTCCCCATAATAATTTAAATGGATTTTTCCGGCAGTGTTTTACTCTCTAACTTTTGTGTGATGGGATGGATATATATGTATTACAGAAGATCAGAACAACTTCGATACCGTCAATGTTGTTCTGATCTTCTGTAATACATATATAAATAAATATTACGCTCTTATTTTTCTTAATAATTGAGCACTCTGCTGGGGTTCTCTCCCACTAACCTTATATATATATATATATACTGTAAATATTCTTAAGTATTAAAGTGTTTTTGTACCTACAGAGGATATCGTTTCGGGTTTTTTACCCTTATCAGTGCAGGAGTGGTGGTTGTAAGCGGTCACATGAGATCAAACACTATTCGTAGATTCAGCCTAGAGTCACAATTCTAACTTCTATTTCCACGCGGCCGCGAGAAATCGCCACAGACAGTAGCTGAAATTAATGTACACTTACCCGAGAGGCGGGGGCAGGCATCATTGTTGTCGAGTGTTCAACGCTCGAGCGGAACTTCGCATAATCGCTGGTGACAACAAACTTTGTAATTTCAAACAGTGCTCTACTATCAAGACTATAAAACTTAAAAGGGGCATTAACGAGAAATATTCTTAAGTATTCAAGTGTTTTTGTACAGCGATATCATTTCGGGTTTTCTACCCTCATCAGTGCAGGAGTGGTGGTTGCAAGCGGTCCCATAGGATCGAACACAGTTCGTAGATTCAGTCTAGAATCACGATCCTAAAGTCCATTCCCAAACTGCCACGACAAATATATACATATATAAAATATATATAGATATCTATATACAAATACACATTACTCTTTATTATAGAGTGGATACAGTGTGATAATGTGTAAACGTGTTTGGTGTGGGTTCACTGCACAGGCTCGTTGGGCCAATAAAAAAAAATTTTTTAAAAAATAAATAAATAAATAAATTAAAAAAAAAAAAAAAATAAATAAAAAAAAATTAAAAAAAAAAAAATTAAATAAAAAAAAAATTAAATAAAAAAAAAAAAAATAAAAAAATAAAATAAAAATAAAAAATCGCTGTTCGATTACAACACCGGTTGCAGTTTTAATTTGGGTTCAGTCAGTGCTGCAACAGAAGCATTCTCCCTCCAAATAAAATCGCAACTCAGTCTGTGCTACAGCAGAAGCATTCTCCCTCCAAATAAAATCGCAACTCCCGTTTAAAACAATCAATAAAGTTTAATCAAGAGAGGCGCGAGAGCGCTCTATCCCTTAATAGACCTCAAGAATGGCCTATGCTGGAAATCTCATTTCTTTGATCAATCATAACTCAAAATCCAATGAATCAAATTAGTTAAAACTTTGCACAAAATTTTTATTTGATAGCTTCTATAAGTGTGTAATATTTCAGCATCATTAGTCAAGGCAACCCAGAGATCCAGAAAGTTCAATCATGAAATCATGTTATCCGTGTGTACGTATGTGCCACCCTGTATCTCATCAACTATTTGATGGATTCAGCTGATTTTTAGCAGAGATAGAGGTTCTAGGGTCTAGTTGATGGCATTTTAATTTCGGTTTACCATATACCTTGGTTTTCCAGAAAATTTAAAAAAAAACTTTAAAATGACCATTGTATTGAGGCATAGCCTTTACAAAAGTAGTGACATTCCATGAAAAATGCTAGTATACTGAAATCATATGCCCTTAATAGGGTTAAGATGAAAATTCATATACACTAAATGTACAAAAGCAAGGAAATTCCCAAATTTTTACACTTTTATTGTCATTATTGTCGAGCACAACAGGGTTATGTATTTTACTTGTAGGAATTTTTCTTCAGCGCACCTCGCACACTTCATCCACTCATGCATAGAGATTTATACTGTAGTGATGTGATAATGAAATGGTTTGGTTGATATGTAGTCATACCCTTAATGACAATAAAAGTGTAAAAATTTGGGAATTTCCTTGCTTTTGTACATTTAGTGTATATGAATTTTCATCTTAACCCTATTAAGGTCATATGATTTCAGTATACTGGCATTTTTCATAGAAATTCTTTGAGAGGTTACAATGATGCTTGTTCTCTTCTCTTGGATAACAGACTTGAAAATGAAAAATCTCAGCCCGACCAAATCAAAAACCATATACAAGAATCCAAGCAGACCACCTGGTTCCGAAGGCTACTAAAAACCAACTGACTGTGTGATGCCGAGAGAGCCAAGTCTAACTGTCCATCTCCAAGAATATATGCACCGTTGACCAGAATTCTTAGATGTCCGGTCTTTTTCTCAGTCATCTCCATTCGACCACCCAAATATCTACTTGAGATAATAGCTAGACCTAAAAAGGTCTATCTGCAGACAATTTATGAACCTTATTTTTTCAGAGGCTTCATCTTTCAGCATGAACTCTCGTTTAAAGAGACACTTATTTGGGGATTTTTTCAAGGAGAAATAAAATTCTGGGTGGCCAAATATAAAATCAGATACATTTTCAATTTCTTCTATGCCCTTCCCTTCTTTTGGCCGAACATCTCTCACCTGCAGCAAGTCCGTTATTAGCATGCACCGCAGATATGCAACCCACTAAACATGCAACCATCTAGTGCATGTTTACAGATGTATGGAAGTTAAACCTGGTCAGTGAAGATTGAGGACATGCGTTGCATGGAGAGAAATAATATGAAAATGATACGATAGATGTGTGATGTGAGCGTTAATGACAGGCTTAGATCTGATGACCTCAGAGGACGATTAAATGTTGACAGTATAGGGAGATGTGTGCAGAACAGGGGACTTCGATGGAATGGGCATGTTGAAAAAATAGAGAGTTCTTGGGTTAGTAGATGTAGAACGGTTGAGGTAGAAGGGTCATTTCACAGTGAAAACTGGTAGGAAGTGATAAGAATAGACTTGCGGGAAAGAGGGATAAATAAAGACCTGGCTAGAGATAGGTTAATTAAGAAATCACTTTCTAAAAGCCGTTCAACACATGCCAGCATGTAAACCAGACATTAAACACACATGTATACATACATACAAAAATAAATACACATACACACAATTAAACACACATGTATACATACATACACACAATTAAACACACATGTATACATACATACAAATACACATACATACACACAAATAAATACACATACATACACACAAATAAATACACATACATACACACAAATAAATACACATACATACACACAAATAAATACACATACACACACAAATAAACACATACACACACATACACACAAACACAAATGTATATCTACATATACACATACACAAATAAATACACATACACATACACAAATAAACACACATGTATACATACACACAAATAAACACACATGTATACATACACACAAATAAACACATGTATACATACACACAAATAAACACACATGTATACATACACACAAATAAACACACATGTATACATACACACAAATAAACACACATGTATACATACATATACACATACATACACACATGTATACATACATATACACACAAATAAATACACACATGTATACATACATATACACACAAATAAATACACACAATTAAACATACATGTATACATACCTACACACAAATACACATACACACAAATACACATACATACACACAATTAAACACACATGTATACATACATACAAATAAATACACATACACACACACAAATAAATACACATACATACATGCACATACATACACACAAATACATACACATACATACACACAAATACATACACATACATACACACAAATACACATTGGTCTTCATTATAAAGCACAGGATAATAGAAATATTGATGATCGTGATGAAAGAAACAAGATATAGACAACTGCCCCCCCCCCTCCCATCCCGGGCAGGATATTACGTTTTTTTTATGCTTGATGAGTGAAGTATTTAAAGCATTTTCTTCCGTTTGTTTTTGTTTTTTGACCCATGGGAAAATAGCGGTTTTGAAATTGATCATTTCAATGTGGTCAGTCAGTTTGGTAATTTGTTAGAATCATTTAATTGGCCTCAAACGAATCAGATTTCAACATCACAAAAGCCAATCAGTAACGTTGAAAAAGAAAAAGGTTTTAATAGAATTTTCCTTCTATTAAAACCTCTTCTTTTTATAACATCTCAAAATTAGAACATAAGTCAGTAGTGAGACTGCATACTTCCACCTGACAACGTAAGGATGGGCCAAAGTCTTATCTGAGCGTTACTTCTCCATATTGTATGAAGTATTCCCAAAGTTATGCGATGGAAACGTTGATAACTCAAAATCTATTTATCTGATCAGGTTGAAATTTTGAATGGTGGTTACCGTTATCAAAGAGCATCAGATACATACATCAAATTTGGAAAAATCGGAATTTGAAATCCCGTCAAAATTTCGACGAAACTTTTCAAGGTCAATGTCAAACATCAAGGTCACCGTCAAAAGATGCGGGACCTCATCGGTTACAATATGGCAGTTATACGCTGAAAATGTCTTCGGGACCAACACAAGACGGCAAATTTTCTAATTTCCAAACAAACTTTGAACAGTCATAATTCGGTGGCTAATTGCGCTACCAAAATAAATTTGGTACCATTCTTCATGTTTTGCAAAGACATATGTGGCCAGATTAAAAGTTTTAAGATATAATAGAAATAAAATTTTGCTTTGGGATAGCTACTATTGTATATAAAAAGAAATAATCTGCAAGTCAAGTAATCGTAAGAAACATACACACACAAACACATGAGAAGTGGTCACACAATTTTATTCATATAGAGATTATATATAGATATAGACTAGTGGGACCCCGTAGAAATTCCATCTTTTAAAAAAAGGGGGTGGAGGTTGATAATAGGGGTGGGACGTAATGGGTGAAAATTTCAGATTCATGCGAGTAGTATTTTTTTGTGTTCATTTATGTATAATAAATAACACTAAATAATCAAACATTTTGAAAATTTTGCAAAATTCAGAAGGTGCAGGCCAAAAATAGCCGTTAGGGCTCCACGGGACTCAAAATCCATCATTTTTCAGTGAAAACGTGGTTTCATGCGACATTGCAGGTCCTAAAACATCCTCAAAAGCTATGAATGGATATAGATGGTTAAATCTGATATAGTACTTTAATTTAGGACCATTTTCAGGCTGTGAAAGGGTTTTCATGAATGTAAAATAGCCAAAAACTAGTGGCCTGCACCTTCTGAATTTTGCAAAATTTTCAAAATGTTTGTTTTGTGTTATTTATGTATAAATGAACACAAAAAAATACTACTCGCATGAATCGGAAATTTTCACTCATTACGTCCCACTCCTAGTGATAACGTACATACTAACATGAAATTGCCGTAGCGTATTATTATATAGATCTATACTAATAAGAACACAACGTACCCACATCCCACCTTGTCAAATAGTGTCATCGTTAATTCTCACGTGAATGCACTGAAAGGTTTTCGTATTTGGGTTAATACGAACCTGAAGAAACTTAACAACAACACGAAACCGATTTACTTGAACAATGTCGAAATTATTTGATTAACTTCGTTTTACTTAATCCAAAATGATTTGGCCTAAATTGCTTGTTGAACAAAACAACAAAACGTATATAACGAGATTAGCATTGAGGTTAAGAGTTTAACCTCTTGCCTGATTATCCAAAGTATTCACAGGTACTGAGATAATTATATTTGGTTAATAATTAATAATTAAACTATTTAACAAAATATTTTCAAAAGAAAAAATAACATTCCAATTATTAAAAAAAGTTTTGATGTGATTTGTTAAAAAAATATTTTCAAAATTAAAAAAAAAAAAAAATTTCCAAATATAAAATCAACAGTTTGATTTAATTATTTGTTAATAATTAAACGAATTTTTGAAAACAATGTTTGCAAAAAAAAAAAAAATTAAAAAAAAAATCTGGGGATATTTTTTTTGCAATTTCCGATTTCAAATACGGTGGCCATGATGAAGTAAGCACTTTCTATTCTACCAATATTATTTACATGTTAAAATATTCAGCTGTTCTTGGTAGAAATTCAAATCGAAAAATATCTATTACGAGCCGACATATATCCAGAAATGATTGAGGACCTCTGTGTACTCCTGCACAATCTCTGACCCTTATACAGTGTGGCCCCTAAACGGATCAAAGTGTAGTATCTGTTAACTCCTCTTAATTCTATAACCATAAAGAGCGCAGATATATTATAAAGGGTGACCCCCCCCACACACACACACACCTAAAGAAATGCCATCCATGGAATCGCTAATAAAATTTTCAATTCTTTCTGCAATCCAACCATATTTGGGACAAACAAACTTCAGTCTATCGCTGACTTGTTCACCAAGTTTTAGTCATCAATGTCCAACAGTTTTTTGGTTTTTTTTACCACCGTTCAATGATACACACACCTGGATATGACACGAGAAATTGTCAATATCTGATGGTCCTCTTTACTTCAGGGATTGTTTTGAGATAACCCCACCGATAAAAATCTGATGAGACGATCACCAAAGTGTCCCCGCACATCATTGAACGGCGATAAAACAGACTATTGGATGTTTATGATTGAAACATTTTCTTAGAATTTGTGATGAAAAAACTGGTTGGTTGGTTGTTTTGTTTTACGGCATATCAACCCTTTTCGGGTTATTTAATGCCGAATCCGGCCATTTTGGTGTAAATTTTTATGCTTCAAGTTTTGTTATATCTTCAAATATTTATTTATTATGTTTAGTTTCATTGTTTTGTTTTACGGCATATCAACCCTTTTCGGTTATTTAATGCCGAATCCAGCCATTTCGGTGAAAGTTTTTATGCTTCAAGTTCTTTATATAAATATTTATTCATGGTGTTTGGTTTGGTTGCTTTGTAGAGGACAAATATTCCTGTATTTAGCTTTGAAGAACATGATTGAGTTTTGCAAAGGGAAAGGAAAAAAAACAATAACATCAATGTTTGGTGCATTTTAAGTCAGAAAGCTGGTATCTTCAGACAGCCTGACCTGGTAGCACCAGCGATGAAAGAACTGGAAAATCTGCAATCAACACTGGCGCTTCGCAATGAGCTCTCTAGTAATATCCATTATGCTGATGACACCACACTCGTTAATCGCCGTTTTTGATAAGTTGAAGTTTTCAACTTCCGAGTTCGAAGCTTGTTGCGAGAAATGGAGGATGACAGAGAAGCCAGGCAAACGCAAAATCTTTTCCTCTTCTGGAGATAAAATCTCAATAGACAATAAAACGGTTGAGAAAAACGAAGATTTTGTGTTTCTTGGCTCAGGGGGTCCAAGATCCTCATCTGAGATTAGGATAAGAAGTTAAAACTTTGCCATGCATTAATAGTTTCTATTGTTGTATATACAAGTGAAACATGGACTATACCAGCAGAAAATGAGAGAAAGCTCAACATCTTTGAACTGTATAGTTATTTGAGTGAGAGGAAAACATTTTTTATTTATTTATTACGCTATTTATTTTATTTTATTTATTTTAAAAAAAATTTTTTTCTCTCTTCAATATAAGAGAACGTTTTCATGCAACAAAGACGTGAGATGCTCAGCCGTTAAACAACAGATGAGACGCCGAGTCATTAAACGACACGTGAAACGCTAAGCCGTTGAACAGTCAGTTGTTTTGATTTCATTAAACAACTCATTAGATTGGCCTCACATCAGTGAGGGGGGGGGGGGGCGATACGCGAAAAAGTTGCCGAGAGAAAGGCCCCGAAACGGTGCGTATTCTCTCCTGATTACCGACATTGTCTAGAGGTCGAAATGGAATATTCCACAAGTAAAACAGCCGAGGAAAAATTGATATACATACAAGCCCACAAGGTAATTCCCCTAAAAAACAAAAAAAAACAACACTTAATATAATTTAATGATGCTGGGTGCTAAAACTATCCTCTTATATATACACACACACACACACACACACACACACACACACACACACACACACACACACACACACACACACACACACACACACACACACACACACACACACAGATAAATACCAATTGCTCTTTATTATAGAATAGGGGGTATTTAATTGTTAAAAAGAAATAAAAATAAAGTTGAAAAACTTAGTAAAAAAAAAAAAAAAAAAAAAAAAGTGGCTTTCAAATCGTTAACTGCTTTGACCATTTCCGGAACTTATTCATATACTTTTACATAGTAATATATTTACTTGCTCATTACAATGTTTTGATCAGCATACCATTAGACGGACTGATGAAATAGACATAACAGCATCAAAGCAATAATGAACCAATCAGACTGACACACACACACACACACATACACACACTGGCAGGATATACCCCCCCTCCCGTATCACCATTTCTGTCTAGCTTCACAACAGTGTAGAGAATGAAGGTCAGCCATAGTTACAACACAAAGGCAATCAATTCACACACGCGAAGGGGGGGGGGTCATCAAAGTGTAAGAAACTACGCGGAGGGAAAGAGAGGGGAGGGGGATAATCTCAGATAATTAAGATCATATATATATATATATATATATATATATATATATATATATATAAAGCTCAATGGTGCATCTTCTAGTAATGTTACCCCAAGTAACAGCACTTAGCTGGATACTCCACCAGACTAGATGAATTCTTGTCTTGGAATCTGATAAGACCAAGAGACCACAAGAAAGATATACTATGACATAGTTAACTGGTCGATTCGGGGGGGGGGGGTTATGTTCTTCACAAACTCAACGTTTGACAGGTAAAGGAGAACTTTAATGGAATAGTCGAATTTCTGAGAGCTTCGACTGAAGTAAAATGAAAACACACACACATACACGCGCACGCGCGTATCACCATTTCTGTCTAGCTTCACAACAGTGTAGAGAATGAAGGTCAACCATAGTTACAACACAAAGGCAATCAATTCACACACGCGAAGGGAGGGGGGGTCATCAAAGTGTAAGAAACTACGCGGAGGGAAAGAGAAGGGAGGGGGATAATCAACTTCATCATTCTCAGAGAATTAAGATCATATATAAAAGCCCAATCAGCAGACATGTTGTCCGAGGACTTGATAAGCTGACTTAATTATGGACCAAACGAGCCGCCCGCTTCTGACCGGATTAGCATATCATGTGAATGAACAGAACTGAAAACATGGCCGACTGGAACATCTTTTAGATCAAGAAAAGTCGTAATTTCTTTTTTTTTTCTTTTTTTTTTTTTTCATTTTAGCTCAGTTAGCTCTCAGAAATCAAGCCGGGACCCCTCTCCTCCTCCTCCTCGACAATCGCTTTGTTGCTGTCAGTTTCAGGAGGTCCACCTTCCCAGGCTTTACCTTCTCTTTGAGAAGGGGTTAGTTTATTGCTAATCGCCTGAGGCGCCCCTGCCGGGGAATGCTGATGGGGCTGCTCGGGCATTTTTTGTAGGCCAGAATTGTAGGTGGGCTGGCTTTGCAAAACATAACCTGATCTTGCATCTAACCTTCTGGAGAGGAGGGAAATGACGTACATAGATATCCGAGTGCTCATTTAAGGTCCTTCGCTACTCATCAAACCTTAAGTAAAACAAAAATTTTCCTCTCCCTCAATAGGGACCACTTGACTATGTTATAGTGTATCTTATGGTCTTTGCTGATTCCAGGACCAGAATTCATCTGGTCTGGTGGAGTATCCAGCTTGATGCTGTGGTAGCATCGCCAGGAGAAGGTGCACCATTCCTCGCATGAGCCAGTGTGTAGCCATCCCGAGGCAGTCTTATTTGGACTTCGAATACTATGTTATTTTGAATATTTGGTCAGGGTTTTTACTTGTAGGGCGACGCATCCTCATGTCAGGTTGTCTTGGAAAAAAAAAAAGAAAAAAACTGTACAGAAGCAGCAAAGCCACTCGAGGATCGGGTCTCGTAGGCTCTGTGTGTTCGTCGAACTAATAGTTATTTAACACATACCCACAATATATGAATGTGACACAAGGTCGGAAAGTGGGATTTGAAAAGCCAGCGCCCGAGGAGGTGAGCACTCTGGCCATTAAAAATTGCCTGGGCAGCCTCGTCGGCATTCCCCGGTAGGGGCGCCTCAGGCAGTAAGCGATAAACTTACTCCACCCCAAAGAAGGGAGGCAAAGCCTGGAAGGGTGGACCTCCTAGAACTGCACAGGACAAACCCATAGACCAGCGTAAATCAAGCCCCGAAGGCCAAGACAATACCAGTCTATGGGGTGCAGTATCCATCGGAACAGATACCACACAGTAATGTTTGAAAATAGTCAGAAACTACACAATCTATATACTATTAAAAAGTTAGAGGAGTTTGTTCGTACACAAGCAGAAACATGCGCTGGGTTGACAAAAAGGGAATAGGCAGAGTACACATTACTAAGGCAGTAGTGTTTACGCTGTCAACACTAGAGTTCGAATCGCACTTAAGTCTAAAGAATTTTTTTTAACATGAGTACGTGTTTTATAAATTTAACATAAAAAAAAAACATTACATTATTATTTTTTTTAAAACTAAATTACCTTTTTCTTGATAAGTCGCAAAAAAAAAAGGTAGGCATAAAGGATATTCGGCATTAGTTCAGAGTGGATTATTTTTGCTTTAAAATGTCACGAGCTCAAGTTCTGATTAAAGATGTTCAAACACAATTTTTATTATATCAACGAAAAGTGTTTAAGGACGTTTCTAAAAAAAATGTAACTTTTACTAATATATGACAGAAACACCCAATATGTCTGAAGAAAAGTTTTTATACCCGAAAATTTTAAGACAAAAGTAAAAAAAAAATTTTTTTTAAATATTTGCATCTTATCAGTGGCTTTCAACAGCTTTTTGCTTGATTTTCAAATAATGTTTTTTAAATTTTTATTTTCATCTCCTTCCTACAGCGATAAAATCTGACACAAGGTCAGAAAGTGGGATTGAAAAGCCAGCGCCCTAGAGAAAGAAGAGCGCTTTGGCCTACAAAAAATGCCTAGGCAAACCCGTCGGCATTCTCCGGTAGGAGCGCCTCAGGCGATTAGCAATAAACTAACCGCTTCTCAAAGGGTGAAAAGGCAAAGCCTGGGAGGATGGACCTCCTAGAACTGCACAGGAAAAACTCTAAGAATGATGGAATCGAGGTCCGAAGAACAAGTCGGTACCGGTCTACGAGGTGTAGCATTCATCGGAACAGATGCCACACTTTGATCTCAGCCAAAAGGCCGACGTCAATAAAAACAATACATAAACACATTCATTGTAGTTACTCTCTTTGGCTAAGATCAAAGTGTAGTATCTGTTCCGATGGATACTGCACCCCATAGACTGGTATTGTCAAGGCCTTCGGGGCTTGATTTACGCCGGTCTATGGGTCTGTCCTGTGCAGTTCTAGGAGGTCCACCCTCCCAGGCTTTACCTCCCCTCTTTGGGGGGGAGTAAGTTTATTGCTTACTGTCTGAGGCGCCCCTAACGGGGAATGCCGACGGGGCTGCCCAGGTAATTTTTAAACCCCTACTTTCCCGACCCGACCTTGGGTCACATCTTACTTGTGGGAGTAAGATAAAAACTGGCCTTGTGCCTAACTCCTGGAGAGGAGTAAATCAATACTCTCTCGTGCAAAGATTCAGTAGTATATTTTTTCCACTAAATGTTAGTATTTTTCGTGCTAGCTATAAAGTAGTAGAAGCTAGGTACAGACGGAAATTGACATACCCAGGTAGTGTACCGACACTGCTCAAGGAGTGGGTATAAACTAGTATGCCCTTTGTAAGGGTCCTTACAAATCTTACATCATCGGATCCAATGTGACCCCGACCTGGTTATGAGGAAAAAGAAATACTGTAATATTAATTCCCACCTCTTCACTGTAGAGGTCCCCAGATGCCGGAAAACTTTCTACTCCAATAGCTTCTTTCCTCGGATCGCTTGCTTTTGCAATTCCCTCCCTGCTCCCTGTTTCGCCGATTGTACCCAGATGCAAAATTTTTAATGTAAATAAAAATGTTGCTGCCCAACTCCCTACCCAAGTTGCCCCCTATAAAGCTGGCCCCTACAACAGTAACTGCCTACACTTCAGTGGCAACATGCCTTGTTTGGGGTAAATAATTTTTTTATTTTTTTTATTTTTTTATTTTAACTAGAATAAAAAAAAAAAATACAAGGGCTGAGCTTCTGAAAATTAGTGTATCGATAATTATTTTTCGATAGTTATTTTAGCCCTGGAAATATGACTAAAATTTGTATTCAAAATATTAAAAAACGTAACAGTTATTTATTTATTTTTTTTTTTTTTAAGTTTCTAGTTCTTCATATTAGCCAGTTGGTAAAAGTACAGAATTCCTACGCTCAAGAATTCGTAAAAAAAAATAAAAAAATACCATGATAAAAAAAACAAAAAAAATACCATGATAAAAAAAAACAAAAAAAATACCATGATAAAAAAAACAAAAAAAATACCATGATAAAAAAAACAAAAAAAATACCATGATAAAAAAAACAAAAAAAATACCATGATAAAAAAAACAAAAAAAATACCATGATAAAAAAAAAAATACCATGATAAAAAAAAAATACCATGATAAAAAAAACAAAAAAAACAATTTATATCAAACGTATTGGAATTTAAAAAAATGTTTACCGTTTAAAAAACCCTTACAAATCGTTTCCACTAGCCGTGGTCGGTAAAGAATTTCATTCTAATGCGTTTGATATAAATTATGTGTTGTTTTTTGTTTTTTTAGTTTTGTTTATAAGTTCTCAAGTATCAACTATTGTGTAGTTTTACCAGCCGATCTTTAAAACTAACTGAAACTCAAAAATTGGTGCACGTTAGAAATCTAGATTTTCGCGGCAGTATTCACCATTGACGAAGACCCACATTTCTCCGCAGAGACATATTTGATAGTCTCCAACAAGTGGGAAATCGATCTACCCTAATACGCACACACAGTGAAGGAGAGAGTTTGAATGTCTACTAGACATTATCCTCGAGTATCTTCGGTCTCTGTGTACAGGGGGTTGTCAAGATACTCTGGCATGAGGATACTTCGCCCTACAAGTAAACCCAGGCCAAATATTCAAAATAACATAGCATTCGAGACCCAAACAAGATCTCCTCGGCACGTCTTGGCCTTTTGGCTAAGATCAAAGTGTAGTACCTGTTCCGATGGATACTGCACGCCTGTCCTGTGCAGTTCTAGGAGGTCCACCCTCCCAGGCTTCGCCTCCCCTCTTTGGGGAGGAGTAAGTTTATTGCTTACTGTCTGAGGCGCCCCTACCGGGGAATGCCGACGGGGCTGCCCAGGCAATTTTTAAATGGCCAGCGTGCTCACCTCTCGAGCGCTGGCTTTTCAAACCCCACTTGCTCGACCCGATCTTGGGTCACATCTTACTTGTGGGAGTAAGATAAAACTGGCCTTGTGCCTAACTCCTGGGGAGGAGTAAATAAGATCTCCTCGGCACGTCTACACACTGGCTCATTGAGGAATTGTGCACCTTCTAGTGGTGTTATCTTAAGCTACAGTACTAAACTGAATACTCCACCAGACTAGATGAATTCTGGTTTTAGAATCCGGCCAAACAAAAAGACCACAAGAAAGATAGACCATAACATAGTTATCTGGTCAATTGGGAAGAAGGAAAATAATAATATTCTCCTCTGTTTTTACCGACTCAAGCTTTGACACGTAAGGAGAATCTTAAATCAACACTCGAATATCTCATCGATGTATTTCGTTATTTTTTTTTGTGTACTAACGAGCCATCGCGTATCAAGGCCCAAAGGCCACTTGAGGATAAGGGTTAAGGCGTTTGTTAGGTGGACGGTGAGACAACATTGTGGGGATTGGAATTTGATTACTTAAGAGGACGGCTCAACAAGAAAACGATCATGTTGTAGTCAGCTGGGAAGCAGCCCCATGGAATCGTGTTCCACACCCTCTGTGGAATACGATTACCCGGGGCTGCTTCCCAGCTGACTACAACATGGTCGTTTTCTTGTTGAGCCGTCCTCTTAAGTAGTTCTTTGGAAATAAACTTTGCTCATGGAAGTTCCGTTTAGTTTTAGGTACTCAGAGGGAGAAAGGACAATTATTGATAGAGGCTGTAGCTTTTTTTATTTTTTTTTTTACTGAAGCGTCACCATTTATCAAGGCCTAAAGTCCACGCGAGTATAATGGTTAATGAGTTTGTAAGGTGGACGGGGGGGGGGGGGGAGAGAACGCTGATGATTGAAAACGATTGTTGAAATTGGGCAGAATTTGATTCTTTAAGAGGACGGCTCAACAGGAATTTGTTTACATTGGACTTAAAAACGACTATGTTGTAGTCGGCTGGGAAGCAGCCCTGAGGTGTTGTAGACGAGTTTTTGTTGCGAATATTTTATAGTGGGGACCATAGATCGGAGCTCAGTCGATCACGTGCCATGAAAATAAGGATAGAGTAGAGAAAGACTAGTAACCTCTCTTCTGTGAGAAAGAGGCTGTAGGGAAGAGAAGAGGTTTCAAAGTCAGTTTTGTACTCTATCAAGGCAGGAAAGGGTGCTCTGAGCAGTACCTCCCCAGATGTGGCAACAATACCTCCCCATCTTAGGACGTATTTAACTCTGATACAGGTAGAGAATTACGTCAGGGGTGAGATACTTTCCGGAGCGGTAGAATGATCCAATCATTTTTCTAATGACCTTAGCAACAAAGTCTTCCATTTCAGGTATGGGGTGAAGGTCAGTCCGAGTAGGTTATCAAAACAGGGAGCTTCCTTAGGGAGAGAGCCATTATCCCCAGGAAGGGGCTCCTTGATTACTGAGAACTTACTGAAGTAAAAAGAAACAAAAAATGAAATAATGTCTTTCACACACACACACCAGCTCATCATTACCTAAACAGAGTGAAACGATCCAACGTATTAAACATTTTTCTGTTCTTTGTAATTTGTGATTCAATTTGATCTTTTCATTTCTAAAAAGAAAACTTTGTCTCGTGAATAATTTTCATTGGTTGATTTCACACAGGAAGTTCCTTTCAAGAAAGAAACTAAAAAAAGCCATGCTTTCCTAGAAAGAAAGAAAATCATCGTAATTAATCATGATATAACATGCTGAGCTTTCAGTAGAAATCCGCCCTACCAACACCCAAGACTGTCAAGTGTTCGGGGGGGGGGGTTGTTAGTGTTTTGGTTTTATTTATTTATTTATTTATTTTCCTACCTGTTCGTTCCTGGATTTTGCCTCTTATTGATGAAAGGAAAAGAATTCGCTTTCAAATAAACCGGCTTTCAACAAAAAAAGAGACATTTAGCAAAGAGCATTTTTATTTGCCTTTCTGCAAGGCGTTACGAACAGAGATGATCCGTAAACACAAACGATATGAGAGAATGGGAGACGAGTCGAGAAGCTTTTAAAAGATGACTAGGATTTTTACTCTCATTCAAGTTTATTTCAAGAGATATAAAAACGTATCAAAACCAGACAGCGGTATTTAATTTCTTCCCACCGCAGGAATAAGTGACACAAGGTCAGAAGGTGAGGGAGAATCAAGCTAGCGCCCCTAAAGGAGGAGCACTCTGACCTATAAAAAATTGCCTGGCATTCCCCGGTTAGGGTGCCTCTCATTCAAGTTTATTTAAAGAGATATGGAAACATCAAAACAAGACAAAAATGATTATCGAATTGAAAAGCAACCATGCAGAGAGCACATAAATGTTTGTGGTAAATGTGGTACATTATTTTTTTTTTTAATTTAAATACAAATATTTCGATATAAACAGGTCTTCTTCAGTGTTCACAGACATTTTCTTTTTTTTTGGGGGGGGGGGATTTGTAGTCTCTGATCGGCCAGGCCGATTGGGAGATCTCGACAATGAAAAAGAAAAAAAGTGTCTAAACACTGAAGAAGACTTGTTTATATCGAAATATTTAATTTGAATTAAAAAAATAATAAATATTGCATTTATTGGAAAAATCTCGCAGCACTTATCTGGTTTTAAATCTGATTACACACACACCTATATACATATATATATGTTTTTTGTTATTGTTTTTACTGGCGATAGAAACAGCTTTTTTCCTTAGTATTTTCCACTTTCTAAGCTGTAAAGAATTTTGCATTAAATCGCCCTTTTTAATAGGACGTGTAATTATTTTTTAAATATATATATATATATATATATATATATATTAATTAATTTTACGTACATATAAACGGAATCCATGGCAACCCTGGGCAAGGATCGAACCTACGATATTACAGTTTGCAGTCTGGCATTTTGCCACTAGACCACAAACACCTTGCCGAAATATGTACGATTTATATATATATATATATATATATATATATATATATATAAGGAGAATATTTTTGAAAAAAAATTTTGAAAACCTGGACAACGCAAATTATTTATGTTTTTAAAAATAAATTATTTATTTACTTAAAATATATATATATATATATATATATATATATATATATATATATATATCTCAGTTCACTAGTGGTGAAAGCACGTTTCAAATTTGGTCAATGAAAGCAAAATAGAAACGTAATTCTTCTCGAAAAAACTGTTTACAACCGCTTGTTTGTGATAGCCACTGTCTCCATTTTCTACCGCAGATACAGCATATAGGTTGCCGGTGCATCTGTTATCACCGGGTGGGGGGGGGGGAGCAACGAATAATTCATTGTTCGTATGAATTCTTCTACTGTCAAGAGTGGGCATATTTTTTTTGTTTTGTTTTCAAGGCATCAAATGCAGGAATCATTTTAGGAGAAAAATCAAAAGTATTACTAGTTTAATATTTTTCAATGCCACATCTTTTAAAATGATATGATATTCGTTATTTATATGAAAGCCATATAAAAGTATGATGCTATGAATTTTTTTAAATTCGATATTGATTTTTGCAAAGCTTAATATTTGTCTTCCAGTTACCCAGCTCTTTCATCTCCCCTCTTTCTCTCCTGACCGGATCTTTGACCTAATCGTGTTCATTTCACCACTTTCTGGTATAGAAAGTCACAATTCTGGTCTTGTGATAACCCTATTCTAGAGTCAGAGTCTTTTTGCTTTTCTTTCTTTTTCTAAACTGATTCCTCACATCTGAGGTGCAGGGTCCATATGTACTTGCCTCTCCACGAAGGCAGAGTGAGACACAAGGTCAGTTTTTATGTGGGAATATTCAACACCCCAAAAAGTGGCACTCTGGATAGGACAAACATTTTAATTGCCCCAGTCAAGAAGAATTTCTGCTCTGAACGAAGACAGAACAGATCCTACACTTTGAATTATATATTTGTGATATGGTAAAGAATACTAGGGCAGTGGCGCTGGATATATCCAAGGCGTTTGAGAAGGTCTGGCATAAAGGGCTTCTCCTGAAAATACACTCATACAGTATTACTGGGCAATTACTTAATATAATTAGATCCTTCCTAACCAAAAGAAAGATCCAGGTTGTCCTCGATGACCGTTCATCTAAGCAAACATGACATAAATGCTGGTGTACCCCAGGGATCTATCCATGGACCTTTATTGTTCCTGATCTTCATAAACGATCTCCCTGATGACAGAGTCTGAGATTGGTTTATTTGCTGATGACACCACGCTTTACTCTCGTCATGTAGGCAAAACAGACGCGACCATATCCGAGGCAATGGCTGAATCCTTAGAAAATGACCTCCAGGCTGTAGTGGATTGGCGTCATAAATGGTTGATAACTTTTAATGCCGCAAAGACAAAGCTCCAACCACCGATTGTCATGGCAAATAACACCCTACCTGAGAGTTCATCATTCAAACTCGTCGGTCTAACCTTCACAGGTAACACATGAATTGGAACAAATACATCGAAGACATTGCCAAGGCTGCCGCAAAGAAGGTTGGCTCCCTCTACCGTGCTAGTAAACTCCTCACACCTGACATTATCCTGTATCTCTACAAAGCCACCATCCGCTCATGCATGGAGTATTGTTGCCACATCTGGGCTGGTGCACCATCCACTAGTCTCCCTCCTTGACAAGGTCCAAAAAAAGAGCTGTCAACCAAGTTCCAGTCCCATCGACACAATGTTGCATCTTTGTGCTTGTTATACAAATACTTCAATGGATTGTGTTCCGATGAACTGGCTGCTCTGGTTCCCCCCCTCGACGTAAATTTATTAGACAAACTCGACAATCAGCTAAATCCCATCCATTCACTGTGGAGGTCCCCAGATGCCAGAGCTTTCTACTCCAATAGCTTCTTTCCTCGTGCTGCTGGCCTCTGGAATTCCCTCCCTGCTCCCTGACATGCAGAGGTTTAAAACTAATGTAAACAGACACCTCGCTACACTGCTCCCAACTTGGGGTGTCGCCCAACACCCACATTCTCAGTAACCCTTTACGTCTACAGTGGCGGCCTGCCTTGTTTGGGGTGAAATATGTTTAAAAAAATAAATAAAAATACAATGTAACAAATCAGGCACAAGGCCATCAAAAGTATGGGAAATGGGGGTCGGTGGTCATCCCTTGTCTATTCTATTTGTCTATAAAATGAGTGTTCATTAAGTAGCCCTTGTTATACAAATTATATTTTTACAATTTTACAATTTACAAGACATGTTTTAAATGTACGCCTCGTCACTTAGAATCATTGTAGTCACCACAATACTACATTTACTCTTGGGGGTGGGGGTATCTTACTTAAAATAGTCCCAAAGTGTTGAAAGATTTAATATATATATATATATATATATATATATATATATTATATATATACATACATACATACATATATATATTAAAATTTTAGATATGAATTTCTTTATAACACTAAGGTTTTATAATAGCTCGATAGTGTAGGACTAGAGGCGTAATAAAAAATATTTTAATATCATGAAAACCACATCAAATGTAAGGAAGAAATTCTCACAAATTCACTAAAAAGTTTTTATTCGCATACAATTATTTCGGCCTACCTCAATGATATACATAATGTTAAGAGGCATATCATTAGTGCTGCCAAGTGAGTGTTTTGCCTTTAAATACCTCAGTTTGCAGATTTTTTATCAGAAATCAACCTGGATTTTCACCGTATTTTCCCCTCCAGTGTTTTTGTTATGACATGCTTTTCCGCTATTCAACAATATATACTGAAACTCTCTGAAGATTAACAAAATTAGACTAATTGATAAAAAATAAACTTATCCGATTTTTGTCATGAAACGCGCGTAAGGGATAGGAATGAATATTAAATTAAAATAAATTAAATTTGTGTGTAAAATGAGAGATGTAAAAAAAAAACCCTCAAAGTTCAGAAATAAAGAAGTTATTAAAACCAATGAAAACTATGGGTTGGGATTAATTCCTCATGGTCTATGAAATGCAAATATAGGATATATATATATATATATATATATATATGAGAAAGGAAGGATGAAAGTAATATATATATATATATATATATATATATATATATATATATGATAAAGAATGGAAATAGTGTTCCGACATAATGGAAAATAAATAACTCCGACCGCAACCAATGTTTGCCCCTACACCTTCCAGTTATTGTGATGTCTCCCACCATCTTGATGTCATCTTGTCATAAGCGACCCCTCGACTTACATAATGCTATCTGACTCCCCCTCCCTAATGATATTATAACTAACCGCCACCATTCCCCCCACACACACTTTCTACTGTTAACTCAATTTCCCACTGCCACCACATATTTGTATCTCATAATTTATTCTTTTCATAAGCGGCCTTTTAAGAAACACTCCCCCTACTACCATTGTTTTAAACATTTTGTATTTGTGTGTTATTTTCTTCAGACAATCATCCTGATGAAGTCTTGAAATAAAGACGAAAAGTTGATGCATACATAAATATTTTGGGGTTTACCTTTTTTCTTTTTACACACACACACGTGTATATATATGCACACGATATGCACACACACATGTATATATATATATATATGCACACATACACACACACACGTGTATATATATGCATGCACACACACACACACGTGTATATATATGCACACACACACACACGTGTATATATATGCACACACACACACACGTGTATATATATGCACACATACACACACGTGTATATATATGCACACATACACACACGTGTATATATATGCACACATACACACACGTGTATATATATGCACACATACACACACGTGTATATATATGCACACATACACACACGTGTATATATATGCACACATACACACACGTGTATATATATGCACACATACACACACGTGTATATATATGCACACATACACACACGTGTATATATATGCACACACACACACACACGTGTATATATATGCACACACACACACACACGTGTATATATATGCACACACACACACACACGTGTATATATATACACACACACACGCGTGTATATATATACACACACACACACACACGGGGGGGGGGGGAGTGGGACAACAAAAAACAAAAGCAGGTTAGTAAGACCCTCCCAACCCTGTCTGTTCCTCAGTTTGTTTAGGACCGAAAACAAGCAGGTTGATCTCTAATGGGACTTATGTCAGAGAAAATGGGGAAGGGATCAAGTTTGGGAGTGGATGGTGTCCTTCCAAGATGAATTTAATTTGAGAAGGACAAGGTAAAAAAAAAAAAAGTGGGGAGTAGGCATCCGGGAGGATCTCTAGCCCGAATTATATAATACCTCTGAAGTGCAGGGAGTTGATTTTTATTTATTTTTTTTTTTTTTTACAATTGCAACAAGTAGAACCTGAAAATCTCGGGTTAACTTCCTCCGAGGTTTTGATTTTTTTTTTTTTTTTTAAGCTTTTCTTTGTAAAACCAATTATGGCTGAGGGGGTGGAGGATGGGGCTGGGTAGGTGACCGCCAGACTCCAAAGGATAAGAAGATTGAAGTAAAGGAATTTTGAAGCTGTTAAAATAACAAAATAAAACAACTTCCTTTTCTGTCATGGTTAGACCTGTCTTTTTTCCTGACTTAAATCAAAATCAGTTCAACAAAGGGGCATGTTTTCAAAAGGGCCAGGATAATGGTGGAAAAACAAATTCCGGCTAAACCACCAAATTTATATATATATATATATATATATATATATATATATAGTCAACTATCTACATACGGAATTTTCCAACATACGACGTGAAATTCGATCAAATTATCGACTCTACATTCAATGGAAAATCCAACATACGACGTCGAAGTTTCGTGGTTAGCCCACTATGCGGCAGCACTTACGATGGGATGGAGAGTTCAGTTCAGTTTCGCTTCGGTCCAGGAACGAATTAAATTCGTACGCAGAGGTTTGACTAATTATATATACATACATACATACATATACACACACACACACTAGCTGTACCTATCCAGGGTTGACCGGGAGTCAATAATGTCATTTTTTCCTCCCACATTTTTAAACTTATACATAGACAGAAATAAAATTTTCGTTTTTTTTATTATGGTGTATTTCGAGAATAAATGGACTTGCCCAGACAATAAATATGGTTACAACTAAACGTTATGGCAGTTATTGATGGCCACAGAATCGGACGCATATTTTCTGGGACATACTTTTGTTAATTATACCACTGTGTTTGTCTTGATTATTACTGGCCCTTCAAGGCCACAACATTTTTATTGTTTATTTCAAGAAATATTAGATTAATATTTAATTTTTTTAAATAATGTATATGTCACAATTAGGCGAGAAACACACATACATAAAAAAAACTGCAGTGGTCACATAATTGTATTATTTATTAGAGATTAGGAAAGGTAATCATAAGGGAAATAAGTCCTGTTTTAACATTAAATTAAAATATGATTCATTTCCCTTACATTATTTGAGTAATTCTGAGAAAAAAAAATCACGATGCAGCATTGTAAATCATTAGTTTGTGGTACTCGTGAGCATTGGGTACACAAGTGCAGTGGTATTACTGGTAGGTTTATATACAAGAAGTGTAAGAGAACTGAATTTTACTTAGTACTATATCCACGGGTCCTTGCGGACAATTCTAGTATGAATTCGGGGAGCCTTAAACTTAATTCATACTAGAATTGTCCGCAAAGACCCGTGGCGCAGTTGATTCAATTCTAAGTGAGTTATCTGAACGTTGAAGGTTCAATGCTCAGTGCGGGCGATATAAAAAATTGCGAATTACTGAAGACTTTTACCGGTCATGGCTGACAGAACGAGAGCATGCTACCCCCATGGATTAAATAAAGGGCTTTGTTCGAAATTCCGTCCGGATTCCCGAGTTTGACAGAAATATTCCAGAGTTCGAAAAGATACACCTGAAAAAGGCCGGAGGTTACAGCGGCCGAAACGTTGTGATGATACCACTCAAGATGAGAACAGTAGTATTAATGATACAAATGATACAAATATCAATCCTCATCTCAAAAATTCAGAAAGATAAGTGTAAGTCAATGGAGATGGATGAGAACTCAGATGTGGAGAAAGTATGTTTGGATGGCGAAGCTATTGAGGTTGTCGAGAAGTTTTGTTACCTTTGTGATGCTATTGGAGCACAGGTTGGTATGATTGCAAGAATTAGAAGTGCCATTCGTGTTACAACTGTCTACCAAGGAAATAGTCTATCAAGCTTATGTACGCAGTGTGATGATGTATGGAAGTGAAACCTGGCAAATGAGGGGTGAGGACATGCATTGCATGGAGAGAAATAATGTGAGAATTATACAATGGATGTGTAATGCGAGTTTTAGACGGGCTTAGTTCTGATGACCTCAAAGGAAGATTAAATCTGAACAGTATAGGGAGATGTATGCAGAACAGGGGACTTCAATGGTATGGCCATGTTGAAAGAATAGATGAGAGTTCTTGGGCCAGTAGATGTAGAACAGTTGAGGTAGCAGGTTGAGTTCACAGGGGAAGGCCAAGGAAAAGATGGAAGGAAGTGATAAAAAGTGACTTGAGAGAAATAGGTATAAATAAAGACCTGACCAGAGTTAGGTTAGTTTGGAAATCAATTTTTTTAAGTCGTCAAACACATGCCAGAATTTAAAACAGACGTTAAACCGATGTTCATCCGTACATGGTGTACCCCGTCTACAATATAGCACTCCTAGTAACAAAACCAGAAGTTAACCCTTCAACAACTTCAACACATGTAACAAAGAAAGACATAATTTCGTCTCCTGTTGCGCATCTTCCATTCCGCCAACCAATCAGGTGATATCAAGACACAACAACAGCAGCAGCTGTTGCAACCAATATAAAAGAAATGTATGTTTGACAATCATGAGCACTTTCTTCAGGCATGGCCCCACACTCATCAGGCGATATGGCAATCCACAACAGCCGACTCCCTACCCAGCAGTAGCTTCCGATCCTGCCTGCGGTGCCAGCAACTTTAAACACATCCCTCAAGTCCAACTTCTCATCAATGTGAATGATATTAAGGTCACAACCTGGCTGAAAGGAATCTGCATCAGAACCTGGCGGCCTCGAGTCATTCTTTGCGAATGCGTCTGTGCACCATCTACGCCAACCAAGGATGTTTAATCATCTACAGCAATGCGGACAGAGGATAACAATGTTGCATGACACTCAATGTCTACAGATGACCACCTCCCTACATGACTGAGCAACGGTTGGTCCTTGTTGACCTCTGTATTGGAAGTAACCTGCAATCCTTTGGGCACATGAATTGCTCCAAATCTATGAGAAGAACCTCGATCAAAAGCAGACAATATCAACATCTCTATGTTCGACATTGCAGTCAGCTCCAACTCGCTTACCTATTACTACTACTGCAGCAGTAGCAGCAGTTCCAATCCTGCCGGCAGCAGCACTAAGGCTAAAAACCTTTGTTACATGTCAAACATCGGTTTACAGATAATCATCATAATCAGACACTGCAACAAGCCGACCCTTAGCGATTTATCATGGCAGGCGACCTTCCAATACTGCCACATCATCCGACCATCACAGCCCTACTACTTTTTTTATACAGTTACCACTTACCAAGGCGAAAAGCCACTCGAGGATAAGGGTTAATGAGATTGTCGGTTGAATGATGAAACAGTACTATAAGAGGATTGAAAACTATGGACAGAACGGACAACTTAAGAGGACGGCTCGACAGTAGCGTAGCAGTTGCATGGTGTTTCAAATCTCCTGAATCTCTGGTTGAACTGGTAATGTTGTTTTTCATGGCATTACTGCAGTAAATATGATAGTGACCTGCAGCAAATAAAATAAATTGTTTTAAATTATGAAATGATTGTCGTTAAATTTACTTATAATTGCTATATTTATTTAAAAAGTGATTTAGTGTTAGAATTTAATGCAGTAATTCTATGAAAAACAAGGCAGTCATTGTCAAAAAGGTTGGTAAAACTTCTCTCTAAAAACATGTCTTTATTGGTTCCTGTTTTGCTTTTAACTTTAAAACGGCCGGAAAAAACGTGTCTGATCTTAATAGAAAAGGGGAGATGTGTTTTGTTATTTTAACATCTGAGACATGACGTTCTTTCAACCTGACCCTTTGAAGCTCTAGGATCACCTTAAGAAAAAGGCATACAAAACGCAGAGGTGCGTTTTAAACACAAAGAAAATGTATGATGGACATATGTTATCAGCAGGGCTACCCGGCGTTGCCCGTGTATTATATAAAGAAAATAACAATGCATGTAGCAGGGAGCCGTGGAACTTCCATGAACAGCGTTTCTTTCCAAGAACTTCACAGCTTTGGAACACGTTACCATCTTTATTTGTCTTACAATTTTCAATCTAATTGAAAAACATTTGAGAAAAATACTTAACAATATCTACTCGTGTAATATAAGCCCCACCCCGTCACGTGTATTTTTTACGTTTTTAAAAATCGATGCGGACATTACACGGGGGGGGGGGGGGGGTTACAATATTTCGAAAAATTAAAAAAAAAAAGCAACAAATCTCTAATTAAATATTTAGAAATTTAAAAAGAATCGGAAATTGTATCGGAATCGGGAATTATTTTAGAAGCGTCCCATCACTAATACACACACATTTATAAATATATATTAATTAATTCATGTACATAAAAGACACGACCGATTAAGGGCGACTGAATACAATATTCTGCATATTCTTTACCGCTTAGGAAGTAGAAAAATACTAAAAAAACAACATTGTTCTATCGCCAGTAAAAACAATAACAAACGTACACATGTGTGTTTTGAGGATGATTGGTGATGTATGAAGCTTAAAAACGTTGTTTCTGTAATTACTTTTTATTTTGATTTTTCGAGCAGTCGTCTGCTCTTTGTCAAAAAATTATACAAAATTTTTGACAAAGAACTGAAGACGGCTTGAAATATCAAAATAAAATATATAATTACAAAAACTACATCGTTTTTATGCTTCATACATCATCAATCATCTTTAAAATAATTCTCTAGAAGCATACGTGGAATAACAAATTTACACACACACACACATATATATATATATATATATATATATATATATATATATATAATCCAGGTAAAACATCCACACAGAATTTCAACCGGGTTTATAAAAAGTGCTCAATATCAAATAGAGCTTTTATATATGATTATTTTTATTTATAGACATGTACAAAATCTGCAACACTGGCATGTCGATGTTATCGATCAACAGCTATTATAAACTGAGATCTCATCAGGCAGAGTTAGAATCCGATCTTAACCGTAGATCATATTTGGAAAGATGATCTAAGGTTAAGATCGGATTCTAACTCTGCCTGATGAGATCTCAGTTTATAACGGCTGTTGATCGATAACATCGACATGCCAATGTCGCAGATTTTGTACATGTCTGTAAATAAAAATAATAATAATATATATATATATATATATATATATATATATATATATATTAAATGAAACTAAATATAAATAATATGAATACATAAAACTATAAATAACCAAATAAGTAGTGTAATGGATTTGTCCGACCACAATAAAATGCAGCAAACTTTTGTAAATAACGAATAAAGACGACATTTTTTAATAACAAAATAAGTTAGCAAAATATTAATCTGAAACAAAAAATTAGATCTATATACAGAACGTTTTTGTTCTTGTCTTTTAAGGGAAGTGGGGTCTGATCAACTCTGCTGAGAAGCCATGAGATAAAATACTGTTCCGTTTTTAAATTCCCAAAACAGTTTTTCATGGTAAACAACTGATGATCCCTTAAATAATGTTAAGACTAGCGTAAATTCTTGGAAGCAAACTAATATAGTGACTGTAAAAAGTAAATTGACTTACAAGCAAAGTAATTTTCCAACGAACGACTTGAGACTAAAAGTGTTTTTTTCTTCTTTTTCTTCTTTTCTTTCCATATAGTTTTAATGGTTGAAAAACTTCCAAGACTATATATATATATATATACATAAATAAGACTAATATATATATATATATATATATATATATATATGGCCGTTATCAAGCAGAGAACAACCGAGTTTTTATCCGGATTAAACTATTGCTTAAACGATCGTGATTAACCACTTGGCACATTAATCTGACTGAATACGAAATAACAGGTAAAAACACGTGGCAGCAAAATGAAACATTTTGCTGAAAACAAAATTTGTTTTTGTTTTTTGCACTTGTTTTACTCATTCACCCTCAATCATTTACTTGCATTCGTAGTGGGTCCCATTTTTACGGCATATCGACCATTTCAGGTTGATTTAATGTCTAAACGGATCAGAAACGATTCATAGCATACGATTGACTGAACATAAATTCATAATTTTAGCCATCTGTAAAATAAAACTGACACTTACCCGCATAAGAGCTCTATATTAGATTATCCCCTCATGGACTAGCAGCCCATCATAATCCATGCATTTGTACATCTAAGCCTAATGGAATGTCCGAGCCTTTTTATAAACCAACTTGCTGGGTTTCTTTCTCAGTTTATTTGGTTTAGCTAAACTGGTCAATACTCAGCTGCCTCACTACAAAATTCAGCGTTGGGGAAAAGTATGGCTTCATGCCTGCCTTCGGGGATATCAGTACATAATTGCTTCAGACAAGTCATGAAGCCACTTGATGTAAGGAGCTAAAAAGAACACAAGATGATTATTACAAAGACGGAAGATACCTATTGATCTTAGTCTTGAAAAGACCAAGGTGGGAGGAAAACAGTCAACAGGAAGAGAGTTCCACAAACCTGCACTTCTTGAAAAGAAACTACTGGATTCAGAAGATGTATTATAATGAGTTATAAAAAAGCGAATTGATAGAGACCACTAGACCAACGAGTCAAACGAGCTGGAACAAGGGAAGCAGGGAATAGATCAGACAATTTTGAAGAACATGCCATAATAGTATTTATAGAAAAGAGTGAGACTAGCAACATCACGTCTGTGAGAGAGAGGGTGCAGAGAAGAAAAGGTGGAGTCAATCAAATAAAAATGCAAATTGGCAATCTCTTCTTCAGGTTTGTAGATAAACATTTCCCTAAAAGCAATAAGCTATCTAAAATTATCAATATGAATAACATTAAACTCAGTTATTGCTGCATGGATAACATGTAATCAATAATAAATAAACGACAAGAAATAATAGTAACAGCAATACTAATAGTTTTAATAATACCACTTTATGTAATTGTAAAAAGATAATTGCCCATTAATTGATAAATGTTTAACAGACAATGTTATACACAAAGCAACAGTAAAACATAATATTAATAATGAACAAAAGTATACATAGGGGACACGGAAAATAATTATAACAGTATGTATAATCACATGATAACATTCAGGAGTGGAAAAAAATAGCTCTCTTTTGTCAAAATACATCTGGGAACAAAAAAAAAATTAGCTCTGGGAAATCTTAAAATTACCCCCCACCCCCATACAGTATAAATAGTAGAAACTATAAACATAAAAAAAATTAATTCATTAAAAAACAAAAAACAAGGAAACAGATACTTGCTTTGCTACTTAAGCCCAGATTAAGTAAATAAAAAAAATACTTGTGTGTGCAATCTAACTTGTTGCATAGCTTTTGAGATAAAAAACAAAAATATGATTAAAAAAACAATCTCATTCATAAAAAAATAAATTACTATTACTAATATTACATAAAAAATAAATGAAAAAAAAAAAAAATACGCAGTCACGTTGAGTATTTATTTACTCCTTTCCAGGAGTTAGGCACAAGGCCAGTTTTATCTTACCCCCACAAGTTAGATGTGACCCAAGGTCGGGTCAGAAAAGTGGAGTTTGAAAAGCCAGCGCCCGAGAGGTGAGCACTCTGGCCATTAAAAATTGCCTGGGCAGCCCCGGTAGGGGCGCCTCATGCAGTAAGCAATAAACTTACTCCTCCCCAAAGAGGGGAGGCAAAGCCTGGGAGGGTGGACCTCCTAGAACTGCACAGGACAGACCCATAGACCAGCGTAAATCAAGTCCCGAAGGCCAAGACGATACCAGTCTATGGGGTGCAGTATCCATCGGAACAGATACTACACTTTGATCTTAGTCAAAAGGCCACATTGAGTAGATTCTCCACTTTCTCCCGAATTTGTCTTCATGACCGATGTGAATTACAAACACACTTCGTATGATTGGTGATACCGTTAAACTGCAGTAAAGTGTTAAATCTCAATGCATTTTATTATCATTATTGATACAGCTCTATCCAATAGAATATCGAGCCCATTAAATCGGTTGAACAATTTCCATTTTCGACCAAAGGAAGAGTATATCAGTCACGTGTGCACGGTGTGATGTGTGGAAGTGAAACCTAGCGAGTGAGGGTTGAGGACATGCGTTGCATGGAGAGCTATGACATGAGAAAGATACGATGGATGGGAATCTTAAAGACAAGCTTAGATCTAATGACTTCAGTGGAGGATTAAATCTGGACAGTATAAGGAGATGTGTACAGAACAGAAAACTTTGATGGTATGGTCACAATTGAAAAATGGATGAGAGTTCTTGAGATTAGTAGATGTAGAACAGTTGATGTAGCAGGGTCAGTTGGAAGAGGAAGGAAAACATGTGAAGAAATGATAAGAATGGATTTGAGAGAAAGAAAAATAAAGACCTGACCAGAGATACATGAGTTTGGGAGTCAATTTCTAAAAGCCGTCCAACACATGCCACTGCTGATGACAATAACGACTTTTGTGGTACTTGTACTAACAACAAGTGATTGTCCTTAAGACTGGTATCTAACAAATATGGAAGTAATAAATTTAGACTATTCATTAAAAGACATACAGGTATATAAATATAGAACCAATTAATTGATACAATATAAAGGTTTATTAAAGAAGTCAGTCTGCTTCCGGTCTATTAAATAATTAAGGTGGAAGTCAGTCTGCTTCCGGTCTATTAAATGATTACGGTGGAAGTCGGTCTGCTTCCGGTCTATTAAACGATTAAGATGGAAGTTGGTCTGCTTCCGGTTTATTAAACGATTAAGATGGAAGTTGGTCTGCTTCCGGTCTATTAAACGATTAAGATGGAAGTTGGTCTGCTTCCGGTCTATTAAACGATTAAGATGGAAGTTGGTCTGCTTCCGGTCTATTAAACGATTAAGATGGAAGTTGGTCTGCTTCCGGTCTATTAAACGATTAAGATGGAAGTTGGTCTGCTTCCGGTCTATTAAACGATTAAGATGGAAGTTGGTCTGCTTCCGGTTTATTAAACGATTAAGATGGAAGTTGGTCTGCTTCCGGTCTATTAAACGATTAAGATGGAAGTTGGTCTGCTTCCGGTCTATTAAACGATTAAGATGGAAGTTGGTCTGCTTCCGGTCTATTAAACGATTAAGATGGAAGTTGGTCTGCTTCCGGTCTCACGATAATAATAACAAATACAAACAACAAAGACGGATTTAACATTATAAAATGTCCACCTTAAATAAATGAATTAGCAGATTTTGAAAACGATCTCATGGATAAAATAAACATTTTAGAATTTAGAAAAATTAATAACTCTTTCCAAAACAAATTTTTTAAAAGATATAAAAATGATTAACAACTCTTCGAAACTATTGGCAAGGGCAGATAAATCATAAAAGATTTACAAAATCGATAGAAAAATAACTTTTAACAAATTAATCAATAATGAAGTTCAAAATATAATTTTTGAACTTCATTATTGATTAATTTGTTACAAGTTATTTTTCTATCGATTTTGTAAATCTTTTATGATTTATCTGCCCTTGCCAATAGTTTCGAAGAATTGTTAATCATTTTTATATCTTTTTAAAAATTTGTTTTGGAAAGAGACACGACAAACGATGAAATGGAATCAGCTAAAAGTAAAAAAGCAAAATTAATATCATCCAAACTAAAATTAGATAATAAAAGTGTCTAGCTAAACTAGAACCGTTTATTACGTTAAAAGACCACAAAGAAAATTTTGTTAATAAACTGCCTTGAAGATTATTAAACCGTACAAAATGCAATATAGGAAAAATAGGCAAAGAAACATTACAAAAAAATAGAAAATCAAGAAATATATCGAAGCTGAATCAACAGAAATACAAAAACAATAAAATGCTTTAACAATATTAATAACAAAAGAAATTGTACATTTACACAATTCAGTATGAAAGACTTGTAGCAGTTGCATGAGCGAACTATTTTGTATCGATCTACATGACTTAAGAGAAAGTAAGAAACGCAAATGTGTAATTGGATATGAAGCTTGTCCGTTTAATTATGCACCCATCCCCTCTCAACCGAGGCAATATACTGAATAAGGAAGTTTGTAAATACTCATTTCATTTTTTCTAAAGGTCTGGGGAAGTTGGCTCTCGAAAGAGGGTGCAGCTGAAACATGTCTGCACATATGTAAGCAAAAATGTTTGTATGAATATAAATTTATACTATATATATATCCATTTATTAATTTAATACTAAAAAGCAACACTGTTTCTATCGTCAGTAAAAACAACAACAAACTACGTAACTTAATGTATTTAGGCGATAAAAAATCGTACATATTCCGAGCAAGGTGTCTTGGTCTAGTGGTAGAACTTCAGACAATATAATCGAGGGTTTGATCCTTGTCTATGGTAGCCATGCTGATGACGGCTGATAGCCAGAAACACGTGCTCAGTGATTACTTTTATGTACGTAAAAATGAATTAATAAATATATATATAAAATAAAATAATGACACGTCCTATTAAGGGTGACTTAATGCAATATTTTGCATATTCTTTATCGCTTAGGAAGTGGAAAAATACTAAAAACAATGCTGTTTCTATTACTATGTAACTTTATTTTATATATATATAGTCTCGGAAGTTTCTCAACCATTAAAACTATATAAAAAAAACTTTTAAAAAACTTATAGTCTCAAGTCTTCCAGTGGAAAATCACTCATGTAAGTCAATTTATTTTTAACAGTTATTATATTAGTTTGTTTCTAACACTATTTTAAGGGATCATCAGTTGTTTACCATGAAAAACTGTTTCGGGAATTTACACACACATATATATATGTGTGTGTGTGTGTGTTCATGTGGGGTAGACTTCGAAACTAACCAATCATTATAAATATTTGAACATAGCTTCAAGGCGTAATGGTGGATAATGTGGTGATATTAAGTTTAATGCAAAGGGAACAAGGAGACCCCTTTGAAAATAAATGTAGTGATGGATTCAAAAGCTACTTTTCGGGTTATTTAATGCCAAATCCGGTCATTTTGGTAAAAGTTTTTATGCTTCAAGTTCTTTATATCTTCAAATATTTATTCATAGTGTTTGGTTTGGTTGTTTTGTAAAGGAAAAAATGCTGTTTTTGTTTTTGACTTTGCAGAACATGATTGAGTTTTGCAAAGGGAAAGGATAAAAATAATTACATCAATGTTTGGTGCATTTTAGGGCAGGAAGCCAGTATTTTCAGACAGCCTGATCTGGTAGCACCAGTTGCATGTTATTGAATTTAGTGGTCAATGGTCAGCTGTCTGACCAGTTGAGCTAGAACTAAATAAACTAAGATCAGAAGCTGGAGAGTTGGTATATAAACAGGCTGGGATGCTCTATTATGCTTAGATTGGCAAGTTCCTGTTTACTGGCCTCCACACGAGGGCAGAGTTAGACATAGGGTCGGGTTTTAATGTGGGCAAAACCCAGCTTCTCAAAATGGGTACTCTGGATAGAGACAAAAATAAAAAATTGCCTCATTCTAGAAGGACCTCTCCTTCACTGACTGGGGACAGAAAAGATGGTGTGTAGCATCAGAACAGATACTATACTTGGCTCCTTGCTGGGCAAGTTCATTCTCTGGGTTCTGATTGGTTGTTAGTCCATGAATCCTAGTATATAAATATTGCTTCATTCCAACAAGAGTTTTCCTCTCAACTGGGGGGGGGGGGGCAGTTGGAGCCCTTATGCCGGTAAGTTTAACGGCATTAACCCAAGGGTGGGGTTTTCCGGCTCCAAATGAGTTTACTGTGTCGTCCCGCGGCAAGGCGGTTGACCCACACTAATTGGCAGCTGAGTCCTTGGCACACTTCAGCCATTCCCGGTTCCAGCGACGAACACCAAAAACCGCGATGGGGGGGGGGGGGGGGGCACCAGCTCTGGCATTTCAAATGATTCTGTTTTATGCCGGTAGGTGTCAGTATGATTCTACACATGTTATTCCTTTGGCCCCCAAACGCCAGGTAACCCTGTTAGTTATCTAAACGTGCAGGTGTTTGTGTTCAATTCTTATGTGTGCGTGTGTTCTAAAAAGACAAAAAAAGAAAAAAAGAAAAAGAAAAAAAGAAAAAGAAAAAAAAGAAAAAGAAAAGAAAATAGAAGAAAAGAAAAAGGAAAATAGAAAAAAGAAATAAAGAAAAACGAAACAGAAAAAGGAAAAAAAGAAAAACGAAACAGAAAAAGAAAAAAAGAAAAACGAAACAGAAAAAGAAAAAAGAAAAACAGAAAGAAACAAAGAAAAACAAAGAAACAAAGAAAAACAAAGAAACAAAGAAAAAGAAAGAAAAAGAAACAAAGAAAAAGAAAGAAAAAGAAACAAAGGAAAAGAAAGAAAAAGAAACAAAGGAAAAGAAAGAAAAAGAAACAAAGGAAAAGAAAGAAAAGAAAAAAGAAAGAAAAAGAAAGAGAAAGAAAGAGAAAGAAAAGGAAACAGAAAGAAAAAGAGAAAGAAAAAAGAAAGTAAAAAAGAAAGAAAAAGAAAGAGAAAGAAAGAGAAAGAGAAAAAAGAAAGAGAAAAAAGAAAGAGAAAAAAAAGAAAAAAGAAAGAGAAAAAAGAAAGAGAAAAAAGAAAGAGAAAAAAAAGAAAAAAGAAAGAAAAAAGAAAGAGAAAAGAAAGAAAAAAGAAAGAGAAAAGAAAGAGAAAAAAGAAAGAGAAAAAAGAAAGAGAAAAAAGAAAGAGAAAAAAGAAAGAGAAAAAAGAAAGAGAAAAAAGAAAGAGAAAAAAGAAAGAGAAAAAAGAAAGATTGTGACAAAAGAGTTTTCAACAAAGTTTAATAGGACACTTCTTGATGGTTATGCTATCGAACAGTCATTTTGAGGATTTGTAAACGAAGAAATCGAAAGCAGATTACAGGAGATCACGGCAGACGATAAGCCATTTAGAAACCATTAAAGGCAGTGGGGATAAGGAGGGGGGGGGGGAGACATTCAATACAGAATCAAACACACAAAGTAATTAATATTCAATAAATACAAGGACAACCAAAATATAAAGATTAACGAAAAAGGCCAATCAACATTTTTCATGTGACAAAAAATTTGCATGGATCTTATTTTAATGGAGATTATGTGTGTGTGTCTGAAAAATGAAACTATGTCACATTTCTCAAGAATTATTGTTTTATTTTAATATGAATACAGCTGCATGTATTTTATTTGAAATCGACCATTTTATAATTATATATATATATATATATATATATATATATATATATATATATATATATATATATATATATATATATAAGGAAATTGACAACATCTTTGAGCACGCATGAGAATGTATTTAAGTGAAATATTTTGAAAATCAACAATCGTGCAATTTAAATGAAAAATTCAAAATGAGGAGGAAGAAAATAAAAAAAACTATAAGACAGTCTCGCCTGACAAAGTTGTTCTACAACGAAAGCTTGCACTAAAAAAAAAAAAAAAAAAAAAAAAAAAAAAAATTAAATAAATGAGAAGCACCGGAATCAATTTGCCTTTTCGCTTGGAATTTAAAAATAGATCGCCACTTGATGAAAATCAAGCCGACCCCTCTAAAGAAAGGGGCATTTGAACACACATGCGAAAAATGAGCCAAAACCTTTAGAGAGGGGTCATATACGAGAACGTCGACTTCCATTGAATCACCATATTCTCTAAGTCTAAGTGTGCCGATGTTTACTGGTCCGACAAAAAAGGTGGAGAAAATAAAATGTCCCTTAGAAAAGGTACACAAAGGAAGTTCAAACGAGTACATTATCACAATGGAGAATGTCACTTCAACCTGGCACTCAAACAGCATTTCTTATCTGATCTCAAAAGTCCCCAGGGGTTCTCTCCTAGATATGTCATGTACACTTGACAAATGCCACGGCCCCTTTAAGGGTCAAGAACATTCTGCACCTTTCGGAAGTGATGGTTGTACAGTAATTATCGGTGTAGACTGCGGTTCCATTGAGTGCTGCTTTGCAAACATTCATGTGGTCCCTCTCGTGAGTATCATCATCATATTCGGTTTAACATGTTTTACATTCTGGCATGTCTTGGACGGCTTTTAGAAATTGATTTCAAGACTAACATATCTCTTTCTAGGTCTTTATTTATCCCTTTTTTCGCTCAAGTCTGTCCTTATTTCCTTCTATGCTTTCCTTGCCTGCAAACTGACCCTGCTACCTCAACTGTTCTACATCTACTAACACAAGAACTTTCATTCATTCTTTCAATGTGACCATACCAATAAAGTCTCCTGTTCTGCACACATCTCCCTATACTGTCCAGATTTAATCTTCCTCTGGAGTCATCAGATCTAAACCTGTTTTTAAGACTCGGATTACAAATCCATCGTATCATTCTTATATCATTTCTCTCCATGCAACGTATATCCTCAACCCTCACTGGACAGGTTTCACTTCCATACATCAGACAGTGTACACATGTCTGAGTAATAGACTCTTCCCTTTGTCGACAATGGTAATGCTTTGCTGGTTAGTAATGGCAGAAGTTTCCAGAACTAACTTTATCAACTCTTAAATCTTACAATCCCACTAACACCTGATCCACCCTCTGCTCCGAGGTAACAAAACTTCTGAATCACATCAATAGCTTTGCCATCCAAATATTCTTTCTCCACATCTGAGTTCTCATCCATCTCCACTTCTTGCACACAAACTGCTTATCATCTCTCTGTAATTCCATTGCATTTCTTGTGTACTCAATGCTTACAAGTACCACAAAAAAATTAGTTGCACCTAACTCCCTTTCCACAAACTGAACAGGGGAACTTTTCTCTTCTTCACTTAACAAACTAATATATATATATATATATATATATAGCACTAGATAAAGTGAAAAAATAAAATAAGGTGCGAATCAAATTTTATTAGAATTCAAAGTTCAAGCAAAGTACTTTAAAGTCCTTAACTCATGAGTTATATATTTTCAAAGTTTAATTTTATTACCTGCAGTAATGTCATTGCGGTAATGGTCCTCTGAGGAGAAGATTTTCTTTGAAATCTCATGAGTTAAGGACTTTAAAGAACTTTGCTTGAACAATGAATTCTAATAAAATTTGATTCGCACCTTATTTTATTCTTTCACTTTATCTATTGCTATTAATGCTCTATCCAATATATTGAGCTTCAGTTTTATCCAGATGTTCACTAATTAAAGATATTAGTTGCCTCTTATATCTTTTGTTGTATTAACCTTATATATGTGTGTGTGTGTGTGTGTGTGTGTGAAGACGTCGGAATCTGAGTTTGAAACATGACTCGTGTTTTGTGGTTCGAATCCGGCGACCGGAGTGAATAATTCTTCTCTACACTGACGATTCCCGTAAGGATGAACGTATACGTATGTAGGTAAAAACAAATATTTATAATTAGTTGTCGCCCACAAAATCTAGGCTGGGCTCTGTAGCGAGTAGTATTAACAGCTGTTATTGTGGCTTCAGTGCAATGTTCCTTTCAATAGTAGAACACTTTACGACAGCTGCCTTTAAATAGTAATAATCTCTTGCTGATTTACCACGTTGTTGACAACAGCCATGCTGGTTAAGACGTCGGAATCTGAGTTTGAAACATAACTCGTGTTTTGGGGTTCGAGTCTGGCAGCAGGTGTGAATAATTCTTCTCTACACTGACGATTCCCATAAGGATGAACATATACGTATGTAGATAAAAACAAATATTTATTTGTAAAATGCGATTTTCCCCTCTCTCATTGACCGAAATAGCTTAGTAAACAAAGGATATATATATATATATATATATATATATATATATATATATATATATATATAGTCTCGGAAGTTTCTCAACCATTAAAACTATATTAAAAATAAAAATAAAAAAATAAAAAATAAAAATTATAGTCCCAAGTCTTCCAGTGGAAAATCACTCATGTAAGTCAATTTATTTTTTACAGTTATTATATTAGTTTATTTCTAACACTATTTTAAGGGATCATCAGTTGTTTACCATGAAAAACTGTTTCGGGAATTTATATATATATATATATATATATATATATATATAAGCTGTTTCATTGTTATTTTCGCCCTAAATTAATCTGTGTCATAAAAAAAAATTAAATTATTTTCAATCAAACTAATTTCATTATTTAGTCCGAATCAATATTTAATTATAATTTTTTTCTGTCTTATTAAAAGAAAATTGACAGTTTTTATCTTCTCATTAATATGTACTATGACAGTCAACCATTACACAGAGACAATTTATTTACTAGGATACATATTTTTCACTTCCCCAATTGCTATGCATTATAAGTGATATCTATCACATTTTCTGACATATTTGACTTCCAAATTGTTTTAAAAGACTAATTATTTAACTTACAATAAACTGAATATTTATTCGCTATATATTTTTTTTACTATTAAATTTGTAAAAATTAAAGGTACAGCACAAATACACGTTAGATAACATGCCAATAACAGTGGAAGAACTAAACGAAAAAATAGGCTATTTCAAATCAAGTATCTATATGTGAGCCGGGTAACTATTTGGGTCTGATTTTGTTAGATTAAAATTTTATTTAAGGCTTACTGGCGCCAGAAGACGGAAAACTTAATACGAAGACGGCAGAAATCTATAATGTCATTCCATTTTTATTTTTAGTGGCTGGATGAGGGTGGGGGTGCCAGGCAGTAAGCCAGGGTGGCAAGTAAAAAAAAAAAAAGAAAATCACAAAACGAAACACCCACCTGCCTAGCAACCCACTTATGGGACACAGACAAAAATAAAAATGGTGATCCCTGAAACCAGTAAGAAATGAAACTAAGGACTTTATACACACATTCATCTAAAAAAGAAAAGAAAAAAGAAAAAGAAAAAAGAAAAAGAAAAAAAAAAACTTCCGGTGAAAGGGGGAAAAGGGTATAGCTAAGATAAATTTCTCACGTTTTCAAGTAATATTTTTTTTAAGTGTCAACAAGTGGATTACAATATTATTCTCCTTCCACAAAAAAACTTTTCTTCACAATCCCAATTCAGCCAGTGTTGTATTAGAAGCCGGAAACATGCAGTCGATATATATACATATACATACATTATATATATATATATATATATATATATATATATATATATATATATACACACACACACACACAACTCTCGAATTGCGATTACATGTGACGAAAACACTAACTTCAGCAACGTTACAAACGATGTAATGATAAAAGTAATCAAGCAGTATAGTTAACAGCCGCTAAATCGAATAATAATATTATATATATGGGAAGTTAAAAATAGACTGTCAAAAAGCTCTAATGCAAAGTTCCGAATACGTTCGTCGAACACTCTCGACTAGTCTTCTATCTGTGCCCGCTTCTAGGTACATATAGATCTTAATTTCCCTAAATTACGTGACAGTTTCCGTGGGCCGAGTGGATATGGCTGACTCTGTGTACCGGGTTCGCGCCTCCCGACCGTCTGAAATTGTTACTTCCCTGCACTGATGAGAGCAATAAGCTTGAAACGCTAGCGTCTGTAGGTATAAATAATTTAATATTTATTTATGAATATTATACTAAGCCCCTTTAAGAAATTAAAGTTGAGCACTCTCGGGGAAGTTAAAAATAGACTGTCAAAAAGCTCTAATGCAAAGTTCCGAATACGTTCGTTGAACACTCTCGACTAGTCTTCTATCTGTGCCCGCTTCTAGGTACATATAGATCTTAATTTCCCTAAATTACGTGACAGTTTCCGTGGGCCGAGTGGATATGGCTGACTCTGTGTACCGGGTTCACGCCTCCCGACCGTCTGAAATTGTTACTTCCCTGCACTGATGAGAGCAATAAGCTTGAAACGCTAGCGTCTGTAGGTATAAATAATTTAATATTTATTTATAAATATTATATATATATATATATATAAGATATGAAAATATATTTATGGTAATTACGCTACACAGAGGCGTTTGCGTTTCATCCCTGTAGGGAATCGTCAGGCTAAGTGCCTACATAGTCACACGCCTTAGATCATCGCTTTTGGAATTAGACCGTCCCAGGTTCGCCACTTAGCCTGACGATTCCCTACAGGGATGAAACGTGGACGCCTCTGTGTACCTTAATTGCCATAAATATATTTTCATACCTTTCTACTAAGCTCTATCATGTATTGCACACTGTTGAAGTAAATACTGAAAATCTATACATAATAGATTATAGCACCTTATATGATGTGTATACATGAAATATATATACACAAATAATTTTTACCAAACGCATTAAAATTTAATTTTCTAACGACCTGTATACTTTTAACGTTCTGAAACTGTTTTCAAGTTTTATTTATTAAAAATTAGAATTCGTTCTAAGCTTTCTCTTTCGATATGCAAAAACAAAATGACTGAATAACAAAAGGCCAAACAGCTATTTTGTCTCTAGTGTGCTAAAGAGAGCTTTGAACAAATTCTAATTTTTAAATAAAAATAAAAACTTGAAAACAGTTTTAGAACGTTAAAAATGTACAGGTCGGTAGAAAATTTTGATGCGTTATGTATAAGTTATTTGTTTCATTTTTTCTCGGCTGTTAACTATACTGCAAAATTACCAAAATATATATAAAATGTGGCACAAGGCCTAAGAGGAGGGAAGGTTGGTCTTTTTCTAATTTTAGCTGACTAAACTGACTTAGTTAATCACATTCACTGACCAGACGACGCTCGCAGTCTGGTTTCCAACCCAACTCTCTCGGATCACAACGTCGCTGTTTTTTTATCGGACATTCTTCGACTGCTTTGCATAGTTCTTAGATTATCACTCATGCAAACACTCAAGTGTGCTCGTTTCACTTCCGGAACCGAGAGGCCAACCGACCCCTAAACATTACGTGGTCTGGAATACAACTTGAGAATCGCACTAACCCTGTCTACCTTGGCGTGACCCTAGACCATACCCTCTCATTCAGGGAACATGTAAAGAAGAAAAAAATGAAAGTCAGCTCCCGGAACAACATCCTACGGAAACTGATCAACTTCAAGTGGGAAGCCACATGCCCACACACTAAGATGTACTGCCTTAGCCTTGTGCTATTCCTCTGTAAAGTATGCTTGTCCTGTTTGCGAGAGATCAGCGCATACCAAAAACCTAGACTCAACATTGAGCAACACCTGTCGCTTGATCACTGGCTGTTCGAAGCCCACCAACCTGAACAACCTGCATCTTCTCACTGGCATTGCCCCTTCAGATGCGAAACGGGAAGTTGCCAGCCGAGTAGAGATCACAAAAGCTTTCAGTGATGAACGCCATCTCCTTCATGGACGTGAAACAACGGTCCGACGACTGAGGTCAAAGAGAAGCTTCTTCAGCCATGTTGGACCCCTAACAACATCTCAGGAAGAGACCAGACTACAGCTGTGGACCAGACGGCTAGAAAATGGCCTCCCCTCATAACGACATGGGACTCCCTACTTCTGAGGAACTCTCTCCTGGTTCAGAGGCACCCTGGCTCCAATGGAAAACACTAAACCGCCTGAGAACAGAAATGGGGTGATCAAAAGTTGCTACGAGTAGATGGGGCTATAAAACTGACCCAACCATCTGTGAATGTGGAGAGGAGGACCATACGATACAACATTGCCTGGTCTTCCCTCTACTGCCCAACCGGTGTAGCTTGAAAGATCCTGCAAAGTACAACACTATTGCAAAGGACTGCATAAAAATGTGGGAAATTGTCATATGACCACATGACACTTCACAGACACACAAAGAAGAAGAATCGCTTTTGAAATCAGACAAATCCGAGGTTCACCTCTGTGCACAGACACTGTCCTTTTGCAACAGGCAGACACCAGCCATGGTCACTTATCCCGCAGCATCTCTGCATCGTAATCACAGCCAGACATTACATTAAGAAGTCCGTTTTGAATCTCATTTGTTTAACTACATACAGATACACTACGGACCTCTTTTACTTTAGGGTGCCAAAGTAAGGGAGATAACTTATCTCAATTTATTTTTAGATTTTTATTTACAAAAACAAAGAATTTTTTTTTGGTTTGAAATGAGAATGAAGAAAACGTTTCTTATTGGCTAGTTAAAATAAGAAAAGGATCTGTTTTTCTTTGTTTCTTACAATGGAAAATTGTTTTTCTTTAACTAGCTTATAAAAATGTTTTCATTTCGATTTAAAAAAAAAAAAAAAAAAATTTTTTTAATCGTTTTTGTAAAAAAAAAAAAAATTAAAAAAAAAATCAATTCTTGAAAAAATAAAATGTAAAAATAAGTTGAAATCAAAAAAATAAATGTCGAAGAAATACGGAAAAAAAAAATCACTTGTTGAAAGGAAATCTAAAAATAGGTTGAGATAAGTTATACCCCTTACTTTGCCAGCCTAGAGTCAAAGGGGGGGGGGGGGCTATACTACATACATCAAAGGAATTAACATGTTTTAAGTATTAGTGAAGGAGAACAGTATTGCTCTTTCTGTTCCACACATTAAACAAAAAATACAAAACTTGGATTATAAAAATAGCACAAAATTCCAAGCAAAATTAACTTTGATTATTTACAGGTTTCGAACTGTTTTCATCTTAAACGTAAAACTGATTAGAGTTTACAAAAAAAAAATTTCCCAAACCCCATGATTATATCCTACTTGTCACTCAAAAATTGCATTAAATTTGATCCCTATTCATTGGACACCAATTAAGACAAGATTCATTGAATTTCAATTTCTTAAATGTTAGACATTTTCTAGAATCAAAATCATGTAACGGATTTTGGTCAACATTGGAATAAAGATTCTAGATATAAGGTCTAGTAGCATTACGTGTTGATTTTAATCTTTGCAAGGGGACATAAAAGTGGTGCAAAACTGTTCTGGTAATTAATTTTACCCGTCCTAGTACAGGTACTCTTCTAGTACTCCATATTATTTCAGCATTTTGATTCAAAAGTGAAACTTGGTATACTGAAATATTCTAAGTAGGTAAATATGCAGTTACAAATTTCAATTGCATTCATAATCATCACACAATAGAGTTTTTAGCGTTAGTTTTTAGTGTTTTCAACTGTCTCACCCTTTTAGGGACGTGAGTAGCTAATGGCAAACACAGCTGAAATCGAGATGAATTTCCCAAGTTGGGATCCACGGCCCATGTGTGTGTGTGTGTATGTGTATGTGTGTATATATATATATATATATATATATGTGTGTATGAGAGAGAGAGATAGTGAGAGAGAGAGCAAAAAATTAATCCATGAATGAAAGCAAAATATACAGAAAAAAAAGATTTCCGATGATGTACTTTATTTGTCGGCATGTTTAGAAATTCCATCAAACAGAAGCTGTAATTTATTTAGTAGACTAACAGGCTGACCCGACGTTGCTCGGGATTAAATGAGGATCGATTACTACTATGTACTTTTTCACTATGCTCATAACACCATTTTACTTTCTTTTTGCTGCCCACCCCTCCTTCCGCCCCCATAATATCATCGGAAAAAGCTAAAATGTTGGAAAAATCCTTGAATTAGTGTCATACATATGGTTTAAATTTCATTGAAGTCAGATATACGTATTTAAAGTTTTAAATGGATTCTGTTCCCATGGGTCGCTTAGAGGTGGAGGGGTAGATATTAGGGACCATTTCCATTGTCTTCCCAGGAACAGTTTATACATATTTAAATTTCATAAAATTGGGAATTTTTTTTTAAAGTTTTAAAGGGATTATGCCCTCATAGCCACCTAACAGGTGCACTTAGAGATCCGGGAACACTTCCATTGTCTTCTCCGGTTAATTTTACGTAAGAATACACTTTTAGATTTTATGTAGATTCTCTAACTTTTCTTTTTTTGGGGAACACCCAAACATCACACATAGACATTGAGTTTTAAATATATAAATTATCCACTTATGGACTAGCAACCAATCAGAACCAAGGGATTTGACTTGCCCATCTAAGCATAATGGAGCATCCCAGCCTGTTTATATACCAACTCTCTAGCTTCTGATCTCAGTTTATTTAATTCTAGCTCAACTGGTCAGACAGCTGACCATCGACTACTAAAGTCAATCGCCATATTTACCTTTTATATATAATATATATATATATATATATTCGATTGTTCAATAAAAAATTTTGGATACTTTTTCTGATTTTGTATTAATCTCACGATTAATTTCTTATTTCAAAGCTGATCTGAGTAAACGATCTGCATTTTTGGGGTAAACGTTGTCCGAAGGAAATCTGGGTTCTTCTATAGACAAATTCCACATTAAATAATCGGATAATTATCTATTAGGTCGGAACAAAAAAAAATCCACAAAAAAAATGAGACTCATACCAAAGAGTCACCACTTACTAAGGCCAAAAGCGGCTTGAGGATAAGGTTAATGAGATTTTCAGCTGGCTGATGCACAACACTATTAGAGGATTAGAAACGATGGGTGAGTTTGATTACTTTAGAGAACAAGTATTTGTTCACATTGGACTTGAAGTAGGCCATGTTGTAGTCAGCAGGGAAGCAATCCCTTGGTATTTAGGGTTAGGATTCAATAATCGTTTTTGGTGACGAAAATGTAATTTTTAAATTGAAGAATGAGAAAACCGATGAGAGCAGCAGTGGTCGGCGAATATTGTTTAAAAGTATCAATTCGAGACAAAATCTGAATCAACCGTTTCTTTCAGCCAATCAAACGTGCAGAAATATTAACCTCTGCACGTTACAATTTCGTGTGTAATATACAAACCGAAACACCAGCTTCCCCAGTTTCTTTCGGAACTAACCAACAGAGCATGTCCATAGGCCTCTGGTCCAAAGACCCACGGCAAACAACAACAAACTATCTCAAACTATTTACACACATGTTCACGCATATACTCTCACACTGTTTCATTTTACTTCAGTCGAAGTTCTCAGAAATCAAGGGGTCCCTTCCTGGAGCTAACACTTGATTTCTATATGAGATACACAGATATTCGAATATTCTATTAAAGTTCTCATTATTTCTCAAACGTTGAGTTAGTAAAGAAGTTAAGAACATTAATTTTCCTCTCCCCAATTGACCAGTTAACTATGTTATAGTATATCTTTCTTGTGGTCTCTTAATCTTACCGGATTCCAGGATAAGAATTCATCTAGTCTGGTGGAGAACCCAGCTAAGTGCTGTTACTTGAGTTAACATTACTTGGAGAAGGTGCACCATTCCTCGTATGAGCCAGCATATAGCGAGGGGATCTTATTTAAGCTTCGAATACTATGCTATTTTGAATATTTGGTCAGAGTTTACTTGTAGGGTCAACTATCCTCATGTCAGGTTGTCCTGACAAACCCTTGTACAGAGAGACCGAAGACACTCGAGGATGGTATCTGGTAGATAATTCAAACTCACACTGACTATACATACCCAAACTGCCAACTGGTGCACTGCGACAGCAGAACAAACATGTCGCCTACTCAACTTCTCACAAAGACTAAATTCTTCTTCTCTTCACTTGGAACTCTTATTCACTACGAACTCTTTATTTTTGGTTGTTCTAACAAGTTGTCATTATTCATCTCTCTCTCTCTCTCTCTCTCTCTGACCGGTTGAGCTCAACTAAATAAACTAGGCTAGAATGTTCCATTATACTTAGATGGGCAAGCTTATTCTCTAGGTTCTGATTGGTCGCTAGTCCATGAGTGGATAAGCTATTAGTGAGCTCTTATGCTGGTAACTATCGACTTGATTCTAAAATCATCATCATATTCGGTTTAACGTCCGTTTTACATGCTGGCATATGTTGGACGGCTTTTAGAAATTGACTTCAAAACTAACCTGACTGTCCACCTCCTTTCTCTCAAGTCCATCCTCATCACTTCCTCACATATTTTCCTTGGTTTTCTCCTGTCAACTAACCCTGCTACCTCAACTGTTCTACGTCTACTAACCTACGAACACTCATTCATTCTTCAAAACGTTGCTATACCACCAAAGTTGTCAATAAAAATTGATATGTTTTTGTATGGATAGACGAGCATTTCATTGAGATTCAAGGATGCAGTGAAAGCGAAATGTTTAAAATCTTGTAAAGAACTGAAGTGACTTGAATAATAAGAAAATGGGTGAAGCGAGTGCATCCATTGTGGCGATGTGGATTCGCGAATACATGAAGTGAATCACAAATTACAAATTACAATTACATTTTTGAACATTGCATGAGAAACATTTATTGCATAAGAAAAAGAGCGCATAAAAATTGAGGGCGCGAGGGGATGGGGGCAAGCATATGTCAGCCTTTTGAATGACTTTCGGCTTTTAGATTTGGTTACAAACTGATTGAAGCAGACGTTATTAAATTCGAGCGATTGAACCAAATTGAGAGATTTGACGATCCGTACAAAGGAAAGCTATTCAGCGGATGCATTTGCTGCTTTTTTTTGCTTTTTTTTTTAACGTTTATTTCGATGAGATTTTCTTTTAACGCCGAACTAAAATCTTAAATGTAATCGGAAACAAACCTTACAAATTCACCAACCAGGGAGCAAAAGGTATTTTATTTTTTTAATAATAACTGTTAAGTCAATCAAGGACGGGAGAACAGACGAGAAATAAAAGAGAGAAAGAGAGAAAGAAAGAAGAGAGAAAGAGAGAAAGAAAGAAGAGAGAAAGAGAGAAAGAAAGAAGAGAGAAAGAGAGAAAGAGAGAAAGGAGAGAGAGAGAGAAAGGAGAGAGAGAGAAAGGAGAGAGAGAGAGAGAAAGGAGAGAGAGAGAGAGAAAGGAGAGAGAGAGAGAGAAAGGAGAGAGAGAGAAAGGAGAGAGAGAGAGAGAGATAGAGAGAGAGATAGAGAGAGAGATAGAGAGAGATAGAGAGAGATAGAGAGAGATAGAGAGAGAGATAGAGAGAGATAGAGAGATAGAGATAGAGATAGATAGAGATAGAGAGAGATAGAGATAGATAGAGATAGAGAGATAGAGATAGAGATAGAGATAGAGATAGAGATAGATAGAGATAGAGAGAGATAGAGAGAGATAGAGAGAGATAGAGAGAGATAGAGAGAGATAGAGAGAGATAGAGAGATAGAGAGATAGAGAGAGATAGAGATAGAGATAGAGAGAGATAGAGATAGAGAGAGATAGAGATAGAGAGATAGAGAGAGATAGAGATAGAGAGAGATAGAGATAGAGAGATAGAGATAGAGAGATAGAGATAGAGAGATAGAGATAGAGAGATAGAGATAGAGAGAGATAGAGATAGAGAGATAGAGATAGAGAGATAGAGATAGAGAGAGATAGAGAGAGATAGAGATAGAGAGAGATAGAGATAGAGAGATAGAGAGAGATAGAGAGAGATAGAGATAGAGAGATAGAGATAGAGATAGAGAGATAGAGAAAGAGAGATAGAGAAAGAGAGATAGAGAAAGAGAGATAGAGAAAGAGAGATAGAGAAAGAGAGATAGAGAAAGAGAGATAGAGAAAGAGAGATAGAGAAAGAGAGATAGAGAAAGAGAGATAGAGAAAGAGAGATAGAGAAAGAGAGATAGAGAAAGAGAGATAGAGAAAGAGAGATAGAGAGATAGAGAGATAGAGAGATAGAGAGATAGAGAGATAGAGAGATAGAGAGATAGAGAGATAGAGATAGAGAGATAGAGATAGAGAGATAGAGAAAGAGAGATAGAGAAAGAGAGATAGAGAAAGAGAGATAGAGAAAGAGAGATAGAGAAAGAGAGATAGAGAAAGAGAGATAGAGAAAGAGAGATAGAGAAAGAGAGATAGAGAAAGAGAGATAGAGAAAGAGAGATAGAGAGAGAAAAAGATAGAGAGAAAAAGAGAGAGAGAGAAAAAGAGAGAGAGAGAAAAAGAGAGAGAAAGAGAGGAGGAGAAATAAGAAAAATTGTTTTGCCAATTTGATTAATTTAATTTTTTCATTTTGATTTTTACAAAACTTTTTGAAAATCACTTTTTAATGAATACGAAATAATGAAATAAAAAAAAATGTTTTTAAATGAAGAAACTTTTTTTTTTCTATTATTGAATGATGACGAACAACCTCACAGTCCTCTCCATTTCACTCTGCGTGCATTTTTTCGTGTCTTTCCACCATAAAACAGACACATTTCTTTACAATTTCAAAATGTTTGTCAAGCAAAATAAAACTCGTCTTTTCTTTTCAATAGCGAACAATTTTGTCAGAGTTAAACGTTTTGCGATAATAAAAAAAAGAAGCAATTCTTGAAATAATGGATGAGAGCAGCGGAATCTCAAATGTTAGTTTTTCTTTTGTTTTTGCAAATAACAGGGAAATCTAGCGCAAATCAGTAATTACGAAAAAGACAAAAACAGAAGAGAAAACATCCTTTTTAAGAATGTTTCCAATTTTATTTTATTTTTCAGGAATTATTGCGTTTCATTAATCGAAATCCACCCAGGAAATAATTACTTTCATGAAAATAATTATTTTCATGAAAATACATCTAAGTTAAAAAAAAAAGGTGAAAACTGTTTAAAATCATCATTTAAGCAGTTTTTAACCCTTTTTATATGCTTTTCGACAAATTTAACTTTATAAGGTAAACATTACTATTACCGACATAAATTATTTTAAAAGAAATGCAGTTGGGAAATTAGGCAAAAACAATTCATTTTGCTTTACCTACCCATTTGTGACCTATTTGCGTTAAATACCGATTCTAAGTAGCCATCTTTGTTTACGTTACTGACTAAACAAAGATGGCTACTTTGCTCAGAATCAGTATTTACGCGAACTTTAAAGATTTATAACTAGATTAAATTTTTAACACAAATCGGTCACAAATAGGTAAACCAAAATTGTTTTTTTTTACTAATTTCACAGCTGAATTTTCTTTTAAACTAATTTATGTCGGTAATAGTGACGTTTACTCACTTTATTAAATTCTATTTTACAGGCAAAATTAATTGAAATATCACCGTTGAAGCCTTGAAAACTTGATAGTATCCAATGAGTATTTGAGGCCCATAATGCTTTATGAGTTTAACAAAGGTAACTCTGTAGCTGGAGCGATTCAAATTACTTATTAGCTTATGAAGAAGAATGTCCGAATGAGAGACCGTGCAGAGGATGGTTTACAACATTCAGAAATGGAAATGTCGCCTTTGAAGATGAGGACCGATCAGGACGAACTGTTGAGCTTGATTAAGATCCCCTTGTGACAACACTTATAGAAAACCCTGCAGTATCAGTTGAAGAATTGGCAACAAAGCTTTCCTCAAACCATACAACTAATCATCATCATCATCATCATCATCATCCTCAACTTGGAAAGGTTCCTAAGCTTGGAAAATGAATGCCTCTTGAATCGTTTGAAGGCAACCGTAAAATCACAAGTTGAGATCTGCAGACAGTTGTATGGTTTGAGGAAAGCTTCATTACCAATTCTTCAACTGATACTATCATGCTTTCAGTGAAATCTTAATTTTTTTCCTGTAAAATAAAAGTTAATTTTTTTATGGAAATCGCTCTACACAAGACACGAAACCACTTGATGTAAGGAGCTAAAAAAAAAAAAAAACTACTTCAAGGTCAAAAACTAGCCAACGATAAGTGTTAGATGGATAGATTCCGACCCAGAAAACTTAAATCTGACCACATACACACACACAAAAGCAGGGGTCATTTGTCACACTGGCAGTGAGATTAAAACGACAAATTCATATTTACAGCTTTCTAATATTTGGATCATGTGTATGCGATCAACGTCAGAAGGTTAACTAATTTGCATATTTCTCTACAAAAGGACATCTCATTAATTAACTATTTGTTTTTATTATTTTCTTATCCGATGAGTGTTTTCATTTTAATATAACACATTGTTCTATTTACTTGTTTGCGTTCATTTTTTTATCGTATTTATTATGATATAAAATTTGTCTGCACATTTTTAAATAATTGCTTCATGTCAAGTTTCCAATTGTCTCATCTTGTATATTCCACCGTTAACCATATTGCAGAACTCAGGGGATTCCCTTTCAAGCCAAACTTCCCAGTAAAATAGAAATATTAATGTGGAACGTCGTCCGGATAATAATACATACATAACATTCTTATCCTGGTCGTAACATTGCTTAGTAAAAAAGTAACTGTAATAAAAATAAAAAAATTATCGAAAAAGCTTACCGATGTGGACGACTAAAGTCTTAGCGGACATTTGTTGTTTTTCGGGAATGCAAATGCGTTTGTTAATAGTAATAATAAAGCGAGTATGCAAGAATTCTGGAATAAGCAGTGTTTGTATCATTATTATGCTATAGAAAAATTAGATCCCGGTGATTCTGGTGGCGAAAGGAGTAGATTATAAGATGAGAGTAAAAATGGCAGCCACCTTCTCTTTGTAAGTTGTATTTGGGCGAAGCTGGTAATCTGGATGAAAGTTTTTTTTTTTTTGAATGATGAAGAAATGAAAATCTCTAGAAACACACATGAGGGCTTAGGCTAATTGGATGGCAGAACAGATTAGCATATGAAGGTTTTGGTTATTAACCTATTGTGTCTGAATGTGGGGAGGGGAGGGTCGACTTTACGTTATTATATAAAAAAAAAGATAAATATTACGAATCTCCAGGATGTGACCAAATACTGTAGATAAAATTCAGCTCAATGTTAAACACTTAAAGTCAAAGTACTGAATTGTCATAAATTTTGTATTTTGAATTATATCATATATATATATATATATATATATGGAAAATGAAAAAGCAAAATTATTTACATATTTAACGTTTCATCTTTATTTCGAGACGACTGATTTGAAGAAATAACATACAAGTACAATATTTGAAAATATTTGAAGCATTTGTGACGCGAAGAGAATTTTTTCAAAAATGTGTGGTGCATTTATAAAATGAAATGTGTTTTTTTGTTTTTTTTATATCGATATTATGTACAAACTTTTATTGGGAATGTGGTGTAAAAGAGCTGACCTTGAATCTAAACCAAAGTTCTGTTCGGTTAGTACTTGCTGATTAAATGGGGATAAATTGTAGAAACCGTTACGTTGTTTAATTGTGTCAGAGTTTATAATGAGTGTTGATTCAAAAAGTCTTTGCCGAAATTTATTTAAAATGAATTTAATGAGTCTAGCATGTTGTAATGCATCAGAGAATAGTGCATTTAGGGAATTGTTAATTTTATATCTCTTATGTTTATCAAGTCTTTTCTTTAGTTCTTATTGAGTTTCACCAATTTATATCTGATGGCAATTTTTATATATATATATATATATATAAATTGCCAAACTGGAATCTAAATTCAAGTTCTGTTCAGTTAATATTAGTTTGATGATTGAATTTAATGAGTCTAGCATGTTTAAAGTTAAAAGAATGATCATATTCTAATGCATGAGAGAATAGTGTATTTAGGGAATTGTTAATGTGTATATCTCTTATGTTTATCAAGTCTTTTCTTTAGTTCCTGTTGAGTTTCACCAACGTGAATCTGATGGCAATTGTTGCATGGAACAGTATATATTATACCTGCATTAGATGTGGGAGTTTTAGAAAAATGTTTTCTTGTTTTTAATGTTGGTTTTATGGTTTGTGATGTAGTTTGTAATGTTGGAATTCCTAGTTTATTTAGAGAGTTGTAAATTATCGTATTATTGACATGGGTGAGTAAAAAAAGAAGTTGGGTTATAAGAGGAGTGTTCGGGGTATATGATCTTTACACTTCTAAACTAACTGAGCATTCTGAATTTTGGAACACAGCAGCTTTGACTAAGGGTAGGTAATGTGGGCTATATTTAGTGTCATTTAGTTTTATGCAAAGCGGGTCAAAGAAGTGGAAACCCTTCACAAAAATACAGATACTCACGATTTTTGTTGACATTTTAAAATTGGAATACATTTTCTAGACATAAGGTTTAGTATCATATCTTGATCTTGTATAAATATAAATGTGCTTCTCAGCTAAAACTGGTGAATTTCTTCACATTTCAAAAGAAACATAGAAAACAAAAGAATGTAATTGATAGAAATTAATAGATTTTAATATTTCGGACAGTCCTCCATCCTTCAATATTTCGGACAGTCCTCCATTCTTAAAAAAAATTGATTGAATATAAAACTTGTATGAAAAAAAAAACAAAAAAACTAGACATTCTCAAATTTGTATGACTCATTTCAAATGTTCTTTCGTGACTCGTACGTAGACACGTCCGGCGGTAACATGAAATTTTATATTTGGACCGCAAAGAGAATTTCGGTAAACGTGAAGTTTCCCCGACGTGATAATTTTATCGGAAAGGTGACATGCAGTAATTAAAATTTTGTATTTTTTTAAGATTATGACATGCTGAACGTATTGGCAGTAAAATCATTGTAATATTATATATGAAATAGAAAAAAAATAATCACTTTTTAAATTAGTAAACAACCCAAAATAAGCCGACATACTGACATATTTCCAATATGGCTGCATGTTTTGCTAATCAATATAAAAATTGGAACGGAATGTAGAATATGTCAGACGAAACGAAGTAAAGTATTTTATGAAGATATATGAAAATAAATTATTTAAAAAACAAAAATTATGTTGTGAAACAAATATTTTCATAAATATTTTAATTGTTTTAAATAAATTATTTTTATATAATTCACGAAAATACTTTATTTCGTTTCATCTGATATATTCTATCCAATTTTTATATTGACTAGCAAAACATGCAGCCATATTGGAAATATGTCAGTATGTCGGCTTATTTTGGCTTGTTTATTAATTTAAAAAGTGTTTTGTTTTGTTTTTCTATTTTATACGTAATAGTAAATTGATTTGAACTCCAATACGTTCAGCATATTATAAATTTAAAAAAAAAAAAGGACAATTTTTAGATAGTGCATATCGCCTTTCCGATAAAATTATCACGACGGGAATCAAAACGTTTCCCCTAAGTTTATTTATCTATTTTTAATATCTAGTTTTCAACATCCGGACAAGGTTTTTTCTTTTCAATTTTGTTAATACAACATCTTTTTCACACAAGAAAAAAAAAGAAAAAAAAAGAAAAAAAGAAAATTTTCAATTTTGTTAATACATATTTTTCACACAAAAAAGAAAAGAAAAGAAAAGAAAAGAAAAGAAAAGAAAAGAAAAGAAAGAAAAGAAAAAAGAAAAAAAAGAAAAAAGAAAAAAGAAAAGAAAAGAAAAGAAAAAAGAAAATAATTTTCAATTTTGTTAATACATCTTTTTCACACAAAAAAGAAAAAAAAAGAAAAAAGAAAAGAAAAGAAAAAAAAGAAAAGAAAAAAAAAAGAAAAAAAGAAAATTAAAACCACCCACATCGACGTTCAGACTTGATTTATGTGTGATTACTTTTAATATTTTGTTTTCTTTTTGTTTGCGTGTATATGTGGACAGGAATTTGGTGTCTATTGGTAGGCATTTGATATCGTCTAACGTACCTATTTACTTGTCTCCCCACGAGGGCAAAGTTAGACACAAGGTCGGGTTTTAATGTGGGGAACATCCAGTTCCTCAAAAAGGAAAATTCTGGATTGGGACAAAAATAAAAATCGAGATTTCTTCTTCACTGACTGAGGAAAGAAAAAACCAAGTTAATGTCAGAACAGATACTACACTTTGCATTTGCGATAAAGGTAAAAAAATATACAGTGACAAATGAGGCACAAGGCCATCAAAAGAAGGAAAGGTTTGTTCTGATCGCCCAAAAAATCGATAGCTATTTGGGAGTCTCAAACAACAAAAATAACCCTCTGTCGACCAAGCGAAGAAGAGTCTAGCAGGCATGTGTACGCAGTTGGATGATGTATGGAAGTGAAACCTCGCCAGTGAGGGTTGAGGACATGCGTTGCATGGTGAGAATAATACGATGGATGTGTCATGTGAGTTTTACAGACAGGCTTAGTTCGGATGAGCTCAGAGGAAGATTAAATCTGGACAGTATAGGGAGATGTGTGCAGAAGTGTAGACTTTGACGGTATGGCCATGTTGAAAGACTGGATGAGAGTTCTTGGGTTAGTAGATGCAGAACAGTTGAGGCAGCAGGTCCAGTTCACAGGGGATGGCCAAGGAAACCATGGGAGGAAGTGATAAAAATGGACTTGAGAGAAATGGACTTGCCAGAGATAGGTTAGTTTGGAAGTTAATTTCTTAAAGCCGTCCAACACATGCCAGCATGTAAAAGGATTGTGAATTTTATTAACGATTCCATGGGTGGCATCGTCATTTATTGAGGGAGGGGGTATCAGCCTACACAAGTGTCATACAATGTCAAAGACATAGATAAAGCAATGAATTTATAAGCCCAAACTATTAAAAACGGTTCATCTCTGAACCACATAAATGGGTGAGAGAGATCAGGGGGGGGGGGGGAGTGTGACAATATATTCAACTGAACAAACAAGAAAAAAAAACTGATTTAGTTTTGGTGGTGACAGGTGCTCATATTTTATTGTGTTTAGGTCAAACACACCCAGGGGACATGAACTCATACATTATATATTATCGTATCCAGAAAATAGAACTCTTGTTAACCCGGCGTTGTCCGGAAAAGAATAAACTTGAAAACTTAATTTTTATTTTAATACATACAAACTTATCTACCCGGTAATGTCAATCGTTATTTGGCCTTTTGGCTAAGATCAAAGTGTAGTATCTGTTCCGATAGATACTGCACCCCATAGACTGGTATTGTCTTGGCCTTCGGGGCTTGATTTACGCCGGTCTATGGGTCTGTCCTGTGCAGTTCTAGGAGGTCCACCCTCCCAGGCTTCGCCTCCCCTCTTTGGGGGAGGAGTAAGTTTAATGCCGACGGGGCTGCCCCGGCAATTTTTAAACCCCACTTTCTCGATCCGACCTTGGGTCACATCTTACTTGTGGGAGTAAGATAAAAACTGGCCTTGTGCCTAACTCCTGGAGAGGAGTAAATCAATACCCGGTAATGTCATTTTAGTTTAAATTTTTAAATTGTAAAAAAAAAATGTGCAAGTCATATAGAGGCGAGAAACACACACATACACAAACGATCACAATTTTATTAATATAGTGAATATAAGGGAGATAAGTGCTATTTTAACTAGAGGAGGGTAAAATAGTTCCTATTTATATGCCTCCCCACAAGGACAGAGTTAGATACAAGGTTGGTTTTTAACGTGGGGAAAATTTAGCTCCCCAAAAAGAGATAGTCTAGTTTGGAACAAAAAAATAAAAATTGCCTCAGTCAGGAAGCACCGTTCCTTCACTGACCAAGGACAGAAAAGATATTACACCCTGCTCCCAGCTAAAAAGACAAAAATGCTTGTTGAACATCCTATTTCAAGTTGATCTCAACTTATTAAAATAGTAAAATAGAAGTTAGCTCCCTTACTTGGGCGTTTTTCCTATCTCTTATCATCAAACCGAATATGATGAGGAAAGATGGAAAAAGATTGCTCATATAAGGGAGATAACTCCTATATTAATCTTCTAGTTAAAATAGGAGTATCGCCCTTAAATTATTATCTTTTTAGGTTATTATTTAAAATTGTCAACATTGTAATAAACTTCCTTGCTAGAATAAGTATTTTTGGAAAGGAATTGAGCAAATTACACTTTGATGTAAAGATGTTGCAAGGATAAAAAAGAAATTGCTACTCGGAATAAAATGTCAATTTGTCAAATACACTGCTATTTAGGTCTAACTTGGAAAATCTGATCGATATAATTTATGTATTAGATTTTTTTTTTCCAGTTTGAGTATGAATTTGTTTTAAAATGTCGAGGCGGTATTGCAAGTTTTGTTTCAGGATCTGATAGTGTCTTATTTGTTCTTGCCAGCATTTTGGTATCTGACTACGTATTTACGACTGTTTTGTTTTCTTGGGGGTTTTTTTCAGCTTACAACCCCCTACCAATTTAGTATTTGCAGAAAAGCCCGCTTGTGAATTAACCTTTTTTGGTACAGGAAACACTATAGTGTAAACATGCACACTGCTGCATGTTTAGTAGGGCTACATAGATGCATGCTACAAACGGCAGACCTGCACTGGGGAAAATGATTTAGCTAAAAGAGACTACCCATAGAAATTGGTTAGCCTCTTTGAAAAATAATGGCTTCTTAAAAACGAGGGTTCATTCTGAGAAAGAAGACCACTTGAGATTCTACAGAAATGATTATATTAGACAACCTGGTCAGTCAGTTTTTATGTTCATAGATAACCAACTGATAAATCTAGAGTGGTCTTGCAGTGTGGTTTAATTGATATTGATATCTATATATATTCGGAGAAAGACAGGCATGGGGAGATTGCTGGTTTCTGTTGGTCTCAGAGAGAGGGAGAGGAACCTCTGGACCCTAAGCTGAAGGACCGTTTGTGTTCGGTTGGAAGAGATGGTTGTTCTGACTGCAAGTCTGTCATTTGATATGAAACCAAGTATAATTTTAAACTTCACAAGATTTTGCTTCTAGAAAGGTGATTCTCTTTATTCTACTCTCCATAAAAAAAAAACATGGAAGCGACCTTTAGACCGTAAAAGTAGATCTCCATCACACAAGCCAAGGGAAAGAAGATTGGATAAAAGAAGCTTGCTTCCATCATAGCGATGTATAACATGAGGCCGGTGTAATTTATGCATCTTCTATTCATCATCCCTAAAGATGATGGAAGCAGGCTTCCTAAGGAAACAATACAAATAGGACACACATTACTCATTCATACATACATACATGGACATATTACAACAGATTACAATGGTTGCCCCTAACATACATCAATGGACATATTAATACCTATCTAGTTATTTGTTTAAAATTTAATTTGGAGGGAACATCCCTTTGTTACAGCACTGACCAACACCACATGATTGGCACTACGGACAGTCGCAAAATCAAGCACCAAATTCAGACAAACTGAACGAGCAGATGATAACGACTTGTGCAGCGTACGCACCCAAAGTTCACAATGGTGCAAACTCTTTTTGGCATAAAAACATCTCTTTGCAGACCCTTTTCGGTGCAGAGACATATCCGGTTAAAACAAATGTTCTCATCTTGGATGTTATTTTCACAACGTTTCGGCCGATGTAGCCTCCACCCTTCTTCAAGTGCATCTTGTCGAACTCGAGAATCTGTACACAATTTTGAACGAAACCCTTTATTTAATCCTCGAGGGTAGTTTGTTCTTGTTCCATCAGCCATTACTGGTTAGAAACCTTGAATAATTCCTAATTGTATTCTTCTTAGTATTGCTTGCACTGAGGATCGAACCTTCAACTTTCAAAAGACTTTCACTTAAAACTGATTATTATCTAACATCTGTTATGCCACAGATCCTTCCACACAATTCTAGCATGAATTTTAGGAGCCTTAAACCTTTTCTTGTTTTAAATGTGCAGTCTTACTACTTATATATATATATATATATATATATGCAAGTATCATTAAAAATAACGGACATCTTGTGTCTGGTTATTTTTTCTAAGATCCTTTCCGTTTTTCTGATTAGGTTCTTAGTTTCAGACGGAAACTGGCTGATAAAATTGCCATAGCTTCCCAAAGCGCTTTCGGACCCTTCCAGGTCCATCGTCAGTGGAGCAATGTTAACCAGTCATAACAGAAAAGATGCTGCCAAGATACACATATATATATATATATATATATATAAGAGGTTTATGTAGTTTGCTTGAAGCCTTGTTTATTGTTATAGTATCATATATATATATATATATATATATATAATTGAATGAAAATTTAAAGATAAATATTGTATTATTAAATAATGATCTATCGTAATAATGGAAAGCTCAATATACTGAATAGAGCAATAAATCTAGAAAATGATGAAAATAAAAGTAGGAAAAATTATAAATTTTATTAATTCATCAAAAGTTCAAAACAAGGAATAATTTCATGATCGTTAACCCATGGATTTTCAAAAAGAAATTCTTTTCATCAAAAAACAAAAAAGCAGTAATGTATGTATTACTGGTAAATATAACTTTGAAAATTTATATATATATATAAAAACAAATTTGTTGGCTAAAAGCATTCTAATTAGTGCCAACAACCCCAATACAAATAATGTTACAATAGAATGTGGAAATACTGAAATGTTCAAAAGTAATCCACGAAGTCCGTAGTCCGCAAGGAAGTGTCTCTCTTTGATCTATCCCAATATTCGTTCTGTTTGAGAAACGTCAACCATAGATTTTACTGCCATGATGTAGGTGTGACGTACGTATAACGAATGCTACGAAATCGAGAAAGACAAGGCAAGTACGCCGTTCCGAATGTTACCGAAGCCTCCCACCCCCCTCTCCCCATGTTAAGAATGGATTCTAAAACTCCGCCAATAAAATCTATGGTTGACGAAACAGTACCCCAATCTTAGCTAGGCATATTCAGTAACTCATGTACGCTAACAATTTCCATTCACAAGAGACATTTTTATTATTCGTTCCAATCACAATTACCAAACATTAAATCACCATATAATGTTGGCATTTACTCCGTGGGACGACACTCGTTACACTTACTAATGAGATCGGAAAATACCCAAAAGAAGAAACAAGCACAATCCTAAAAATCCTGACAAGAAAAAAACAACAAAAAAAATCTATTGTTTTTTTTGTTGTTTTTTTCTTTCTAAAAAAAAAACAAAGAAAAAAAAAGCAGCCATCTTTTTTTTTTCCTTCTGAAAGTGACGTTTGTATCAGATTCTTGTTGCTAAGCACCACAACAGCTTTCTCGGTCACGTGACAATGCCGTCTGCTTCTCTTCGATTTCGACGAATGTCGCGTTGATCTTCTTTTTTTTATTATTATCAAAATAAATATCTTTTTAGTTATATAAAAAATAATTTATTTAAAACAATTCAAATATTTACAACAAATATTTGTTTCACAACATAATTTTAGTGTTTTCGCAATGAATTATTTTTTATATAACCACAACTCACTGAAAGACTTTTACTTCTTTTCATCTGAACTATTCTCCATTCCAATTTTTATATCGACTAGCAAAACAGGCGCCCATCTTGAAAATATGCGAATATGTCTGCTAATTTATTAATTGAAAATGTATCTTTTCCCTAGTTCATAGGTAGTACTAATTGATTTTAACGCTAATACGTTCAGAATGTCAAAATGAAAAAAAATAATGGCGGCTATTTTAAAAATACAAAAAAATGGTTACTCGTTCTGTTCTATCTAATCAAGAACTTTTTCTGGTCAGAAAGTGGCTGATATCATTTTACATTAAAGTGAACCCTCACTCTAAAGTCTAATATTTATTTTTCCAGGAATTTAAAGGGCGCACGCAAAAAATAAATAAATTGGGGTTCTCTTCATAGCACTTACTTTATAACCAGTGTAACTGAACCCCCTCCTTTTCTCGTCGTTTCCTGTCTTTAACGTAGAAATTAGAAATTATTAATGACTATAAAAGGCAAGTCAGTGTATGAAAATAAATATGGGGGGGGGGTAAAAAAAAAGAGTCCTTGAAATGTGCTGTAAGCGTGTTAATTTGAGAATAATGCGCAGTTTTGTTTGTTTTCGTAAAAGTGCGGAATAGTTAACAATCGAGAAATCGTAAACAAAACAAAAAAAATGACTTCGTGCTGAAACTGACTTATGTTTTTTTGTTGTTTTTTTCAAATTTGTTTTTATTTAAGCTCTCTTTACGACACACGAGAAAAAAATGGCAGCTTTTCACTTTTTTTGGGGGGGGAGGGCTTCATTTCTGAAAAAAATAAACAAATAAATGACACTACCCCCGGACTTACGAATGGTATTAGGGTAGGTACCTTTTAAAACTATTTTTCCAAGAATGAAGTTAAACGACAAACCGTCATTTTTTAATCGTTTGTCGTAAAGACAGCTTTGAACGAAATAAAATTTTGAAAAAAACAAAAAAAAAAACAAACAAAAAAAAAAAGTTTCAGCACGTTAAAAGTATGCAGGTCGGCGACCTGCATACTTTTAACGTGCTGAAACTGTTCTGGGGTCGGTAAATAATTAAATTCTACTGCGTTTGGTATAAGTTCTTTTTGTTGCGATTTCTCGATTGTTAACTATTCTGCACTTTCCCCAGTTTTGGGGCTTCGTTTTTCGAAGAATTTTTTAAATCCCCAAAAGTCGATGAGGCTCTATTTCAAAATTGAAAAATATAGGTCAAGTTTTAAGAGAAAAATAGGTTCAATTGTAGTATAGGAATATCTCACCCAAATCTCTATAGCCATCGCGTGTCGCACGCCTCTATGTGTGTGTGCCGCCTATACGTAACTTTGATACATACAAATAGAATTATTTTATTATTTACTATTAATCGAAAAATTATAGGAATAAAAAATGAAATAAGGAAAACTAAAATGGAAATCGTCTAAACACCACATCCGTAACATTTTGCTGGATTTTGACAATTTAATTCTAAAAAATAGATTTTAAAAATCAAAATGCATTCTGGTGAATTTTTATGAAATTATTTTTTCAATAGGGCTTTTAAATTCCCGTTTTATTTTACGCTTTTGATGTCAATACTAAATAAATGAAAAATAGTAATTCGATACCTAAATTATCGAAGTTACGTTGACGCAAGAAACACACACACACACAATTGAAGTTGTCTCAATTGTATTAATATACGATTACGAGCGGTATTCACCCGGCGTTGTCGGGTAGAGATCTATTGCTGGTTGAAAATAATTTCAAATATAGTCATGTTTACAATTTGGCCTTGAAAGAAAAGTTAAAAATAACATTTGAAATATAAGGTTAAATTTTTTTTTTAATGTTAGCACAATGGTGTTTTCTTAAAAAAAAATATTTTTTTAAACTACTTGACAGCTGAAAAACGGAAAATGGATTGATTTAACGAATCAAAACGCATTTGTTTTATTCAATCATTTTAAATCTAAACAAAAACACAAAAAAAAACAATAAAAATAATTATTTAAATATTTAAACCTATTTTAAATAATTCCTTGCGAGGATATTCTTTGGTTAATTGTATTTTTGTTTCATGAAACGAAGAAAATCTATTTTTTAAAATGGATTTTGTTTCAGTTATTTTATGGACATCACCGCTAATTGCCTCCAGTGACCCCTGATGGGATCGAAGGAAAATTTCAATTGCGTCTTTAGATTCCTTGAAAATTTTAATCATTATTGAAACTTATTCGAATATTCTAACTGTTAATTTCTATAACAGTCACACATTGACTTTTATATGACGTAGCTAAAAAATATGATCCACTTGTACGTTTGAATCTTTTCTTCATTAAATTCCGTCAAAAATGGTTCGTTTTTTTTTTGTGTAAAAATAAGTTTGCTTTTCTTTTTGGTTTTTTGTGTATAATAAAATTCTGTTAAAATAGAATTGTGTTTGGTGCAAGAAAACGTGGTTGCCAGCGATTAAAAACATTGAATTAAAATTAGATTTTATAACAATTCGGTTCAATTAATAATTTAATAACCAAACGATCCCCTAATAATTACATTTTAATCTTAAATTCCTATAAAAAGGGTAATCATGTCGTTTCCCGACCCATGTAAGTTTATCGGGAAGATGACATGCAGTAGTTCAAAAATCGTAATTTTCTTTTAAGATTATGACATGCTGAACGTATTGGGGTTAAAATCAATTTAGTATTATGTATGAAATAGGAAAAATCCCACTTTAAATTGGTAAATTAGCCGACACACTGGACGTTCTGTGAGCTAGTGAAAGTCGGAACATGTTAAGCATCCCTTAAAAAAAAAATAGCTAATATATATATATATATAAACTTTGTATAAACTTTATGTACTTACGTGGTAGCTGAAAATAAGACTACACCTAAAATTACGCAAATTCATCCAGTATTTATTAAAAAAAAATTTTTTTTTAAAAACACGAATAAACACGATTTTATCTATCGTACGCCATTTTTTTAAACCATTTTGGCCAGAGATAACTCATTTATTTTTTATTTTTACCAATTTCGGAAAAACAACTTATAAGTACAATATAAGATAAACACATTTTATTAAATTAAAAAGAAAAAAAAAATTTTTTTTTAAATGTTGACTTATGTCATTTTCCGGAAACCCCCCAAAATTGAGTTATCTTCCCTTGGCGGTCCATAGATTAAATGTAGCGACCGATAGATAAAAATCATGTTTGTTTGTTTTGTTTTTTATTTAATAAATACTGAATTAATTAGCGTAATTTTTGGTGTACGGTCTTCTTTTCATCTACCACTTAAGTACATAAAGTGTATACATTTCTTTAGCTATTTTTAAAGAGATGCTTAACATGTTGGAGCGAAACTAAAGAAGCACCAAATATGTTTATAAGATTTATTTAGATATGTTGCGAAAACAAAAACATCTAAATACTTTAAATAAATTATTTTATGTAACTCACTAAAAGACTACTTCTTTTCGATTCATCTTAACCAGTCTCCGTTCCAACTTTTTAAATCAACTAGCTTACAGAAAGTCCATGTTGGATTTATACCAGTGTATCGGCTAATTTATTAATTTAAAGTGTTTTTCTTTCTATTTCATATGGGATACTAAATTTATTTTAACGCTAATACCTTCAGCATGTCATAATCTTTTTAAAATCCAATTTTTGAGCTACTGCATAGCGTCTTTCCGCTAAAATCACATTGGTCGGGAAACTACATGATTACCAAAATTTGCTTTAAAAAGAGAGGAGTGTAATAATGTAATAAAAAGGACTCCCGGGCAACGCGAGGGGCGGTTAATAATAGATGGTGTCTGTCAACAATAACATCGCAGTAAAAGACGATTATTTGTCTGCGAGAAATTCTTCTCTCTTCTCGAATTTCCAAAGACGAAAAAAAAATGTCAAGAAAGAAAGAATTCTCGTCTCGCTTCAACACGAAATAACACTTGTTAAAAACGTGACGACTCCTGAACGATGGCTCCATTTTTTCCTGCGATTAAAAGAATTGGTTATAATGTCTATACAAATATTATCTTACTTCCAAACTACAAACGCCATTAATAACGGATTAAACGTATTTATGAAGACAAGATGGAAGAAATAGTCGACCATTTCTTGGTAGTCGAAAATAGAACGAAGAAAGAAAACAAAAAAAACAAACGATTAAGTTATTTTTCATGCGAGAATTACATTATTATTGGTTGGTGTTTGTTTATTTTTTTAAGGATTATTATTACTATTATTATTTTTTTTTTACTTATTACTATTATTATTTTTTTTTACTTATTACTATTATTATTTTTTTTACTTATTACTATTATTATTTTTTTTACTTATTACTATTATTATTTTTTTTACTTATTACTATTATTATTTTTTTTACTTATTACTATTATTATTTTTTTTACTTATTACTATTATTATTTTTTTTACTTATTACTATTATTATTTTTTTTACTTATTACTATTATTATTTTTTTTACTTATTACTATTATTATTTTTTTTACTTATTACTATTATTATTTTTTTTACTTATTACTATTATTATTTTTTTTACTTATTACTATTATTATTTTTTTTACTTATTACTATTATTATTTTTTTTACTTATTACTATTATTATTTTTTTTACTTATTACTATTATTATTTTTTTTACTTATTACTATTATTATTTTTTTTACTTATTACTATTATTATTTTTTTTACTTATTACTATTATTATTTTTTTTACTTATTACTATTATTATTTTTTTTACTTATTACTATTATTATTTTTTTTACTTATTACTATTATTATTTTTTTTACTTATTACTATTATTATTTTTTTTACTTATTACTATTATTTTACTTTTTTTTTTACTTATTACTATTATTATTTTTTTTTACTTATTACTATTATTATTTTTTTTTACTTATTACTATTATTATTTTTTTTTACTTATTACTATTATTATTTTTTTTTACTTATTACTATTATTATTTTTTTTTACTCATTACTATTATTATTTTTTTTACTTATTACTATTATTTTACTTTTTTTTTACTTATTACTATTATTTTACTTTTTTTTTACTTATTACTATTATTATTTTTTTACTTATTACTATTATTTTACTTATCATTTTTTTTACTTATTACTATTATTATTTTTTTTTACTTATTACTATTATTATTTTTTTTTACTTATTACTATTATTATTTTTTTTTACTTATTACTATTATTATTTTTTTTTACTTATTACTATTATTATTTTTTTTACTTATTACTATTATTTTACTTTTTTTTTTACTTATTACTATTATTATTTTTTTTTACTTATTACTATTATTATTTTTTTTTACTTATTACTATTATTATTTTTTTTTACTTATTACTATTATTATTTTTTTTACTTATTACTATTATTATTTTTTTTACTTATTACTATTATTTTACTTTTTTTTTTACTTATTACTATTATTATTTTTTTTACTTATTACTATTATTATTTTTTTTACTTATTACTATTATTATTTTTTTTTACTTATTACTATTATTATTTTTTTTTACTTATTACTATTATTATTTTTTTTTACTTATTACTATTATTATTTTTTTTTACTTATTACTATTATTATTTTTTTTTACTTATTACTATTATTATTTTTTTTTACTTATTACTATTATTATTTTTTTTTACTTATTACTATTATTATTTTTTTTTACTCATTACTATTATTATTTTTTTTACTTATTACTATTATTTTACTTATCATTTTTTTTACTTATTACTAGCAAAATTTGCTACCATATAGTGTTGCGTTTGCTAATGAGCAAACGATTGTGACAATTTTTGGTGATTTGTACGCCACCCCTCTCTAAAGGAGGGGGTAGTGCTAGGGAGGATGATATCATGACAACCGAACTGATACTACACTCCGCCTCCCCCAATGAGAAAATAATCTCTGGGAGGATGGTATCATGACATTGGCCACAGAACAGATACTACACTATCCCCCCCCCACCCCCACCCAAAAAAAGGAGGTAATTCCAAAGATGATGGTATCATGACGAACGGACATATACTGCACTACCTGTCCTTCTAAAGGAAGAGGTAATGCCTGGGTCGGTCCGGTCGTCATATACATATCTATCCACAGACAGCTGTTTCGCCGTATCACGGTTCTTCACGGTTTAATAATTAAACAAATTGTTGAAAATAAATTATTATCAAAAAAACATTTGCCTTAAAATGTAAAAAAAAATTTTTATTAACACCGGTTCGCAATTTCCGATATGGCGGTCGGGAGCAAGTGGATACTTTCTATTTTACCCACATTTCTTCATTGAATAATCTTTCCAAAAACGTAAGTAAATATGTTCTTACCAGTAAGTAAGTAAAAATACGGGGGGGGGGGGACAAAACTGAAAGTGAAAAGACTCCCGGGCAATGCCGAGAAAGCTGCAGAGAGTTGATGATAATTCTTGAATCATTTTCCTCCCCTCAAATAATGAATTGAAGATACGCAAGAAAATGGAGATTTAAGCGATGAATTATTAAACAAGAAATATTTTCTTTCGTCGTCTTTTCGTTAAGAAAAATGGACAAATTTCCACTGACTGGAAATATTCAAGTGGTCAAAATAATTTGAAAATATATGAAAAGCTGATTAAATCAATTTATTTTTAACTTAAACTCTTCAATGGTTTGAATTACGGCATATCGATCCTTTGATTCCATATTCACTAGTCTCCCCACGAGAGCAGAGTTAGGCACAAGGTTGGTTTGTAATATGGAAATCCAGCTCCCCAGAAAGGGGCACTCTGGATTGAGACAAAACTTAAACATGCATCAGTCCAGAAGGATTTCTCCTTCACTGATCGAGGACAGATTTACTCTGATATCCGAAAAGACACCAAACTCCGTTCATAGCCAAAAGGCAGAATCCAGTTATTTTGATAAAATGTAGTTGAGCTCAAAGCTCTTAAATATTTTCAAATATTTAATTGACGACTGTCAGTCAAAAATAACAGAAAAATTACCCTTCCTCAGTGTTCGCATAAATATTCATATATTCACTTAAAATAACGTCTCAATCGGTGAAGTTAAAAAGTATGAAAGAAAACGTTTTTAACTGGAAAAGACAAGAGGGGAAAAACGTATGAATCGGTATTGAAAACAGAAAGAAAAAAAAAAGTACTTCTACAGAATTTTAACCGAACCGTTTCTGTTTTAACTCAAACCTAAACTAAACCTAAGTTTTAGGTTTAGTTCGGTAAAAGTCGGTTTGGTTCGCTTCAAATTTTGGAAAGAAAGGACGAAAGAAAGCGTTTCATTATGGAAATAGACTTTCTTTCTCAATTCCCCTAAATAGTCGAAATGAATTTGCCCGGTAGTTTTTTGTATTTTTTATTTACTTGCTAACTTTCCTGTGAGGCGGCAAATTCTTATTGATACAAGTCTGATTCTTGGCCTTTTGGCTAAGATCAAAGTGTAGTATCTGTTCCGATGGATACTGCACCCCATAAACTGGCATTATCTTGGCCTTCGGGGCTTGATTTACGCCGGTCTATGGGTCTGTCCTGTGCAGTTCTAGGAGGTCCACCCTCCCAGGCTTCGCCTCCCCTCTTTGGGGAGGAATAAGTTTATTGCTTACTGCCTGAGACGCCCCTACCGGGGAATGCCGACGGGGCTGCCCAGGCAATTTTTAAACCCCACTTTCCCGACCCGACCTTGGGTCACATCTTACTTGTGGGAGTAAGATAAAAACTGGCCTTGTGCCTAACTCCTGGAGAGGAGTAAATCAATACAAGTCTGATTGAAGACAACGGATTTTTCTCCTTTCGTAATTTTTTTAATTACTGTCTCGACTCGTCGAGCAAGTTTACGGTGGTTTAAGTTAGGTTCATATTATATTCCAATAACCATGTTTTTATTTTATTATTTTTATTTTTTCACATTTCCAAAAAATATAACTTTTTTGGGGAAATGTGAAAAAATAAAAATTAAAATAATAAAATAAAAACATGGTTATTGGAATATAATATGAACCTGACCTATATTTGTTCTGTTGTCAATAATTGACAATCATCGAACTGAATCTTTTTAAGGAGACTGCAAATTAAAAGGGCACTGATAGTATATGCTAATACATATTGTCATTAATAATTGTATGTGTGTGTGTGTGTGTGTGTGTTTTAGCCAGCATTCTTAAATGTATGCAAACATTGTTAAACACAATTCTTCAGCTTGATTATGGCAATTTTTTTTTTTATTTCTTTAATTTTTCTAATGATCTTTTTTGCGTCAAAATAATTTTTAAAAAATGTATGTTCCATATGTATCACGGACGTTTTCAATTCTTCGTCGAATCATCTTCATGTGATAAAAACAAATGAACAAAAAAGCTGGAGAGAGGAAGAGAATATCAAAAAGCAACCGAGAAACGCGCACGTGAAATCGGTTAGACATCAAAAGAACGAACCAGTGCAGATCCAAGAGAGACGTTAATAATTTAAATTCTGGAACGCCAGAATTAGCGTCACAGAATGACGTTAAGAATTTTTAAAATGGTGTTACTAATTTCATACGTAATGTTATTAATTGTAGGTTTCTGAGTTTTAATAAAGATAGCTTCGTCGAGTATTATTTTTTTTAATTGGTTTCAGAATGTATTATTTGCGTGTTATTAACTAAAATTCATCTTCAATCAGTTATGTTTTTGCAAACGCTGGTAAATTGATTGACGGTTTAAACACCTTTTTTTGTAAACTTCGTAGTAATAGGAAAAAAAAAGTAATATTTTTTCGTCTTGAGCGATACAAAAAAAAACATGGCGCCATGAGGCAAATACACTACTTTCTAGTAGACTATTTTGTTAAAATCTCGATTATTCTCGCATATTTACACATTTCAACCATGTTTTTCTTCAGATTACCTGCGTAATACTAAATAGATTTTAATTCGAAATGGTTCCTCATTTAATAATATTTGTTTTTTTAAATATCATCAAACCATTTTGATCGCCAAAACAAATGTTTTTATCGCATTCTGTTTAGAGTGTCGATCTCAACATTTGCCAAGTTTACGGTGAGCCGACGGATAGATATAGCCAATGCGTTGCAATCGGCTATTCTGTAATTAGGACCGGATTTATAGGAGCATCCTAAGCAGCAAGATGTTTGTTCACATTACATTTAAATTTCTGAATGTGGGTACCAGATAGTCTTGGAAACAGGGAGTGTGGAAGGAATTCCAAACAGTCCGAGGAAAGAGGATTCATTTTTGTATATGGATAGTTTGTGGATTATTTGGGGTGATTTTTAGGAATAGGCATCACACAAATGTGTAGTCGTGACGTAAGCAGTTCAGTTTATGAACGCCAACGGAGAAAGCCGAATCAAGTTCCGAGGCGTCTACACAATATGAACCGAACTAAACAGACTTTGCAAACTAAAACTTAGTTTAGGGTTAAGATAAAAATAATAATAATAAAAACAGTCCGGTTCGTATCGAGTAGATTGTTCGGTGAAGTACGGTAACGTTCGCCGGTCTCCGAAGTGTTCGGTGAAACTCGAAATTGATGACATAAGTACTGAAATTTTCTTGGATACCTATTCCTAAAAAGTATTTTATTTTGTTTTTAGACGTGTATTTTGTAAACGCCAGATTCCATTTAACCCAAAGGCAAGACCCGAACAGGTACTGCCATTCCGGATCGAGGTAGATCTTGTTTTTCTATTATTTTTTTTATAGTAATGACTCACAACTTACCGAGGCCAAAAGTTACTTGAGGATAAAGCTTAATGAGATTTGCAGTTGGACGGTGAACAACACAATGGAAAAGATAGGTGGAATTGACAAAATTGGATTACTTAAGAGGACGTCTCGAAAAGTATTTGTTGACATTGGACTTGAAGATGAACATGCTGTAGTCTACAAGGAAGCAGTCCCGTGGTAATGCGTTCTTGGAATCACTGTGCAGGTAAATTCCGTTTGTTTATGGGAATAATGACAACTGAAGAAGTAACTCCACATTTCCTAAAGTCCCCAATTTGGGGTCTCGCCACTGGATACACTGCAAGGTCATGGTCATTACAAAATTATTGAATTGTGATGTTTGGGTTTTCTTCGGTTAAAAACGCTATGTCACGGAACATTACGGGAATATTTGGTTAAATTTTACCTCTTGCCCCCATGTTGTCAATGGAAAAATAAAAAAAAATTTTTTTGTTTTTTTCGTGCGATTACACATCTTGGAAATAAATTGAAAAATATTCTTAAATATTTTAGACTTTAGAGTGGGATTTAATTTACTCTATAAAAAACTGGGAAGTGGGTGATCATTTTGCATTAAATATGCAAAATGATCACCCACTTCCTGATTATAAAGCATTATGGATCACCCAAACCATGACCACATAGCATTAAGACATAACCAATAAGCATTTTGTTTATTGCCAAAATTAGCGCAAAAATGGTTATTCGTTCTGTCCTACATTATGTAGTCAAAAAATGGGTGATCACTAACTTTTTAATCAGGAAGTGGGTGAACATTTTACCTTATATTTATATAGTACAATGGGTTATATTGAAGCGATTAACTCCCAAAATAACTGCCAAATTTTAGCGACTAGTTTCCCTAGCGGTTACAGGGCAAATCAATCTACCGTATTAATTTGCGGATTAAATTGTATTTTTGTGGATTATTTTGCAAATAATGTTTTATTTTTGCAGAACTCCTTTTTTTGGGGGGTATTTTTATTTTGCAAATCAATTAACAAAATCAAAGTGTTTATTTAAAATCATTATTTCCACCCGGACTTAGGGTTAGTGGTAGGGTTAAAAGAGTATATATTTTGTTTTATAAGAAACAAATAAAATCAGACTATTCATTAAAAAATCCGCAAAAAAGACAAATTAATATGGTGGATTAATTTGCTTTGTCGCCGTTTGGGAAATTAAACAAAACTAGTCAATAAAATTTGGCAATTATTTTGGGAGCAAACCGCTTCAATATAACTAAAGAAAAATTATTTTTATTTTTCCGTTGACAATGTGGGGGGCAAAGGGTAAAACTTTACCCATTTTCCTCAGACTCATTTTAATAAAAAATCATAAATAATTGTTATCAATTATGATTGATAATCTTTGGGGGGTTTTTTATATACAAATTCAATTCATTCATTGAAACATTTTTTTTTTAAATATTTGTAATTTTTTAACTATAAACGCAACCAAATGTTTATTTATCATGGAAATAGATTTCTTAACGGACTTAATGCATTCCTAAATCGGCAACCTTTAGATTTTATTCTTGAATAAATTTAATTCAAGAATAAAATCTACAACTGATGTTTATTACAAGAGAAAGGTTCATGTTTTTTTTTTGGTAAAATTGTCGTTTTCCAACCAAAATGGCGGACAATAAATCGTCTGCAGTTTTTCGACCTCACAAATGCGTAATTGTTTTAGACTAATTTAAAATTTACCTTAAATTATTTTAAAGGAAACACAGTTGGGAAATTAGTCCAAAACAATTTATTTGGATTTACTTACTCATTTGTGAGATCGGAAAAAAATCAGAAAATTTACAGACGATTTATTGTCAGCCATTTTGGTTGGAAACGACAATTTTACCTAATTTCAATGTTGTTTTATTTTTAATATTAAAAAACTAGCTGCGCCTACCCGACGTTGCCCGGGAGTCTTTATTTTCATTTCGATATTTAATTGTTTTCACTTCTTTTCTTTTTTTAACGGTGTCGTTTCTTGTTTGTTTTTATACCAATATCCTATATATATATATATATATATATAGGATTTGGTACATGTTCGTCTTTTCTCACAGTCCGTTTTTCACAACTTTTTAATGACCAGTTTTTTTTTCTTTTTTCGGTGTACACTTACCTATCAGGCTGCTAGAGAATTCCGGGGTTTTTGGAAAAAAAATTCAAATATTTTACATTTTAGGAGCGGGGATCAGTTTCCAATGTTAATTCAACGTAGACTGATCCCCCACTTTTTGACCATCTCAATTTTTTTAAGTCTTTTTCGGTGTACAATTACCTATCATGTCAGTAGAGAATTCCGGAGTTTTGGGAAAGAAATTTCAGAAAATTTAGATTTTAAGACGGGGGATCAGTTTTCAATGTAAATTCAACGTAGACTGATCCCCCTCTTTTTGACCATCTCAAATTTTAAAAATTATTCTTCTGCTTACAATAACCTATCATGTCGCGAGAGAATTTCGGGGTTTTTGGAAAGAAATTTTTAAAAATTGAGATTTTAAGATCTAAAAAGTTGTGAAAAACGGACTGTCGAAAAAGACTGATCCCCCGTCTTAAAATGTAAATTTTGTTAATTTTTTTCCCAAAACTCCGGAATTCTCTCGCGACATGATAGGTTATTGTAAGCAGAAGAAGAATTTTAAAGATTTGAGATGGACAAAAAGAGGGGGATCAGTCTACGTTGAATTTACATTGAAAATTGATCCCCCGTCTTAAAATCTAAATTTTCTGAAATTTCTTTCCCAAAACTCCGGAATTCTCTACTGACATGATAGGTAATTGTACACCGAAAAAGACTTTTAAAAAAATTGAGATGGTCAAAAAGTGGGGGATCAGTCTACGTTGAATTAACATTGGAAACTGATCCCCGCTCCTAAAATGTAAAATATTTGAATTTTTTTCCAAAAACCCCGGAATTCTCTAGCAGCCTGATAGGTAAGTGTACACCGAAAAAAGAAAAAAAAACTGGTCATTAAAAAGTTGTGAAAAACGGACTGTGAGAAAAGACGAACATGTGCCTAGGATTTTTATAAGTTAATTTTAATTATTACCAGTTCATATTAAACTATAACCAATTGTTAAAGTATATATATATTTTAAAGTATATATATATATATCTTTTAAATTATATATATATATCTTTTAATCTCTATCAAATTATTCCATGTAAAAAGCTTCCAAAACCTGCAATCTTTTAATTAAATAAGGATTTAAGAATTAAAAAAAACAGTTTAAATGATTTTATATTCGACAGTTTAAATGCTTCTAAATTCTTTTCAATTTTCGAAGGGTCACGAAGTAACTCATTCTATTTTTCTTTTTAACTATTAGCAAAATATTAAATGTCTGACTTATTTACGAATAAACCGAAATGCATTCTGGTTAATGTAATTTCATAAATTATTTTTAAATTTGCGTTTTAGTTATTGCATCAATAAATTCCCTAGTAAATAAACAAAATAATGTGTAAGTTACGTAGATGCGAAACACACACGTGCGAGAGAGAAAGTGAAAAAGAGAGAGATAGAGAGAGAGAAAGAGATAGAGGGAGAGAAAGAGATAGAGGGAGAGAAAGAGATAGAGGGAGAGAAAGAGATAGAGGGAGAGAAAGAGATAGAGAGAGAGAAAGAGATAGAGAGAGAGAAAGAGATAGAGAGAGAGAAAGAGATAGAGAGAGAGTAAAATAGAAAGAGAGAGAGAGTAAAAGAGAAAGAGAGAGAGAGTAAAAGAGAAAGAGAGAGAGAGTAAAAGAGAAAGAGAGAGAGAGTAAAAGAGAAAGAGAGAGAGAGGTAGAGTAAAAGAGAAAGAGAGAGAGAGAGAAAGAGAGAGAGAGAGAAAGAGAGAGAGAGAGAGAGAGAAAGAGAGAGAGAGAGAAAGAGTGTTCACAATTTTATTTTTTCTTAAAAACAAACGTTTTTCATTTTTTATTTATTGATCACTATAAATAAATAAATTTTTTTAAAAAATGGAAAAAAATTATTTTTAAATTTCCCGCATAAATTAAAATTATTAATCTTTTTTTTGCAAAAATCCACAAATAAAAAATAAATTTTAAAAAATTCTAAATTCTTGTCGGATCTTGTTGCACTAGATTTCAGAAATTTGAATTTTTGAGAAAAAAAGACTTTTAGTTTTGTTTTCTAAAAGAGAATTTTTTAAAAAATCTACTTAATTTAATTAAAACAGAAAAATACATAATTATAGTTAAAAATAAATTAAAAATATATTTATATAGAATCACTCCCGTTTCCAAACCGGGTTCTAAAATGGTTCATTTTTTTATTATTATTCTTTCAGTCGTTTTTGGGGGTGAGAAGGGGGGGGGGGGCAGGTGCCACCTGGACTTAGGGTTAGTGGCAGGGTTCCATTGCTTTTTCTTTTTTACCCTCCCTCTAAAAAAATGCACGATTGGAAATGGGAGTGATTCTATAAAATAACCTTTAAAATAAGTTAGGGGATCACATGACTGTTTTACCGTTAAAAGTACTGAATAACAAGCAGAAATTAGATGTTAGCGTAGGGGTTCACTTTACTCTTTAAAATTAACATAAAATGATCACCCATTTCTTGACCACATAGCGTAGGACAGAACAGGTAACAATATTTTGCTGGCTATTTTGGAAATTCAAAAAAAAATGGTTACCCGTTCTGTCTTATGCTATTTGGTCAAGATTAGATGATCATTTTACGTTATATTTATAGTAAAATGAATCTTCACTAAAATATTTTATTATTTTTTTTGTTTTGTTATTTTTCCAGATAAATTGTTGTTGTAATCACACGAAAAAAAAAATGATTTTATTATCATATTATTTTTCCATTTACGGAGTGGGGGCAAAGGGTAAAATTTAACAAAAATAAGTTTTTGGAGGGTCATATGGCTTTTACCGTTAAACGCACTGAAAACAAGAAATTAGAAGAAAAAAAAAGGGGGAAACCATTTATTTTCGGTGTGGCTGAAAGAATTTTGGTGGGATTTTTAAAAGATTTAATTTTTTCTTTCTTTCCTAAAATGACATAAATTAAAAATGAATACATAACAACAATACATGTTATTGTTTTTGAAATCAAGATAAACAAAATGTTATAATTAATTAATTAATAATTGATTACCTGTGTCAGGTAATTTGGGATCCACCGTCGAATTGTTTAGTCCGTCCGGAGAAGCAACAATTATCACTTCTCCGTCCTTTGCGATATGAAGCGCTTGGATTCTATGTTTGGCCAATATCCGATAGTCGTTATGGTAGGAATCCCCGTTGAGAAAATGCTTTGCACATTGGTGGCATATCGCCCACGCCTGTTCCTCGCTTACAGGACTAGTGAATATCTTTAAAATCCTGGCCAGGGACAAGGAATTGCCATTATTATCCGCGGGTTCCAATTGCGTAGTCTCCGCCATGAAGCGTACTCACCGCCGATCGACGGCTGAATGAGGAGAAACGGAAAGGCGAAGGGCAGATAACTCTCGCCGTCGTCGAACTAAACTCGCGCTGCAGAACCAGCAGCAGCAGTCAGCTTTCTGAAACAAGAGCCTATCGAGTGGAGGAGGGAGGGAAGGGTGTATTATCCTACTTCACCATAATATTAAAAAAAGAAGCTAAATTTGTATATTAACACTCTCCGTTAAATCACTCCCTCCCTCCCTCATTCTGCCCCCCAAAAATGAGATTCTACTTTTTTTAGGTTGTTACGTGTGAACACCCTGAAAGACTTGATGGAAAGAAGAAAATAAAATATTTTAGAATTTAGAATCAGTTTCGCATATAAATTTAACGTAAAATGATCCCCCATCTCCAAGCGATTATAGCTTTTTAAGGCAGTTAACCCCTAAACATTTTCAGAGTGGTAAAGCTTTAAAATCCTCTCTCATAACCCTAAGTGCAAATGGCAAGCCGTCTCCCTCCCAAATAAAAAGTCCCTTAACCCTACCACTAACCCTAGGTCCGAGTGACAAGCCCCCCCCCCAAAAAAAATCTCCTTTAACCCTACCACTAACCATAAGTTCTAGTGGCAAATCCCCCCACCCTGAAAAAGAAACTACCTCAACCCTACCACTAACCCTAAGTGCGAATGGCAAGCCCCCTCCAAACAAAAACCCTTTTAGAACCACACGAAATCGCCTAAAAAAGTAAAGCCTTTCACATACACCTACCACCACAAAAAAACGCTTTATTACCTATAGGAATAAAAAAATTGTTGGTTCACTCAACGCTAGAATGGCCCGGAAGTGGGGGATCATTTTACATTAAATTTGTATACGAATCTGATTCTCCACACTAAATTCTAAAGTAATGTGTTTTTTTTTCTTTTTTCGGCCAAGTTTTCCAGGGTGTTCACACGTAATCACCTAAACAAAGTAGAATCTCATTGGGGGGGGGGGCGGTAGCAAAGTGTTTTAATCTGCTATAATAATAAAAAAAAAGTTAAATCAGGCAGACATTATTTTTCAGCCAAGTTTTGAGATGAGGATTGATAATTTAGGTTACTCAGACTACTAGTCTCATCTTGGATGTTATTCTTACGACATTTCGGCCGATGTAATCTCCGACCTTCTTCAGGTGCATCTTTTCAAACATGGACGCGATGCACAACGGATAAAGGCGTTAAGTACAATCAGTTCTAAGTGACAGTCTTTTGGAGGTTGAAGGTTCAATCCTCACTACAGGCGATACTAATTAAGAATAAAATAAAAATTACTTAAGGCTTCTACCCGGTCATGGATGACGGAACGAGAACAATCTACCCCCGTGGATTAAATAAAAGTTCAGTTTGAATTCCATATAGATTCCCGAGTTCGACATAAAGATTTCCAAGTCTGACATAAAGATTCGCGAGTTTGAAAAGATGCAGAATTTCGAAGGTTACATCAGCCGAAATGTTATGAGAATAACGTACAAAATGAGAATATGTAGTTGTGTTATATTATGAGGGGCCCTATTTGGAAAAGACATACTTCAGCTAGTATGGATTGTGACTGAGGTCGAAATTATCTGGCTGGGTGCATGTCAGGCTGATACAAACTTTGGGGAAACGAATCTCTTTTCCCACGAGTGAGTAACAGACAGGTGAACTTAAGATCAAGGGAACAAAGAAAAGTCAGAATAGAGACCAACAGATCACATAACTTGATGTTGTCATGTAAAAAGAAACGATAGTTTCGAAAGAGTTCTGCGATGGATTTTGAAGTGAGCAGACGTCGAAAATATGGACTAAAACTTCAAGTTAAGTCTCGGATGAGACGAAAATGAGAATACCTTCCCCCCGTCTGTCTGTCTAGTCTAAAACTGTCCTCCACTTTAGCAAGTTTATAAGTAAGAAGTTAAGATGTCACAGAAACAAGGTTTAAGATTGTGCAGTCTCTCTTCTCTGTGTGTCTTTTATATCGGAGAAAATAAAACCCTTTGACCTCTCGATATAAGTCTTAGATCTCTTTTGTCAAGTTTAGAAAAGTTTGTTCACAGAGATGTCAACACTACGACGATCACGGCATGAAAGAGAAGAAGAAATCAATGCAACGATATGATGGCAGAGGGAGAAATCAACGCGGCGACATGAAGAAAGGAAAGAAGAAGAAATCCACGTGACAAATCACGACGGCGAAGGAAGAGGAAAAGTAGCAGGTAAATTTCGCTTTAAATTTTAACAAACTTTTATTTTAAAAAACCACGACACACGCACACATTGGTACACATGAAAAGATATTAACAATGGTTGCACACCCTCATTCGCACGTATTATAAAGAACTATGAAACTAGTAAAAACGGCAGTTTAAAGGCTTTTAATAACATTTTTTAAAAACTGCAATGTTACAGAGGTTGATTTAGTTATGTTTGAAAAAAAAACGAATCGTTACAGTTGTCCGAATAATATAAGTTGGATGTTTACTAGCAATAATAGTGATTTGTTTAGTTGGCATATCAACCCTTTTAAGTCCCTGTTTACTTGTCTCCCCACGAGGGTATAGTTAGACACAGGGTAAACCCATGAGTATTTATTTACTCCTCTCCAGGAGTTAGGCACAAGGCCAGTTTTTATCTTACTCCCACAAGTAAGATGTGACCCAAGGTCGGGTCGGGAAAGTGGGGTTTGAAAAGCCAGCGCCCGAGAGGTGAGCACTTTGGCCATTAAAAATTGCCTGGGCATTCCCCGGTAGGGGCGCCTCAGGCAGTAAGCAATAAACTTACTCCTCCCCAAAGAGGGGAGGCGAAGCCTGGGAGGGTGGACCTCCTAGAACTGCACAGGACAGACCCATAGACAGGCATAAATCAAGCCCCGAAGGCCAAGACAATACCAGTCTATGGGGTGCAGTATCCATCGGAACAGATGTTACACTTTGATCTTAGCCAAAAGGCCAAGATAGGTAAACCCATGAGTATATAAAATGGTTAGTTAAGAATAAAAAGGTCAGCAGAGGTCAACTTGATTAACCAAAGGTGAGGACTGGGAATATAGTAAAAACATATATAACGTCACATGGGTCAAAGAGAGAGTGGGAGAGAGAAGAAGAGCAGTCCGTTTGGAAGATCAGGAAGGTTTCATTCAAGAAAGATGATGAGCGCGACCACCAAAGAGATGGGTCAACCAGATAAGGTATGCCGTTCCTAACAAACTGGCCCTAGACCATAATAAGTGACACAATTTTGTTTACAAGCATGTGACGAAGGTCTCTGAAGTATGTGCATAAATCAAGTAAGTCAAATAAGACATGGCCAAATTTTAAAAAATGGGGAGTCACGAGGGCTCACAAAAAATGTAGGACCCACAAAATGAATAGATATGAAGTATTTTGTAATTAATAATTATGATTTAAAATTAAAATATTACATTTATTATTAAGTTAAATATTAAATTTATTATTAAGTTAAATCATATTAAATTTATTATTACGTTAAATATTAAATTTATTAAGTAAAAGTATTATATTTAATTTATTATTAAGTTAAATATTAAATTTATCTTTTTGTGATTGTAATTTTTTCGTCTGATATTTTGCAAATTGGCTGTTTTGGGGTTTTGAATTTGTTAAATTTGGAAACTCCTTCCTTTATATTAATGTATTGATCCCCCGATTTTTTTTTTTTTAGGCATGTCCGTCCGTCCGGATTTTTCTCCGCAACCATCTATTGAATTTCTCTGAAATTTTGCATGAAGTTGTAACTTTGGTCAGGTTAGAAAGTGACATTCTCCGATTTTCGAAAAAAACATCTGGTTAGCCCCCCAGGGGTCAAAAGGCCCCGAAATGGCAAAAAATTACATTTTTTGTCCCATAACTTTTCATCCATCCATTCAATTTCTCTGAAACTTGGCCAAAATGTGGAGGCAATTGTTCCTAATAGAAAATAAGTATCGCTGACCTTGGAAAAAATCTGGTTTGGGCCCCCAAAAAATGACCCTTTCTCCCATAACGTTTGATCCATCCATTCAATTTTTCTGAAACTTGACCAAAATGTAAAGGCAATTGTTCTGGATATAAAATGAGCATCCTTGACCTCAGAAAAATTCTGGTTCGCGCCCCCAGGGGGTCGAAGGGGAGTAAAAAATGCCCCAAATTGCCCAAATTTATTGCATTTTACACTCGCCACATCGAGTCACATACAGAGTGGAACCACGCATGCGCGGCTTGTGTTTAAATATGATTTCACCAAGTTGTCATTCAATTTTTCTTTTCTTTTTTTAATTACTAAGTTCCTGTAATTGTCACATTTAATTGTAATTCTCCTGTTTAGCTCATACATTAAATATAATAGTTAATTATTAATAATATTATAATAATAATTTTAATCGCTCGCTAATTATTCGAATAGCTACATAATAATTTTATACTAATTATTTTAATAGTTCATTGATATTTGTAATAGCTCATTTTTTTTGTTAATTTAAACAACTTTTCTTAAATTAAGGTATGATTTCACCAGATTGTCTTTCTATCTTTCTATTCGTTCATTGTTAATTTTTTGTAATTGTCACATTTAATTGTAATTCTCCTGTTTTTTTCATAATTCTTTTATTGGGTCAATAAATCGGTTGATTCAAATAAAACATTTATTTGAATAATATCATTCTTGGATTTATAACTTGTTTGGGGATTTTCTGAGACCATAGTCATGATGCAAACAACTTCCATCATGTTAAATGGCATTGTCAAAGAACAGTCGGGACACTGGGAATATACCATTCCTAAGTTTCCTCCTCAGCTTTGGTACAGTAAGAATTTGGTAAAAAAAAAACATTGCAAAAAAAAAAGCAGATCAAAAATGAAAACAAGCCGCGCAACTGTTACATTATATATTATCAAAAATATGCTCCCCCTTTCGTCGCATATTTTTAATAATAATAATAATAACAAGCCGCGCGTGCGTGGTCCCCCTCTGTATGTGACTCGATGTGGCGAGTGTAAAATGCAATAAATTTGGGCAATTTGGGGCATTTTTGACCCCCCTTTGACCCCCTGGGAGCGCGAACCAGAATTTTTCTGAGGTCAAGGATGCTCATTTTATATCCAGAACAATTGCTTCTACATTTTGGCCTAATTTCAGAAAAATTGAATGGATGGATCAAACGTTATGGGAGAAAAGGGTCATTTTTTGTCATTTGGGGGACTTTTGACCCCCTGGGGGCGAGAACCAGATGTTTTCCAAGGTCAGCGATACTTATTTTCTATTAGGAACAATTGCCTCCATATTTTGGCCAAGTTTCAGAGAAATTGAATGGATGGATGAAAAGTTATGGTGTTACATTACTCGTTATTGGCCTCACCAAACTCTTTTGGTTCTCGTAGAACTTCGCTGTTGATTCAAAGGGGACGATATGTCGTATTTACTTCGATCCGATTCTTGATCGCCGTCGTCGCTACTATTAGTACTGCCTTACTAACCTTGTTTCTTCTCTCTCTCTTTCTCTTTTCTCGTGGTCTCCGGCAGCCATTTGTCGCATGCTTGTTTCTGCCGTGTGACTATTTGCGCTCCTTTTTCTTCTGCAACTATTTGCTGTCGGGACTGCTACTGATCGTCGCTCGTCATCACTGTTGCCCCCCGACGCCGCTGTCATCATTCTTTTCGGGCTGTTGTCTCCATTCTGAAATCAACTTCTTAGATTTACGACAAGTCTTTTTTTTCTGTTTTAAAACGCCGCTTTTATTTAACTACTTTAATTGGCCGACCTAAACGAGTTCGCTGCTATCGAGAGAGAAGTTTACGCTAACTAGTTCACTAGTTAATATTCTTAATTACTTGAGAAGGAGGAGTATGGAAGATTCTGTTTTAGGCTCTTAGATTTCCGTCATTCGGAATCTTTCTCGTACTGCTACATATTTGGCGTTGTCGACTCTTCGCTCCCAAGCCAATGACGGATTCAATCTCGATTTAATTCTTCAACGTGGAACTCTCGCTACCAAATCTCGCGATTAACACGCAGGTGTGATGTCAACTTTCTGACCTCCCGTAACTATAAGGTTACGTCAGTTGTCACCGTGCATCCATGGGAACACATCGAACCGAACTGCACAGGATGACTCCACTACAACTGCGTAAGTCAAACCCGTCTCGAATAGATGCGTCCAAGCCATTATCTAACAATGGGGCAAAAAATGTAATTTTTTTGCCATTTCGGGGCCTATTGACCCTCTCGGGGGCTAACCAGATTTTTTTTCAAAAATCGGAAATGTCACTTTCTAACCTGACCAAAGTTACAACTTCATGCAAAATTTCAGAGAAATTCAATGGATAGTTGCGGAGAAAACTCCGGACGGACGGACGAACGGACATGCCTCAAAACATAAGTCCCCCGATTTTATAAATCGGGGGATCAACAATGCAGGGTAGGTACTGATAGTTTAGAATTTTAAGTAAATAAATGAGTTGCTTCAAATAAAATAGTTATTAAAATAATATTATTGTTTGATTAACAACTGAAGTTAAAGTTTTGATCTCATAGTGTGGAACTCCTGTTCCAGCAGTAACAACAACAGTTCCAAAGTAAAAATCGTTGTGAAATATTCCGTGTTTATTGGTTGAAATACTTAATACTGATTGGTCAATTGAGACAGTGTCGGGCAGCCCCACGGAGGGGGTGGGGGCCCAAGATACAGTGCCAGTATGAGTTGACCGCGAGCCTATGAAGGTCGATGGTACAATTACCGCGCTAGTACGAATAGAGAGAAAGAAAATCTTAAAATCTCTGGACGGAATTGAACAGCTGGAAATGAGAAAAAGAAAACCGAATTTTTTTTCATGGCTTATAAAAAATAGGATAAAAACGAATTAACTTATCAAAGTCGATATGAGAATGGCCATGGAGGGGGGGTTCTTGACAGCTGAACTCTGTGAGGGACTTATAGTGACAGTCGAGTGTTAAATCTCGAATCGGGTCAATTGGTTTTAAGTGATCGTCCGAAGAAAGATGGCCGCTGGTTAATTACCCTGCAAGACAGTCCTGATATCTCTCAGCTGTTGTCGAAATCAGACTCCCTACGGAGGGGTAAAGTTATTGCCCCCCCCCCCCCAAACAATATTAGTATGAATTGAGTTATGTTTGAGTGACCCGTGGCAGAAATAAACGGTCATAAAATAGTTTGGCAGCTGTTGCCGAAATTGCTTTTAGGGACCCGTGGAGAATGTAGATACAAATCTTTTCTCGGAGTGCCAAATTATAGTTAGATAGGAGCAGGGTATGTCCTGATAAAAGCCAAGCGAAGAACAGCTATAGTCAGAGAAACAGGGACGTCAGTCAGTCAGTTATGAGGGTCAGTGACGAAAAGACTCGCTCTGTACTTTCCCCACCGAATCAGTTCGTGTATATGTTCTTTTGTCATCCCGAACTTAGAACAGATCTTCGCTGACAACGATCAGACGCCCAGAATTATTAGTGCCCGTCGATCCGACTAACACACGCAGTTAAACTTTGATATTATCGAACGGCCTGGCTTTGTAAACAAACCAGTGTAGATTATTTTTAATTATTTTTTTAAAAATAATTCTTCTTCTAAAAAAACCAAACAGACAAAGTCGTCACGGACTTAATTCTTTCCATTCAACTGTTCTGCATGAAATGACTCTTCTCTTCACAGCGAGACAAGGTTGCTGACCCAACCCGGTTGATTGCTCACTGATCTAACAAACACAACGTGGGAGTGAGTAGTCGCTGGACCAGGCGTTTCAACATCGGCAACCTTCATCAGAACGGCAACTTCTCCTGAGCATTACCGGGTGACCAACCGAACCCAGAACGGCCGAACTGGTGACGTCACGAAAGCTGGAAGACAGGGGGGTACACAATTTTATCAGAATACTAAATTTCGATTGGTTGTGGATACTGAACTTCAACTAATCGGAAAGAGTTTGGGATCCGAGCACCTGCTAGCATTCGTTACAGAAACGAAAACTCAAACACAGCCTCCAGTGCGAGACTCACCTTGCCAAACGAATCCTCGTTAGTCATAACACTATTATACAGACTTCTCCTGGTCTAACGTACTCTGGCCGTGGCCGCTTGACTACTGGCAACTTGGCAAACGACACAAGATACAGTCATAGACTACTAAAATATAGCAACAGCTTATAGAAAGTCTAGTCGTGCCGACCCTGTTCATGACTCGGCACTCCTAACAAAACCATATGCTTGATTCTTGAACACCTTAGCCTGTATGGCAGAAACCAAAACAGTTCCATTGTTTCTGCGCATATGAGCACTGAAGCCGTTCAATCAGATCCTATCAAAGTGTTGTATCAGCAGCAACTCAAAAAGCAGTATAAAAAGGGTGCGTCTACCTCCAGCTTCTCAGATGGAGCTCATCCCTGCAGTTGCCATCAGGAGAATGCAGCAGCAGTAGCAGCCTTTTCCCCTTAAATCCCTGTCGGAAGAATGGCATTTTTCCCTACCTTGACGAAGAGCAGCAACAGTATCGTCCCATCCTTCTACAGCACACCAACAATGACTGCCACCATCATCAGTATCGTCACAGCAACTACAGCAGCTATCAACTGATTTATGCATCAACTACAGCAGCTTGTTCTCCGGTCAGCAAAACTTCTACAGCAGCTACGTCAAAACGTAACAGCTCCCAGTGAAAAGACCAGAGGACACTTCAGTCCAGATAATCATCACCACCATCCTATGCTAACGATCAATTATCTTTCATGCCTACTCACAGAATCATGAACTCTTCTTAACGGTAGGATATTTATTTCTTTGAAATGAATGCCATTTTTATATTTTACTGCGCACACGAGTTTGGTTTCCTTCTTTGCAATTGCCATATTTCTGCCTATGTCTCGTTTCTTAGTTGTAAGACCAATCAAACAGCGACTGGCCCCTGAAACAAGTGGTGACCCCAATGTGATTTTGATACAGACAACAGTCTCATCAAATCACTCACATACAAATCCATGCACATACAACAAAAACAACACTTTCTTGCTCTAGACCGTTTGAACTTTGTCTAACTCTTTTCTTCTTAACTCTTTACTTTTGGTTGTTCAACAAGACATAAATAAAGTTGGTATCTAATGTATGGATAGTGTTAGTAAGTGGGTACGTTTGCTAGTATTCATGATTTTGATTTGTGGGCCAACGTTGACTCGTACACGAGGTCATCAGGTCAGCGAGTACATTCAACGCCATCTCGACCCTACTGTGTATCAGAAACGGACGTGACGTCACATGGCTGGAAGAAAGAGTTGGAAAGAGGGGTAGGAAGTTGCTTGGAAACTTGTGAGACGAACACGACATGTAGAGAATGTCTGAGCATTTACAATAAATTAAGGGGCTAAGGGGCCCAAATGATTTGTAGACCAGAATGCGCCCCCCCCCATACTGCCACTGGCAGGAGAGAAGTCCACGCAAACATCTCAATTAAAGGTCCTTTCTTCAAATTGATGATTTCTTTGTTTCTTCGTGCTGTTGTGAAACATTAATTGCAGGTGCCGTACGGTCACGGAGGAGGAGTGAACGACACGAGGCGAGATCAGAGCGTGCAGTTATGATTGTTATCCGCATTCGATAACAACGTATGTTTATGAACCAGTGTATTTTAATTGACTGCGACTTGTGAGATATTTAGACCTCCCCTCGGAGGGGAGGTAATGCAACAATAGACTTTGTCATTACTTTTGACAATCTCTTATCCTCTCCAATAGTACAGGGTGGGCCAAAATAAGGGTCCTATCTTTAAATTTGAATAACTTGAATTTGAATAACTTCCACAAAATAAAAGTTAAACTCACCAAACTTTATGTGTGTGTAGACTGACCGTTCCGAGATTTTTTGAAATAAACAAAACAAATTTTAGCCGAAAAACACTTCTTAAAACTTACAAAAACTAAAGTATTGTTTTTTACACTGTTTTGAGTTTTTTAAGCAAAAATAATGTTTTCTAAATGAGGGTACGTTCCTTAGGGCTAATACGGCTCATGCTTGCTTCGGAAGGGGTCCTTTACTTATTCTAAAAAAAAAATTTTTTTTAAATCAATAAATAAAAAAGTTATGAATTTTTTAAAATAGGACCCTTATTTTGGCCCACCCTGTATTATCCAAGTTACTTTCTTAGTTGAGGGAATAAGAACCAAGTAGGCATAAAGAACTCACACTGATTGAAGAGGGTCACAACCAGAATAACAATGGGTTAAGATACGCAAAATGGCCGCCATACAAAATTTTACGAACAAAAAAGAAACTATTTTGAACTAGCTGGTTTTTCCCGCTCGTTATTGCTTTGAAATTTAATTCCTATTCACTACTTGAAATCATTTAAACGAAAAACTAATCGATAAGAAAAAGAAGACAAAACAAATCGATAAGAAAAAAGGACAAAACTAATGGATAAGAAGACAAAAAACAAAACTCATCGATAAGAAGACAAAACTAATTAAAAGACAAAACTCATCGATAAGAAGACAAAACTAATCGATAAAAAAGAATACAAAACTAATCAATAAGAAGACAAAAACAAAACTCATCGATAAGAAAACAAAACTAATTGAGAAGAAGACAAAACTAATCGATAAAAAAGAATACAAAACTAATCAATAAGAAGACAAAAACAAAACTCATCGATAAGAAAACAAAACTAATTGAGAAGAAGACAAAACTAATCGATAAGAAAAAGAAGACAAAACTAATCTTTGTTCATGATAATTTAATTGGCATATTTGATTATTCTTTCCTTTCTTTTGTATTATCAGTTATTTTTAAGATTAAGCCTCCCCATCTTTTCTCATAAAGTTAAATTTTCATACGTGATTATTCATACCGTGTAGCAAGTCGGACACATATCATCATCATCATCTCATCATCTGTCCTGTGGTCTGGATGACCATTGAGGCGCCAAAAATGACCTGGCAACCAGCTTTCTCCAACTCCCCCGATGTTCTGCCTTCTTGAGTGTGCTACCCAGTGCCAGCCCTGTCCACTCTCGGATGTTGTCCTCGCATCTTTTCATTTGTCTGTCCCTCCTTCGTCCTCCCTCAACACATGTACGTCACTTTTATTATATAGTGTTACACCGGCCGTTCTTACACAGGAGAAACTGCACCGGTTGTCACTATAAATAGTGCGAGTCACCAGAGACACAGAGAAGACAAAGCACAGTCTTGTAACTGTCTAGCCAAGTGCTAGTCAATTTCTTACTTTGTTAATACACTTGTTAAACCAACCCTCGACTTGACTTCCTTTATTTATTATTTACTGTTGGACAACTTCACAACATATAGATAATTCTCTTCGTTTTTTAATTGATGAAAATAAACATGAATAAACATAACATTTTTTGTATTGTCGTACGATTTTACTTAGAGTTGGGGTTAATGAAAGCCATTTTTTTTTTTACTCAACCGCCACCTCGAATTACCATTAGTGACCACCACCTCAGACTTAGGGTTAGGGTTAGGGTTAATAATGGTCATGTTTTTTATAATTATTTTATCTCATTGTCATATTTGATGTCTATCTAAGCCTTCTTTTTTTTTACTAGTAGTGCTACTATCTGGCCCTTGGGCCAGGATCAAAGTGTAGTATCTGTAGTATAGTGTAGTATCAAAATGTAGGCATGTTCCCTGCCTGAGCAGGGTGCCTACGAGTCTCGGTCCTTTTGGAACCCGCCCCGGTTATGGTAGCCTCTTAACTAGTTGATTGAATGAGTGCTGCCCCCTTTTGGGGAATTTTTGGTAATAGATATCCTTCAAGGTGCTCACCGCCCTGCTTTTATTTTTGTCCTTGAACTCCCCGTTTCTTTTTATGGATGAAGCCACTTGATGTATGAAGCTAAAACGAACGAAAGATGATTAACACAAAGACAGCAGATGCTTATTGACCTTAGTCTTGAAAAGACCAAGGATATAGGTAGGAGGAAAACAGTCAGCAGGAAGAGAGTTCCACAAGCTTGCAGTTCTTGGGAAAAAAATGCTACTAGAATATTCAGATGTATTACAATGATGTACCTGAACAGCGAATTAATAACGACCACTAGACCAACGCGTCAAATGAGCTGGAACAAAGGAAGCAGGGAATAGATCAGACAATTCTGAAGAACACATGCCATAATCGTACTTATAGAAAAGACTGAGACTAGCAACATCACGTCTGGGAGAAAGAGGGTGCAGAGAAGAATAAAGGCTGGAGCCAAATAAATTACAGATACGCTTCTGCACCTTATCAAGAACCCTCAAATGGGACAGAGATTCACCAGCCCAAATATGACAACAGTACTCCATACAAGGTCTGATAGTAGATTGGTCACGTGGTAGACACCCCACCCAACCCCCCTCAGAGAGAGAAAGAAAGATAGAATTATTCGAAAGTCAGTTCTGGACTTCAAACTGAAAAAGCATATCTAATCGCATGAACTCACAGGATGAGAAAATTAAGGTTTTTCACAAAGGAGAGTAGAAAGTGGACCTTGGGGTTACTTTCGGCAGCCTCGTAACTCTCGCTTCCCTTATTTTGTCCTTTAGTCCTCACATTCCATGGGCGATGTTTCTAGCAAAGGGGGAAGAATTGCTGTTTTCTGAGTCGTTATCCATATAACACTTGTCGTTGGCTAGTGTTTGACCTTGAAGTGGTATTATTTTAGCTTTTTTCATCAAGTGGCTTCATACCTAAAACCAAATCAAGAACTCACATGATAATTTTTTACGATTTCCATGGATATACAAAACTGTTGTTACGATGTATAAAAATAAATCAGATCAAAAAAAAAAAGTGTGTTTCAGAATTTTTGAGATGAGGATTGATAATTTCTGTTATTTGGAATATTCGGACTATTGTTCTCATCTTGGATGTTATTCTCACAACGTTTCGACCCATGTAACCCCTTCTTCAGGTGCGTCTTGTCGAACTCGAGAATCTTTATGTCAAACTCGGGAATCTTTATGTTGAACTCAGATATCAGTACAGAATTTCGAATAGAACCCTTTATTTAATCCACGGGGGTAGATTGTTCTCACTCCATCAGCCATGATGAGGTAGAAGTCTCGAGTAATTATTAATTATATTTTTAGTATCGCATGTACTGAGGATTGAATCTTCAGCCTCCAACCTCTAGTAAGAATTGACATCAGCTTCCGGAACCGTTTCCAAGCGAGCAGTGATGCAATGGTGTTGGGTCTGTTAAAGTCATTCATTCCTGCATGTGGGGATAACATGATAACAGGTGGTCTCCACTTAACTGATTGCAACCTCGAGGTCTAGTGAAAAATTGGCCACAAGAAGAAAAGCATATAGCACTTCAGAGCAGCATTGACCAGCACACAAGACAGACCGACTCTGGGCGACACAGCAGTTCAGACCAGCTCGAAGGGGGGGGGGGGATACAGCAGCTGGACGGGCTCTTAGATGATACCAGAATATTGTTATCGGCAGCCGCAGCAGCATCATTGAATGTTGTTTTGACGTATTGACTCTCGATTCGTCAAAATTTCCAGTCAACCGTTTCTTTCAGCCAATCACAGATGCAAGAATATTTACTCCAAATCCCAGTGCGTACTATGAAAACCCAAACACACAGCTTTCTTTCTCTTTTCCGGTATTTTTTCATTCATACCAGATGCACGTGGGTGCGTTCTTATAATCTCACTTCAGCCACTGGCCAAAGTTCCTCAGCAGAAGCAATGAGAGATTTTCATGAACTACTAAACACAGCGACAGCATATATACACTGCTAACCAAACCCTCCTGCACACAAGTTTGTACATACACTCTCTCACTAACAAAACAAGTACGCTAATAGATACACACATCTACATAAGGCGCAGCACCAACGTAAGGACCTACCAACGACCGATCCTCTTTTATGGCAGTGAGTCTTGGCCAATGAGAGTGGAAGATGTTAGGTGATTGGAAACTTTCGATCACCACTGCCTGCGATGGCAGCACTTCCTCTCAAACAACACCGTATGTTTCTGCTGCAAAATTAACTCCTTCGGACAAGTCATCGTCACGCTGGTTGGGTCATGCTCGCTGCCATCAACCAGGGTTGAAAAAAAACGATGTGGTGAACAAAGAAAACCTACCTCAAACGTCCGAGTCAAACGTCCAATTGTGACGAAAATTCAAAAAGTCTGACACCAACTCAAAACAAAATTTTTTATTCCACTGACAATAATTGATATATCTTCCGTATATTATATATATATAAGGTTAATACAACAAAAGATATAAGAGGCATCTAATACCTTTAATTAGTGAACATCCGGATAAAACTGAAGCTCAATATACTGGATAGAGCATTAATAGCACTAGATAAAGTGAAAGAATTACCATTCACCACCTAGATTATTTTTCAATCAACCTCTTTGATATCTTTCCTGAATATGTTTTGAACTTTATGACTTGGATGAACTGTATAGATTTAACAAAAAAGTATGTTTTGGGCCGATATATTTGATGTTTTACATACTTTTATGTATTTTTATATATATTTTTTTATATATTTTCAAAGTTTAATTTCATTACCTGCAGTAATGTCATTGCGGTAATGGTCCTCTGAGTGTACAACAGTGATTGTAACCGACGGAGATCTGCCCTTTAGGGTGCACCAATATGCATCTTTGTGATGGTGGAGCCCTACGTAGAAACGAGTAGAGATCTAAGAAACTAGTATATATTCACACGAAATCAACTACGAGAAACAAGCCGAGAAACGGCGCCGAAAAGTCTGGGAAAAAGCGTGTAAGCTGTCAATTATAATTATCCATACACAATGGGAGGACATTGGCCAGAGACGTGGAATATTGATAACGGCTGTGCAATTTTGGTCAAGAGTCTTTTGGTCACTCCCCCCCCCCCATAGAGAGAGAGGGAGAGAGAGAGAGAGAGAGAGAGAGAGAGAGAATAAGTCTTTTACGATAACGGGAAAAGAAACAGCCTTAAAACTGGGAATTGTTGTATCGTCCGTACCGCCTCTTCCCAAACCACCTGGAGATGAAGAAAGACACAGAGAAAGAGAGAGTGTTACAATATGCCTTTTTGGGAAGAAAAGGATTTTGTTTTGAGTGGACAGTCAGTTAGATTTGGGGTTTGCGGCTTGGACGGATGTGTTAGCCGGAGCTCTGACACGAGCCCCCCAGGCGAGGGCGTTGCGCGAACAATCGCTCTTGTTTGGGATGGCATGGGCCATAGGATTCCCCCCCCCACTGTTTAGAGTAGACAAGTTATATCTCAATTAAGGCTTTGCAGTCGTAAAAGCAAGTGATTCACACACACACACGCAGAGAGACGACGACTAGTTTAGTAAACAAAGACAATTTATCAAAATAAGAAACTCTAAAATTCAAGTGTAAAATTAATCCTTCCTTTTGATTGTTTTTAATAATTAATTGATACAAAAAGAAACCGACGTTGTTGAATCATTCTATTGTCGAATTGTCCTGCTTGTGTAACTTTGCCTTCACAGAATCACGAAATTGTCATCATCGGACCCAGGGAGATTCAGCACATCTTTGTTTTTGCTGCCACTAGGACAATATCACTGGCCAGAGAGGGTGTTCACAGTCTAGAAAGATTTCTGCGCAAAGAACTAGACGTGTGGGCACAGCGATAGAGACACGAGTGGAATACCTATGTTACAAGGGGTTCAATGACACCGGAGCAGAGTGAGGTATCTGTTTTACTCGGCACTGCGACCGGGAAATCAAACACCTGTGCGCGAGTGGCCGACGACGATACTCACATGGAACAGGAGAATGTAGGGTCCTGTTATATGAGGAGAAGAGTTTCTTTGAAAACTCATGAATTAAGGACTTTAAAGTACTTTGTTTGAACATTGAATTCTAATAAAATTTGATTCGCACCTTATTTCATTCTTTCACTTTATCTAGTTATATATATATATATATATATATATATATATATATATATATATATATATATATATATATACATTAGCATATTATTTCAATATAATTTTTAATTTTTAATTTTATAATTTTATAATTTATATATTTTTTAACTTAATATAATTTTATTTTTATTTTTATTTTTATTTTTATTTTTATTTTTAACGTTATCTCCATTTACTTTCGATAAGATATATAGCGTCTCTATTAGTTAAATTTGAATACTTTCCATAACGGCCACGTAATTCCACGCACGTGACAATTTAAACATGCCATCTGTCCAACTGTTAACGTTATTCCCATTTAATTTCTTGCTTTTTCGATGTACAGCGTTGCTGTTGTTTTGATCCATAACTGACTACGAATATTCCACGCACGTGACAATTTTAAATCTGAAAGTGTTCCATCTTTCCAACGGACAATATTTTGAAATTCCTGGCGGTTGTTCTCACTCATTAAGCTATACGACTCCGCTGATGAAGGTCCGATTTTCTCGGATCTGAAACCTTGGTCCGGATGTTGTTGTAACACTTTATTTAATATTAATAAATATCATGCTCTTATTAATTATTTAGTTAATTTTACTTTTGCATTAATAATTGAGCACTCTGCTGGGAAACTCTCCCAATTAAGAAATACGGTATATATATATATATATAAAGTTGTACCCAATTTTTGTGCTAACATTGAGATTAAAAACCCTATTCAACTTCACATCATAGAAGTACCCTATCCTTTTTATATACTGCTTATGAAAAATGAAAAAAAGGAAAACCGAAAATTGTTTCTATGTTCATCAACGTTTCGTCTTTATTGTTCAAAGACTTTATCAAGATTACTGATTTGGCTTCACTCACCGTACATACTCCCTTCTCTTCCCAGACTTTTGTTCACCCCCAAATGAAGCATGTGACAAGAGCCAGATTTATAGGGGGCAATTTGGGTGGGGACCTGAGCAGCAAGATATTTGTTCACATTACATTTAAATTTCTGCAGGTTGAGGAAACAGGGAGCAGGGAGCAAATTCCAAAGGCAAGCAATACAAGGAAATAAGCTGTTAGAGTAGAAAATATTCTGGCATCTAGGGATCTTTTCTGCGAGTTGGGTGAGTCGAAGGTATTTATATTGAGGGGGTACAGGGGCAGTAAGTTCATCTGTGGAAATATTTGTAAAACAAGCACAGGGATGCAACATTGCGGCGATGCAATGGGGTCTGGAGCTTGGCGGCCAGTGCAGACGCTATTAGGTTAGAAATTTGTTTTTGCACCCTGTCCAAGAGGGAGAGGTTAGTGGTTGGTGCACCAGCCCAAATGTGGCAACAATACTCCATGCATGACGATGTCATGGTGGCTAAGTAGATAAGGACGCGGACTGATGATCTGAGCGTGCCGGGTTCGAATCCAGTTCATTCCACAGAAACACTTCCATCAAAATCCACACCTGACCTTGTGTCTAACCTCCTGGGGAGTGAGGGACCTATCAGATTAGCAACTCTTTTTTAGACCTTGTCTAAGAGGGAGAGACTAGTGGATGGTGCACCAGCCCAGATGTGACAACAATACTCCATACATGGGCGGATGGTGGCTTTGTATAGATATAGGATACTGTCAGGTTAGAGAAGTTTTCTAGCACAGTAAAGGGAGCCCACTTTCTTTGCAGCAGATTTCACAGTATTATCTATGTATTTATTCCAATTCATGTTACCTGTGAATGTTTGTCCGATGCGTTGGAATAGCGGACTCTCAGGAAGGCTGCTATCATCCATGACAATCGGTGGTTGGAAAGGTTTCTTATAGTTGTTAAACGAAAGGAGCTTTGTTTTCGTTGCAGTGAATGTGACCATTCATTTTGGGACCCATTCTACGACAGACTGGAGGTCATTTTTCAAGAATTCAGCCATTGCTTTGCTTGTGTCTGCATTCAATTTGCGTTCCTGCTAGAAAAATACGCCCATCTGAGACGCGATTGCATCAGGGAGGTCGTTTATGAAGATCATAAGTTGAGTGTAAGAAATATGCTGTGGTCTTTGTTTCGGCTAACAGTATATCCTCAGTCCTTGGAGGATAGAAACCATACATGTAAACAGGAACCTGGCGGTCAGCAATGGAAGATATGATTTTAAGTTGATTAAAATATTAATGATTAAATGATTTTCAGATTTTTATATTATATTTATTATTTTAATTATTATTAATTCCGTAATTTCTTAAAATTAATGTTTTTAAAATTTTTATCTATTTCAGGGAAAATCAGGGAAACACTGGCGTTATGTCAGAGTTTTCCTTCTTCTAGACGAGTTGCCCAACCGAGATTTTTGAGAGTCTAGGCTACCCTACTATTTAAACCATAGCTGGAGGAAGCATATCAGATGGCTTTTGATTGCAGCTAACAGAATTGGCCTTGGTCCTTGGAGAAAGATGACAACACACACGCCGGCGGTCAGCAATGAAGTTGATTAAAATATTAATGATTAAATGACTTTTAGAACTAAATGATTACTTATCGATAACGCCTCGATGACGATGTAACAATTTGAATGTGACCCCGCACGCCTTAATGGTCACCCTTGCCTTAAATCTCCCGACAGTAGTTGACGAAATTGCCAGTTTTGGTCTGTTCATAAAGTTACGCGTTTTTTTGTTTGTTATCCGTGCGAATTCACGCATTAACGTTGAATGAAAGAAAAGAGCATTTATCTCACTTGAAGCAAGCAATAGTTTTCATTATGTGCCATTTTATAAAGGTGTCTATTATCTGCTGACTTACTTTCTTTTCAGTGGGGACACGTAACCTTTGACGATCCGGATACCCAATAATCTTGCGTCGTTAAATGACAGTGGTGGATTGTGACTAGTAATTCACGTTCGGGCGATGTCAGGGTGCGTGACCCACCAGTGCAGAAGAGCTTTGAATTAAACTTCCGTTTATTTGATGTTGTTTGATTTGCTGAATGTGAAATTGAATTTTAAAAAGAACGGACCAATTCTTAAGATACGTCCATTTGCTGAATGTGAAATTGAATTTTAAAAAGCACGGACCAATTTTTAAGATACGTCCATTTGTTGAATGTGAAATTGAATTTTAAAAAGAACGGACCAATTCTTAAGATACGTCCATTTGCTGAATGTGAAATTGAATTTTAAAAAGCACGGACCAATTTTTAAGATACGTCCATTTGTTGAATGTGAAATTGAATTTTAAAAAGAACGGACCAATTCTTAAGATACGTCCATTTGCTGAATGTGAAATTGAATTTTAAAAAGCACGGACCAATTTTTAAGATACGTCCATTTGTTGAATGTGAAATTGAATTTTAAAAAGAACGGACCAATTCTTAAGATACGTCCATTTGCTGAATGTGAAATTGAATTTTAAAAAGCACGGACCAATTTTTAAGATACGTCCATTTGTTGAATGTGAAATTGAATTTTAAAAAGAACGGACCAATTCTTAAGATACGTCCATTTGCTGAATGTGAAATTGAATTTTAAAAAGAACGGACCAATTCTTAAGATACGTCCATTTGTTGAATGTGAAATTGAATTTTAAAAAGAACGGACCAATTCTTAAGATACGTCCATTTGCTGAATGTGAAATTGAATTTTAAAAAGCACGGACCAATTCTTAAGATACGTCCATTTGCTGAATGTGAAATTGAATTTTAAAAAGAACGGACCAATTCTTAAGATACGTCCATTTGTTGAATGTGAAATTGAATTTTAAAAAGAACGGACCAATTCTTAAGATACGTCCATTTGCTGAATGTGAAATTGAATTTTAAAAAGCACGGACCAATTCTTAAGATACGTCCATTTGCTGAATGTGAAATTGAATTTTAAAAAGAACGGACCAATTCTTAAGATACGTCCATTTGTTGAATGTGAAATTGAATTTTAAAAAGAACGGACCAATTCTTAAGATACGTCCATTTGCTGAATGTGAAATTGAATTTTAAAAAGCACGGACCAATTCTTAAGATACGTCCATTTGCTGAATGTGAAATTGAATTTTAAAAAGAACGGACCAATTCTTAAGATACGTCCATTTGTTGAATGTGAAATTGAATTTTAAAAAGAACGGACCAATTCTTAAGATACGTCCATTTGCTGAATGTGAAATTGAATTTTAAAAAGCACGGACCAATTCTTAAGATACGTCCATTTGCTGAATGTGAAATTGAATTTTAAAAAGCACGGACCAATTCTTAAGATACGTCCATTTGCTGAATGTGAAATTGAATTTTAAAAAGAACGGACCAATTCTTAAGATACGTCCATTTGTTGAATGTGAAATTGAATTTTAAAAAGAACGGACCAATTCTTAAGATACGTCCATTTGCTGAATGTGAAATTGAATTTTAAAAAGCACGGACCAATTCTTAAGATACGTCCATTTGCTGAATGTGAAATTGAATTTTAAAAAGAACGGACCAATTCTTAAGATACGTCCATTTGTTGAATGTGAAATTGAATTTTAAAAAGAACGGACCAATTCTTAAGATACGTCCATTTGCTGAATGTGAAATTGAATTTTAAAAAGCACGGACCAATTCTTAAGATACGTCCATTTGTTGAATGTGAAATTGAATTTTAAAAAGAACGGACCAATTCTTAAGATACGTCCATTTGCTGAATGTGAAATTGAATTTTAAAAAGCACGGACCAATTCTTAAGATACGTCCATTTGCTGAATGTGAAATTGAATTTTAAAAAGAACGGACCAATTCTTAAGATACGTCCATTTGTTGAATGTGAAATTGAATTTTAAAAAGAACGGACCAATTCTTAAGATACGTCCATTTGCTGAATGTGAAATTGAATTTTAAAAAGCACGGACCAATTCTTAAGATACGTCCATTTGCTGAATGTGAAATTGAATTTTAAAAAGAACGGACCAATTCTTAAGATACGTCCATTTGTTGAATGTGAAATTGAATTTTAAAAAGAACGGACCAATTCTTAAGATACGTCCATTTGCTGAATGTGAAATTGAATTTTAAAAAGCACGGACCAATTCTTAAGATACGTCCATTTGCTGAATGTGAAATTGAATTTTAAAAAGCACGGACCAATTCTTAAGATACGTCCATTTGCTGAATGTGAAATTGAATTTTAAAAAGAACGGACCAATTCTTAAGATACGTCCATTTGTTGAATGTGAAATTGAATTTTAAAAAGAACGGACCAATTCTTAAGATACGTCCATTTGCTGAATGTGAAATTGAATTTTAAAAAGCACGGACCAATTCTTAAGATACGTCCATTTGCTGAATGTGAAATTGAATTTTAAAAAGAACGGACCAATTCTTAAGATACGTCCATTTGTTGAATGTGAAATTGAATTTTAAAAAGAACGGACCAATTCTTAAGATACGTCCATTTGCTGAATGTGAAATTGAATTTTAAAAAGCACGGACCAATTCTTAAGATACGTCCATTTGCTGAATGTGAAATTGAATTTTAAAAAGAACGGACCAATTCTTAAGATACGTCCATTTGTTGAATGTGAAATTGAATTTTAAAAAGAACGGACCAATTCTTAAGATACGTCCATTTGCTGAATGTGAAATTGAATTTTAAAAAGCACGGACCAATTCTTAAGATACGTCCATTTGCTGAATGTGAAATTGAATTTTAAAAAGCACGGACCAATTCTTAAGATACGTCCATTTGCTGAATGTGAAATTGAATTTTAAAAAGAACGGACCAATTCTTAAGATACGTCCATTTGTTGAATGTGAAATTGAATTTTAAAAAGAACGGACCAATTCTTAAGATACGTCCATTTGCTGAATGTGAAATTGAATTTTAAAAAGCACGGACCAATTCTTAAGATACGTCCATTTGCTGAATGTGAAATTGAATTTTAAAAAGAACGGACCAATTCTTAAGATACGTCCATTTGTTGAATGTGAAATTGAATTTTAAAAAGAACGGACCAATTCTTAAGATACGTCCATTTGCTGAATGTGAAATTGAATTTTAAAAAGCACGGACCAATTCTTAAGATACGTCCATTTGCTGAATGTGAAATTGAATTTTAAAAAGAACGGACCAATTCTTAAGATACGTCCATTTGTTGAATGTGAAATTGAATTTTAAAAAGAACGGACCAATTCTTAAGATACGTCCATTTGCTGAATGTGAAATTGAATTTTAAAAAGAACGGACCAATTTTTAAGATACGTCCATTTGCTGAATGTGAAATTGAATTTTAAAAAGAACGGACCAATTCTTAAGATACGTCCATTTGCTGAATGTGAAATTGAATTTTAAAAAGAACGGACCAATTCTTAAGATACGTCCATTCAATCTGTGCGTTGATGGATGAAAACGTTTTTTTCAAACTAAAGCGTGACAGATCAACGGACAGACGAACAGGGCCTCTTATAGCAATGATTGGAAACATCTAAAAATTCTAATTCAAACTTTAGTGTGACAGATCGGCGAGAATTCTATTTCAAGCTTAAGTGTGACAGACTGACAAAAATGCTATTTCGAACTTAAGCGTGACAGACTGACAAAAATGCTATTTCGAACTTAAGCGTGACAGACTGACAAAAATGCTATTTCGAACTTTAGCGTGACAGACTGACAAAAATGCTATTTCGAACTTTAGCGTGACAGACTGACAAAAATGCTATTTCAAACTTTAGCGTGACAGACTGACAAAAATGCTATTTCAAACTTAAGCGTGACAGACTGACAAAAATGGTATTTCGAACTTAAGCATGACAGACCAATAAAAATATTATTTCAAACTTAAGCGTGACAGACTGACAAAAATGGTATTTCGAACTTAAGCATGACAGACCAATAAAAATATTATTTTAAACTTAAGCATGTCAGACCAATAAAAATCCAAAATAAGACAATGATCCAACTATTTTTCAGCAACGTTAGCAACAGATTGGATATAAGTCTTCTATTTTAGATCTGGAGTGAAAGTCAATCCTAGGAGCCTATAAAAACAAGGGGCTCCCTCAGGGAAAGAGTCATTAATTTTAACTTGAGCAACGATCTTGATTTTAAAGGTTTTAAAAGTAAACTTTTTGCCCCATTGCACCACGTACTCCAGATCGGAAGAGAGAGAATCAGCAAGATCTGGATGATTAATTCTATAAAGAAGATGAAGATGGCTATTGAATTCTAGTTGTTGAAAAAATAGAGGAGGCGAATGCTCTTCGTATTGTATAAGTACGTGTGTGTGTGGAGGGTCGGCCTTTCTTTTCTACCTCATTCCCTCTTCTCCACTGACTGTGAAGTTTCTGTTCCTCACAGTTCCTACTAGAATTGGAGGCGGGGGGGGGGGGAGCTGTTCATCTTGCACCCTCACCCAACCCACTCCGACCACTGTGAGCGATCGAGTCGTAGGACATGACGTCAAAACCGGAAATGGTGTGAGATCACTTCGGTTTCTTTTCTCCCTCTCTCTTTCTTCTGAATTTTGTCTGAGGCAGCCGTGTCTCAATGGAGGTATGTCCCCTTCTCAGCCCCATTGTGGAAAAGTTGGGATACTTTAAACAACTGCAGTTCACTTCTTTCTCTTTTCGAAAACATTAATAAACCTGTGAACCATAAAAAGGTGTTGTTGTTTCTTTGATAAGCTTTACTTCTAGGTCAATATATGTGCCGTCTTAATTCAAAATGGTTGGCCAAGAGAACCACAAACTATTAGCTGACGATAGTGCAACCATCATCATCATCATCATCATCATTGTTATAATCAGACGAGAGTCAAATCAAAACATGGACCAACTCGTGCGTGTGTGGCTAGCCCCATCAATGCAGCAGACTCTTAAATTGGTGATTGCGACCCGTGTTATTTCAGATGAAACATATTCAGGTATCACAAAATAAGAAAAATTTACAATGTGGTACTAAAAGGAAAAAGGATGCACGAGCGCATTTAACTAGCAGAAGAAAAGACACACATGAAACTGACTTAAACAAAGCTGAAAAGGAAAAGATAACAAAATAGCAAGGTCTTATGTACGACATTAAACAAAACTGGAATCTTAGGAAGATCTCCATCATTCCAGTAATTATAGGAGCAAACGATCTCATGAAAAAGAATTTAAAGAACTACATGGCGAATATACCCAGTGAACCAAGTGCAAGAGAGATACAAAGAATTGCACTTAAAGGGACGGTTATAATCTTAAAAAGATCTTGGTTGGAATCTCTGAAACGGTAGGTGAATGTCTGCCATCCAGTAGGATGCCTCATCCCCAACAAAAAAAAATGTACAGTAGAACTCATCTATAGTGACCAATATTTTGGTCATTCTAGAGGACCAGTCTACTATAGAGGAGTAGAATTTTAAAAAATTACCCCTAGAATGTTTTGGATTGTTCGGACTACTGTTCTCATATTGTGATATGGGACAAGAGGGAGAAAGTAGCAACCCTAGTTGAAGTCAGTGCCCCTAATGATGCTGGCTTAAACAGAGATGTGAGAGAGAAGATAACGAAATACCAAGATCTTATGTAGAACATAAAAAGAAACTGGAATCTTAGGAAGATCTCCATCATTGCAGTAATTATAGGAACAATCGAGGTCATGAAAAAGAATTTTTAAAACTACCTGGTGAATATACTCGGTGCAAGAGAGATACAAACAATTAGACGGTTAGAATCTTAAAAAGATCTCTCGGTTGGAGTCTCTAAAATAGCGGGTGAACATCTGGTATCTGGTAGGATGCTCCATCTTCAGCAAAAACAAAAAGAGAAGAAAATCGAAAAAAGAAAAGCAACAAGATTATCTCGGAGTGATCGGAAAAGCAAGATAGTGAGTAAGATTTATAACCTACATGGTCAGTGATGTGGGTAGACGTCGCGTTTAGAATGCGACTATGATTATTTTGATAATTGCAAGGTTGAGACAAAAATTGAAACAAAGGCATTTTATTTGTTTGTATTTGGAGGTATGCCGATTTGAGGAATGTGTTAAAAACAATTTTCAGAATTACATCACTGATCGAGAGAAAATCGAAAAAAAGAATCGAGCGAGACTTGCGATCGAAGTGAGAAGATGTTCTTACTTTTGCTCCCTCCAGCTGGGGCTGGGAGGTTGACTTAATCTGTAAAGCGAAGGGTGCCAAGAGGATGTCAACATTCTACCACAAATAAATTGTAAGTTATTAAAAAAAACTTTCTTGTTTCGATTCTCCATTTTGCTGTAACACTTTTCGCATTTTGCAACCCGTAAAGAACGGGGCAAAATTCACAACGCATTTTGTCAGTATAAAATAATAGTATATCTCTTTCATCTTGTCATACCTTTCATATATATTATGATTAGTCTGATGAATTTCCTCGGAATGAAAGAAAATAGTTTTGTGCTATAAGTATTATTGTAAACTTTATATATATATATATATATATATATATATATATATATATATATATAAAGTCAGGTTCATATTATATTCCAATAACCATGTTTTTATTTTTATTTTTTCACATTTCCAAAAAGCATAACATTTCTGTGAGATATATTTTTTACGGTCCGTAAATATATCTCACGAAAATGTTATGTTTTTTGGAAATGTGAAAAAATAAAAATAAAAATAATAAAATAAAAACATGGTTATTGGAATATAATATGGACCTGACTTATATATGCTCTGTTGTAACTAATTGACAATCATCGAGCTGAATCTTTTAAGGAGATTGCAAAAAGGGCACTGATAGTATATGCTAATACATATATTGTCATTGATAATTATATATATATATATATATATATATATATATGTATACTTATCCACAGATACGTGTTTCATCGTCTTACGACTCGTCAACGTGTCTAAACCTAGTCTAAGTCAAATCTTGCTAGACGAAAGGTTGTATCACTTTTATAGCTGCCAATGTTAAGAGTTAGGTCACCGATTGCGAGAGAATCAGAAAAGAAAAACATCAGAGCGAGTCTTGAGGTCAAAGTGAGTGGGCGTTCCACCTTTTGCTCCCCACAGTGAGGTTGGGGAGCTGACTGTGTATTGGAGGCTGGGGTGCTAAAATAATATCGTCATTCTGTCACATTTTAGATCGTCAGATGTTCGATACTCCTTATCGGAGATAATGCATTTCTGCTTACCTTTGAGTATCTGCTTTTTGCTCATCCTGGCTGGCCATTGTCCGCTATTTACTGCGTCGTCATCATCATGAACAGAACAAACCGAAGGCCGTATATGGGTCAAACAGACGGATGGGTGTTTTTTTTGTTTTGCTTACACAAGAGAGAGAGAGAGAGAGAGAGAGAGAGAGAGAGAGAGAGAGAGAGAGAGAGAAAGAATTATCAGGCAAGATATTCGCTGCCATGTGTGCACTGTGTTCATTGTCCCCCCCCCCCTTGGGGTTAGCGGGAGATAGTTTTCACACAACCGTCTTCGTCAAGCGTCAGGAACCAGAGAGGCTGAAATCAACGCAAGCGGAAGTGAAATCATTTCCCTTCCTTTGCTACTGCCACCCTCTCTAAGGGTGTCGTATGTATTTGCCACCACCATTATCTAACAATTTAAACCACAATGAATTGTAAGCTATAAAAAATGTTCTTGTTTCGATTCTCCATTTTGCCGCAACTCCTTTCACATTTTGCAACCAGTAAAGAATAGGTCAAAATACACAACGTGGGACGAAAAGGAAAAAGAATGCACCAGCACAAGGACAGACATACAACATTCGTGTGCATAATTGAGAGATCCAGTCAAATACACCACTGCTGTTAATCTAACCCCAAAATTCATTGACATTGTGAGGATTCTATAACCGCAGCCGCCATTCCCTAAAGTCCTCTGTTTATTAGTCTTCTCTTTTCTTCAAATTTCCTTTATTCTCTTGCAAATCTTGTTTATACAGGGTCCGCCATAACTAACTATAGAGTGGTTCTGCTACAACAGCAGCTTTTTGCTGTTATTACAAGTTTCGTTACCTTGGTGATACCATTGGAGCACAGGGTGGAGCAGGTGCTAGTGTGATTGCAAGAGTTATGAGCGGATGGAGTAAGTTCAGAAAACTTCTGCCATTACTAACCAGCAGAGAGTTATCACTGTGACCAAGGAAAGAGTCTATCAGACATATGTATGCAGTGTGATGATGTATGGAAGTGAAACCTGGCCAGCGAGGATTGAGGACATGCGTTTCATGGAGAGAAATGGTATGAGAATGATACGATAGATGTGTAATGTAAGTCTTTAAGACGGGCTAAAATCTGATGATTTCAGATGAAGATTAAAGCTGGATGTGTGCAGAACGGGAGACTTTGTTGGTTTGGTCACGTTGAGAGAATGGATGGAGGTGTTTGGGTTAGTAGATGCAAAACAGTTAAGATAGCAAGGTCATTTAGCAGGGGAAGGCCAAGGAAATCATGAGAGAAAGTGATAAGGATGGACTTGAGAGAAAGAGGGATAAATAAAGACCTGGTCAGAGATATGATAGTTTGGAAATCAATTTCTAAAAGTCATCAAACACATGCCAGAATGTAATACGGACATTAAACCGATGATGATGATGATGATGATGATGATGATGATGATGATGATGATGATGATGATGATGATGGTGGTGGTGGTGGTGGTGGTGGTGACGACGACGACAGGATTATGCAGAGCGTCTTGTGTGAGACTGACTGGACGAGATTTGACCCCTCTTGATCATCGGCGCCAAGGAATAAAAAAAAAATCGTGTTTTTTGGTATTTTCCGACCTTTTAATTTGTCAAAAAACATTTTATTATTGTTGGGATAAAGAATATATTGGCAAGTCGCTATCAAAATGTTCATTGAGTTCCCAAATATATAGGCACCTGACCGGCCCTAGATTTCATCTAAGGTCCCAAGGGAGCATAATGCTAGCTGAAAACTGATTCTGATGGGCATACATCCGTAGAAAATATAATTATCTGACCCAGCTTTTAAATAGTGTCCAATACGAATATTTTCTATTCATGTGTTTATATTTTTAGCAATGAGACATGAAAAACACATAAATGGGGAATAAACTTGAGGGCAGTCTTAACCGTAGAGGCGTGTGTACCATGTTTTTTCCACTACCTCTGTGGTGTCGTCCACCTCAATCTGTTCTTCTTCAAGTTCATTGGGTGATGTGACATTGCTGGTTGTAGAACTGTTCATTCCGCATGTGCCTTTTGGCCATTGCAACCTCCCTTAATTCACCTATATCTTTCCACTCCTTCCGTGTTTGGTACTTATCCCGTAAGACTGGGAGGTAATCCTTAATAACCCGACCATACAGCATTATAGCTGGAGACCTGTCAAGGTCCTGAACGGGGATGTTGCGAGAGGTCAGCAGTGCCCCGGCAGCACGATCATGGCATAGGCATCCACAGTTATCTGTATTTTCAGTGAGTATACGCTTAGCTGTCTTGAATGCTACCTCTGCGCGGCCATTGCTTTGAGGGTAATATGCTGATGACATTCATTGCCGCATCCCCCAGTTTTTCAGAAAAGAGTCGTGCCCCTGAGACTCAAATGGTGGTCCTCCGTCCGATGAGATTTCTTCTGCTGCACCATATGTGTAAAACCATGATCTCACTGCATCACGTATGGTTTTGGCCATCCCCAATGACATTAAGGCAACCTCCATCCATCCAGTATATCGATCAGCGTATACCAAGTACTGTTTGCCCTGTATGTCGACAAAGTCCATTTGTTGAAATGAAAATCCCAAATCTGCTGGTGACATCAAGAGTTCCTTCGGCTGAAATGGCGAAATCGTGTTGCAAGTGCAGCACTGGGATCTGATCTGCCTGATACTGGCACCCAACCCTGGCCAGAACAACCATTGTCTTGCATTTGCCAGCATGCCGTTTACGCTTTGATGTGCAGAATGAAGTGACTCGAGTTGTCACGGTATCAAAATCTTGATCATCACTCTTTCCAGACAGTATAATCCATCGCATCTGGGCCAGAAAACCTGCAGAGTTATTATTAGTTTGTTTAGAAAAACCGGTAAGGTCAACCGGTGTGGACCGAATTTCGTCTCCTTTCATCTTTCTAATTTCGTATTCTTTATATGGTCCGTTACTTAAATTGAACTTAGCCACTCTTGGGATTATTTCATACGAAAATCAGACCGGCAGAGTCCAGGCCATTTTTGAGGATGGCTTGTCGGTCTGAGGTATGGTCCTGTGCAGTTCTATGAGGTCCACCCTCCCAGGCTTAACCTTTTTGCCCTTTGAGAAGGGGTTCATTTATTGTTAATCATCTGAGGTGCAAATACCGGGTAATGCCGAAGGGACTGCTCAAGCATTTTTTGGTCGACCAGAGTGCTCTTCCTCTAAGGAGCTGGCTTTTCAAATGCCACTTTCCCAACGTTGTGTCACATCTTTCCGCTGTGGGAAGGAGATAAATAAATTTACTGAATTTATGCAAAGTTTCATTTTTTTTACACTAATGAAATAAATTTACATCGTATTTAAATTTTAGTTCAAAATTAATAAATATTTATCATCAGTACCTGCAATGGAAAATAAAGTTTTAAACAAATGAAAACAAACCAAACAATTAAAAGAATCGTTTTTGGAATCGGAAATTAGGCTCAAACTTTTCGGATTCCGATTCCAAAAGTTCTGATATTTCTGATTTGATTATAAACTCACATGTACTATAAAAACCCAAACATACAGCTTTCTTTCTCTTTGCTACCTGTCCTGCATATACACACGCTCTTACAAGCTTACTCAGCCCTGGTGGAAGGGCCCCTCGGCAAGCAGCACACATACAAAGAGAGACTTTACAGACTACTAAACACGCTACCAGCATATACAGCCTGTTAATGAACACTCTCGCACACAAGTCAGTACATACACTCTATCAGGCATGCTAATAAACACACACACATACACACGTCTTCATGCCTATCCCATATACACACACGTAAATGCACACGGCACCATCCGAAATAAACATGTCTGCTCAATTCCTCCTTATAATACAAAACACCTTGTTCCTCTTACCGACTCATGACAATAGAACAGATACTACACTACCCCCAAAGTAGGAGGTAACATATATTATGTTTCGGAATTTTTGAGATGACGATTGATAATTTGTATTATTTGGACTACTGTTCTCATCAAATCTTTCTTGGAATTCATCCATTAGATCCATTGTTCTTTCTGTTTCTCCTAAAGTTGGTTCTCTCTATCGCTCCAAACACTTTCTCACACCTGAGGCTATTCTCTATTTCTACAAATCTATAGTCAGACCATGTATGGAGTACTGTTGTCATATTTGGGCTGGTGAATCTCTATCCTATTTGAGGGTTCTTCGATAATATGGAATTGGTTCGAAATGTTTGTCTGCTTGCCAGGATCTGTAAGATTTACTCAATTTAAAGGTAAAGTTGTCTGTTTCTCGAGCATTCTGATTGGCTAAGCGCTTCGTCATCTTCCGGCTTTTTACATAAACGGCCGGAAGATGCCGAACAAAAAGTCGGTTTTGTTTGGTTCAAAAGCTGTACCAGTACCCAAATTCTTGTCAAAAACCGCCCCATAAGTAATCAAACGCAGTTCATACCATTGATCAATGTTAGTACTCCCACAGTGTTCCTCATCTTTCGGCTGATAAGCATTCTGTCTCATTCTCGAGTGGCTTTTAGCCTTGATAAGTTGTAATCCAATAATTAAAAAAAAAACACTGAAAAAATACCTTGTCTATCAACGACTCGAACATCAAATTTAAACTTGTGTAAGGGAGATCACTCGTGTCCCAAATACGCTGTAGTTCTTAGTACTAGATGAGTTATTTCCCTTTTATATTAAATTCCGAGGTACGAAATCTTAAACTCGAAAGTGCAATCATTTGGATTGGCAATAACTTCTCCATCTTGTAAAAAAATAAACTTGTTATTTTTCGAATAACTTGGGATGTTGACTTCAGCATCCAGAATTTTTAATCAATCCATTATCTTTTCACCACTTATTAAGGCAAAAAGCCACCCGAGGATAACGAGATGGATGGACTGTCAGTTGAATGATGAAGAATATTATGAGAGGATTGAAAATGATTAAAGAAATGAACAAAATTTGATTACTTATGAGGACGGTTTATGACAAGTATTTGTTGACATTGGATTTGAAGACGACCATGTTGTAGTGTGCAGGGAAGCAGTCCTCTGGTTGTTGTGTTCTAGAGACGGGAATTCCTCGGATTGAAAATCAGTTCATGGGAATTCAACCTGACGCTAGGCACACAGAGGAATACAAGAAAGTTGTTTGCAGTTGTGGTAAAAAGACGAGTTCTTGCTGTGAATGTCTGACAAGGAGGAACGAATTCTCCTTCTTTTAGAACGTGGAGGAGGTGATTTTGCTGACGGTGTTAATCTACAAATTTACCAAAGTTTGTTGTTAAAATAATGGAATTCTCTGAGTAAAAACAGTTGTTTTACTATACGATCCCCCACCCCCTCCTGATTAATTGCCGGCCGGAGGGTGGGTAGGTTTTGCTAGTATGTATATGAGTTTTGTTAGTATGTATATTATTGGTATCTATCATCTATCAGTATACATGCTAGTATGTATGAGTATATAGTATTTTATAGTATTATAGTATTTATTATTATTATAGTATTATTATTATTTTATAGTATATAGTATTTATAGAGTATTTTATAGTATATAGTATTATATAGTATATAGTATTATATAGTATATAGTATTATATAGTATATATTATTATATAGTATATAGTATTATATAGTATATATTATTATATAGTATATATTATTATATAGTATATAGTATTATATAATATATAGTATTATATAGTATATAGTATTATATAGTATATAGTATTATATAGTATATAGTATTATATAGTATATAGTATTATATAGTATATAGTATTATATAGTATCTATTATTATATAGTATATAGTATTATATAGTATCTATTATTATATAGTATATATTATTATATAGTATATAGTATTATATAGTATATATTATTATATAGTATATAGTATTATATAGTATATAGTATTATATAGTATATAGTATTATATAGTATCTATTATTATATAGTATCTATTATTATATAGTATATAGTATTATATAGTATATAGTATTATATAGTATATAGTATTATATAGTATCTATTATTATATAGTATCTATTATTATATAGTATATAGTATTATATAGTATATAGTATTATATAGTATATAGTATTATATATATATAGTATTATGAGTAAAAAAATTTTTTTACTATACGCCCCCCCCCCCCTCTCCCCTGATTAATTGCTGTTCGGAGGGCAGGTAGGTTTTGCATACAAAGGACTTTTCTATTCTTATATATATTTTCATATCTCAATAGACTTACATGACTCTCGCATGTTGATATATATTTAAACCAAGAAAAAATGTAAAAAACAATCATAAAAGATGCCATTGGATAAACAAGATGGCGCCTGTGTCGTAATTTTGGGATGACACCCAAAACCCACACCCAAATTCTCAGTAACCCTTTACGTCTACAGTAGCGGCCTGCCTCGTTTGGGGTGAAATATGTTAAAAAAAACTTGTCCAGACAAGCCTCTTGTAATGAAATTTTTAAAACTGCTATCAAAAACACTGCAACGAACACCGACAATTCTCACCCCAATGTCCTCACTCATCTGTCCAAAATTCAACTGCCGCCTTCCATTTTAGTCCTTCCATTTACCGCAGCTGATCCCCACATATGCCAATTAGCTGCAACTACAAAAGTCTACATCTGCAAAGAGAAGTCTCTTCTGACTCTGGTGGATGGACAGTCACAACATGCGAAGCATTGCATTCTCTTCTCAGCTGGTAGGTGTTCCTTTTTATTGTCACGTGTTGTGAATGTCTTACAAGGAGGAACGAAAGATTGGAGCTCAGTCGAGCACTTTCCATGGAGAAATCTTCTGATTTGCCACTAAATTATTTGATTCGGTTTAGTATTTTTTTTAATATCAAGCAAGGTCGTAATATTCACCAGTTTTCTTATATTCTTTCAATATTACGCCTCTTGCTCTCTGAGAAAATGAACTTAGTTTTTTTACTTCATAAATCAAATTGAGGGTTTTTTGCTTTCATGCCTTTCCCCTATTTTATATGTAATATTAACTACTGCTTTCAAGCAATGTGCCATTCTGGCAGGGCTCCATAGCTATTTATTGTAGCTATACATGCGGGGTATCTCGGTGATCACCCTGAGTGGATCTCGCCCGGGAGACCTAAAATCTAATACTGGTTACTGAGTGAATATATTTATCTATTAGTAACGGGACCCGCCGTGTCCCGGGGTGTTGCCTTTGAAAATTGAGGAGACGAAGAAACTCCTGCTCCCAGTTATTTGAGGAGAATAACCAATTTGTGCGCAAGAAGTGTAAGACAATGGAGATGGATGAGAACTCAGATGTGGAGAAAGCATATCTGGATGCTGAAGCTATTGAGCTTGTCGAGATGTTCTGTTACCTTGGTGATACCATTGGAGCACAGAGGGGGGCAGGTGCTAGTGTGATTGCAAGAGTTAGAATTGGATGGAGGAAGTTCAGGGAACTTTTGCCATTACTAACAAGCAGAGGAGTAATGACTGTCGACCAAAGAAAAGAGTATCAGGCATGTGTACGCAATGTGATGATTTATGGAAGTGAAACCTGGCCAGTGAGGGTTGAGGACATGCGTTGCATGGAGGGAAATGATATGAGAATGATACGATGGATGTGTAATGTGAGTCTTAAAGACGGGCTTAGTTCTGATGACTTCAGAGGAAGATTAAATCTGAACAGTATAGGGAGATGTGTGCAGAACAGGAGACTTTGATGGTTTGGTCACATTGAAAGAATGGATGAGAGTTCTTGGGTTAGTAGATGTAGAACAGTTGAGGAAACAGGTTCTGTTCATAGGGGAAGGCCAAGGAAAACATGGGAGGAAGTGATTAAAAAATTGACCTGGGGGATAAATAAAGAGCTGACAAGAGATCGGTAGTTTGGAAGTCAATTTCTTAAAGCCATCCAATGAATGCCAGCGTGTAAAATGGCTGTTAAACCGAATATGAGGGTGATGCTCACTGACTTGTTTGCTTGTGCGCATTGTTTGGTGGTAGGGGCTTTGTTGTTGATTTAGAATTTATAAGTGAATCGCAATTCGTCGAAACTCAAGTCCACCAAGATTTAGAATTTATAAGTGAATCGCAATTCGTTGAAACTCGAGTTCACCAAGATTTAGAATTTATAAGTGAATCGCAATTCGTTGAAACTCAAGTTCACCAAGATTTAGAATTTATAAGTGAATCGCAATTCGTTGAAACTCAAGTTCACCAAGATTTAGAATTTATAAGTGAATCGCAATTCGTTGAAACTCAAGTTCACCAAGATTTAGAATTTATAAGTGAATCGCAATTCGTCGAAACTCAAGTTCACCAAGATTTAGAATTTATAAGTGAATCGCAATTTGTCGAAACTCAAGTTCACCAAGATTTAGAATTTATAAGTGAATCGCAATTCGTCGAAACTCAAGTCCACCAAGAATTAGAATGACCTTAGAGCGCACCCTTTATCCATGACGAGCTCGTTTTGCCGGCTCGCTATTGTTTTGCAAATTTCGCTACTTGAAATATTTTAAACATTAATTTAAAATAATAAACATTTCATTCATAACTTTGTTGTAAACACGAAACAAAATGTTTGTCTTATATAGATAAAGATTAACATTTTGGTAATTTCGATACAAACTTATTTATCTTTTAAATGTGAGAGAGCGCAAAAATGAGAGAGGGAGGGTGTGAGAGAGCGCAAAAGAGAGAGAGAGAGAGGGTGTGTGAGAGCGCAAAAGAGAGAGAGAGGGTATGAGAGAGCGCAAAAGAGAGAGAGAGAGAGGGTGTGTGAGAGCGCAAAAGAGAGAGAGAGGGTGTGAGAGAACGCAAAAGAGAGAGAGATGGTGTGAGAGAGCGCAAAAGAGAAAGAGAGGGTGTGTGAGAGCGCAAAAGAGAGAGAGAGGGTGTAAGAGAGCGCAAAAGAGAGAGAGAGGGTGTGAGAGCGCAAAAGAGAGAGAGAGAGAGGGTGTGAGAGAGCGCAAAAGAGAGAGAGAGATGGTGTGTGTGAGCGCAAAAGAGAGAGAGAGGGTATGAGAGAACGCAAAAGAGAGAGAGAGGGTGTGTGAGAGCGCAAAAGAGAGAGAGAGAGGGTGTGTGAGAGCGCAAAAGAGAGAGAGAGGGTGTGAGAGAGCGCAAAAGAGAGAGAGAGGGTGTGAGAGCGCAAGAGAGAGAGAGAGGGTGTGTGAGAGCGCAAAAGAGAGAGAGAGGGTGTGAGAGAGCGCAAAAGAGAGAGAGAGGGTGTGAGAGAGCGCAAGAGAGAGAGAGAGGGTGTGAGAGAGCGCAAGAGAGAGAGAGAGAGAGAGGGTGTGAGAGAGCGCAAAAGAGAGAGAGAGAGGGTGTGAGAGAGCGCAAGAGAGAGAGAGAGAGGGTGTGTGTAAGCGCAAAAGAGAGAGAGAGAGTGTGAGAGAGCGCAAAAGAGAGAGAGAGGGTGTGAGAGAGCGCGAAAGAGAGAGAGAGAGAGGGTGTGTGAGAGCGCAAAAGAGAGAGAGAGGGTGTGAGAGAGCGCAAAAGAGAGAGAGAGGGTGTGAGAGAGTGCAAAAGAGAGAGAGAGAGGGTGTGAGAGAGCGCAAGAGAGAGAGAGAGAGAGAGGGTGTGAGAGAGCGCAAGAGAGAGAGAGAGGGTGTGAGAGAGCGCAAAAGAGAGAGAGAGAGGGTGTGAGAGAGCGCAAAAGAGAGAGAGAGAGGGTGTGAGAGAGCGCAAAAGAGAGAGAGAGAGGGTGTGAGAGAGCGCAAAAGAGAGAGAGAGAGGGTGTGAGAGAGCGCAAAAGAGAGAGAGAGAGGGTGTGTGAGAGCGCAAAAGAGAGAGAGAGAGGGTGTGAGAGAGCGCAAGAGAGAGAGAGAGGGTGTGAGAGAGCGCAAAAGAGAGAGAGAGAGGGTGTGAGAGAGCGCAAAAGAGAGAGAGAGAGGGTGTGAGAGAGCGCAAAAGAGAGAGAGAGAGGGTGTGAGAGAGCGCAAAAGAGAGAGAGAGAGGGTGTGAGAGAGCGCAAAAGAGAGAGAGAGAGGGTGTGTGAGAGCGCAAAAGAGAGAGAGAGGGTGTGTGAGAGCGCAAAAGAGAGAGAGAGGGTGTGAGAGAGCGCAAAAGAGAGAGAGAGAGGGTGTGAGAGAGCGCAAAAGAGAGAGAGAGGGGGTGTGAGAGAGCGCAAAAGAGAGAGAGAGGGTGTGAGAGAGCGCAAAAGAGAGAGAGAGGGTGTGAGAGAGCGCAAAAGAGAGAGAGAGAGGGTGTGAGAGAGCGCAAAAAAGAGAGAGAGAGGGTGTGAGAGAGTGCAAAAGAGAGAGAGAGAGGGTGTGAGAGAGCGCAAGAGAGAGAGAGAGGGTGTGAGAGAGCGCAAAAGAGAGAGAGAGAGGGTGTGAGAGAGCGCAAAAGAGAGAGAGAGAGGGTGTGAGAGAGCGCAAAAGAGAGATAGAGGGTGTGAGAGAGCGCAAAAGAGAGAGAGAGGGTGTGAGAGAGCGCAAAAGAGAGAGAGAGAGTGTGAGAGAGCGCAAAAGAGAGAGAGAGGGTGTGAGAGAGCGCAAAAGAGAGAGAGAGAGTGTGAGAGAGCGCAAAAGAGAGAGAGAGGGTGTGAGAGAGCGCAAAAGAGAGAGAGAGGGTGTGAAAGAGTGAAAAAGAGAGAGAGAGGGTGTGAGAGAGCGCAACAGAGAGAGAGAGGGTGTGAGAGAGCGCAAAAGAGAGAGAGAGGGTGTGTGAGCGCGCAAAAGAGAGAGAGAGGGTGTGAGAGAGCGCAAAAGAGAGAGAGAGGGTGTGAGAGAGTGCAAAAAAGAAGGAGGGGGTGTGAGAGAGCGCAAAAGAGAGAGAGAGGATGTGAGAGAACGCAAAAGAGAGAGAGAGAGGGTGTGAGAGAGCGCCTTATGTTGGACATTCATGACTGAAACTTGGTGGACAAGTAAGGCATAGACCGAAGTTTATTTGTACAAAATTTGGTTGGATTTGTGGAATTTTGTGGATGCTTGTGCAGCGTCCCTCTCTCTATATTTAGCATACAAGCAAATACATGAAACAAGGGAAAAAAACGAAGGCGATATGTTCGAGATACCATTTATTTAATGTGAACACAGAAAGGCTTCTGTTGAATTGTGTGCGTAAAAATGCATACATAGGTTCAAGAAAATCAAAAAAGAGCGTGTGCAGGTATGTGTAAAAAAAATTGAGAAAATTTGTCTCACATACCCTGGATTTTGTGCGTGTGTTATGCGCTTGTGTGTCGGGTGAGGCAAGAAAGAAAAAAGCGAGAGAATCGCTTTGTGTTTCGGATTTTATAGTCTCCAATCTTTGCACCCTTTGACGTGGCAAAAAGGAAGATGATTAGGTTTGAGCGCCCTCTGGTATATGCATGTGTGTACGCGTGTGTAAAAAGGTAGGTAATGCTACATTCTCACTGAGATAATAGAGACTTTATGTGTCAGTTGAGTAACACTTGTGAGTGAGTTTGATTCTATCAATTATATTATTATTTAGTTACATCAGTGTGATGATGTATGGAAGTGAAACTTGGTCAGTGCGGGTTGAGGGTATGTGTTGCATGGATAGAAATGATATGAGAATGATACGATGGATGCGTAATGTGAATCTTAAAGATAAGCCTAGATCTGATGACCTCAGAGGAAGATTAAATTTGGACAGTATAAGGAGATGTGTGCATATCAGGAGACTTTTATGGTTTGGTCACGTTGAAAGAACATGGATGAGAGTTCTTAGGTTAGTAGATGTAGAAAAGTTGAGGTAGCAGGTCCTGTTCACAGTGGAAGGCCAAGGAAAACATGGGAGAAAGGGATATGGATGGATTAAGAGAAAGAGGAATAAATAAAGACATGACCAGAGATAGGTTAGTATGGAAGTCAATTGCTAAAAACAGTCCAACACATACCAGCATGTAAAACAGATGTTAAAGCGAATATGATGATGAAGAATGAATCAGAGTGCTTAGGTTAATAGATGTAGAACAGTTGGGGTAGTAAGATCAGTTGGCAGGGGAAGGCCAAGGGAAACATGGGAGGAAGTGATAAAGATGGATTTGATAGAAAGTGGGATAAATAAAGACCTAACCAGCGATAAGTTAGCTTGAATGTCAATTTTAAAAGCTTGATGGTAACAAGATATAGATCAGGAGTGTGGGTAGACGTCGCACTTGGAATGCGACTTTGATTGTTTTGTTAATTTCAAGGTTGAGACTAAAATTGAAAGTGCAAATATTTTATAGTTTTTATTTTGAGGCATGCCGATTTAGGAATGTAGTGCAGAACTGCGTCATTGATCGAGAGAGAAGCGGGAAAAGACATGAGAACCCTAAGTCCGAGTGGCTGCCAGTTAAATTTAGGTTTAGTATTAGGTTAGAAAACCGTAATGAATTAATTTATTGGAGAAAGAATGTAATTTTGATAAGTTATAAATGTTGTTGTAATCTCTGTTTATAAAATTATTGGATGTAAAACAACTTCAAAACCCCCGGGTAATTCTAACGTTTTAGGGCGGTTAACAACATTTTTCAACACTAATCCTAAGTCCGAATGGTTGCCAGAATCTTTTGAAAATTAATTTATTGGAGAAAAATAATTTGTTGGAATATTTTACAAAAATAATCTAGCGGGGGAGAAAGAATATTTTGAATATATATATATATATATATATATATATATATATATATATATATATATATATATATATATATATTGGGGAGGATGAAATGCAATTTAAATCGAAAGCATTCTTGTCTTTATGATTTCGTCAGAGTGTGTTTTATATTGCATTCTATATGTTAACATCTCCATATACCTCCTTTGTCCGACAATTTTAGAACCATTTGATGTCCAACATCAGAAAATCTTGCTTTGTGAAAAATACCGGTCATTCAATTTGAACATGATGTGTGTAATAAAATTCTAAAACAGTTCAATTATGTTTAGTGCAAGAAAAAAATCAATGATTAAAACATTGAATTAAAGTTACATTCGGGACACTTTAAAAATGTAATTTCAGGACAAGAAATACAATATAAAAATTTAAGTAAAATTTAAAGTAAAATTGACAATAAAATTACTTTGTTTATATATTTATTTCCAAATAGTTTTTAATTTTTATAACACTTACAAAATTAATTATGTAATCATTATTTAATCAGTTTTTAATTATTTATTGTTTTTATTTTATTTTTAATTATTTATTGTTTGTTTTTAATCGGTTTTTCATTATTTATTGTTTTTATTTTATTTTTAATTATTTATTGTTTGTTTTTATTTTATTTTTAATTATTTATTGTTTTTATTTAATTTTTAATTATTTATTGTTTGATTTTAATCGGTTTTTAATTATTTATTGTTTTTATTTAATTTTTAATTATTTATTGTTTGTTTTTAATCGGTTTTTCATTATTTATTGTTTTTATTTTATTTTTAATTATTTATTGTTTTTATTTTATTTTTAATTATTTATTGTTTGTTTTTAATCAGTTTTTAATTATTTATTGTTTTTATTTTATTTTTAATTATTTATTGTTTGTTTTTAATCGGTTTTTCATTATTTATTGTTTATATTTTATTTTTAATTATTTATTGTTTGTTTTTATTTTATTTTTAATTATTTATTGTTTGTTTTTAATCGGTTTTTCATTATTTATTGTTTTTATTTTATTTTTAATTATTTATTGTTTGTTTTTATTTTATCTTTAATTATTTATTGTTTTTATTTTATTTTTAATTATTTATTGTTTGTTTTTAATCGGTTTTTCATTATTGTTTTTATTTCATTTTTAATTATTTATTGTTTTTATTTTATTTTTAATTATTCATTGTTTGTTTTTGATCAGTTTTTAATTATTTATTGTTTTTATTTTATTTTTAATTATTTATTGTATTTATTTTATTTTTAATTATTTATTGTTTTTATTTTATTTTTAATTATTTATTGTTTGTTTTTGATCAGTTTTTAATTATTTATTGTTTTTATTTTTAATTATATATTGTTTTTATTTTATTTTTAATTATTTATTGTTTTTATTTTATTTTTAATTATTTATTGTTTATATTTTATTTTTAATTATTTATTGTTTGTTTTTAATCAGTTTTTAATTATTTATTGTTTTTATTTCATTTTTAATTATTTATTGTTTTTATTTTATTTTTAATTATTTATTGTTTTTATTTTATTATTTATTATTTATTTTATTTTTAATTATTTATTGTTTGTTTTTAATCGGGTTTTCATTATTTATTGTTTGTTTTTAATCAGTTTTTTAATTATTTATTGTTTTTATTTTATTTTTCATTATTTATTGTTTGTTTTTAATCAGTTTTTAATTATTTATTGTTTTTATTTTATTTTTAATTATTTATTGTTTTTATTTTATTTTTAATTATTTATTGTTTTTATTTTATTTTTAATTATTTATTGTTTGTTTTTATTTTTAATTATTTATTGTTTGTTTTTAATCAGTTTTTAATTATTTATTGTTTGTTTTTAATCAGTTTTTAATTATCGTTTTTTTTTTAATTTGTTTGTTGATTTAATTACTGTTTGTTCTCGAAATTCATAATTGCAGTTCCTTGGCCTTTTGACTCGGATGGAAGTTAGGACACTATCAACTCCCAAACTCCATCCCTACTTTTAAGGTCAGTGAAGAAGAAATTCTTCTTGACTGAGTCAATTTAATTTTTTGTCCCAATCTAGAGTGCTCTTTTTGGGGAGCTGAATTTTACCCATATTAAAAATCGATCTTGTGTATAAATGCCCTCGTGGGGAGGCAAGTAAATAAGAAGACACATAATTACATACAACGTAACCAACAATACTGCCTACACAACCAATATTTTGACATCATCATCATCATCGTCATCATCATCATCATCATCATCATCATCATCATCATCGGTTAAACGCCCATTTTACATGATGGCATGTGTTGGACGGTTTGTAGAAATTGACTTCCAAACTAATTGATTGATTGCCAGATCTTTATTTATCTCTCTTTCTCTCAAAGCTATCCTTATCATCCTCGATGTCTTCCTTGGTCTTCCCCTGTGAACTGAACCTGTTACCTCAACTGTTCTACATTTACTCACCCAAGAACTCTCATCTGTTCTTTCAAGATGGCCATACCATCAAAGTCTACTCTTCTGCATACATCTCCCTATACTGTCCAGATTTAATCTCCTCTGAGCTCATCAGATCTAAACCTGTTTTTAAGACTTACATTACACACCCATCATATCATTCTCATATTATTTCTCTCAATACAACTCATGTCCTCAACCCTCACTGGTCAGGTTTCACTTCCATACATCATCACACTGTGTACACATGTCTGATAGACTCTTCCCTTGGTCGACAGTTATAACACTCTACTGGTTAGCAGGGCTTTACGCGCTCCACAACTTTTGGAGCTGCTCCCGCTCCTGCTCCAACGCCCAAAATTAGAGCTGGCTCCTCTCACTCTCCCCATTTTCAAAAAGGAGCCGCTCCAGCTCCAACTCCTATAAAAAAGGAGTGGCTCTTTTTCAGCGCTCCATAATGAAAATCTACCTTCTTTCATAAACATTCTATTCTGCCAATGAGTGGTCGAAGGATAGGGGTGGGCGTCAAAGGATCTCATCGATATGGGTTGGGATGTCAGTTTAAGTGTAAGACCGTAAGATAATATCTGACAAAATCTCGCTAATATTTTGAGATGTGCTAAGGGTTATCGGAGAACATGTCGGACGAAGCATAGGATTATACGTACATTTTCATTTCATAAGGTATAAAATAGAAATAGAAAAATCCCTGAAGTATTTTAAAACAATTTTAATTTTTATTACATTAACAACCTATTTTTTTCAGGGAAGGAAAATTTGACCCGATATTTTTTCTATTTATTTTGGAAGTGAATTTAGATTTGTTTTAAGTAAATAAAGTTTTACTTTTAAACATTATTAGTGATTATTTTCTTTTTAAAGAAAACATTTCTCTGAGAGAGGAGAGACAGCCAGGACAACATTAATCGTTGTGCTGTTGTTTAATATTTGTTTGTTTTACGAACGTAACTATATTGTATAATGTATATTATTATTTACAACAGAGAAACGCGCAAGTACTTTCAAACAGATCGATTTATCCATTTTTTTCAATAGTACAATTTTGGGGCGAAAAAAAAACAATTAAGTTTATTTTTTAAAGATTGAGTTGGCCAAAAATATCAATAAACAATTCAGAGATCCATTTAATGTCTTAAAATTTCATACAAAATATCTAGTCTAGACCTTGTGAGTTGAAAAAATATCGGGTCAAATTTTCCTCCCCCGAAATATTAACTGGAGCAAGTTTTCCTAGGTCGGGCAAAAGCATTTATTAAAATTAAAAATTTGAATAAAAAAGGTGAAAACGTCTATATTTGAAATCCCTAACAAAAACAAACTGTTTACAATTTTAATATTCGATAATATATTTTTTAAGATACAACAAATTAGTCAGAAAGTCTAATTAATTGCCTTTTTAAATTAAAATTTAAGATATTTTCTTTAATTCAATTAATTTTAAACATCGGTTTAATTGTAGAATAGGGACCCCTTTTTTTCGCTTATTATGCTTGGTATTCGCCCAAATTTTGGATAAAACTGATTGTTGGTCTTAATTGTATTTTTGGTTCTGAAATAAATTTTCATTTACTTTTTAAAGTGTTGAGAATCTAACTTTAATTTCAGGTTTTAATCGCTGGCGACCATGTTGGTTTTTATTGTTTTTTTCCTTGAACTAAATATATTTTTTCCTTGGACTAAAGATATTTTTACTGCTTAAACATTTATTACACACAAAAAAAAAACTTTGAACATTCTATTTACAAAAGCAAGTTTTAACGGAATTTAACGAATTTAAAAGCAAACATGAAAAGGTTAGAACATAGTAGTTGTGAATTTAAGAATAACAAAATGTCACCGAAAAGACGACGGGTAAAAATGTGGCATAAAAGTTCAATTTGATATATGCTAAAAAATAGATTAGAATTTTTTGTCAGGACAAAATGTCACCCCAAAAATCGATTTTATCAAACATTTGGGTGAATACCGAGCAAAATGGGCGAGATAATCAAACGGCGCCTATAGTACAATTGAACTTAAAATTCTTTATTTTATAACACGAATTAAAAGAAAAATTGGCTTATTTATTCAATCAGCAATAAACATCCTTGTCATAAATACAACAAAAGTTCAAATCTTTAAGAAAATAACTTCAAAGGCATCTATAGACTCACTAGTGCATTTGAAGACATTTATTGCCAAATTGTCTCCTGCCTTAAGAAAACTGTCCCATCAAAAATGTAACATGTCGACGTGAAAATCTACTGGTGTTTATAAAAAAAATTTGACAAGTTAAAATGCTCTGTTTTCATGTTTCTTGTTCTTTCTTCCTCTCTCCCTTTCTCTCTCTTCCTCTCTCCTATACATTTACCAGATATGTAATTCTAAAAAATAACTCAGAGTTTAGCTGAGACTTTCTTTTCTTTTCCTTTTTATTGCTGAATAAAAACTAATGTTTAAAAAAAAAAAATCAAATAATTTTTAGAGCGAGGAACGCGGAGCGATAAAACCACACTGTTTAGTCCCAAATGGAGTTGCTCCGGCTCCACTCCCACTGAATATAAAATGAGCCCTCTTCTTCTTCGCTCCAGCAAAAAAGAGCGTGCTCCTGGAGCGCGCTCCTTTTGGAGAGCTCCGTAATGCCCTGCTGGTTAGTAATGGAAAAAGTTCCCTGAACTTAGTTCATCCACTCCTAACTCTTGCTACTACACTCGCACCTGCTCCACCCTGTGCTCCATGTGATCACCAACATAACAAAACTTATCAACAACCTCAATAGCTTCGCCATTCAAATATATTTTCTCCACATCTGAATTCTCACCCATCTTCATTGCTTTACACTCATTGGTTATCATCTCTCAATCTACCACTAATTCTACTCCACTTCTTGTGTACCAAATGCATGTACTACAAAAAAAACTGAGTTGGATCCGACCGTGGCCTATGTAGTATAGTAAAATAAGTGAGATATGAATTTTTCTCCTTCCCTCATTCTTGGGAATAATGGGCGTGCTATCTATCTGTCAAAATATTTAATAGAATTTGGTTTGTATATTAAGATTTTTTTTTTATATTAAAGTGTAAAATATGGAGATGCAGCTCGTCGTCCAAAGGGAGAAAACGCAATGTAATCCTCCCTAGCGCAAGCGTAGCTGAGGCATTCTGTGACAACTGTCAGGGAGGGCTTGGCTACAACCATCGTAATATAAGCAGGCCAGAGCACTGGAAAATGACATCATGCTCTAAAGTAACAAACGAGATCTGTTGAACAGTCAAAGTATGGCCATTTTGACCTTCACTTAAAAATTCACCAAAATTCAGGAAATCAACCAATTTTAATAAAATTTTCAGAATTTATTCATTAACGATCACTGAATATAATTAACCCATTACTTTATTAGAAATCCCAGTGCAAATGTATGATTTCGTGTAAACAAAAAACACCTTTACTAAAATTATATCACAAAGTAATAAAAAAAATGCATGAATGTATTTTTTTATGAAAATAAAGCATCGTAGATGTTAACAATAAAAAAAATATTTTAAAACATAGTTCTCATACATTACGAAAAAAAAACCCCTAAATTCCGTATTAAAAAATCAATGTAACTCGAAGAAAAATTAAATTCTCGAATTAAATAATAACATTGCAGAAATAATACGACACGATTTTCTAATATTTGCGCATATCTAATAATATCAATAATTCAAAATAATTAATTATAAGAACATTTATTGAAATAAATTAAAATGTTTTTTGTTTTTGTTTGTTTTTTTTGTGCAAAACGAAGTTTTTTTAGTAAAAATTTGTAATAAATTAAAATAGTCATTTTTTGGATGAAACTTATTAATTAGTCTAAAATTGTATTTTTCATCTCGAATAAAATTTTAATTTATTGAAATTCGAACTTTAATCACGGCCGTCGTAATATAATGCAATGCCTTAATTTATGGACGCCATGTTGGATTTTTAAAAAATTCTCTTCCGCGCTTGCCATCTATCAAAAAGGAAATACGCTTGAAAAAGGGTAAAAGTTAACAATGATTTCCAATGAATAATACCTAGGAGGGTAGCCGTGTTCTTGGTAGGGAAATAAAGTCACAATAGCAGGAACAAGTTAATATGATTTCCAAGTGAATGAATAATCCTATAAAGTTGAGTCTCTGATTATTGATGGACGCATGCATGTTAAGTTACGGCTCACTTCCGGTCCTGATTGATAGTGGGTGTAAACACCACTATCACCAGAAAATCTTGACTTAGTGCACCAGCCCTATTTTACTATATTACGTAAGTCACGATCCGACAAACTTTTGTTCGGTTCGAGGGTCGTGTTCCCCCGATTATAAGCGTGCAAAGTTGAATCAAGCAATGTTGCATGCAAAGACAGAGTAATAATTAATAAACAAAAATGAGGTAGTTCAAATAACGTTTATTGAACGTGTGTGTACGTGGAATGGTGAAGTGTGTGTGATGTATGCATGTGTGTCGATGGAAAAACAGCTCTTGAAAAGGTATAAGAAGAAATGAATCCGGCGTAGGAAAAGTCTTTGAAAGCCGTACACAAAGAAAATGAGTTGAGAACTCTTACCGTTGTTTGACCACGTGTTGACGGAAGAAAAGTGTGTTGGTTGTTGTTTTGCCGAGACTAGTTGAAGAGAAAAGCGTGAGACGAAACGCTAGTGTATTAGCGTCGTTCTGCCGAGGCCAATTGACCAGAAGAGAAAAGTGAAACGGAACGCTAGTGTCAGCGTCTGTCTGCCGAGGCTGGTGAAGAAGAGATGGATTTTCCGTTTGCAACGGTTTTTATAGTCAGAAGGGCAGATAACTCTGGTGTCGCTTTACAGTGCCACCTGCCGGTGAAAAAGCGACACCTACCGGCAAATCAGTGTAGTTATGTTTTGAAAGGAGGAGGTAACTGCTACACTTTCCACAAAATGTAACTTTAAAAAATTATAATCGGAATTGATTGACTTTGCATGTTTTTATTTTAATATATAAAGAAAATGGTTTTCAAATTATTCAATCAAAATGAATGAATTTTAGTCTTTAGAATCCATTAAACTGTTTCAGTCAAAAGTATTGACATTTCTTTCCTCTTGTGGAGAGCAGCCCTAGCGAGGTTGTTTGGTTGTTCGGCGTATTAATTTCAATCAGAACTTCAAAGGACTACATCTAGCCCCTTTGGGAATTGCAGGACAGGCAGAGAGCTTCCAGGCACCTACGAAGAAAGACGTTCTTTCTCCTGCCTCAGTGAACTTGATACCGAGGAGCAAAGCTATCTCCACTGGAAGAAAATACTTTCGGCATTTTTATTACTCTTCTATTGCTTTCTTCACTGTTCTAACTTCTGGCAACCTACACCCAACGGTGTAGGTCACTTTAATAAATACATATTATTTGTTGTTTATAGAAGGGCGGCCTTGTTTTCCTTTCATTTAACGACCCTTTTGTTAGAAATTATTATCGGAGTTGATCTTACAGTTTATTTCAAAGATTAGCTCCTATAAAATTGGTGATCTCCGACGTGATCTGAACTACACAAACTTTCAAACAAACAAAAAAAAGTCAGACATATCAGTACTCTTAGAGAGAATGTACCGCATTTCTGTGACTTTGCGTCGTCAATGTTCGGGCAGGTCTCGGAAGCGCCTGAGAGTTGACAAGGCGAAAACTGCCAAACGATAAATTGAAGACTGGCAGACGATAAATTCAAACGAAGAAAATCAAAGTAAAATACATAAATAAAAATAAAGAACGAACAAACCATAGCTAAACGACTGTTATTAATTAGATCTTTATTTTTTATTTTTTGCCAAAGGAACCATTGTTAATCAAATGTTTTTAAATAAAATGTTTTTTTTTTGTGCTCCGGAAAGATTCAAAAGATATTTTTATATAGCAAACAACGAAATAACTGTTTTTAAGGAAATTTTTTTCTTTTTTTTTTTACGAAACAACTGTTTTTAAGCTAATGTTTTTTTTTTTACATTTTTTTCAATGTTTTTTTTCTTGTTAGCATAAGCATCAAAACAACTGTTTTTAAGCAAATGTTTTTTTTTCAATCTTTTTTTAATGTCCCCCCCCACACCTTTTTTTAACATTTTCTGGGTTAGGGTTAGGGTTGCAACTGGTCCAGAAGGGTTTTTGGGTAATGGTTCTGTTGCGCTGAGCACAGACGACGACGAGAGGGTTAGGGTTTACGGTTAGGTTGTTTTGTTTTTTTTAATCGAAAGTTCCCAATAGTAATCCTGTGCAGAAAATAAAATTAGGCAACTTCAATCGGCACATCCATTCACATTTACAGCATCTCTTCTCTTTTGCTACAAATTCATAAACCACTTTTTTCTTCTTAAAAAAACAAAAACATTTTCCTCACTGAAGAAAATTACGAAATCTTTCCCCCCACCCCGAACTTTTTCACTGAAAAAGATTTGCTGAAAGAAAATGTTGTGGCCATGCAGGGTCGGTAATAATCAAGGAAAACAGTGGTATAATTAACAAAAGTGTATTAACTAAAGTATGTTAAAGAAAGTATGCATCCGATTCTGGAGCCATAACTGCCATCAGTGGCTGTCACGACGTTTAGTCATAACTGTATTTATTATGCCTGGGTAAGTCCATTTATTCCTGAAATAGGTAGATCAGCTTACACCATAACAGAAAAACCCCCAGAGACATCATATTTTTTACAAAAAGAAAAAAAAGAACATTTTTTAAAAGAAACGATTTTTCAATGAATTTAAAGGAACCAGACAGGCCGGGGGGGGGGGGGGCACCGATTTTCATCTTTTCAAAAATGTCACATGACAGCATATTCACCAACGGAATATTTCAATCGTAAACTGCAACAGCATAATTTAACTTACTAAAAGAAGTTTTATCAGTTTTTCCTTAAAAAAAACAAAACGTTTCTGCAATTTTTTGTTGTTGCAAAGACTGCCAAAAAGTGAGTACATTTTAGTCTCATTACACAGAAAAGCAACATAAATACAGACGTACAATGTACGGGATATGTACGGAAGGGATATGTACTTAAGGGATATGTACGGAAGGGATATGTACGGAAGGAATATGTACGTAAGGGATATGTACGTACGGGATATGTACGGAAGGGATATGTACGGAAGGGATATGTACGTCGTACATATTTTCTCTGTCTGTTGGAAAATATAGTTTTATTTCTTTATTAGCTTTCACATCACATACATATTTTCCATCTTTTTTCGATCAAATGTGTTTCTTTGACATTGCTTTTCTTTTTCGTCCTTGATTTTGTCGTCTGTTATCATATATATATATATATATATATATATATATATATATATATATATATATATGATTTTTGAATGTGAGATGATATATATAATTATTTCCACAATCAGACAACGCCACAGCCCACAACCAATGTGGGATGTGGCGTTGTCTGATTGTGGCAATAATTATAATTGTGCCCCCGGGGACCCTCTTAATATTATCAAAATTTGCTGAAATTTTGGGAATGTGTTGAAATCACACTCGCCCAGACATTGGTCCCAGACTTGCTCATCATCTCTATGCCACCGTCATTCAAACAAGCCAGGACTGTGTTTCTACAACAGTCGTTTTGGCATAGCGGCACATAATTGTAAAAAGTCCTGTTCTTTTTCTAGCCAGGGAAACTAATGTCTGGAAGCATAGCAATCTCCACAGGAGTTACCTAATCGTGCATTTTTTCTCATGTACTCCATATCCCAAATACGCTGCTTGGTCGATACTAGTGCTGCTTGCAGTATTTGTCCACTGGAACACTTCACTGAGAAGCCACTAGTGTTTAAGTGTCTTTGAGTTGTCTCCCTTGGGCTGAGTCATCTCCTTATATGATGTGGGACAGTGGGAGTGATCTCCCCTTTTTAGTTTGTTGTTGTTGCTTGAGCAAGATGGCTGTTCATGGGTGTACGGTTGCAGGCAACAAGTGACCTGGACTAACATCGGTAGCAGAGGCTGTCTTCTTTGTGTGATAAGAAGTTATCTGTCTTGTTCAACAAAAGTTGAAACACATTTAAAAGAAAGATGGCTTCGTTTAGTAAAACCCCACCCATTCTATTGAACCAGGATTCTTATGCAGAATGGAAACAAGACATTGGCATATGGTCTCTATTCACGGATTTGCCTAAAGAAAAACATGGTCCAGCAGTATTTTTGTCACTACCACAAAATATAAGAGAATGTGTTCGACATTTGGCAACCACGGATATTGGTACTCCAAATGGGTTAAATATAATTCTCAACAAATTAGACGAAATTTACTTAGTGGACGAGAACACGATGGCATATATGTCATTTAAGGAAATTGTCTCCATTGATCCACATGATCCCAATTGATACATAAGGGATTTTCATTTTCGGCTTCAGGTTTTATATTTAGCCAATGGATATTCTTTCCCGTTGACTTTGGTTGTCACTGTGAGACTTTAAAAGGATGCTCTAGAGTGGAAAAAAGAAAAAAAGCTGAGAAATTGCACAGACAATTTGCTCATGCATCTAAAGAGAAATTAATAGCTTTGGTTAAAGGTAGTAAGGCATTTAATGATAAGGAATTTCTGAATCAGATCAAAGATATTTCTGATTCTTGTTCAGTTTCCAGAGGTTTAGAAGATCCCCTCCTCGACCAGTTGTAGGATTGGCTCTTGGTAACAGGTTTAATGACACTGCACAGTGGGCTTAGAAGGGGGTTCAAGCGGACATTAACCTATGAGTGGCCATAATGTTAGCTGTTTAGCTGTTATACCTGTTGGCCATCATGTTAGGCATCAGGGAGGGTAGTGGGATGTTAAACAGACCGATATTTAGCAGAATTATACCATTTTGGGAGTCTGAGGCCCCAATCACCATCATTTTGGGCCAATACACGGAGGGGCTAAATTCTGGGCAAATTTCAAATTATCATAACTCGCAAAGTAAACAAGTTGAGCAAACAAACAAGACCTTTTTTTAGTATTACAGGAAGAGAACTCGTCAAATATCCACTTTAAAATGAAAATATATCACTCAAACATCAATGAAACAACAAACAGTGATTCACATTATGCATCATCCGTCAGAAAGCACAACAAAGATTCGTATTCGGTGTTACACCCAAGTATCGCAGCTTTGAGCTGCTCACAGCTACGAATACTGTGCCCTGTCCCTTTACAATGTCTGCAATTTAATTGCTATCTGGCCTTCATGACACTGGGGTCACTATTGTCCTATAATCGATTGATACAATCTGATCAATTGATCAAATTGTTTCAGTATGTTAGAATTAAAATGGTTCCCGAGAGTGATTTTTTTCCATCCAATTGGATTATGATAGCTTTCTATGTCTAGATTCTTATTTGTGAAGCATGAGAAATTTCATCTCGGGGCTTTTTTGCAATCTTTCGTTAAAATATGCCGGCCGGGGGCAATTTTTGTCGTTTTTTTATGGAAAAAATGCTCATTTTTATGGTAAATTTTGTGGAAAAAAAACAAAAAAAACAGGTTAAAAACTTGTTCATATTTCCTATTTTTTATAATGAAGTAAATTTAGGGCATCTGGCATTATCTAAGAGGCTTATAGAATATATTTAGGGCTTTCTGGGATAAATTTTCAGCAATTCTTCAGGTTCACCCAAATTTACACCTTGGTAAAATCACTGTAGTCGCAATTTTGCAAAAATTCGAAATTCGCGAACTTAAAACGGGCATATCTTGAGAAATAATTGGAGTTAGAAGACAAATGAGCCCATTTTTTGCAACCTCAGACTCTGAGCTATTCAAATATATAGGTTTCGTAATGATTTTAGAAAGTTGTTTAAAATCCATATGTCCGCTTGCCAGCCCACTGTGCACTGAATGCTTGGATTTAAAAGAAACATCAACATAACCAATGCTGGATTCTGCACCTAATTGATACATCCACTAGGTACTCTGCTGCCAGATTAATTAAAACCAAAAAGAGCGAAGAAATTATTCGCAACATATTTTTAATGTGGATATCTTATTTTGGAGCTCCCAAGCGACTTTTAAGTGACAATGGAGGAGAGTTTAATAATGAGGGCTACCGACAGATGAATGAAAAGCTGAATATTGAAACATGCACAACAGCTTCTGAAAGTCCATTCAGCAATGGTACCGTGGAACGTCATAATCTAATAATTGCGGAAGCAATGAAAAAAACATTAGATGATGAAAAATGTGAGCCAGAAATAGATTTGGCATGGGCTGTCAGCGCAAAAAATGCACTTCAGAGTCATTCTGGCTATAGTCTAAATGAGCTTGTATTTGGGTCTAACATTAACACCCCCTCAGTTTTGAATGATAGATTACCTGCACTGGAAACTGCAACAACGAGTGACATGGTCAGAATAAATTTAAATGCCCTACATGCAGCAAGGAAAAGCTTCATGGAAGCTGAATCAAGTGAAAGAATTTGGAGAACTTTGAGATCCAATATAAGGACTTATGCGGATGAAGGTTTTGTGACAGGTGACCGTGTCTACTATAGAAGACAAAACTATAAAGCGGATTGCCTGACAAAGATGGGAGCCTCTTCCGAAATTCTGAGAGACTTGTTGCAATGATTTGTTTTGCTTTTTTTCGTTTTGTTTTTCTTTTTTTTATAGAACTGTAGTCTTCACAAGAAGACACCAGCAATGTTTAAGTGTCTTTGAGTTGTTCCCCTTGGGCTGAGTCATCTCCTTATATGATGTGGGACAGTGGGAGTGAGCTCCCCTTTTTAGTTTGTTGTTGTTGCTTGAGCAAGATGGCTGTTCATGGGTGTATGGTTGCAGGCAACAAGTGACCTGGATTAACAACTAGTGTCATCCATTTTGCTGCAAGTTATAAACCACTTCCCTATTCCCACGTACGGTCAAATTTATTGTTCCTTAAACTTGGAATTGGGTTTTCACTGATGCTGATTTGCTTACCCCATTCTGGGCTCAGAATTTTCTCATCACTTACATCTTTTAGCGGCTATGCACAGAGGCCAGCTGATTAATGCTAATACGAAACTTTCTGTCGCGGGTTTGAAATCCACTATCTCATTTATCAGCTTTGTATTCATCGTTGCCGCTACTGATGACGCATAATAAAAAATTACTATCCTCCTTTCCGGAGTTGACAAACCTAAATTTTGTTGTGAGCAAACCTACTCACTTAACAAAACATCATCTTGAGACCGCTGGTGCTCCCGTGTTTTCATGGCCTTGCTGCAAATAAATTAAAAGCAGTGAAGATCGAGCTTAACCATATGCTGTAGCTGGGAATTATATGTCCTTCATCCAGTCCATGGGCTTCCCCTTTAGATTTGGTCCTCAAGTGCTCCAGAGATTGGCCTCTAACTAGGGACTATTGGCGATTAAACGCCATGACGGTATCTGATCGTTATCCAATCCCACATATCCAGAATTTCCTGGTGATACCAGATCAGGCTGCCCTGTGGCTCCCTGAGACGAAATTCACCTACATTGACGTTTTTTTTTTTTTTTTTTTTTTTTTTTTTTGTAAAACTTAATTATGTTCTACAAAAACAAAAACAAAAAAAAAAAAACAACAGCCCCTCTCCCTTTCTCCCTCCCCTTTTTTATTTTATTTTTCCTACCCTACTCCCGGTCCTGGATATGACCTTAAACTACATCCGATGGTGAGATCCGGCTTACGGACTTTGGGGAATGTGGAGCCTCCTCTTAATTACCATTGCTCCCAGGTCCACCCTGACCCGGAGTGGTAGTACCTGTTAGGGTCCCAACTATGGGTTAAATAGAAACAGATATAACTACCAAACCAAAAACCATAATTAAACATTTGAAGATATAAAGAACTTGAAACATAAAAACTTTCACTATAATGACCAGATTCGGCATTAAATAACCCAAAAAGGGTTGATATGCCGTAAAACAAAACTACCACCAACTACCAGAATTTCGCTTCATCTCTGCACAGTTGTTAGACCTTCTCCAAACTGGATTTGGTTAAAGCTTACCATCAGATCTCAGTGAAAATCCCATTTGGAGCGTTTCAATTTCTGACTATGCCTTTTGGTTTGCGAAACGCGGCTGGTACCTTCCAACGTTTCATGGATGAAGTAGTGTTAGATCTTGACTTTGTCCATAATTACATAGACGACATTCTCATGGCAAGTGCCTCACCTGAGGAACATGTCACTCAGTTGACGGTTTCAGAAATACCAGGCGAGAATTAACCCTGGTAAATGTGTTTTGGGTGCTTCTTCCCTCGTTTTCTGTTTTTGGTGCTTCTTCCCTCGTTTTCTTAGGCCACACTATCAGCCAGAAACGTGTATCTCCTTTACCTGAAAAAGTGAAGATCTTCAATCATCCACTTCATTTCACCAACTACGGCACTTCCGTAGTCTGTTTAATTATTACAGATGCTTTATTCTACACTGCGCTGATCGCCTGTCTCCTTTTTCCAACCTGTTACGTAACAGGAAGAAGAAAAACGAGCAAATTTCACTGAATGATAAGCAGTTGAAAACTTTTAATGAAGTGAAGGAAAATCTTGTGAAGACATCCTTCTTTGCACATCCTGTGTCCAATGCCCAGTATTCACTGGCCGTTGATTCATCGGTCATTGCTGTAGGTGCAGTGTTGCAACAGCAGCACTAACAACTTCAACCTCTTGCATATTTTTCGAGACAGCTGAAACCGGCAGAACAGTGTTACGCCACGTTTGGCCGTGAACTCCTGGCTATGTATCTTGCAGTGAACCACTTTTAGCATTCACTCGACAACAGACAATTAATAAGGTGGATTAATTTACCCTGTCACCGCTCAGTAAATACGGCAACACTAGTTGATAATAGAATAATAACTATTAGCGACATAAATTATTTTAAAGGAGATACCCTTGGAAATTAGTCGAAAACAATTTATTTTGCTTTACTTACTAATTTGTGACCTATTTGCGTTAAAAAATAAAAGTATTTAATAGAAATTATATTCGCGATATAAATTATTTTAAAGGAACTACAGTTCGAAAATTGGTCAAAAACAATTTATTTTGCTTTAAATAATATTTAAAAGTTATAAGCATTTTAAGTTCCGTAATCATCGGTTCTGAGCAAAGTAGCCATCTTTGTTTACGTTAATAACTGACTAAACAAAGATGGCTACTTCGCTAAAGACCGATATTTACGGAACTTAAAATGCTTAACTTCTTTTAAATATTATTTAAAGCAAAATAAATTGTTTTTGACTAATTTTTCAACTGTATTGCCTTTAAAATAATTTATGTCGCTAATAGTAATGATTACCGTTGATAAAATTTGACAGCCATTTCGGGAGCCGACCGCTTCAATATAACCGGTTAGTTTATTGTTAATCGCATGAGGCGCCCCTACCTAGCCAATGCCGACGGGGCTGCTCAGGCATTTTTTGGTGGGCTCGAGTGCACACGCCTCTTTTCAACCCTCCGCCTTCCGACCTTGTGTCACATCTCCCCGCAGTGGGAGGGAGGTAAGTACTCGCACTTCAGAATCTGTACTTTAGAGTGGCCTCCCTTCATGTCTTTTTCTGTTGTATTTGTTATCGGCAGCTCCACGAGGTCCACCCTACGACGCCTTGCCTTCTCGCTTTGAGAAGGAATTAGTTTCTAGCTAACTGTCTGAGGTGCCCTCACTTGGGAATGCCGACGGGGCTGCTCAGGTAATTTTTAAGGGGCCAGAGTGCACTTGCGCACTGGCTTACTCTCTCGACCTTGTGCTGAATCTTCCTGCGGTGGGAGATAATTAAATAACTAGAGTTGTCTCCCTTAGTTGTTCGTGACACGGCACGTGTTTTAGAATATAAACGGAAGTTTTCCCCCAGGACGGAAATCGCAAATTTAAAAAAAAAAAAAATGATTGTTGACATTTAACAAATGACTATCGTATCACTTGGTCGACATTTTCGGTCTCTTCATACACGGATCTATCTATCGTAAAACAGTTAAATTCTCATCGCATCATCGTGGAACACATTATATAAATCTTTCTCGTTTTTTTTTCTTCTTTCGTCACAGATCGTCCGTCCACTTATTCTGATTTAAAACGATTTTATTTCACATAAAAACGAAATGGAATCTTACGTTTCTAAAATATTGGATTCCCTCCTGGATGAAGACAACCCTTCTCGTCTGATGTTGACGTTGATTTCGGGTTCGCTTTTAAAGTTTGCCGTCTCCATGTGGTTCTACAAAAAGAAATACCAATCGTTCAAGACGGTCGGACGGGTATCCGGTATATTTTGCTACCCGGTAAAATCGTGTGCCCGTTTGTCAGTCGACAAGGCCTACTGCTCTCGCTATGGACTCCGATACAAAGGCGTCGGGGACAGGTGGGTTGACATTCTTCTCTTGGTAAAATTTGTAGATTAACACCCTCCGCTAAATCACCTCCTTCAAAAAAATGAGATTCTACCTTTTTTTTTTTTTTTAGGCGATTAAGTGTGAACCCCCTTCAAAAACTTGGTGAAAAAAACAACAACAAACAAAACAACACTTCTTTTAGAATTTAGAGTGAGGGATCAGTTTCGCATATAAATTTAACGTAAAATGATACCCCCTTTCCGGGTCATTTTTGCTTTTTAGGGCAGTTAAACCAAATTGGAGATAAATTTATATTTTGGTGGGTGGGTGGAAGTGTCATTGTGAAAAGTTAGAAAAGTTCCCCCTCCCTAAAATCATGGACGGCGGCACAGGGAGGGGGGGGGGGGCTGAGGCCCCCTTACTTTTTGACTTAGGCCTCCCACTTTACGGTCATATGCATGTGTTTAACCGGGCCCCCACTTTTTAGGAGAAGCCCCCCCCCCCTCCCACACACACTTTCATAACTGTCCCGCCGGCCCTGAATAAAGCACTTAACCCTACCACTAACCGTAAGTCTTAGTGGAAAGCCCCCCCCCCCAAAAAAAAGACCGGTAAAACCCCATGCAATCACTTAAAAAGTAGAAACCTCAAAACACATGGAATATATCTCCCATAGCAAAAAAAACTAGGTGCTTTTTTACAGTAGGACCCGCGCCAACTTTGACCCCGTCGTTAGGGCCATGGTCAAAGTTAGTGCGGGTCCTAATGCAAAAAAGTACCAAAAAATAAAATTAAAAACAGTTAACTATCGTTAGAGCGCTAGAATAGCCCGAAATTTTTACGTTAAATGTAATTGACCCACCCTGCTCTAATTTCTAAAATAATTGTTTTTTCAGGGTTATGTAATCACCTAAAAAAAAAGTAGAAACTCATTGGGTGGTGGTGGGGAGATATAACGGAAGGGTGTTAATCTATAATGATACCTCGTTCTGTTTTTACCGTTTTTTATTAATTTCACTTGTAAATTACCGCGGTAAAATAATGCTTAACCGTTTCTTCATCTTTTTGAGGTACTTGTAATGAATGGGTATCCAGACTGGAGGATCAGTTTCGCATATAAGTTTAACGTAAAATGATCACTGATTTCCGGGCCAGTAGTTTCTAACCGGATAGCGTTTGAACGGTATATAACCAAATCCTGGTTCGATGAAATACAAAATCTCTGAAAGGTTGATAGGAATAATGATTGCATGCGCATGGCTAATATCTCATGAATAGCAAAGGGCGATTTCTAAGAAATGGCACAATTTCTTAGAAATATCCTGAAAAAGAAAAGAATTATACGCCTTCCTTAACCCTATCACTTACCCTAGTCCTGGTGGTAATAGACCTCCACGCCAAATTATTACATGCCTCCCTTCCCCTTCCCACTAATCCTGATTCCCCCCCAACATATATAACTAAGATTTCACTAAAACCAAAAATTGGTTACATGTCATTAAAACAGTATCTGGTCGGAAAAATGGGTGATCATTTCACGTTATATTTATATGCTAACCTGATACTCCACTCTAAAGTCTAAGATATTTTTTTTTTAGTTTTTTAGGGTGTTTGCCCGAGTTAGACGATTCGAAATCTGAAAGCCACGAAAAAAAAATGTGAAAAGGCAGACGACACTAAAGCATACGAATGTAAAACCAGGTTAGGTTAGGATTAAAATATTTTTAACCCCCCACTCATCCCCCCAAAAAGTTGAAAAATATTCATTAAAAAAATTACAGAATTTAAAAAAATTAATTCTAATCTTAATTGAACGGGTATCTTTTACAATAATCCGCAGAGTCGCCAACGGGGTCCAAAAAACGAACGAGAACGGGGTAAAAAAAACAAATATGCAACAAGTGAAGGTGACCTACATCGAGAATAGATATTTTCCTACTTACCTATGACATTTGTTTGTATTTTTACGTAGTATAAATGGGTTTTTATTAGATGTAAAAAAAAAATTCTTGTTTTTTTTTGGGCACGGATTTTTACTAAAAAAAAATGGCGTCTCACCCTATCCTCGTTACGATACCCCCCCCCTCTCCATCGCTTGTCCAATGTTCGTGTGACAAAAATATTGATTTCTAATAAATAGCAGTTGGAACGGCTTAAAAATAAAAACAAATGTCACAGATAAGTTTGAAAATAACTTTTATCGGCTACAGTTACTTTTATTTGTTATATATTTGTTTTTTTTAGCATTTTCACTCTGCGGATTATTGTAAAAGATACCCAACAATTTGTTCTCCGTTCGTGAAGCTTTTATGTCGATACCTGGGATTAACTCAATATTCTGCGTCGATACCCCTGACTTACTCTGGATACCCATTCTTTATAAGTGCCGTGTATTTTTTTTTGGCGGGGGGAGTGTTATAAGTCGGCCATTTTTTTTCAAAACCGTTGCAACTTTTAGGGACACGTAAAACTCAATTTTGCCCTTTTTTGTTCGTTATTGATTTTAGTCGTAAACTGTTTACCGCTATAAAGTAATGCTTAACCGTTTCTTTTTTTTTAAACTAAAGCTGATGTTTCGCAATTTTTTAGATAAGGATTGGTAATTTGAATTATTTGGACTACTATTCTCATCTTGGTTAACAACGTTTCACAACGTTTCAGCCGATGTAACCTCCGAGTTTCTTCAGGTGTATCTTTTTGAACTTGTGAATCTTTACATCGAACTCGGGGAACCCATATGGAGCTGAACCCTTTATTTAATTTATTTGAAATCTGCATAGAAAAAATTGGTAATTTCATGCATCGGAAAAGTAGTAATACTTCTCGGTCACTTTATAAATTACTAAAGATGAAACAAATACAAAGAAAGACACTGCCAAGGCTGCTGCAAAGAAAGTGGGCTCGTTCTTTCCTGTGCTAGAAAACTTTTCACACCTGACAGTATCCTATATTGCTACAAAGCCACTATCCACCTATGCATGGAGTATTGTTGTCATATCTTGGCTGGTGCATCATACACTTGTCTCTCCCTTTTAGACAAGGTTAAAAAAAGAGTCGCTTATCTAATAGGTCCCTCACTATCCACCAAGCTCCAGCCCCTGTCCCATCGCCGCAATGTTGCATCCTTGTGCTTGTTTTACAATTACTTCAATGGAATGTGCTCCGATGAACTTGCTGCTCTGGTGGCCCTCTCGACGTAAATACACTCGATCAACCCGACAATCAGCTAAATTCCATCCATTCACTGTGGAGGTTCCCAGATGCCGGAGAGCCTTCTACTCCAATAGCTTCTTTCCTCGAACTGCGGGCCTTTGGAACTCCCTCCCTGCTCCCTGTTTCCCCGACTGTACCGACATGCAAAAATTTAAAACTAATGTGAACAAACATCTTGCTGCACAGTTCCAAATTTAGGATGACCCCCAAAACTTTCACCCTAATTTTCTATAGCCCCTTACGTCTACGGTGGTAACTTGCCTTGTTTGGGGTGAACTAAGTTAAAAAAAAAAAAAATTGGTCACACACCATAATTAAAAAAAAAAAAAAAATATGAATTTATTATATGTTCCTAAATAAATGACGGTTGGGAAAGACCAGGTGCTGCCCTAAAAAGATAAGAACGCAGCATGAAATAGTAATATGGGGTAAGAATTGACTCTTGGTTTATGGGTATGACCCTCAAGTGCGTTCAGTGGTGAGATCCCTAATTTTGAAGTTACCCCTTGGTTACCACTACCCCGAGATCCACTCTGACCCTGTGGTAGTACCTGTCAGGCAGTGGCATGCAGAGGTCTAGTGGTGCCCGGGGCCATCTCCTTGATTGTATGCCCCAAAGAATCAAGTATAAGTCCTAGAGTAGAAAGTGCACCTTGGGTTTACTTTTGACAACCTTGTAAATCTTGCTTCCCTTATTTTGTCCTTTGGTCCTCACATTCCATGAGTGATGTTTCTGACAAAGGGGGAAGAATTGCTGTTTTCTGGGTTTTAATATCCATCTAGTTTTTGACCCTGAAGTAGTAGTGTTTTTTTTTTTTTTTTTTTTTTTTTTTTTTTTTAGCTCCTTAGATCAAGTGGTTTCATGCCTTGTCTGGAGCGATTTCCATAAAAGATCAAAAAGTACCAAGAAATGTTATAAGAAAGGGAGATAGTTTGAATATGATTGGATAATCCCTCACCCCCCACCAATTTGGATGCCCCCCCCCCCCCCCTGCGCGCCATTCTTGTCAGTTTGTTATTTTTGAGTTAAATAGAAACTCTTATTTACAGACTTTGTTTATAAAATCTTCAAAAAAGTTAATCGTATACAAAAGTAAATGCGCGGTTTGCAAAATATGTACAGTTTTTGGCATAAAATGACATAAAATACAACAACCAATCAACATTATCATGACAAAATGATAGGATTTTTTTTTCTATGAAAATCGCTCCAGACAAAGCATGAAGCCACTTGATGTAAGGAGCTAACAAGAATACGATATGATTATCGCAAAAAGAGATCCCTATTGGCCTTAGTCTTGTAAAGACCAAGGTTATAGGTAGGAGGAAAACAGTCAGCAGAAAGTTCCACAAGCCTGCAGTTCTTGGAAAAAAGCTACTGGAATAGGAAGCTGTATTACAATGAGGTATCAAAACTACAAATTGATGGAGACCACTAGACCAACTAGTCAAACGAGCTGGAACAAAAGAAGCAGAGAATAGATCACATAATTCCGAAGAACACATGTAATAGTATTTATAGAAAAGACCAGGACTAGCAACATCACATCTGTGAGAGAGAGGGTGCAGAGAAGAAGAAATGGTAGGGCCAATCAAATTACAGATACGTTACTGCACCTTATCAAGAACCCTCAAATGGGACAGAGAGTCACCAGCCCAAATATGACAACAGTACTCCATACATGGTCTGATTGTAGATTTGTAGAGATAGAGAATAGTCTCAGGCGTGAGAAAGTGTTTGGAGCGATCGAGAGAACCGACTTTACGATATTGAGAGTAGTATCAGCCACTGATACTGCTGATTTTGTATATTAGACTGGTATAATGTTCTGGAGAAATGTACAAGATTATCTGCCATTAGAGCATGTATAGGCAATCTTTGTTCATGTATAGGCCACATTAAGTTTTTTTCAGCCTGGACATTGATTTTTATTCATTTCTAAATCTGGTTATTATAAAAGGGTATTCATAAAGTAATGATAATTTCTATAAATACATTTGCCCTGACGTTCAGTGGTTCGATTTGAGTGGATCAGTCCATCGCTCTGTTCCCACGTTGTGATTAGAGCCCCAAGACCTTTCAAGTTTGGAGTCGTTTCATTCCGACGATTGCTGAGCAAGCATCTGCTAGCTTTAATTAGCATTAATCATTAATTCTCTACCGGGTGAGAGAATTAATTGTTTTTATTTGAGCTTGTAAAGTGAAAATGTAATACTCAATAAGAGTTATGGCTTTTGTTTTATTTTCATAAAATATATAATTTCATTCATTAAAAATCAATCATATTTCTTGCTAAGCTGGATACAACTGTATTGAGGCACTATAGCAGCCGCATGTGTTCATAGCAGGGCGCAGCTGGCAAAACTGAAACAGAAATATTCACCACAGAAAGGAAGAACCCAACCACAGAAAGAAAGTGTAGCGGAATTGATCATCTTGAGCCAGAATCGAACGGTGGAGGTGGCCCGGACTTACTTCATCCCCGCAGTAAGTGGGTCCACCTTTGCCTGGCTTGCAAATGGAAAGGGAAATAAGTTTTGACTTACTAGTTTTCTAGTAAGGATTGAACTCGCAACCTTGAAGTAACAAATCTACTGGTTGCTGCACAATAATACATGGATTCGCCTAGACGACAAATAGTCAGCCAGCGGATTATGTTTTTTCTGATTGGTTAAGCGGAATTGACTGAAGGAAAATCTGTTAATAAAAAGAGAAGAAAATCAGGAGAAGATGAAGTGAGTGTCGAATGAGATTCTGCGGTGAGCCGAATTATTTTTCGTTCATTGGAGCTCGAAGTTACAGAGGGTTTTTGTGCTTCTACAGGAATTGAACCGAACTGGGGTTTTTTTTTTTTTTTGGTTAACGTTTGGAGTCTAGTCATAGACTTCTGAATTCCCACTTTCAGAAAGAAAGGAAGAATTCAACCACACACCTTCAATCATTGCACTCCTCCTCCACCCGTTCACTCAACCTTAGTAAACTCTGATGAGTTTAACCTTTTAGCCTGTCGCACTTTCAAAACAAGGACAATGAGTTGCTTCAATGTAGGACAGAGGGGGGGGGGAGGGAGCATTCCCTCAGTTATGTATTTAAAGGCCAATGCCTTCATAGTAGTTCACCCCTTTTATTAGTGAAACGATAATTTGTTTGTGTCTCTTTTTAGTCATGTTTGATTCAAGGCTGTGCAAAAAGGAGCATATCAGCCTGCCTTGTGCTACAGTGTCATATTAACAGGGTTTCGGATAATTCTTTTGGAAGGTTTTTTTAATACTTTCTTAAAAAGATCATCCTTATCAAAGGTGTCCATGAACCACAGGAAAAGTTTTTGTGGACCGGGTTTGGTTTGCGGGCCTTAGGTTGCCCATGTCTTCTGTAAATACAGTCTCCTTTCCATAATAAATGCTTAAGATGGGAAGGTATCCCCATTGGCAGAACATAAGAGACATTCTAGCCACACTGATAGTATTAGAACACGTAGATTTATACAGAAAGTACAGCGCACCATTTGTGATCTCGAGCCCCTTGTTTTGCGGGAGAGAACTAACAAACTGCGTCGTGAATCATGTTTGAAGGAGAGTTTATTCCCAATGCACATGTGCAGTTGTGAGAACTGCAATGAACAAAAAAAAATTGACGTAAATATAAGAACAAATGTACATCAAAATAAAAGGCTACAATATTTTACAAACAAACAATACACAAAAATGCAACAAAGAAACAGACATGTGAAACAAAAAAAAAGGTTTTCTCAAGATCACGTTGAATGAGGAATACCAAAACATACAAGTAAAAATATGTAGAAATATCGAATATATTTTCTATCAAAAACTATAAATTACTTTATATTTAAATCTTGCATTTAAACTAAATAAATGCAAAGGTTTAGATTCTTACTTTGTTGGCACTTTTAAGGGCTAAAGAAAAACTTCTATGACATCTATCTGATTGACCGAGGTGCAAGCGAACGATGAACGAAGCGACCTGTTCCCTTCAAAGGGAATCCTAAAAAGGCTTGGCATCTCTAACCCGCTTATCGCTACACCTAAGGGGACTGGCCGAATCACGACTCAAGTGTACGGGCTTCTAATTATTTTGATTTCAAATCTATGTAAAACACGAAATAAGTAGTTTAGTTATCTTATTTATATGATCATTACGTTTTTATTCTATCTGGAAAGATCTTTTTGGCTTTGTATTTAGGATCTATTTTGTGGTAAGGAATTTAAACGAGGGACTATTGAGTTTTGATATTTCGACACTGATTCGTACAAAAGGAAATGTAGCCTATCAAACGAATCTGGCAGTAGCCAAACTATTAGTGGTAATCCTAGAAGATCCACAAAGGAACCATCTGAAACCGAAGAGACATTCTAGCTGCACTGATAGCATTAGAACACCTGGATTTATTCGGAAAGTACAGCACACCATTAGTGGTAATCCTAGAAGATCCATCTGAAATGTTGTCCACAAATACAAGTTTTATGTGATGAGTAAAAGTCATTTGACACCAGAAAAGGGAAAAGAAAATAGTTTGATCAGAGCTAACCCAACCCCTAAATAAATGTTGAAATCCAGCATCATTTTCATGATCACATGAATCCTTGACTTTTGGCCTCCCCAGATCTTAATCTTTTGGACTACTATGTATGGAACATAGTTGAGAAAAAGGTTAATTAGCACCCTCTTACTACTAAATAATAGATAATCCCTAAAGGTTTCCATAGAGTAATGTCCAATACGAACCACGGAACAACTGATGCCCAATACGAACCACGGAACAACTGATGCCCAATGCGAACCGCGGAACAACTGATGCCCAATGCGCACCGCGGAACAACTGATGCCCAATGCGAACCGCGGAACAACTGATGCCCAATGCGAACCGCGGAACAACTGATGCCCAATGCGAACCGCGGAACAACTGATGCCCAATGCGAACCGCGGAACAACTGATGCCCAATGCGAACCGCGGAACAACTGATGCCCAATGCGAACCGCGGAACAACTAATCCTAGCATGTAGGTGATTCATACCTCACGTAAAAGTTGTTATCGAAGCTGAAGGAGAATTTACTGCATAAAATTACAAAACAATATATTTATCATCATCATCATCATATCTGGTTTTATGTCTGGTTTACATGCTGGCATGCTTTGGACGGCTTTTAGAAATTGACTTCCAATTAACATATCTCTGACCAGGTCTTTATTTATCCCTCTTTCTCTCAAATCCATCCTTATCACTTCTTCCCTTATTTTCTTTGGCCTTCCCTTGCCATCTCAACTGTTCTACATCTACTGATGAAGAATGGATGAGAGTTCTTAGCCTCATCCATTCTTCCAACCAACAAAGTCTCCTGTTCTGCACACATCTTCTTATACTGTGAAGATTTAATCTTCCTCTGAGGTCATCAGATCTAAGCCTGTCTTTAAGACTTTTTCACTAAGAAAACATTATCTTTCCTCAAATGCGTTACGCATCCTGTATGTGCGATTGTCACTGCTGGTTTAGTTTTATTAGACCGTGCTAGTCGTCAGGAGAGCTGGACAAACGTATAATATTACAGGTTATTATGGCTTCCCATACAAAGTCTGTTCATAATTAAATGCCTGTCGGGAAAGGCCAGGTGCCGCTCTGTAAAGATAAGAACGCAGCGTGAAATAGCGAAATTAGGTTATGAGGTTGACTTAACTTATGTGGTTTTAAATATACGGCAAATCTATAATACGGCACGTCTTTTTCTGAGTTATTATTTTTTTTTTTTTTAATTCATTTGAATACTAGTGACGAAGCACATTATGGGAGGTGGCAGTGTTGAAGTGGATACCGATATGATATGACGACCCTTGGGTTGCCAAGTTCGAATCCAGTCGGTTCCACTTTCACTTGTAGATGTTGACAACCTTCACATGGCCCTACCTGTGAGTACCTGATTCTAGAAAGACCTGGGGAAACCAATGCCGACAACAGAATCGGGCCAGTCAAAAAGTCGTACAATGTTGATTCATATAAATTTATGTTTTACCACATTTTTAGATTATAAATTTTTGTTTTTCGATTTCTGTTCAATTTTTAGCTGGGGGTTACAGTTTTCTTTGTAAGTTTAACTATTAAATGTTTCTGCTTTGTGTACACCGGATTATCCGAACAAAAAAAAGGACAAATAAAAATTTGACCTACTTTAAATGATACAATTAAACTGTGACATCATTTATATTTTTGTATTTTTAAATATCGGCCACCAATGTATACACCGTGTTTTTGTTAATTTTTACATTTACTTAACTATTGACTAAGGTCCACACTCTACATATGACTTGGATGGGTATGTAATGGGCTTATGTATGTAAAGGTTAACACATTAGCGCCATATTAATCATATTTAAGGAAGATAATCCAAACTTTTGCAAACTAGAGAAATAAAGTCTTGAATTTCGGGTGTTAGCTCCCTTGAATATGACCAATAATGCCGCTGATATATCAACATTACCCATTTATCGATAAAATTTGATTTTCTTTTATAAAATAAAAACTACTTGATTAATTTACGTGATTTTTGGTTTACGATATATTCATTCGGTGCTTCTGTTGTTTAGGCACGACATGTTAGACCTCTCTTAGAAAAAAATGGCTAAAGAAATGTATCAACTTTGTTATGTACTTACGTGGTAGCTTAAAAGAAGGCTGTACATCCAAAATTACGCACTTTCATCCAATATTTATTAATAAAAAACGATTTTATCTATATGTCTCCATTTTTGTTAAACCAGTACAAAATTTGAGTTACCTTCCTTGTTTATTTCATAGGTGAAAATGTCTAACGAAACTTAAGATCGTTTTTTTTTCTTTTCTTATAATTTAATAAATGCTGGATTCTTGGCCTTTTGGCCAAGTTCAAAGTGTAGTATCTGTTCCGATGGATACTACACCCCATAGACTGGTACCGTCTTGGCCTTCGGGTCTTGATGACGCCGGTCTGTGGGGTTGTCCTGTGCAGTTCTAGGAGGTGCACCCTCCCAGGCTTTGCCTCCCCTCTTTGGGGAGGAGTAAGTTTATTGCTTACTGCCTGAGGCGCCCCTACCGGGGAATACCGGCGGGGCTGCCCAGGCATTTTTTGTAGGCCATAGTGCTCACCTTCTCGGGCGCTGGCTTTTCAAATCCCACTTTCCCGACCTTGTGTCACATCTTACGCTGTGGGAGGAAGATAAATAAAATAAACACTGGATGAATTTGCGTAATCTTATTTTCAGCTAACACGTAAGTACATAACAAAGTTTATACATTTCTTTAACTATTTTAATGTCGTGCCTAAACAGCAGAAGCACTGAGAATTGTGATCACTTCTAGTCTGTCTATATGCGTGCGTTTCTCGTCTCTACGTGACTTAAATATGTTTTATTTACTATTAATCGAATATTTATTGACATAAAAAATACAATAGCGTAAAATAAAACGAAATTATTAAAATCCTATTTTAAAAAAAATACAAAATTGAATTCAGCAGCATGCATTTCGGTTTCTTCATAAATAAGTCAGTCATTTTAGCCTTGTGTTAAGAGTTTAATACTGGTCCAGCTTTTCAACCAGAAAAAAAACGGCTTTTGTCAACGCCGATTAATGTAAACAACCGGAAAAGGCCAAAATAAAAACGAACCGGCGTCAAAATTAAAACGAGGCGGCGTTCCAACACAACGAAATAATAAAACAACTTTAAAGCAAGAAAAACGGTCACCGTATTTTATTTTTATGAATTTTTTTTTTTCACAAAGAAAATTATTGAAATAACTTTTTGTCGCATGAGTGAAATATCGCAGTTAAAAATAAAATAACAGGAAAACTTTAGGAAATACTTACTTGTGATGGAAAAATATAAGCGTGTGCCTAAATTTACGGAAAATAATCCAGTATTTTAACTTTTATTTAAGAAATTCAATTTTTATTCGGAGGCTACAACCGCCGTCACTATTAGCGATTTGAATGAGAGATAATTAAAACTTTTGGCTCGTAAATCCAGCGTAAAATCTCTAATCTTACATAACTTCATTTTATTTTTTATTAAAATTGGGGATACGCTAATTTTGATTTCTGACTGCTATATTTCACTCGTGTGTCTATCAACAGAAGCACTCAACTTTTACATTTTTTTCTTTCACGAGAAAGTTAAATTTTTAACTTTTCTTTTTTAATTTATTTTACTCATTTTCAAATGTATGAATAAACTAAAGATTTTGGGAGAGCCGAGTTTTCTAGAAACATTTTAAAGAAAAACAGTTTTAAGTAATATTCAAATGTGTGAGAGAGCGAGAGAAATGTTATATGATCAACAAACAAAATAATGAATTCAAAAGCATAAATTCACAAAAGAGATATTTTATTCATGTTTATTTAAAATGGAAGTCTACAAAGATAGGGAAACATAGAATAATTGTTCATATTTGAGTGTCCTTGTCGAACAATGGGGATTGTCGAACAATGGGGATTCATTAGTTGAGATATCGAGGAAGCCCGAGTCGATAATTTAAGGGGTGGAATTATCCACATGTCTGAAAAATCGTAATCAAAATTTCCTCACTCAATTACATAAATTACATTTCATTGAAAGTTACTAAATAGAGTCAATCATCATTTGTTTTCATATTAGAAAGTTCAGTGAGAAATTTATGAAGTATTAAAATGGTTAAGTTTATAAGTTTGTTTTAAATATGCAGACGACATTGAAAGGGGATTCAAACAGTGTGTGTCGCCTTTAGTGTGTGTATGCGTAAGACCGTGAAAGTGTTAATGCATTGTGTCTGTGTGTGCGTTGATGTCAGTGTGGCTATGTGTGCGTGAGTTTAGAAAAGGCGTTTTTCAGCATTCCCAAGGCCCTACAGAAGGGGCGATGGGGACTGTAGAAACGTCGATGTTAGCTCTTTCGTGGATTAGGACTAAACATGTTTGTTGAAGGAAAAATCTGGGTTTATATGGAGTCGAGGTGGCCCCCAAAGGACAATTTCTATAAATTCAGAAAAATCCACTGATTGGTTCAAAATATTATTTGTTTTTATTAATTCTGGCGGATTCGTGCGCAAAGCCGTGTGCGCAGAAACGAGTTTAAGAACTTTCATTTTCGGCACCGAAGTGTAAACTTCGCCTCTCTATAGTTATACCGTAACAAATTAAAATACATTTTATTTACAAACGCCAGAATAGTATAGCGGATTTAAAAGTTCGTACGGCGAATGAGTTGAGTCCAAAATATTTCGGTTGAAATAAAACTCAGCAAGGGATAGATTTCTGCTGATTGTGTGAGTATAAACAGTTTTCTCCTACGAGTTGTTTTAAGTAGTGTTTATTTGACGTGAGGGTTTGTGTATTTGAAACTGCTACACGTCGAGTAGTTCTGAAATTTTGGAAATACAAAAGAAAAAGGTTACTCGTTCTCTCCTATGCGGGGGTGGGGGGGGGGAGGGCAGGGGGCCCCAGGCATTTAAATGGTCCAATCATATTCAAACTATCTCATTTTCTCATATTAGGACTTATCTTTGGGGCATACAATCAAGGAGTTGGCCCAGGCCATCACCATGTCACTACCCCTACGCTATGTGGCCAAGGACGTGAGGATCAATAACGCTTTCTAGTTAGGAAGAGAGTGATCATTTTACGTTATATTTATATAATAAAGCGAACCCCTACTCTAAGGTCTATTTATTTTATTTAAAAAAAACAAACTTTCTAGGGTGTTTGATGTAATAAAAATAAAATTTCATTTTTATTTTGATAGCATGGGGAAAAATGGGTAAAATTTTACTTTTTCCATTTTTTTTTTTTTTTTTTTTTTTTTTTTTTTTCTCCAAGCAACGCGGCTTTATATTATCTGACTAAAATTTGTTAGATTTTAGACGATTTCGCGGTAATTAAAGTTGTGACATTTCTGGAAAATACGGACGGCTTCGTCGAAATTGCTAAAAAAACACAAACTCCAAAAGGTCACGTCACTGTTTTTAACTTTGAAATTTGGGGAATTACGTGCGCTCATTGTGTCCGGGTTGTTAACGTAACACTTACTTGTTAACCATCCGGAGAGATGGAATAAGCGAATAAGAATCTTTGTCGATGCCCATTCTCCACATTTATTTTGCCCCCCCCCCCCCGGTCACCTTTGTTGTCTTGTATCTTGAAGGACACCATCCATTCCCACATTCCATCCCGATATGCTTTATTTACAGATCAACCGGAAAATATGGGTTGGTTTATCATTTAGCAGAGAGTAAATTGTTTTATTTCTTGTAGAATAATTGTGAATATTGCCCCCCCCCCCCCCGATATTTTTTGTAAATAAAATCTGTTTAAAAACAAATTGGGGGATCATCTAAGTAGGATCAACCCATAGAGTGAATGTGGTATTTTGGTTAGTGTCTAGCGTAGGGTAAGCACAAACGTATTGGACCCCTTCCCCCAAAAACGATTCCGAAGGGATGAAGTTTATGACTTTATTACAAAAACGTAAAAACAAAAGAAACAAACAAAAAAACATTATGATGATTGTAAAATTTTGGCGCTTGTATAGATCGGGTATACGAGCCGAAATTTATTTTAGAAGAGTTCCAATGGTGTAAGGGGCAGATTTTTTAGTACGCAATTTCTCCGAAAATGGAAAATATCCATTTTTTAAATAAGAAATCATGCAAATTCAATATTTGAGAAAATCAACAGTATATTGATAGAACATTTATTGAAGAAAATAGAATTTAAGAAAATCAACAGTATATTTTCTCATTTCAAAACGAACAGCCATCGGTTTTGGTTTAAAACATTTTTGATCTTTTTTTATAATTTAAAAAATAAATTTATCTGTTTTTTGTTTTTTTCTTTTGATTTTGTTTTTTTAAACGGGATAGAATTCAGAAATTTGTTCAAAAAGACTTAGTAGGGGGGGGGGGGGGACGACGGAAAATCTGCCGCCACATAAATTCTGATAAATAGGATAAGCCGCCACTTTTTGTTGAGTACTTGTTAAATATAATAATTCGCGCATATTCAAGGCATTCACGTCGATTACGTCCATTTTCGGAGAAGCTAGAAATTATGTATTAAAAAAAAGAGTTATCTGCCTCTTCTTACACCATTGGAACTCTTCTAAAATAAATTTCGACTCGTGTACCCGATCTATACAAGTGCCAAAATTTTTGCTTAAATAAAATCGCTGTCGACGGCCGAGAATTGTGCGTTGCTTTCTTTCTTGACTCTTTGCTGTGTGTGACAACGTCGGTGGCAACTTATCTCGTCGGCACAGCTCCAATGTGCTGTAGACGGTGCAAAATCAATGGCCGATTCCCAAAATGTAAAAACATTTTGGGTATCTTTCAGAATGATCAGTACGCTGAAAACGCTCAAAAAAACAAATATACAACAAATAAAAGTAACTGTCGTCGATAAAAGTTAATTTAAAACTGACCTGTGATATTTGTTTGTATTTTTAAACCGTTCCAACTGCTATTTAGTAGAAATCAATAGTTTTATCACGCGAACTTGCAAAAAAAAAAAAAAAATGGCGCTTGCTCGTAAGACGCCATTTTGTCTAAAAAAAACGAGTAAAAAATGAACAAGAAATTTTTTTTACATCTAATAAAACCCCATTTATAGTACGTAAAAATACAAACAAATATCATAGGTAAGTAGACAAATATCTCTTCTCGACGTAGGTTAAACTCACTTGTTGCATATTTATTTTTATAACCCCGTTCTCGTTAGTTTTTTGGACCCCGTCCGCGACTGTACTGATCATTCTGAAAGATACCCAACATTTTAACCCTCCCTTCATCTTAAAATTCACCAAAATTCAGGAAATCAACCAATTTTAATGAAATTTTCAGTATTTATTAATCAACGATCACGTAATATAATGAAAGCATCATTTAAAAAAAAAAAAAATCTTAGCTAAAATGTATTATTTTTTGAAAACAAAATACACCTTTACTAAAGTTATATTTTTATGTATTAATAAAAAAAATGTATGAATTAATTTTTTAATGACAATAAGCCACTGTAGATTTAAAAAAAATATATTTTAAAAATTATTTCTTATATTACGAAAAAGGCCCCTAAATTCCTTGTTAATAAAACCACTATAACTCGAAGAAAAATTAATTTCTTGAATTGGCAATGTTATCATTGAATAAAGCATTGTTTGATAAATATTTTCACCAAAAAAAAAATAATATAATTGCAAAAAATATTTCGTGTGATTTTAATGATTAGAGTTTCTGGGAAAATATAAAATGCGATGTAATTATATTTCTCTTTCATACATGAACGTGTTATCATCAGCGTAAGAATTTTTTTTTTTGTAATCTTGAAAATAAACAAAAAATTGAAAAATTTGAGAATCAGGATCATAACGAAAAAAAGAATTTTAAAAAATTGGATAATTTCTACTAACGATTGACTTGGGGGTATATATATTTATATATTGCGTTTTTATTTTATTTACGAAACTTTTTGATAATAAATAAATGTATTGAAAATGAGTAATCTCAAACGAAACATTGCAGAATACTCGTTCTAAAATGTTTTCGTGTCGCTATTTACTTGTCTCCCCACGAGGGCAGAAATGCATAAAAAAAATAAAATCTTATAGCGTGCGTCTTGTTTTATTTTATTTTACAATACGTTTTAATAAACACAGACGATTCTATTTTTCGTGTTGTGTATTTTAAGATATTTTTAAAAAATCGACGGACTTAAGTTTTGCCTCCCCATGAGGGCGGAGTTGAACTTCAAAAATAAGTTTCCAAATTGAGGCAATTTAAAGTTTTGTCCCAATCTAAACTGCTCCATTTTGGGGGGAACTAGATTTTCCCTACATTAAAAACTGATCTTAAAAATTTATAAAATAACATTTGATAGAAGCTACTGGAATAAGAAGCTGTATTGCAATGAGGTATCAAAACAGCGAATTGATGGAGACCACTAGACCAACGACTCAAATGAGCTGGAACAAAAGAAGCAGAGAATAGATCAGACAAGTCTGAAAAACACATGCCATAATAGTATTTATTGACTCCAACTCTGATTCCTGAAATTTTAAACGAGCCAACCCTGGCATTAGCCTCCAACTTCGACTTAAGAAATCTTTTTCCGCAAATAATAATTTGTGCATGCTATATATTACTTATAGTATTTTGATTTAAAAGAGACGTCAATGTTTTTTGTTTGTTTAGGCTAACACCACCACAGTACTTGAAGTATTATAATGAACAAATTACGAAAATATTCATTTAATTATAAAAAAAAATGAATCCTATCAAATAGTACCTTCCTTCCAATGTTTGTGTGTAGAAGCTATTAATTAAAATCCCCCTCCCCCCAAATAAACAAACAAAAATCTCCTCTCCTCTATGTACGTTGATGCAAGGATGCATTTTATTACTTATGTAATATTAATGTTTAAATGTTCATTATTACTTATAAATTTAAATGTTCATTATTACTTATAAATTTAAATGTTCATTATTACTTATAAATTTAAATGTTCATTATTACTTATAAATTTAAATGTTCATTATTACTTATAAATTTAAATGTTCATTATTACTTATAAATTTAAATGTTCATTATTACTTATAAATTTAAATGTTCATTATTACTTATAAATTTAAATGTTCATTATTACTTATAAATTTAAATGTTCATTATTACTTATAAATTTAAATGTTCATTATTACTTATAAATTTAAATGTTCATTATTACTTATAAATTTAAATGTTCATTATTACTTATAAATTTAAATGTTCATTATTACTTATAAATTTAAATGTTCATTATTACTTATAAATTTAAATGTTCATTATTACTTATAAATTTAAATGTTCATTATTACTTATAAATTTAAATGTTCATTATTACTTATAAATTTAAATGTTCATTATTACTTATAAATTTAAATGTTCATTATTACTTATAAATTTAAATGTTCATTATTACTTATAAATTTAAATGTTCATTATTACTTATAAATTTAATAATTAAGGAAGATAATAATGAATACTTATAGAAAGTTAAAAGATACTTAGATAGGGTTCATGGATGGGAGCAGAAGTTTCGTTGCTTGTACAGAGAAGTGTCCGTATTCAATTATCAATACCACAAAAAACAGTATTATGTACTTACGCAGCAGGGTTCTTCAATTTTTTTCGAGCAACACCGGAACACGGGTCCCTCTAGTAATATATTATTTCTAGTGTTCTGATTTTAAAGACGAAGATCATGTTGTTTTTTTAAGGCTCTGAAGTCAATGTTTATTTGTTTGGTTTTAACAAATGAAATCTAATCCAATTAAGAAAGCAGATGATAATGATAAAAAAACATGGCTGGGGAATCGGTAGACAAAATGTCCGACTCCAACTCCTGAAATTTTAAAATGTCTTTTTTTTTTTCTTTTTTTTTTTCACGCAGAAACTGGATGGTGATTCGACCGAACAATGCCTTTCTTTCTCAAAGACAAGAACCTAAAATGGCCCTCATCCAACCGAATGTCGATGACGACAAATATTTACAAATTGATGCGCCGGGAATGAAGCCGCTTTTCTTATCGAAAACATTGAAATCAGTTAGTACGGCAGAAATACGAAATTGTAGGTAAGTATGTTCAACGTAATTTTCAAAAGCGTCATAAAATGGGCGGATATTCAAATTTAGTAAAATTAATCGAATTTTCTTTTTCTTTTTTTTTTTTTTTAAATCTATTTGTTTTTTTTAAAACTATTTTTTTTTTTTTAAAAAACTTATCAATTAAGCTATAAATTTTCAGTATTATATTGATTGCCACGTGGCATGTAGGGATGTGAGTTCTGTGTTTTTGAATCTGGAAAAAGCAGATTTCTGCCACATAGCCTTAGTCATGGATGTGAATTCTTTGCTTTTTAGCAAATTTTGCTTATTTTTTTCCACTTAAATTGCGAGAACCTCCCGTGGTTGTTGGCTTAATGGTTGGAATCAGCTTTTCTCTCCTCTCTCTCTCTCTATCTCTCTCTATCTCTATCTATCTATCTCTCTATCTATCTATCTCTCTATCTCTCTATCTATCTCTCTATCTCTCTATCTCTCTATCTCTCTATCTCTCTATCTATCTCTCTATCTATCTCTCTCTCTATCTATCTCTCTATCTCTCTATCTATCTCTCTATCTCTCTATCTATCTCTCTATCTCTCTATCTTTATATCTATCTATATATCTATCTATATATCTATCTATATATAATGAGACAGAAGATTGTGCCATAACGAGGTACCTTATCTTAACAAATTATCATTTGGACTCTATAAAGATCTGCATATTTTTTTAATTTATCCATCAATCTGTCATTCTTCAGTTTGAAATAACATTTTTATTTCTGATCGCACAGACTGAATGGACAGATCTTATTTTACAAAACATCTAACCCCCATCATGATTCAATTGTTCAGTCTGTGACGCGTAAGTTTGGAATGGTTTACGTAATGATTCAGTTGTTCGGTCTGTGACGCGTAAGTTTGGAATGATTTACGTCATGATTCAGTTGTTCGGTCTGTGACGCGTAAGTTTGGAATGGTTTACGTCATGATTCAGTTCGGTCTGTGACGCGTAAGTTTGGAATGGTTTACGTCATGATTCAGTTCAGTCTGTGACGCGTAAGTTTGGAATGGTTTACGTCATGATTCAGTTGTTCGGTCTGTGACGCGTAAGTTTGGAATGGTTTACGTCATGATTCAGTTGTTCGGTCTGTGACGCGTAAGTTTGGAATGGTTTACGTCATGATTCAGTTCGGTCTGTGACGCGTAAGTTTGGAATGGTTTACGTCATGATTCAGTTGTTCGGTCTGTGACGCGTAATTTTGGAATGGTTTACGTCATGATTCAGTTGTTCGGTCTGTGACGCGTAAGTTTGGAATGGTTTACGTCATGATTCAGTTGTTCGGTCTGTGACGCGTAAGTTTGGAATGGTTTACGTCATGATTCAGTTCGGTCTGTGACGCGTAAGTTTGGAATGGTTTACGTCATGATTCAGTTGTTCGGTCTGTGACGCGTAAGTTTGGAATGGTTTACGTCATGATTCAGTTGTTCGGTCTGTGACGCGTAAGTTTGGAATGGTTTACGTCATGATTCAGTTGTTCGGTCTGTGACGCGTAAGTTTGGAATGGTTTACGTCATGATTCAGTTCGGTCTGTGACGCGTAAGTTTGGAATGGTTTACGTCATGATTCAGTTGTTCGGTCTGTGACGCGTAAGTTTGGAATGGTTTACGTCATGATTCAGTTGTTTGGTCTGTGACGCGTAAGTTTGGAATGGTTTACGTCATGATTCAGTTGTTCGGTCTGTGACGCGTAAGTTTGGAATGGTTTACGTCATGATTCAGTTCGGTCTGTGACGCGTAAGTTTGGAATGGTTTACGTCATGATTCAGTTGTTCGGTCTGTGACGCGTAAGTTTGGAATGGTTTACGTCATGATTCAGTTGTTCGGTCTGTGACGCGTAAGTTTGGAATGGTTTACGTCATGATTCAGTTGTTTGGTCTGTGACGCGTAAGTTTGGAATGGTTTACGTCATGATTCAGTTGTTTGGTCTGTGACGCGTAAGTTTGGAATGGTTTACGTCATGATTCAGTTGTTTGGTCTGTGACGCGTAAGTTTGGAATGGTTTACGTCATGATTCAGTTGTTCGGTCTGTGACGCGTAAGTTTGGAATGGTTTACGTCATGATTCAGTTGTTCGGTCTGTGACGCGTAAGTTTGGAATGGTTTACGTCATGATTCAGTTGTTCGGTCTGTGACGCGTAAGTTTGGAATGGTTTACGTCATGATTCAGTTGTTCGGTCTGTGACGCGTAAGTTTGGAATGGTTTACGTCATGATTCAGTTGTTCGGTCTGTGACGCGTAAGTTTGGAATGGTTTACGTCATGATTCAGTTGTTCGGTCTGTGACGCGTAAGTTTGGAATGGTTTACGTCATGATTCAGTTGTTCGGTCTGTGACGCGTAAGTTTGGAATGGTTTACGTCATGATTCAGTTGTTCGGTCTGTGACGCGTAAGTTTGGAATGGTTTACGTCATGATTCAGTTCGGTCTGTGACGCGTAAGTTTGGAATGGTTTACGTCATGATTCAGTTGTTCGGTCTGTGACGCGTAAGTTTGGAATGGTTTACGTCATGATTCAGTTGTTTGGTCTGTGACGCGTAAGTTCCGAATGGTTTACGTCATGATTCAGTTGTTTGGTCTGTGACGCGTAAGTTTGGAATGGTTTACGTCATGATTCAGTTGTTTGGTCTGTGACGCGTAAGTTTGGAATGGTTTACGTCATGATTCAGTTGTTTGGTCTGTGACGCGTAAGTTTGGAATGGTTTACGTCATGATTCAGTTGTTCGGTCTGTGACGCGTAAGTTTGGAATGGTTTACGTCATGATTCAGTTGTTCGGTCTGTGACGCGTAAGTTTGGAATGGTTTACGTCATGATTCAGTTGTTCGGTCTGTGACGCGTAAGTTTGGAATGGTTTACGTCATGATTCAGTTCGGTCTGTGACGCGTAAGTTTGGAATGGTTTACGTCATGATTCAGTTGTTCGGTCTGTGACGCGTAAGTTTGGAATGGTTTACGTCATGATTCAGTTGTTTGGTCTGTGACGCGTAAGTTTGGAATGGTTTACGTCATGATTCAGTTGTTTGGTCTGTGACGCGTAAGTTTGGAATGGTTTACATTGTTAAATGTACAGATTGGATCAAAAACACTTTAAGAATATCCGTTCTTTTTTTTTTTTTTCCTTTTTTAGTGTTTGGGGAACGGCAATACACGGACAAGACTGCGGCGACGAGGCTGCAGGTTGGGTGAACAAATTTCTTGAAAAAGACCAATATCGAATGGTTGTTTCTACGGATCAACTGGAAAAAAGGGACGTCAAACTTCACGGAGGAACTCCGGCGGAGGATTGTCAGGTTATAGAAAAAGACTTTTAATTTTCATGAAATAGAATTTTTTTTTTTTTACTTAATCGAATATTATGATTTACTAGACGACCTCTGACATTACTAGATGACCTCTGACCCATTAGGTCAACATTGGTACATTGTACATTAGAGTATACATTCAGTGCTTTTAACTGATTGTGAAGGAAAATAGGTATTTTAAAAGTACGTTTATTTATTGGTAGCATAAGAGGAGTGTTAATCGAAACCCAAGCGACCGTTATAGTTTGTTGACATGTCGTCGTTGTTTGGGTTGGACCTGAATGCAGCGTTGACCATGGAGATGTCAATATCATCTGCTTTTGATCAAGGTACTTCTTGTAGATTTTCTAACACTTTGTTGAGGAAGGTCGCCGTCTGTCGGCATTGAGTGGCGGTTTCACATACGCCAATGCAACATTGTTATCCTTACTCTGCGTTGCGATAGATGACTAAACATCTTCGCTTGCCGTCGATCTCGACCTTTTGGCCGGGATCAAAGTGTAGTATCTGTTCCGATGGATACTACACCCCATAAACTGGTATCGTCTTGGCCTTCAGGGATTGATTTATGCCAGTCTGTGTCTGTCCTGTGCAGTTCTAGAAGGTCCACCTTCCCAGGCTTTGCCTCCCCTCTAAGTTTATTGCTTACTGCCTGAGGCGCCCCTACTGGGAAATGCCGATGGGGCTGCTCAGGCAATTTTTAATGGCCAGAGTGCTCACTTTCTCGGGCGCTGGCTTTTCAAGTCCCACTTTCCCGACCCGACCTTGGGTCACATCTTACTTTGTGGGAGTAAGATAAAACTGGCCTTGTGCCTAACCTCTTGGGGAGGTAAATAAATTGCTGTCGATTGTTCACAGATGCATTGGCAAAAACAACCAGGGGCTGCCGGATCCTGATGCAGGTTCTTTTGGATTGCACCAGAACCCCTTTTAGCCAGGCTATGACCCTAATGCCATTGTGTATCTGAGCCATCTGCCTTGGGTGGCCCTGCCAGGAACTGAAACTCCCAACGGCATAGCTCTGACACTACTCATTGCGACAACCTTGACGCATCGAGGAGGTGTTAGACTTTAGGACTGTTGTTGTTTTCGGTTGGTTAATTTCAATTCACCCCAGAGAAAACAATGTTCATCATCATGGCTATTTCTCGTCGGTGAAGGTGGCGGTCGTGTTCGGCTTTGGGATCAGAAAAAGACAGACGCTTGTGTATGGATTTTTTTTTTTCAAGTGTATGCTATGTCGCAATCCAGAGTATGCACCTTCCTTCATAAATCCATGTGCTATATCAAATAGCATGGAGATCCTAGACGACTGGATTAGATGGATAAATTGTAGTCCTCGTCCGCTGACCTGACTGTTAGCTTCATAACTTTTACTCGGGAACACCGATGGGACTTGGGGGTTGGATCGATTTTCGTCTGGCTCCTCAGCCAAGATCTTACCGCCTTACGTGACCTTACCAGAGGCTTGCCCAACAGAGCTTATAGGCAACAATTCTAAACAAATCTTTTAAATCTGATCCTAAACAAAATTATCTTTGTTTTTGTTTTTGTTTGAAAAGAAATTAACTTTAAAAAAAAAAGTGAACTTCTTAAAATTGGTACAAAAATGAATCGTGTAAAAAACTTTAGACGGACTCTGTGCGGCACCTCCCCAGATGTGACAGCAGTATCCTGTCTTTGTTTCTAAAGTTTAAAAAGAAGTTTTACTTAAGATACAAGTAAATATATATTTTCTTTTGTTTGTAACTTTGAAACTTAAGTATTTAAGGAATAAATCTGAGCCGCTATTTCATGTGTCATTCGGAAGCGCAAATTGCATATTTTTATAGTATCGTTGAATTTAAGGAATAAATCTGAGCCGCTATTTCATGTGTCATTCGGAAGCGCAAATTGCATATTTTTATAGTATTGTTGAATTTAAGGAATAAATCTGAGTCGCTTTTTCATTTGTCATTCGGAAGCGCAAATTGCATATTTTTATAGTATCGTTAAATTTAAGGAATAAATCTGAGCCGCTTTTTCATGTGTCATTCGAAAGCGCAAATTGCATATTTTTATAGTATCGTTGAATTTAAGGAATAAATCCGAGCCGCTTTTTCATGTGTCATTCGGAAGCGCAAATTGCATATTTTTATAGTATCGTTGAATTTAAGGAATAAATCTGAGCCGCTTTTTCATGTGTCATTCGGAAGCGCAGATTGCATATTTTTATAGTATCGTTGAATTTAAGGAATAAATCTGAGCCGCTTTTTCATGTGTCATTCGGAAGCGCAAATTGCATATTTTTATAGTATCGTTGAATTTAAGGAATAAATCTGAGCCGCTTTTTCATGTGTCATTCGGAAGCGCATATTGCATATTTTTATAGTATCGTTGAATTAAAGGAATAAATCTGAGCTGCTATTTCATGTGTCATTCGGAAGCGCATATTGCATATTTTTATAGTATCGTTGAATTTAAGGAATAAATCTGAGCTGCTATTTCATGTGTCATTCGGAAGCGCAAATTGCATATTTTTATAGTATCGTTGAATTTAAGGAATAAATCTGAGCCGCTATTTCATGTGTCATTCGGAAGCGCAAATTGCATATTTTTATAGTATCGTTGAATTTAATGAAATAAATCTGAGCCGCTATTTCATGTGTCATTCGGAAACGCAAATTGCATATTTATATAGTATCATTGAATTTAAGGAATAAATCTGAGCCGCTATAATATGTGTCATTCGGGAGCGCAAATTGCATATTTATATAGTATCGTTGAATTTAAGGAATAAATCTGAGCCGCTATTTCATGTGTCATTCGGGAGCGCAAATTGCATATTTTCATAGTATCATTGAATTTAAGTAATAAATCTGAGCTGCTATTTTATGTGTCATTCGGAAGCGCAAATTGCATATTTTTATAGTATCGTTGAATTTAAGGAATAAATCTGAGCCGCTATTTTATGTGTCATTCGGAAGCGCAAATTGTATATTTTTATAGTATCGTTGAATTTATGGAATAAATAAGCAAAAAATTTAAGCATGCCGGCCCCTGTTGACCCCAACGTTTGTGCTGTGTGTTTCCTTCTTCATTTTCTTGTTCTGGCTGTGTCGTCTCTCATATTGGGGATCGACGAGGGCGCGTGCACTGGTTTACAAGTTGTATATAAAAATAAAAACAATGCAGACTCATATAATGAAAGTACAAACACAGATGTAGACATTGTGTATTTGATTTGTTGGTAACGTGCATATATGTGTGTGTGTGTGTGTGTTGTTGGGGCCTCGCCACTAGCATCCACATCTGAGTTAAGTTCCAGTCTTTCAAATTCAGAATCTCCGCTAAGACTCCATGGTACAGCTCCTTTGAACTTGTCTACATCATATCGAGCCCTCTACCTCGCCTTATTCCCCGGGTCTACTCCAATCTAATCTGTCCAATCTGCTCCGTTTCATCAATATATCTTCTTAGTCTCTCCCAGCTGGTCACCGGAACTGACTACATCTGTTTCTCTTCTCAGCTTATCGCTATCCATGCACCCAGCAACTAACAACTAACTGTCAGAGCGCCATTCTGTCTAGAGAGTCCAATAGATTCACCAGCCCCTGGGGTGGGGAGGCAGTCCATAGTATCACTGGAATATAATTATATAGATACTTATGCCAGACCCTATATAATATATGTTTCATGAAACATTATACAGCAAAAAAAAAAAATGGTTAAATTATAAGAATTATGGAAATTCAATGCTAGAAATTTCTTTGAAAAAGGAAACTGAAAATATTGAAAATGTTTATACTTCAGTTCAATTCAAATCACCTCAGCGGATACACTGCTTGTCGGCAACAATTAGAAACATAATCGAAAAAGAAATCTCTTAGATCCGAAATGCTATTGTTCCATTGCCGATAATCATTTTCTTTTGTTTCAAAATTTCAGTGCATCTATCAAGATAGTGCTCCTTTCAACATTCTCTCTCAAGCATCGATCGACAACGTGAATAGCAAAGTTGAAAAATCCGTCAGCGAAAAAAATTTCCGACCAAATATTTTAGTCGAAGGTTGTGTGGAATTTGCCGAGGTGAGTACAACTTTTGGACTTTAAAAAAAAAAAAAAAGATTTCGTTATTTTTATTCTTCTTTTTAAAGCCGCCTGGAATGTCGGTAATATTTTGACGTTTTCATGGTGGCCCTAGCTAAGAGCTCTACCAAAATTGATTTATATACTTCTTTATGAACGCCTAGTTGGTTCATCTGAACTCCATGTCTGGACTGGCCAACTATATATATATATATATATATATATATATATAAAACTCAATGTATGCGTGTGTGTTTGTGATGTTTGTGTGTTCCCTATTAAAAGAAAGTTTAGAGAATCTACATGAAATCTAAAAGTGCATACTTATGTCAAATTTACAGGGGAAGACAATGGAAGTGTTCCCGAATCTTTAAGTGCACTCCTAAAGTAAGCCCTATTTTTATGAAATTCAAATATGTATAAAATTTTCTTGTGTATTCAATGGAAGTTATCGCGAATCTCTACGTTACCCTCTATATGGCCCTACTTTTAAGTGACTCATGGGAAAAAGAACCCCCTTAAAAGAAAGGTTAAAGAATCTACATAAAATCTAAGTGTATTCTGATGTAAAATTTATTGGGGAAGACAATGGAAGTTTCCCAAATCTCTAAGTGCATCCCTAAGGGGCCTATGAGGATATAACCCCTTTAAAACTTCAAATATATCCTATTGTTATTAAATTTAAATCCTATGTATGAGATTTTCTGGGGAAGACAATGGAAGTGACCCCAAATCTCTAAGTGCCCTTCTAACCTAAAGGAGATATGGGGGCCCGAACCTCCTTTAAAATTTCAAATATATCCTATTTTGATGAAATTTAAATCATATGTATAAAATTCTCCGGGAAGACAATGGAAGTGGTCCTGAATCTCTACACTACCCTCTATGTGCCGAATATCTACATGCCCCTATCTTTAAGTGAAATGGGTACAGAACCCCCCTTAAAACTTCAAATACGTATATCCAATGTTACTGAAATTAAACCATATGTATAAGACACTAATTCAGAGAGTTTTCCAACATTTCAGCTTCTTCCAATTATATTAGAGGGGGAAAAGGGATGAAGGGGGGGGGGGGGGTAATAAAAACAAAGAAAGTAAAATGGTGTTAGGAGTATAATGAAAAAGTTCATAGTAATGTCAATCCCGAGCAACGTTGGGTCTTCCTTCTTTTCTATTATATAAAGCGGAAATGCCTGTGAGTATTTTTGTATGTCTGGAAAAGGCTCCCAAGATACTCGACAACTACCATAAAGTTGACATTTTCTGAATCCTCCAGCTTTCAAAGGATAATATTGAAAAATTCAAACAAAAAATCGATTTCTTCATGCCGAACGGACACAAGCCTACTTGGGAGAGGTGGTACGAAATTTCTACATATTCCAGTCATTTCTATGTTGTTCGTATGCGCGGTTTGTCAAAAAAACATGATGTTAACATGACCTATTTTCCTATAGTTTCTATTATTTGTGTCGGTGGTGTTAGGGTTACGGTTAAAGAACGAAAACCAAGAGGTCGAACGTTCGAATCATACTGACCCATAAGAATTTTTTTTTTTTTTAACGATATCTTAAATATACGTTGAAGGGGGGGGGGGGTGAGGGAGAAGACAGAGATGGTACTTTTAATAGAAACATGTTAAACTTTTGCCGGAGAGAGGTGGTGTGGAGGTGAAGGGGGAGAGGGGCCCCGGGGATGAGGGGGTGACCGAGGAAGACAGAGTTATGACTTTTAATAGAAATATATTACACTTTTGCCTCGGACAGTGGGGGTGAGGGGGAAAGACATTGGGGCGGGGATAAGAGGGTGACCAGGGAAGGGACAGCTTTTGCCCTGGACAACTGGGGAAAAGAGAGATTGTTACACTTTTACCAACGGTCAACGCTGAGTACCTCTGCTAGTATTATACTAAATGTGTGTTAATCAACGTTTGTTTCTCTAAGACTTTTTGCTTTTATATTCTCTAATAACACAAAATGCATTCTTATGCCTTAGCATGTATGATCTCAAAATTACCGGTTGTTTTTATGCAACTGATTTTAGTTCACCTGGTATTTATTGTGAATCCCTTCCCCATAACATGTGTAACTGGGGAGAGCGGAGGGGGTACTTCAGCTATTCAACTATCTCTATAAATAAAGTTGGGCTGTATATCGCACTGACAGCGAGATTAAAACCCTAAATATATACAAAATAGAACTTCAGCTTTATAATGCACTGAGCATGTCCATGTGATCAACTGATTTGTATATTAATTTGCAAAAAGACATCTCATTAATTAACTATTCCTTCTTAGTGTTTTCTAATTCAATGATTGTTTTTTTATTTTATTATTGCACATAGTTCTATTTATGCATATCTTTTAGATTGTGATAGAAAATTAGCATTTCCGGTGAAAATAGTCTTTCTGACACTTTTTAGGTCAATTTAATTCTGCGGGTTGCGATTAGGTTTGACATTATAAATTATAGAGCCCCTTCTCATACAAAATACACACACACACAAACTGCAGCCAAGCAAACAATTCGGTGAGTCTTCTTTATGGCAACCCTCATCACAGCCAGACATTACATTCAGAACATTGGGTGCTTCTGCATATCAACCCTGACATTGAAATATTTAAAGAATGTATAAACTTTATCATGTACTTACATGTTAGCTGAAAATAAGATTATGCAGAAAAAATTACTCAAATTCATCCAATAGTTATTAAATTATAAGAAAAAGAAAAAAAATTATTTTACATACATTTTGACATTTTTGTAAACAATGGAGACCCCAAACCCCGAAATCGTGAAAATATGAGTTATCGTCCTTGACCACTGGAAAATGGTGGAAATATCTACCGAGTGATAAAATCGTTTTTTTATTTATAATTAAATAAATACTGGATGAATTTGCATAATTTTTGGTGTGCAGTCTTTTTTTCATCTACCACGTAAGTACATAACAAAGTTTATACATTTCTTTAGCTATTTTATTTTTAAGAGCGGTCTAACATGTCAGGGTTGATATGCACAAGCACCGAACATTGTTTTAAATCTCCTTCTTTTAACTACATACTGGGGATGGGGGTGTCAAAAATAACAGTTCAGGACTGTAGCTTGGAGGTGGACAAGGTAGTTCTGTATTGTATCAGTCTCACCCAGTGACGTAGAGGCAAAATTGAGGTGATGACTAATGTAATTTGATCTTCGAGTGACGAATGCCTCTATCATCTCTAGTAGCTGGTCTGGGTCAGCGGTGAAAAAGAATTTAGGGTGAGTATGACATTCTGGATGAACTCATCGGCAGAATTGTCTATCTGGATGTTGGCCCAAGATGTCGACATGCCTGTCATTTTGATGAACGCTTAGCTATTCATTTAATTCTCGGGGGATCATTTCGAGATGGAGTTGAGACGGTTTCAGGACCGGCGGGACAGTTATAAAAGTGTAGGGGGGGGGGGGCTCTCCTAAAAAGTAATGGGAGGGCCCGGTTAAACACATGCATATATAACTTCATTATTGATGACCGTAAAGTGGGGGGGGGGAGTAAAAAAGTGCCCCCCTCCTCCCCCCCCCCCCCGCGTCGGTGCCGCCGTCTATGAGTTAGGCTGCTGGTGCCTTGCATAGGTTACCTGAGCAGAGAGCTCCTTAGCTTGCTTAAGGATGGTCAGGGGTTTTTCCATTGATGTGACCCCCCCCCCCCCAATCCCTGACTCTTTTACCATAGCCTGATCCATCATTTGTAGTTTCTCTTATAGTTTTAAATCTCATGTGTTTACCTACAGGGAGTTTGAATTACCTAATAGGCACCATCCTTGAGTGTCTTTGGAATCTCTGCACAAGGGTTTGTCAGGACAACCTGACATGAGGATACCCCCCCCCCCCCCTACAAGTAAACCCTGACCAAATATTCAAAATAACATAGCATTCGAAGCACAAATAAGATCCTCTCGACACGGCTATACACTGGCTCATACGAGGAATGGTGCACCTTTTCCTAGTGATGTTACCTCAAGTAACAACACTTAGCTAGATACTCCACCAGACTAGATGAATTCTTGTCCTGGAATCCGGTAAGACCAAGAGACCACAAGAAAGATATACTATAACATAGTTAACTGGTCAATTGAGGAGAGGAAAATTAATGTTAACTTCTTTACTAACTCAACGTTTGAGAAATAAAGGAGAACTTTAATAGAATATTCGAATATCTATGTATTTAATATAGAGATTCAGTCTTAGCCCCAGGAAGACGCCCCTTGATTTCTGAGAACTTCGATTGAAACTAAATGAAACAAAAAAAAAATTACATACATCTGAGATATTTTAAATATTAGCAAAAGTGGACAGGGATGCCCTTTTCTATTTCACACATGCAAAATAAAAGATAAAATAAAAAAAACAAGACTGAATTATAAAAACATCACAGAATTAATAGATAAATTAAAACGAAATTTGGCCATTTTCATTTGTACAGTATAGTTTTCTTTGCCGCATACAATATTAGCATAGCCCCCCCCCCTCCCTCCTGTCCATTTCCCGATTGGAGAAGAGAAGATCTACAAAACACGTCTGCTCATTTCCGCAGACACAACCCAAGAGACAGTCTTTAGCTTTCAATGTCTGTGGTGGAAAGTAAAGATATAGCCATTTAATCTGTTTTTATTAATTATTTTCCGTTTATTCTATTTATTTATTTTTTATATTTATTTATTTATTTATTTTATAGTATGAGTTTGTGTGTGTGTGTGTGTGTATATATATATATATATATATATATATATATAAATTTATTTAAATACTGTATATTACATATTTCAGAAATGTACTGCGGTTTCATTCAAAAGGGCAGATTTAGACATCTTTAGTAAATCTCTGTGCCCAGTGGAATCGTCGTTGTAGTCACGGCCCGATGGGGAATGGCGTCAACAATGACAGAAAATGGTGTATCTCTGAGGGGGTCCCCGAACAAAAAAAAAAAAAAAAAAAAGAAAAGAAAAAGAGATACGCTGTTTTCTGTCATTGTTGACGCCATTCCCCATCGGGCCGTGACTACAATCGTTTCAGCATGCCGATGATTCCACTGGGTACAGAGATTTACTAAAGATGTCTAAATCTGCCCTTTTGGATGAAACCGTGGTACATTTCTAAAATATATAATATACAGTATTTAAATAAATTATATTAGTTCTCTTATATGATTGAGCACTTTATTTGATTTCTTTTCATATACAAACTGATACACTATATATATATATATATATATATAATTATTAGCTTTCTATGTGGTGGACAGAGGACAGTGTGTGTATAGAGATGGGAGGGTGGTGCATTGAGTGGAAAATAGATACAATATAGATATCTAAATGAATAAATGCGAAAGTTTTTTATTTTTATTTATCACTCCTATATTACCATCAAAACTGGTCACTGTAATTTAAATCAATAATACAATGTAGTATTTTGAAATACTGTGTATATATATATATTCGCTTACACAAGGTTTTGAGATCATCCGGGAGCTTTCAGGCACAGGAATCAGCCATCGGTAATCACCTCGTTAGTACAAATAGTTGTTCTGACAACTATTCCGTGGTTTTCTGTTTTACACAGTGCCAGGTCGAACTACCATCTCAATATTATTGAGGCGTTAGTTATTAACAATTCTCGACCTAGCCTGTGTAGACAAAAGATTTTGAAGCATCAGTTGGAGATCTTTAATGATTCAAAGCCACCACAACGTTGAGAGTTAGATTTTTTTTTCATTTTTTTTTTTCCTCTCTCAATCGTTTTCTCCAACTGAAACACTTTTCCCCCTCATATCCCATTCGATTTTCTTAGTTTTTAATTTATCATTCTGACGTTTCCTCTTAGAGGGTCAGACGATAAGGCCTTAAGGAAAATTTTAGCAATTTTCTTTTTTTTTCCACCCGCCCGTTTCATTGATTAAAAAAGATGTTTCCTCTGAAATTTATCCTACGATTTTGTTGTACGCGAAACTTACTTTATATATATATATATATATATATATATATATATATATCTATATATATATATTAGTACAGACAGAAGGCATTCAAATAGCTATCTTTTGATAGCTATTTGAATGCCTAATTTGCATAACTATTTTTTAAACAGTTCATAATAAATTATTTTTTGGTGTTTGTAATTTCATAGTTCTATTTTGTCTATATACATGCAATTGTTTTGTGAAGTGATTTAATGAAAACAAGACATGGATAAATTAATAAAGGGATGTAATTTAAGTTTAAATATCACACTAGAAAGAAAGATATACTGACGAGATATAAGTAAGAAATATTCATAAAGAAAGGGAGAGAGTGACTAACTGCTCTCTCTCTCTTTCTCTTTCTCTCTTTCTCTTTCTCTCTTTCTCTTTCTCTCTTTCTCTCTCTTTCTCTCTTTCTTTCTCTCTTTCTCTTTCTCTCTCTTTCTCTCTTTCTTTCTCTCTTTCTTTCTCTCTCTCTCTTTCTTTCTCTCTCTCTCTCTCTTTCTCTCTCTTTCTCCTTCTCTTTCTCTCTCTCTCTCTTTCTCTCTCTCTCTTTCTCTCTCTCTTTCTCTCTCTCTCTCTTTCTCTCTCTTTCTCTTTCTCTCTCTCTCTCTCTCTCTTTCTCTCTCTTTCTCTTTCTCTCTCTCTCTCTCTCTCTTTCTCTTTCTCTCTTTCTCTCTCTCTCTTTCTCTCTCTCTTTCTCTCTCCCTCTTTCTCTCTCTCTCTTTCTCTCTCTTTCTCCTTCTCTTTCTCTCTTTCTCTCTTTCTCTCTTTCTTTCTCTCTCTCTCTCTCTTTCTCTCTCTCTTTCTCTCTCTCTTTCTCTCTCTCTTTTTCTCTCTCTATCTCTCTCTTTTTCTCTCTCTATCTCTCTCTCTTTCTCTCTCTATCTCTCTCTCTTTCTTTCTCTCTTTCTCTCTTTCTCTCTCTTTCTCTCTTTCTCTCTCTTTCTCTCTCTTTCTCTCTCTCTTTCTCTCTCTCTTTCTCTTTCTCTCTATCCCTCTCTCTTTCTCATTTCTCTCTCGTTTTATTGTTTTTAAATTCAATGATTTTTTTGATTACGTGCTTAAATGTTTCGCATTTGTTTAAATATGCATTTCCGGCCGTTTCCAAATTGTAAGTTAAAAATTACTCAGACGAATTTCTTTCTTTATTCTTTTCATTTTTTTACGGTCTTATTTCAAAGAAATAAATTTGTATCAAAATTATAAGTTTATATGAATAAATGCAAACGTTTTTATTATTCAAAATTTTGGTTTTAAGTATTTCAAGTAGCAAACTTTATGCAGTGATAATGAGCTGGCGAAGCAAGCTAGTGTGTGTGTGTGTGTGTGTGTATATATATATATATATGTGTGTGTGTGGCAATATTACTTTCTTTGGCCGAAGGGGTATCTCTTGGGACTGGCACCAATGTGGCAACATCTTTTGGGCGATCTTTGTCGGGCTTTATGTGATGATGGGACGATGTGTGACAACATGTGCACGTATGTGCAATGTCTCGTCTTGTTATGGCCAGTGAGCAATCATCGTCTGACGATAGTCACTGTCATCTCCTTCTGGGACTGGCTAGCCGGCTGTTTTGTTGGGACCATCGTGCTGCAAATCAAACATTATGTAATAATGGAGCAAACCATTTTACTTTTTATATAAAAATATAATTTATTATATTTTGAAAAGAAACATCTCAGAGCGCGCGACAAGACGCGTGTATCTCTGTCAGAATTTAAACCAGTCTCTCAATTTTCAATATATTTACCAGAGAGAGGGAGAGGGGAGGGGGGGAGTGAGAGAGAAGGAGAGAGAGACAGAGGGATAGAGAAAGAGAGAGAGGGAATACAGCCGTCATCAGTGTTTCAACAAATCTCGGTGACAGGTTTTCTTTGACCTCTTGAACCTGGCTAGTGTCTCCAGCATTGTTGATATTTAGCTGACATCGGATTACACCGAATACCCCGATCAGTGAGCTGACATTTTTAGTGCAGCAAATTCACTTTATTTGCAACTCAAGTCTGGCGCAAGGGTTACGAATATAACGGGGAGCACTTAGCTCCCCAAAAGATTACGCATTGTGCCATATATATATATATATATATATATATATATATTAAAATAAAGTTGTATTTCCCCCACGCCTTCAGACATTATAGGACAATAAACTCTCATCAATGTATCCAGAAATTCCTCATTCAATTCATCCTCATTCCATATTTATTATATTTTACCTGTCATACCAGACTCTCCTAAACAAACCTTTCAAAGAAAAGGTAGCATCAACTTTCATCTGCTACTATTTTTCTACTACCATCGCTACCAGAATCACTGTGTGCTACTTTTCAATTGTTTAAAAATTAAACAAACACCGGTTATTCCAGAATAAAACATGTTCGAAACCAACAACGACTGCTCACTTATAATTTATACGTCTGCGTCGATAAACTTTTACGATTACTTTGGTTTTACAGTTAATTCTTTCTATTTCCCTTCATACACAAAATTACGTCAATCTTCCTGTCACCATATTCCGTAACCAATTTTTCTGAATTCCAGAATAGAGCGGAATATACAAATTAAGAAACACCTTCCGCACATGGCACCTTCTACTCTCAACATTTGCCTACGTAAATTATTAAGAATTTATACTTTTCTGCTAATACAAGCAGCCCTTTCGTACTTTTCCTGAAGTTAATTAAATCGTAAGATACCCATGTCCGTACAAGCACTGGGAACAAGTAACATGTTGGTTTTGTCTTTCACATTTTCTTGACGCGTATTACATTTTTTTGTAAACCTTGTAATTTAGGTTTACTGAATAATATTTGTAAAGAAAAATGGATAAAATATCAGCAGAATCTTTTAACAAATTTATTACAACTGAACACAATATAAAATAATGAGTTAATTGCCGCTGTAACGCGAGATGAAATAAGACAGTTTCAAGACGTCGGTCTGTTTATCTTTTCTCTCAGGCAAGACTCTATCGACAAGGGCGATAACTCCGAAATGGTCCAAGGGAGATAATTGCGTTTTCTTTAGTTGTCCTAACACATTTCCAGTTTTTTTCTGGTACATATTTTCATATAATTACTACTCTAATGCTTGCATCTTACCAAGACGCGAAAATACGCTGTTTCTGAGACTCATTTTTTTTTCAGATATATAATTTGTTTTCTTAACACAAACAGGTCACAAATTATTAGGTAGTTTCTACGATTTATTTTGTTATATACTTTTTTACTAACACAAATAGGTCACAAAGACGTAGCTAGGAAGTCACGACGTGTGAAAAATCCTGCTCTCGAAACAAAATAGTGGGATTTCTTCTTAGGCCAAATAAAATTAATTTCTTTGGGAATATTCTATATTGGATCATACATCATCAAAAACACTTTTTAGTAATAAACTTTGTAACATGTTTTTTCTTACAAGCAATAAAACAATCATTATAATAGAAACAAATTATTAGTATAACGATACCATTTTATTATTGGAAATATCAGTAAAATTTGAGACATTTGTTTGCCATCATGTGCAGAGTTTCATGCAAAACGACTTTGCGATGCACATGTTGACTACATGCACACAAAAAAGCTGCAGATTTTGCCACACAGAAGTGGAGAGTGATATCAAGCTGCAAAATTATGTTAGCAGATGGCAGCTACACAACGCGTCATGGTGTGTGCAAATACATATACTGGAACATCTGTAAAAATCTAAACATCCAATGTAGCACTAAGTCCTGGGAACATCCACCGGAAAGGACTGTGGGAAACGATAAGTATACTATACATTATGATTATGTGATTCCCACATCTACCTACCTGGAAAATGCAACAGTAAAACCGGACAGTCATATTAAATAAGGCAGAAAGAGAGGCAACACTGATCGAGATGAGTGTTCCAATGACAGTTGCTTAAACAGAGCAGAGAGAGAGAAGGTGACAAAATACCAAGGACTAATGTATGATATGAAGAGAAACTGGAACCTCAAAAACATCAACATTATCCCAGTTATAATAGGAGCTAAAGGCCTCATGAAGAAAAATTTCAAAAAAGTATCTGGAAAGTATTCCTGGAAAACCAAGTGCAAAAGAAATCCAAATAATTGCACTTAAGGGAACGGCCAAGATCCTTAAAAGAGCACTCGGTTGGAGCCTCTAAATAGCAGGTGATAGTCTGGCATTTGGAAGAATGCCCCGTCCCTATGCTAACGAAAACAGAAATAAGAAAATTAGAAAAAAAAAAACTGAGAGGGAAAAGATATCGAAATACCAAGGTCTTATGTACGACATGAAAAGAAACTGAAATCTTAGGAAGATCTCCATCATTCCAGTAATTATAGGAGCAACCGAACTCATGAAAAAGAATTTCAAAAACTATCTGCTGAATATACCCGGTGAACCAAGTGCAAGAGAGATACAAACAATTGCACTTAAAGGAATGGTTAGAATCTTAAAAAGACCTCTTGATTGAAGTGTCTGAAATAGTGGGTGAATGTCTGGCATCCAGTAGGATGCCCCACCCCCAGCAAAAACAAAAAGATAAGAAAATTGAAAAAAAAAATGAACATTTCCTTCTTAGGACGCATGAATTTAGTTACCAACTGCATGTGCAAGCACCAATTGTTTGGGATGGGATCGCACAACTAAATAAGTAGCAGACTTCTGACAAACACTTCCTATTGTTTCACGTGAAAGTCCCGCTGATGAGCTCAATGTATTGCATTAAATTGTCATCTTTGTGAAAGTACATCAAGACTGTAACATTATCTACAAACATGCGTGTGCATCTCAATAGTGACCCAATGGCTGGTGAGTTTGCCTCCCTACTTATGAAAAAAATTGCAACAACCAACCATGGCGAGATTGCTATTACTCCAGGTATTACATCAATTGTTTCATCTGCTGTTTTTACTCAATCTCATTCTTCCTTCCATTTATTTATGTTAACTTCTTGCTCTCTTTTTCTTCCAGTGGTCACTGGTGCTACCAGATCAGGCTGTCTGAAGATATCGGCTTCCTGACCCAAAAATGCACCAAACATTCATGTTTTATTGTTTTTTTTTTTCACTTAGCAAAACTCAATCATGTTCTACAAAACCCAAAACAAAAAACAATTTCTCTCCCTCCCCTCCCCTCCCCTTCCCTTCACTTCCCTCATCCCTCACTCAACCAAACACCATGAATAAATACTTGAACATATAAAGAACTGGAAGCATACAACTTTTATCAAAATGACCGAAAAGGGTTGATATGCCGTAAAACAAAACAACCAAAACAACCAACCTTCTAGTGGTGGTGCTACTGCTACTACCACCATCTCTATTCTCTTCACCTATTACTACTCATCTCTTCTTTCCTCTCACCATCTAAAACATTCAATGTGCAAACAACCAAGAAAATAATAGATTACCTACCACAGAAGGGTAGTCCAGGTATTAAATGGTGCAAGGGTATCTCATGCATATTTTCTCTATCTATGACCCTGGTAACATGTGTTTTTATCAAGTGTATCAGGATAGTAATATTTTCTTTCTTTGGTAGTAATGTCTATTCTTTTTTCTGTATTATAATGTGTACCACATTACATGTTTCAGTAAGTTAACTCCCTTGGATTTATATTCAAGTTATCTCCCTTCGGTTTATTCCATCCATCATTAGAAAATGTGTTCTCTAGCAGAGATTTTGAAATCTTGTTCCACACACATAAAATAATTGCTTTTTCTGGCTTCTCCTTCAAAGCACATGCATTGTTAAAAACATAAAAATTAGAATATCACGGGGTCTGCGTTTGCACCGGACATTCATAGGCAGCGAAGACAACGTCTAACTTTATTTTATAACTTGAAAATGGAAAATCATAGGAATTAAAAATAATAATAAAAAAATTTATTATATGGGGTTATGGGCTGGGAGCAGTTTATAAAGCTCTTTTGAGGGATGTAATTTTGAAGATTAGAGCTATAACTTATTACATTCAACTTGTTAAAAATAACATTTTTAAGCCTGGTGGAACATTTTGTTGAATTTATTGTTTTTAAAATTTTATTTTATTTTTATTTAAAAAAAAAAAAATTTTTTTTACAAAATCAGGATTAGTTTTATTTATTTTCATTTTTTTTTTACAAAATCAGGATTTTTATTTTATTCTGTTTTATTTTTTACACAATCAGGATACCTGGGGAGAAATTAAGATTGGAAATGATGTCTTATTTCACTATTTGGAACCCTGTGGAAGGTGAGGATTTTTTTTTTGTTTCTTATCAAAAAAATTTCCCCCTCCTCCTATTTTTTTTTTTTTTTAGCACAATTCGTATAAATATATTTTGCATTGATTAAATAAAGTTATCGGTCTTCTGTTCACTCTCCCCCAACTTACATGGACACATGGTGCAACGGATAAAGGCGTTGATTAACAATCAGTTTTAAGTGACAGTCTCCTGGGGGTTGAAGGTTCAATCCTTACTACAGGTGACAATAACCAAAAATGAGATGCTGACAGAACGAGAACAATCTACCCCCGTGGATTAAATAACGGTTTCAGTTGGAAATTCCAGATTGGTTCCTGAGTTTGAAAAGATTCATCTGAAGAAGATCGGAGGTTACATGGGCCGAAACGTGAAAATAAAAACCAATATTAGAATGATAGTTCAAATTATACAAATAATCCTCATCAAAAAAAAAAGATTCCGAAACATCTGTAGTAACATTTAAATCTCATTATCATACACACGCGTTTCTGTGCGCTTCACTACAGATCGGATATTAAAAAAAAACAGTCTCTTCAATAACACCAGAAGATCGATCTTCGCCCACGCCGTAAGACTTCGGACTTCGACTATGAAAAAAAAAAAAAAAGAAAAAAAAAAGGAAAATATTGTCTGTACTACCAGGAATAAGTTTTTTTTAAACCGAAAATTTGGATTTAAAAAAAAATGATTTAATAAATATTTAATTTATTTGACAAAATCTTGCGTCATGTTGGCTGATTCTAAACTTTCAAAGTTTATAATAGATTATGTTTCTAAATTTTTTAGATGAGGATTGATAATTTGTATGATTTGGATTTTATCGTGAATTAACTTGGCTTTACGAGCGCCTCTCCATTGCCACTATTTGAGGAAACATCTTAAGCCTGCTCTCGGCCTGCCATACGATAAAGCTTCCTAATATTTGCATATTGGTTCTGAAAAAGGACATTTTATTAATTAACTATTATTTGTCATTGTTGAATAAATTTTAATACTAAAAACAAAGCAACAAAATCTTGTATAAATGTATAAATTTATAATGTATAAATTTATAATGTATAAATTCCCTGAAATGTTTCATACAAATAGAAAATCATAATTTTTTCATGTTTCTAAATTTTTGAGATGAGGATTGATAATTTGTATAATTGCGAATTACTGAAGACTTCTTCCAGTCATGACTGACGGAACAAGAGCATGCTACCCCCGTGGATTAAATAAAAGGTTCCGTTTGACAGAAATATTCCGGAGTTCGAAAAGATCCACCTGAAGAAGTCCGGAGGTTACACTGGCCGAAACGTTGTGAGAATAACACTCAAGATGATAACAGTAGTCCGAATAATCCAAATTATACATAATCTATTATTATTAACTTAGTTAAATATCCTGAAAACCCAAGCACCCTTCTACAGCAGTAAACATTAAAGTCTGCCAGAATGGCAGCTTTTAAGCTTTTTATAAATAAAGAGCATAAAAGTGTGTGTGTATTTGAGTATTTATGTATGATTTATATATTTATCTAATTGTAGTGATGAGTATGCATGGGTACATGTCACACACACATATTTATATATATATATATATATATATATATATATATATGCACGATCCGAATGCCGTTTCGTAGATCACTCTAACTGCCTGGTAAATAGCCGCCGATTTTCGCTATTTACAGTTAAAGTTCCTCTATATTTACTAACTAATTGGCGATGGCCGTTTGGATAAGATCCCCGACTACGAATCAGTGGCGATTTGTGTTTGGGGTTCGCGCCTACCGACCGTTGAGAATTAGTTCCTAGACTGAAGATTGCGTTAGGAAGAAAAGATTCACACCATTTCACAAAAAAAACTGGTTTTTATTTCCAGCATACAATTGTTTCGGCTTACTACCAAGATATTTATGAATTGCTCCTGTATCCTATGCATTTATTTCATGGGGGAGGCTATCTTCAGTGCTCGTATATAAACAAAGAATCAGAAAAAAGGAAATTTTCAGGCTAATCTTTAATGTAGGAAAGACGTATAAAATTTAAAAATTGATGATAAAAACCTGGATGAAAAGAAAATAAATAGGTTGAAACAACAGAAAAAACAGTTAAAACATTTATTTATATTTCATGTGATTTGGAATGAATACCTAAGTCGATGACGAACGATTTAAAAAAACTAATAGCCAAACGCACATGGCATATGGATGCTGCAACTTGGACCTTTAGGAGTTAATAGTTCCATTAGTATAAAAAAAAAATAATGAGTACAGACTGTAATCCAGGCTTTACTTGCCTGAAAATTTCCTTTTTTCTTTGTTTTTCTTTGTTTATATACGAGTACTGAAGATAGCCACCCCCAGGAAATAAATGCATAGGATACAGGAGCATTTTATATATATCTTGATAGTAAGCTGAAACAATTGTATGCTGGAAATAAAAACCGTTTTTTTTTTTGTGAAATGGTGTAAATCTGTTCTGCCTAACATTTGATGTGGTTTAAATTAAATAAAAATATTTCATACCATAGCTTTGGCCTCACACTATTGAGCTATTCAATTGCTTAATTTTATAAAATTTATATTTTAAATATTAAAACTTTAAATATAAATACATACATACATACATATTGGATTTACCTCATTTTGAACGCCTTCCTATGCTGCTTCCACAAAACTTTTTCTTCTCCATCAAAATTTCCTTCCATTGGACACCTTATCGGCGGACAATTACCACCTGGACAAACCCCATATCTTTTTACACAAACTTTTTTTCACCCGTCATTTTCTTGATATTTTTTCAAATGTTGAATTTTGGCTTTTCTATTGCCAACTTATCTATCTGTATAATTCCTCTGATAAGATTTCGATCTTTGAAAAGCCTTGGCTTAAGGAAAGAGTAATAAACATAATTTTATTACAGAATATACCTTGCATTGAACTATCGAAGTTTGAAATAAATTTGGACATTCGTGCATGTTTATCACTCTTCGTTCATCTATCTTTATATATATATATATATATATATATATATATATATATATATATATATATTATACATTTTCTAAATTCTTTTAAATTCACAAAAAATGTAGAGTAGTAGTTTAATAGTGTGTATACACCACCAGAGCTAAAACTATAAGATAATTTAGTAAATGTTCTGAATTAATGAAAACATTTTTTTTAAGTCAAGCAATTGTTTCTATTCATTTAAAAATATATACTCTTGATAATAAAATTCAAGGGATTTTCAAAACGTGTCATTTGTGAATCAATTATGAGAATATAAAAAAGAGTTGTCTCCCTTACAACTAAAATTTTATTTCTTTTTCTGTATAAGTTTTTTAAAAAAGTGTGCAAACAAAAATTAAAACCTAAAATGACTTCACTGCATCCCAGGCAACGCCGGGTAGGTAAAAATTCTCGTTTAGCCGTCCTCTTAAATAATCAAATTTCTGGCCAGTCTCGACCATTGTTACCAATCGTCACGTTGTTGTTTCACTGTCCTCCTGATTAACTCATTATCCTCGAGTGGTGACTCATTAGTAAATTAAAAAAAAAACACGTTAAAATTAAGAATATTTTTCTAAACAACAACAACAAAAAAGGCCAGACAATCCCGGGCAATGTCGGGTCGGGTCACCTAGTTATGAACAAAGAGAATTTGATTTTTCTGCCTATTTTTCTAAACAGGAACTTTTTTAGAATGTGAGCCCTTTTTAAAGGGTTTATCTTACTATTTAAATCTGTTCTATACAAACTGATTTGGGTCTTTTTCTTGTTCCTTAGGTGTCTCCTTCCAACCGTCGATCCAGAAAAAGGAGTAAAGGATCCGAAACGAGAACCTTATGAAACCTTAAAGAAGTAAGAAATTACCTTTTTTAAAACATTCTTCTTGAATTCAAGAAATTTTTTTTTTTTTTTTTTTTTTCTGAGATCAAAGTGTAGTAACTGTTCCGATAGATGCTACACCCCGTAGACCGGTACCGTCTTGGGCTTTGGGCCTTGATTCCAACAGTCTTAGGGATTGTCCAGTGCAGTTCTAGGAGGTCCACCCTCCCAGGCTCGATTAGTTTATTTCTAATCGGCTGAAGTTCCCCTACCGGTAAATGCTGACGGAGATGTCCAGACATATTTTTGTAGGCCAGAGTGCTCTTCCTCTAAGGTGCTGGCTTTTCAATCCCACTTTCCAATCTTGTGTCACATCTTACTGCTGTGGGAGGGAGATTAAAAAAAAATTAAAGAAATGTTTAAGATAGCTCAGATGAATGTTCACATACAAAGCCAAAGACATTTTTACTTTTAAAATATATTTTATTTAACTTAACTAGCTTGTGGATCCATTCCTTAACTACAAGTCGTTCCTAATATAAGATGTTATTATATGGTGACCCCCCCCCCCCTCAATGCCACCCATGGAATCGTTAATAAAATTCAGAATCCTATCTGTAATCCAACCATATTTGGTACAAATAAACTTCAGTCTATGCTTGACTTGTCCACCTAGTTTCAGTGATGAATGTCCAACAGTCTTTGGTTTATCACTGTTCAATGATGAGCACACCTGGATACGCCTTCGCTGTGGTGGCCCCCTTCAGTTCAGAAAGAGTCTAGGGATTGTTTTGGTAGATATTATCTTTGAGATAACTCCACTAATAAAACTCTGGGAAGTTAAGATCCGGTGAGTGTAAAGCCCATTCAGGATCACACCTACTGATGACACAATCGCCAATTTACTACAATGCATTTTATTCACTTACAACTAAATCAGAATGTAGGAATTTCTGGTATGGTTTTAAAGATTTGGCCTGATTAGATAAAATGAGTATTTTCAGATTAAGCACAAAAATTGCCTAAAATCAGTTATTTATGCTAAAGGTTGAAAATAGCACAGACCAGTGTAATTTATGTATTTTATGCAAATTCTAAATTTTATCTATTTTATGCAAATTCTAAATTTTATCTATTTTATGCAAATTCTAAATTTTATCTATTTTATGCAAATTCTAAATTTTATCTATTTTATGCAAATTCTAAATTTTATCTATTTTATGCAAATTCTAAATTTTATCTATTTTATGCAAATTCTAAATTTTATCTATTTTATGCAAATTCTAAATTTTATCTATTTTATGCAAATTCTAAATTTTATCTATTTTATGCAAATTCTAAATTTTAGGTATTTTATCCAAATTCTAAATTTTAGGTATTTTATCCAAATTTAAAATTTTATGTATTTTATGCAAATTTTAAATTTTATGTATTTTATGCAAATTTTAAATTTTATGTATTTTATGCAAACTCTGAATTGATTCAGATTTAATAATTTAAATATTAGATATTGAAAATAGCCCAGACTAGTGTAATTAATGTATTTTATACAAATCTTGAATTGATGCGGATGTATTAATTAAAATTTTTATTTTTTCTTGTGTAGATACCGGACGCCTGCAGGTCAAAATAATCCCAATTTTGGAGTGATGATCAGTGCAGATAAGGAAGGTTGGATCCAAGTGGGTGACCCAATCTATGCTCTTCCCAGGTGCTAAAATAATCTATCAGCGACACATGAAATAAAAGGTCCATAAACAATTCTTTACAATAAAATGAACATTTTATAGATACATTATTTTTTACAAAACGCATAAAACTCTTTTTCAAAAGATCCGTATAAATTTATATTAAACTGTTTAATAAATATATTTCACACATATTCTCATGTCATTGTTGTTTATTTTCTGTGTGTGTGTTCGGGGAATGTTAGTACTCACTCCCCCCCCCCCCCTCAAAGGACCAGTTTAATTCTAATAATAATATTAGACAAGTGACAGAAGAGACGCCCGAGAGTTGACGAACCGATTTGTACCAGACGACAATTTTGATACGGTGCTGCGTCCTATTTTGATACGGTGCTGCGTCCTATGATAATAATGTTTTTTGCTTGTTTTGTTTTTTTTGTTGTTGTTAGGGTTAGGGTTTACGGTTAGGGTTATGGTTAGGGTTAAAAATATTTATTTGATAACAGTAATTTCGATATGTTTTGCTTGTTTTTTGTTGTTGTTTCTTCTAGAACATTTCTTGAAAATATAACTTACAATCACAGGACGCAGCACCGTATCAAAATTATCGTCTGGTACCATTCGGCTCGTTAACACTCGGGCGTTTGCGTAGGACAGTCGAACACTTCCGAGTCGAACCTCACGAAAACTAGGTTAGGATATATATATATATATATATATATATATAATGAAATGGTGATATATATGTAAAATAAAATGGGGAACATTTTTCAGATAACACGAGTGACTTGACGATTTCTAGTTTGTACAAATGAAATGTTTTCTCTTGAAATTTCTATTGTTTATCAGAGGAAAACCTTTGAAGAAAGCACGATGGCGGACGATGTAATTCTTAATCGACCGGCGCCAATTTTATTTTCCAATTGTAACAAAACAGTGAATAGTGTGCAGTCTATGCTATTGAAAGAAATAACGAGTCAGCTCGAATATGTAATCGCTGAAACCGATTGTAATTCCTTTTTCATTATATGTTTGAATAACATTGATTGTAAAATAACGTAATTCAATGGCTAGGCATAATCACATATCTATTTGGCATATGCAATGCTATTTAGGTCTGATAGCGAGAAATTCATGAGATAAGTTAGATTTTAGAAAAAAAGAAGAAAAGAAGAAAAATAACTATTAAGTTTTAAGTTTAATGTTCTATTTTAAATGGAAAAAGGTTTTTTTTTTAATTTCATACCTTTACTTTTATTTTTACCTGCCATATATTTTTTGGAAATAATTATCCTAGTGTGTGTTCATTAAAAATATTATACCGAAAATATTATACAAAAATATTATACAAAAAATAAAAAAAATAAAAAGAAAGTCTTTTGCAATATAGTAAAAACATTAATTAAAAAAAATATACAAATATATGATTAATATAACCGGAATAAATTTAACAATACAGTGTTATATAGACACAGTTTTGCATTTAGGCATATAAAGATTGACACACACTTACTTTAGATATAGATACAGGAAGACATCCACATATATGTGCAGACATATCAACATACACACATAAAAAATATATATACACAGCCTCATAGATATGTATACATATATACATATACGCACGTACATACACGAATATGCATATATACATATACATACATTCATACACTTTCAAACATGTAAATATACTCAGTAACGAAAATAAACCCAAAACAACTCTTACGGACAGGTATAAGTATATTTGTCAGCAGCGGGGAAGAACGTGTATGGAAGTCACATTAAATTAATATCTATATTTACACCGATGGTACAAGTCCGGTAAGATCTCTGTTTATTAGTGTGGTAAGAAGGATGGTATAAAGTTATTAGATCTACACAGAGGGGGATCATTTAAAGTTCTCAGAGAAAGAAAGATATAACCTCATAATCTTCATAGTATGCAAAAATGAAGAGAATATTGCAAAGTTAGATCCTTCGTAGGTTGGCGGTAAGTTTTAAAAACCTATATATATATATATATAAACATTAAATCAGCCTAGACTAATTAATTTGTGTTTCTGCACATAAGTCAGGGCTGGCTGCTTCGACAATAACTAAAATTATCCAAAATGAATTTCAGATAAAAAGATTCAGACTAGAAAGAAATGACGTTCTTTCCAAAGTTATGCCTAGTGCGCATGGAGCCGGATTAAAGAATTATATGCGCGTCAACTATTATCATAAGTTAAGTTGATTCTACCTCCGCACATTTACGCATTGGAGAATTGTAGGTGTTACTGACGCATATACATACGCATATTCGCACACACATTTCTTATCGCTTATACAAACACACACAGACAGAACGTATACTCAAATACATAAGTTTTGACATAGTAACATACACACAAACAACACAATGAACAATATATATATATATATATATATATATATATATATATATAAGTGCATGCCATTCAAGCGAATGTACCCTTTTTGCCAAACATTTCTGCAAACGGATCACAAATAATTGCATCACATTTTTTACAAAATTTCCAAAGTTATTCTTTAACCTTTGGCGCCAATAAATCCTTTTAATTCATCAATTGTTTGCGGTTTTCTTCTGAAAATCCACCAGAAAAAATCATAAGATGGCGTCGTACAAGATGAGGTAAAACAAGATGGCGTCGTACAAGATGGCGTCGTACAAGATGAGAAAAACAAGATAGCGCTGTACAAGATAAGTAAAACAAGATAGCGCTGTACAAGATAAGTAAAACAAGATGGCGTCGTACAAGATGACGTAAAACAAGATTGCGTCGTAGAAGATGACGTAAAACAAGATGGCGTCGTAGAAGATGACGTCGTAGAAGATGACGTAAAACAATATGGCGTCGTAAAAGATGGCGTAAAACAATATAGCGTCGTAGAAGATGGAATAAAACAAGATGGCGTCGTAGAAGATGGAATAAAACAATATGGCGTCGTAAAAGATGACTTAAAACAATATGGCGTCGTAAAAGATGACTTAAAACAAGATGGCGTCGTAAAAGATGGCGTAAAACAAGATGGCGTAATAAAAATGATGCAGTCAAACAAATTGTTATTTCTATTTTAGTGTAGAAGTTTTGTTATTATCAGAAATACATTTTTAATGTTATTACAATTTTAAAATAGGTGATGACTTTTTATTTGAAGACCCTGTATAATTCTTGGAAGAGTCGATTGTCTATCTAAATAAGGATGATACCACAACAAGAAGTAATCCACAATTGCGACAGGGGAAGCGTTTGTTTGTCAGCCTTTCCCCGGGTTCTTCAGTTTTGTTTGTTTCTTTAATGTTGAATTCACTTGAAATAGGGCGTTCAACAAGCATTCTTAGCCGTTTGTCTAAGTGCGGGGTGTAGTATCTGTTCGGGTGCTACACTTCAGCTTTCATGTCCTCGGTCACCGAAGAAGACATTCTAGACTGAGGCAATTTTTTTCTTTTTGTACAACTCTAGACTGTCTCTTTTCGGGAAGCTGGATTCCCCCCACGGAGCAACATCATCATCGCTGGAGTCTGTTTCTTCATCTTCGTCCGACAAGTCTCCATAATCAACCGGTTTCATGCAAACGGTGCACGTATTCTGGATGTCATAATAGCAGTCCAAACAGTACACTGCTCCGCATTCTTCATCTTCGCAGTGTTCAAAGTTCGATCTGTCATCGATGTCGCCCTCAATATTGCAGCCGATGCAGAATTTGTGATCCATGCCGAAAATCTTTAGAATACGGTTGAATTTGGGAAACCGCGACGCCAGTTTTCGCCTCATGCTGATCTCCTCGCCATCAAAGAATCCTTGGTACTTCAGCCGCATCTTTCGCCGCATCAACTTCAAGTAACTTCCTCTACGAAGTAACATACCGAAGTAAAGCCAATTTAACCTCTCCTCCGCTCTTTCGGCATAAAAGTGTCCACATATGACATGACGCAATCGAAGGCCATACGCTTGCAGAATTACTGAGACGAGGCAGATGCAAAAAATGGCGCCAATCGTGTAATATACAACAAAGTCTGGCTCGTTAGGTTTGGGTAAACAGGATCTGGTCTTTTCGAACGCGTCATCGTCGTCTAAAGGATCAAACAAAGAGACCATAGAACGAAACATGTCGGCGTAGGGACCTTTTCCCCGCACGTGAAACTTGAGATGGGGAAGGGATTCTTTGTCCACTTTGAAGGAGAGACTGCTTCGGACGAGATCCAGAATCCAGAAGAGGCCGTAGTCGCAGAACAAGTAGAAACCAATGGTCAGGAAACTTATTAGAAGAAACATAACTCCCGCGAGAATTTTTCTCTTCTCGCGAGAAGACAGCCTGAGCGTGAAGAGATCGATATATTCGATCCGTTCCGACTTCCTCAGGGGTAAAAGAGTTTCCTCTCCTTTGGCCGTCCTGTCTTTATCGAGCTGATAAAACGTTTTCGATAAATAGACATTATCGAACTTGTTTTTACTAAGATAGTCCAGCCGATACTTAACTGCTTTGATGAATACGAAGACAATGGCGAGGCCAGTCGGAATCCCAAATAGTTGTAATTCCGTCGTAAAAACAGATAATTTCTCTTTGACCTTACGCAAAACATCATCTCGAACCTGCGCATAGCTTTTTGTTTGCTCAAAAGACGACCGATATACGTGGCTGATAATAACTTTGAAGTAAAACATATCGTAGAGATTTCGAACCGCCATTTCTGTTGGTCCTACGAATTTTTCCCGCAAAAAACTCTTAACGGCTCCCGTCACTGAACAGAGCATCTCCACAGTACGAGCTAAATGGCAGGTATTCGCAAATATGTTGACCATATTGCAAAGTCCGTTAAAAGGTGTCCACAGTCTCTGTATACACTCTTTGTTGGCCGACGTGAACGCTGCCATGCACTTCACGTAAGGCGTCGACATCTTATCGTTGCAAACGTTGACCATGTTACCGAGCCATGAATAGAGTCGATTTATGGAAGCGACAATCTCCTCCATTCCTTTTTTCATCGATAGAAATGCCTGCTGGACCATTCGGCTGTAGTCGTTGACCTTTTCCACAAAGTTTTCAATGCCGTTGAGCATAGCAGACAAAGGGTCAAGTGCTGTGGATAATAGCTTCGCCGTTTGGTTATTAATCACTTCTTGACCACAACCCATGGCACCTGTCATAACCGTGATATTGTTATTGAAATTAAGCATCGGTCCATTTACGATCAGTATAAAAGCGTACATAACAAGGAAGGTTCTACCTTTGCTGGTAAAGAATCCCGGGATGGCCAAAAATATGACGCATCGAACGGTTGTAGAAAAAGTCATTCCGATAGAAAAGATGGAGCCAATTGAAATACAGAGCAAGCAAGAGGATTGAGCACTCAGTTTGAGCTGGTAGACGAGTACAAAATACAGGAAGATGTTCAATGTAGAACCGATGATAAACCAAGCAACATTTTTGAGAATCTCATTGGAATAGCTACCTTCTTGTAATATAGGTATGTTTTTAATCCATGCGATGATTTTCTTCCATTTCGAATTAGATTGTTTTCTAGAATTCTTATCAGTTGTCGATTTAATTTTCGTTTTTTTCAGTTTTGCAAGAGTTTTGCTTTTTTCGCGCGCAAATTTTTCAAGAGTCAATTTGATTCGAAGAGTTTTGATTACTTTTCTGGCGAGCATCTTCGGTTGCTTTTGTACTTTCCAACAAATATTTTGAAACTCTTATGACGTAGATGCATTATGTTATGGCTGCATTGTCAGAGCGTGAAAGAAAACTCAATGTCTTTGAAATGAAATGTTTAAGAACTATTCTTGGAGTAACTCTGCGAGATGGACGAAAGAATGCGGATATCAGAAAGAAGTTGAACATTAAAAGATTCAGCAACGGCGTTGTTCTTAAAAACAAGAAGAGAATAACATGGTTCGGACATGTTTCTCGGGTACCAGACTCCAACTATTTAAATTAATCATACAAAGAAGATTTAATTGAAAAAAGATGAAGATGGCGACTACCAAAGAGATGGAGCGACCAATTGCTAAATAACGCATTTTGGGAATCTTTTACGACGCTCAGCAGAGTAAAAACGCTCAAAAAACAAATATTCAACAAATAAAAGTAACTGTAGGCTGTAAAAGTTATTTTCAAACTTGCCTGTGTTTTTTCCAACTATTAAAAAGATTTTTAACCCGTTTTAATTGCTATTTATTTGAAATTTAAGTATTCGGCACAGGCAAAACGCACAAATCCAAGATGGCCGCATAGTGGAGGGGATCTAATAACATAGAGGACAGCCGCCATTTTCTGTGTTGTCAAATTCGATGTTAAAAGAAACAAGAATTTTTTTTTTTTACATCTAATAAAACCCCACTTATACTACGTAAAAATAAAAACAAAATACATAGGTAAGTAGAAAAATATCTATTCTCGTCGCAGGTCAACTTCACTTGTTGCAAATTTATGTTTTTAAACCCTTTCTCGTTCTTTTTTTGGACCCCGTTCGCGCCTCTGCTGAGCGTCGTAACATATACCCCATTTTTCTCATTCGCCATTTAAAACATTTCGACTTGGCAGCGTGTGTTTTGCTACATTTCCAAGGACGTGTTGTCCAACTGAGGACGTATCCGAGCCAGGATACTCGCTACACGGTTATGCCGCTTATGACAACTGAGAGACTGACCCAAGACCGTGATAAGTGAAGAAAATTTCTTCTCGAGCACGAATAATGCTGTTGGGATATGTCTCCCGGCTACCAGGCTCCAGCTATGTAAGGAAATCATATCTAGGCGATTTCATTGAAGAAAGATCAAGAAGGCGGCTACTAAAGAGATGGTCTGACCAGATATGGGTTTATATTGGTATGCCGCTCGTAACAGCTGAAATTCTGGACCCAGTGTGGCGGAGTTTTAGTCTCAAGCACGGGGTAAGCTCGCTAGAGTATACAATGTGAGATGGTAGACGAGTACCAAATAAAGAAAGATGTTCTTTTTAGAACTGAGGAGAAACCAGGCGACATTTTGGAGAACCTCATCGGAATATCAACCATTTTGACTACTATTTATCTACCTCCCACAAGGCAAAATGTGACACAAGGTCGGAAAGTGGGATTAGATAAGCCAGCGCTCGAGAGGAGAGCAATTCTGACCATTTAAAAATAGCCTGGGCAGCCCCGTCGGCATTCCCCGGTAGGGGCGCCTCAGACAGTAAGCAATAAACTTACTCCTCCCCAAAGAGGGGAGGCGAAGCCTGGGAGGGTGCACCTCCTAGAACTGCACAGAACCAGTAATATATATATGACTACTATTTATCTACCTCCCACAAGGCAAAATGTGACACAAGGTCGGAAAGTGGGATTAGATAAGCCAGCGCTCGAGAGGAGAGCAATTCTGACCATTTAAAAATAGCCTGGGCAGCTCCGTCGGCATTCCCCGGTAGGGGCGCCTCAGACAGTAAGCAATAAACTTACTCCTCCCCAAAGAGGGGAGGCGAAGCCTGGGAGGGTGCACCTCCTAGAACTGCACAGGACCAGACAACCCCGTAATAGACCGGCGTAAATCCAGACCCAAAGGCCAGGACAATACCAGTTTATTAGGTGGGTTAAAAACCCTGGTTGCGCGAATTCTCTCGAAGATCAAATATATATTTTATTTTGGCGACGTCATAATAGCAAAAATGTCTCTATTATGACGTCTTTAAAAATTAACTTTGTGTCTAACTCTGCCCCCGTGCGGAGGCAAGTAAATAGGAACATACGAATGACGTTATCTTTTGGAAGGACCCTATTTAGGGTTCCAGTTTTAGAATATGATTTTGGGACAACCGACTTTTGGGAGACGTTTTTAGTTATTGAGCTTGGGTTGAATTATTTTAATCAGCAAAAAGTGAGTTTGCAAAGGCAGTAAAATATGAGAAAATAAAAAGAGAAAATTCAAAATTAGCTTTGTTCTGCTGGCTCCCTCTCCGTCTCTTTGCAAAGGGAGAGGGAGAGGGAGAGGGGGAGAGGGGGAGAGACAGATAGAGAGACAGACAGACAGACAGACGGAGAGAGAGAAAGACAGACAGACAGACGGAGAGAGATAGAGAGAGAGAGAGAGAGAGACAGACAGACAGAAACATAACTTAGTTCCAAAAACAGAAAATTTCAGCATGTGATTAAAATATATAGGAACAAAACTTAGGGAAACAAACGTTGATTAACACAATACGACTCGTTACTACACCTCATCTATCACGTTTTGTCTTTCTCTCTCTCTCTCCACAGACAGCGACAGAGGGTGTTAGACAGTTATTTACTAATTATTCCTAATTAAAACCATTAAAATGCTTGTCTTTTCCAACATAACTCAATTCCAAAAACACAGAAAATTTCAGCATGTGATTAAAATATATAGGGAAAAGAACTAAGGGAAACAAACGTTGATTAACTCAGTATAAATAATCGATATACAATCACTGTCCACATAGACGACTCGTTACACGACGACTATGTTCTGTTTTAATGGATATGTAGAGACGATGTTTACCCTTCGGTGTCCGAAATGGAAATGCTGTAACTCGTCTCTGCGCATGCTCTACGCACTGAATTAATAAGAACAAATAAGAACAAATAACAATAAGCCAATCAGTTCAACCAGGGTTTTTAAACCCACCTAATAGATTGGTATTGTCCTGGCCTTTGGGTCTGGATTTACGCCGGTCTATTGGGGGTTGTCTGGTCCTGTGCAGTTCTAGGAGGTGCACCCTCCCAGGCTTCGCCTCCCCTCTTTGGGGAGGAGTAAGTTTATTGCTTACTGTCTGAGGCGCCCCTACCGGGGAATGCCGACGGGGCTGCCCAGGCTATTTTTAAATGGTCAGAATTGCTCACCCTCGAGCGCTGGCTTATCTAATCCCACTTTCCGACCTTGTGTCACATTTTACCTTGTGGGAGGTAGATAAATAGACAGATGCATTTCTATGAATTTATCTAATTCGCAGTTTTGATCCACCCGGAATGCATATAAAGCCAGATTTTTCCTTTGACAAAATCTCTTCATGCCTTGGATTAAAGTGTAGTATCTGTTCCGATCGATACTACACACCTAAGACCGGTACCCTTGGCCTTCGAAACTTGATTCCGCCGGTCTTAGGGATTTTCTTGTGCAGTTTTAGGAGATCCACCTTACCAGGCTTTGACTTCTCACGCTTTGAGAAGGGGTTAGTTTATTGCTAATCGCCTGAGGCCCTCCAACCGGGGAATGCCGACGGGGCTGCCCAGGCAATTTTTTACGGTCAGAGTGCCATTTTTCCTCTATGGCGCTGATTTATCAAATCCTAATTTCCCGACATCATGTCTAATTTTATCGCTGTGGGAGGTAGATAAACAACAACAAAAAAAGTCTCGCCTTAATCGACGACAGAGCTAACATCGACATTTCGTCAGCCCTCCCTCGCCCAACTGTCAGGCTTTGGGAAAGCTGAGAATGCCTTTTCTAAACTCACGCACAATACATTAACTCTTTGACTGTCTTACGCACACTAAAAGCGACACACACACAAACACACACTGCTTGAATCCCCTTTCAATGTCGTCTGCTCATTGGAAACAAATGTATAAACTTAACCACTTTAATACTTAATACATTTCTCACTGAAGTTTCTACTATGAAAACAAATGGATATTGACCTTCTTTAATAATTTTCACTGAAATGAAATTTATATAATTGAGTAAGTTTTGATTCACATATTTCAGACCCGTGGATAATTAACAGCCATTAAATTATCGACTCAGGCTTCCTCGATATCTCAACTAATAAATCCCTTTCGTTCTTCAAGGGCATTCAAAATATGAACTATTATTCCTTTTTCGTTTTTCTATCTATGTAGACTTCCATTTTAAACATATATAAAATATATAAATAGGTAGATAGATACATAGATAGATAGAGAGAAAGACAGAAACAGAGATAGAGACAGAGAGACAAGGGTTTCTCAACGTTTCTTTTTGGCCAGGCCACCATCTAACCATCTCTAAAGGCCAATTGCTTCTTCAGTTTAAACGGGAGTTCGCTTTTTAAATGAAAACAATTACGTATCACCATTTTGAGGAGGGCAATTGGACTTTAGAGATGTTTAGGTGGGGGCCTGGCAAAAAAGAAACGTTGAGACACCCTTGTCTCTCTCTCGCTCTCTCTCTCTATCTATCTATCTATCTATCTATCTATCTATCTATATATCTATCTATATATCTATCTGTCTGTCTATCTATCTATCTATCTACCTATCATCTATATTTTTCTTTTATACGTACATAAAAGTAATCTATGGACACGTGTTTCTAGCTATGAGCCGTCATCAGCATGGCTATCTTCGACAAAGATCGAACCTTCGATATCTATGGCTATACTCTGTCTAGAAACATGTGTCTATTGATTACTTTTATGTACGTATAAAATTAATAAATATATAGAGATATCGACAAGAATATGTCCTATAAAGTTAAGGGCGATAAACATGTAGAACATTGCATTATAAGTCGCCCTTAACTTTATAGGTCGTATTTTTCGTTGATATATATATTTTTATTAATTTCCCATATATGTGGATATAAACATTCAGATGCTGTTTAGATGTATATATCTTTTAACTGTTCATTTACATGGCTTGTTGCACTTTGCTATTTTTTTCACTAAATTTGATTCATTTTGATTTCATTTAAATGAATATCTCGGAAAGTTCGGCCCCGTAAGTTCCAAACGCCCCATTTTAAGTGAATTTAACTGTACACAATAGATGCACCATCTTTCCATATTCTGATTATGGATGTGCGATATCAGTCGCAGGGTTAATTAATTTGCATATTTGTTTTGAACAAAGAAAATGTTATTAATTAGATTTTATTTCTGATTGTTTTAAATCAATGATTGTTTTTTATTTCAATATAACAAATAGTTCTGTTTCGCAATATTGTTAAATTTCCAGTACAGATATTTAGCATTTGTGTTCAAATGTTCCTTTCCTTTGAGAGACCGACTCGATTCTAAACAGGTTACGATCTATTTCTAAATTTCAAGTGAAAAGGCAAATTCATTTCTTCTTTCTTTTCCTTTCTTTATAGTCACATTTAAAACATATATAATATCTATCGAAATTACCAAAATAGTAATGTTTATCTATGAATATTAATAAATTACAAATAATTTATTTAAAAACAATCCGTTAAATATATCAGAGGCGTATCTCGGTACGCCTCTGAAATATTTAACATCTAGTTTTTTAAATGAATAATATGTATTTTGCTGTCACTTCGATCGTGCACTTTATCGATTTCTTTTCAACATAACCTGATGCTGTATATAAATAAATTAGAAAGATTTAGTTTCGTGTTTACAACAAAGTTATGAATGAAATGTTTATTCTTTTAAATTAATGTTTCAAGTATTTCGAGCCCCCCCAAAAAATAGATAAAATAAAGGGTTTATTTCGTAATTCCGTACTGACTGCCGTGTTCAACAAAACACGTCGGAAGAAAGTCGGAGGTTACATCGGCCGAAAGGTTGTAAGAATAACATTCCAGATGTGAACAGTAGTCCGAATAATTCAAATAATGTAAATTATAAATCTTCGTCTCAAAAATCCCGAAACAACAGAATAACAATTCGAAACAATAATGTAAATATATTTTTTGTGATCGATTTATTTTTTCTACTTTGTATCCTCTTCTTGTTCGCTTGGTCTAGTGTATTTACATCAAGGGGGCACTAGAGCAGCAAGTTCATCGGAGCACAATCCATTCAAGTACTTGTAAAACAGGCACAAGGATGCAACATTGCGGCGACCGGACAATGGCTTGATCTACGTGGATAGTAAGGGACCTATTAAGAGCGACTCTTTTTTAACCTTGTCTAAGAAGGAGAGACTAGTGGATGATGCCCCAGCACAGATGTGACAATAATACTCCATGCATTAGCAGATGGTGAGTTTATAGAGTTATAGGTTAATATCATGTGTGAAAAGTTTACTATCACGGAAGACGAATCCCACCTTATTTGCAGCAGCCTTGGCAATGTCTTCAATGTATTTGTTCCAATTCATGTTACCTGTGAATGTTAGGCCGAGGAGTTTGTAATGTTGGACATTCGGGTAAGGTGTTATTTTCCATGACAAAGGTCCCCTGTTTTTGTTTCACTGTTAGGTACTTGAATCCCCTTTTTGATTTATGAATTTTCCAACGAATGCTACGTCTGCGATATCTTGAATTTAGTTAGTTTCTTTGGAAATCTAAACTGCATTTTCCTTTTTTTCATTTGTTTCAAATGTCTCAAAGCTTCTTTAGACTATATATTGAGTATCTAGATCTGTGTGGCTAGGTTTCCTTTCCTCTTATCTACTTGCCTTTCTGGTACGAAAGGTACTTCATCTTTTTTTCTTTCAATGCAACTTTTATTCCTATATAATTTCTTAGCAAGCTACCATATCGTTTTTTTAGTGCAGTGCTTAGATAGTATTAGTATTATTGTTATAATTAATGTTATTACCAAGAGGTTGCATGCCATCGAACGCAGTTCGTAGATTCTGCCTAGAATTACGAGCCGAACGACAAGTTTACAAAACATTATTGCGAGAACTAGCGGCTTCCTGTCTCCGTTACGTCACTGACAAGACCCATTTTATATTTGGACAATTTAACTCTACTTAATTTGTTAACCTAATATGGAAATTAACAACACTAAACCTATCTTTACACACTCGCATTTAAATATTAATACAGATATATATAAGATGGCTGAGGCATTCTAGCACTTCGGCCCTTTTTTCGGCCCTTACTTCGGCTCGACGGGAAATCAATCGGCTTTTCAGGTCATGCCGTAGTCTCTATAAGTTCATCCCCAACCGTCTTATTCAATCTGATTCTTTAAAAAATAAACCTTATTTCTCCTTTTCATTTTCTTCTCAAATCGATACAAGGAGGCGGTGTTGAGAACAAAGAAGTTTACCAATGTCTGGAGGGGGGGGGGACATCGAAAAATTGATTTTTTAAGCGTAATGTTTTAAAAGAGTAATGTCTTAGAAGAATTATGTTTCCTGGGAGTTGATTTTTTTCTGCGAATAGTATTTACCTGGAGTAGGGTTAATATTTTGGAATAATTCCTCTACGCTCTCTGTAAGGTTTCCTTCGAAAAGTAATGTCTTCTGGGAATATTTTTTTCTCTAATGAAGGTTTTCTAAGATAATTGTTCCGACAAACACTGTGAAATGTTTTTCTACGAGTAATGTTTTCTAAGAGCAACGTATTCTGAGAGCAATGTATTGTTGAAGGAGTTTTTTATAATAATAATAATGACGCCCCTCTCTAAAATTTCCTTCTAAGAATAATGTTTTCTACGAGTAATGCAATGCATTCAGAGAGAAATGTAGTCTGAAAGCAATATACTCCGAGAAAAATGTATTCTACGAGGAATGTTTTCTAAGAGCAATGCATTCTACGACAATATATTCCAAGAGCAATGTTTTCTGGGGAGAAGGTATTGTACGAATATAAATAATTATTCTACCTGTAGAATTAATATTTGACAACTTTTTTCGGCATTAAATACCTGATAGATTAATGTATATGTGGTAAATCAAAATGTTAATCTTGCTTGTTTGACCCCGTGCACACTGGATGACATTCATTACAAGAGATAAGAATAACTGTGCACAGTGGATAATATCGTAGTTTTATGCCGTCATTCATTAAGAAAAGCTAAAGAGGGGGATAGAGATCTTTATAAAGTTTTATTTAGTAGAAAACCCGTCTAGACCACTGGGGTGCGTTTAATTCATGAATCATTTTTGCTTGTCACAATTCTATAAAGAAAAAATATATTGTCTTGAAATAGACACCTCCAAAGCTTGTGTGCCTGATCTTATACCTGTAATAGTAATAAAGAAATGCTCTGCTGAACTGGCCCCTGTCCTCTCCAAACTCAACAATAAATGCCTAGCTGAATCTTGCTTCCACGATAGCTGGAAGATTGCCTCTGTAGTAACAGTATACAAGAGTTATGGGAATAGAACCGATCCTCAGAACTATCGTCTAATCTATCTGCTGTCGATCTTTGCTAAAATCTTTGAATCCTTAATCAATCTAGCGATAATACGGCACGTAGATAATGCTAAACTTCTATCTGACCGACAGTATGAATTTAGACAAGCACGATCTCCAGCTGACATCCTAACGGTCATCTCTGAACGCATGTATCATACACTTGACAAGGCAGGAGAAGCTAGGGCAGTAGCGCTTGATATATCCAAGGCCTTTGACAAGGTATGGCATAAAGGGCTTCTCCTGAAAATACGCTCATACGGTATTACTGGGCAATTACTTAATATAATAAGATATTTCCTAGACAAAAGAAAAATCCAGGTTGTCTTCGATGGCCGTTCATCTAAGCAACATGACATAAATGCTGGTGTACCCCAGGGCTCTATCCTTGGACCTTTGTTGTTCCTGATAATTATAAACGACCTCCCTGATGACATAGTGTCTGAGATTGGTTTATTTGCTGACGACACCACGCTTTACTCTCGCCAAAAATAGACGCGATCATATCCGAGGCATTGGCTGAATCTTTAGAAAATGACCTCCAGGCTGTAGTGGATTGAGGTCATAAATGGTTGGTAACTTTTAATGCCGCCAAGTCAAAGCTCCTTTCCTTCAATAACAACAAGGAACCTCTCCAACCACCGATTGTTATGGCAAATAACACTCTACCTGAGAGTTCATCATTCAAACTCCTCGGCCTAACACTCACAGGTAACATGAAATGGAACAAATACATTAAAGACATTGCCAAGGCTGCTGCAAAGAAGGATGGCTCCCTCTACCGTGCTAGTAAACTTCTCACTGCTGACATTATCCTGTATCTCTACAAAGCCACCATCCGCCCATGCATGGAGTATTGTTGTCACATCTGGGCTGGTGCATCATCTACTAGTCTCTCCCTACTTGACAAAATCCAAAAAAGAATCGCCAACGTAATAGGTCCCTCACTGTCAACCAAGCTCCAGTCCCTGTCCCATCGCCGCAATGTAGCATCCTTGTGCTTGTTTTACAAATACTTCAATGGATTATGCTCCGATGAATTGGCTACTCTTGTGCCCCTTCGACGTAAATTCACTAGACTAACTCGACAATCAACTAAATCTCATCCATTAACTGTGGGCGTCCCCAGATGTCGGAGAGCATTCTACTCAAATAGCTTCTTTCCTCGTGCTGCTGGCCTCTGAAACTCCTGCCCTGTCCCCTGTTTCCCTGACACTACAGACATACAGAAATTTAATACTAATGTAAACAGATATCTCGCTGCGTAGATCCCAATTCAGGTTGACCCCCCAAAACTTCTCCCCCTTCTTATTTCTCAGTAGCCCCTTACGTCTACAGTGGCGGCATGCCTTGTTCGTGGTGAACTATGTTAATAAAATAGATAACGTCATCAAAAATTAATAGTAATTGCGAGGAGTTGGCTTTCATAAACAATGAATGGTAGTTGTCAAAAGCAGTGAAACTTCATAAAGGATGAATGGCAGTTGCCTAAAGTTGCGTGGCGTCATAATGGGTGAATGGCAGTAGACCTGTATGCTTGTTTAAAATACACAGCAGCAGTAACTTGTCACGTGTGTTCAAGTTAAGTTTAAACCTGTCTGTACATTCTCGGCCTTTTGGCTGAGATCAAAGTGTAGTATCTGTGCCGATAGATTTTATTTAGACAAATACAAAAATGGTTTTACAGCGAATATTTAAAATACATGTAAAAAACAAAAGATATGCAAAAAACAAGACATGAAACATTCATATTTGCCTCAGGCACAAGGCCAGAATCGTTATGGGAGTGGTGGTCGGTGGTCATACAGTTCCGTGCACTTTACCCTGAGCTAGCCTCGCTCACCAAAATACCTCATTCACTCTGTGGGTTTGTCCTACTTACCTGGTCCCCAATTTGGTTTTTAAAATTTTATTTACAAATAAATAAATAATTCATTGCGGGGGAGTGGCACAATACTTACAATATTGTAATTGGTTTTTAAATAGTTAGTAGTGCCCTCCCAACCCTCTGCATAGTTGGTAGACCGCCCACTGTTTTCCGGATATTCCGAAAACAAGCAGCTCGGTCTCTAATTGGGAGTGGGAACTAAAGTAGGGGGATATCAAAACAATTTAAAAAATTAAAAACTAAGGGTGTTGGATGGGTGGTGGTGCCTACCAAGATTTACAGGGATTTGAGAGAAAATAAAGTGTGTGGGGGGGCCATCTTGGAGACTCTCTAGTACCAAAAGAAAACATATAAATAAAAAAATAAAACAGCGTCAGGACTCGATTATTCAAAACTAGCTAAGGGTCTTTGTTTCGTAGAACCCAGGACCGCGTGTGCCATGCCTAAGCAGGGCACACGTGTTCGTACCTGGCGCATTGACGGATGCACAGACTAGTGTTGTGCGGCCATCTTTTGTCGAACTCCTCCAATCGCACCTGATCTTCACACTAAGCTGATACTTGAAGTAGATGACCAGATTACAGTCGGAAACAGATCCTGACCCATGGACCTCGTCAAGACGTGAAACCCACGTCATCATTGTCGCCACGGCTAGGATGGTTAGGAAGACCATTCTTTTCTCCCTAAGCCATGGCGGGGCTACGTTGTGGACTACCAATGCTACGTTCAAGGGCATCCGGTGCTCGGCGTCGATGCGAGCCGTTACCTCTTCGACATACTCCCAGAGATAGATACTACACCGTATAGACCGGTATCGTCTTGGCCTACGGGGCTTGATTTATACCTGGTCTATGTGTCTGTCCTGTGCAGATCTAGGATGTCTACACTCCCAGGTTTTGCCTTCTCATCCTTTGTGAAGGGGTTAGTTTATTGCTTATCGCCTGAGGCGCCCCTAACGGGGAATGACTATGTGGCTGCCCATGCAATTTTTAGAGGTCATAAGTGCTCTTGCTCTAAGGTGTTGACTTATCTAATCAATCTTTCCGACCTTGTGTTACATTTTACTTTGTGGGAGGTAGATAAATAAAACCTTTTTGTATATCTGAATTTTTTTAAACAGCACCACCAAAACCTAAAGTCATGAATCGCTACCATTGGCTTTCCAGACTGGAATAGAGAAAAAAATAACATAATATAGAAAAAGAATTCTTCAGTCTTGTTCTGGCGATACATTGCAAATTGCTCTGTGGATATTTCGTCTCTCAGCGTCTTTTTCTTCTTTCCTTCTGGTAGTAATAATCATGGATATCAGTCCAGATGTTGCAACAATACTCTATGCATGGACTAACGGTGGCCTTGACAGTGTTGTGACGTGTAGGTCGAAAGGTGAGGCTTGCCTTTCTTTACTGTCTAGGAATGATCGGAAAAGTGGCGATTTGTGGATAGAATGTTAATGTAATTTAAAGATGAGTCACTGTAACTCGATAAAAAAAAGCCAGTCTCTTCAATGAAAATTAAAGTCCACACTTGACTCTGGAACTCCGTCCCTGCCTCCTGTTTCCCCGACACTACAGACATGCAGAAATTTAAAACTAATGTAAACCGACATCTCGCTGCGCAGATCCCAATTCAGGTTGAACCCCCCCCCCAAAAAAAAACAAACTTCTATCTTCTTTTTTTTTTCTCAGTAGCCCTTACGTCTACAGTGGCGGCCTGCCTTGTTTGTGGTGAACTATGTTTTTTAAAAAAATAGATAACCTCATAAATAATTAATAGTAATTGCGAGGAGTTGGCTTTCATAAACAATGAATGCTAGTTGCCAAAAGCAGTAAAACTTCATAAAGTATGAATGGCAGTTGCCTTAAGTTGCCTGACGTCATAAAGTATGAATGGCAGTAGACCTGTATGCTTGTTTAAAATCAACAGCAGCAGCAGCTTGTCAGGTGTGGTCAAGTTAAGTTTAAACCTATTTGTACCTTCTCGGTCTTTTCGCCAAGATCAAAATGTAGTATCTGTTCCGATGGATACTGCACCCCATAGACTGGTATTGTCTTGGCCTTCGGGGCTTGATTTACGCTGGTCTATGTGTCTGTCCTGGGCAGTTCTAGGAGGTCCACCCTCCTAGGCTTTGCCTCCTCTCTTTGGGGAGGAGTAAGTTTATTGCTTACTGCCTGAGGTGCTTCTACCGGGGAATGACGACAGGGCTGCCCAGGCAATTTTTAAAGGTCATAAGTGCTCTTTCTCTAAGGTGCTTACTTATCTAATCCCACTTTCCGACATTGTGTTACATTTTACTTTGTAGGAGGTAGATAAATAAAACCTTTTAGTATATCTAAAAAAAAATTTAAACAGCACCACCAAAACGTTTATCGGGGGTATTTATGTTGAGGGTGTAAACATCAGTAATTCATCGGAGCACATTCCGTGGAAGTACTTGTACAACAAGCACACGGATGCAAAATTTCGGTGATGCGACAGGGACTGGTTCTGGTTAGACAGTGCGGGACATTTAAGGTTTGAGACTTTTTTTTTGTACGCCGTCCAATAGGTAGAGAGTAGCGGTTAGTGTACCAGTCCAGATGTTTCAAGAATACTTGATAAGCCATTATTTGCTTTGTGGGTTTAGTTTTCACTTTTCCAAGTATTTTGCAGAAACTAAATGAACTGTAATTTCACAATCCACCCGGATTCGAGTCTAGAGGGTGTGGACACCGCAAAATATGTCTGGTCACTTTGACTAATGGTGACTTGGACAGTGTTGTCAAGTGTGGGTCGAAAGGTGAGGCTTGCCTTTCCTTACTCTCTGGGGGCGGTCGGAAAAGTGGCGATTTGTGGAAGGGAATGTTAATGGAATTTAAAGATGGGTCTCTGTAACTCGACAAAAGAAGCCAGTCGCTGTGGTTAACATTAAAGTCCATAAATATATCGATTTGGGTGCTCAGATCCCTGGAAAGTGCCGCGTCTATAATATTTGAGACACAGTTGAGTAATGTACAATTTCTGGTGTAGGGAAAACGGTAGAGGAAATATAGATGACTAAAGCTGAAGTGAACAATCGGAGACAGTGGGTCTTACTATGGAAATTCCGCGTTGGGGCAAATGCATTGATGCCTCCTTTGATCCATTGACTTACCTCCTCCTTTGCACACTGTTTAGCAGGGTGAAAAACAGTTTTTCTCCAAGATGCATCTCTCGTGAGATCTCTGAGGAATCCCAATCAGCATGTTGGTTGTATCTCATTGTTTTAAGTGTGCGTCGGTTCTGGGTCGGAGGTTGATGATGATGTGCACCATTATTAAAAGGTGAATAGCATTCGCAAGTGGACGATGGGCATCTCTCACACAAACATTGAACAGTGTTTTCAATAATAAGTTGAAAAGTGATGCTTGTCTGTCTTTATGTGTCTAAATGATGCAGTATGTTCGTGAAACACACATTAGGCATATTCTGAATTTATTAGTTTATGAATAAAATTAGATTTATAATTCTCTTCAAGAGATCCTCATCACTTTTGAAGACAACTGACAAAACTCGCACGTAAAAAGAAACAAAAGCCAACACAAATGATTTGATAAAATATGAAATTTTATTAACAGGGAATATATATATATATATATATATATATATATATATATATATATATATATATATATATATATATATATATATATATATATATATATATATATATAGTTATGACTTCAAAAACCCCTAATATTTCATTTTTTCGACAGACAATGTTCTGGTTGGAAATGGTTTAGCAATTCTTGCTTACCTGCTGCAAGCAGTCATAACAATCGGCCCACAAAGAGGAAAAAACACGATAAATATCAGATGGATAAAAATGTTCTGTTTGGAGAGACAGAAAAAGAATGAGAGAGAGAAAATAAAAGAAAATAAAACTATTAGAAATTTCTTGGAATTTTCGATGCATTGAAATCCAAAGTCGATATTATTTCATATGATATAAATTATACTTATTTGTTCTTCTACAGAATTTAAACTGAACCAAACCGACTTTTGCCAAATTCAACCTATAACTTAGGCTAGGGTTAATTTAGGATGAGTTTAGAGTTAGTGTATGGTTAGTGTATGATTAGTTTAAGGTTAGTGTATTGTTAGTGTATGGTTAGTTTAAGGTTAGGTTGAGATAAGGCTTAAATCAGTTCGGTTCACATTCTGTAGAAGTAGGTACATATTAAATCCAAAGGGTTCGTTGAATTAAAGTCTCATCAGTTGGAAGTTTGAGTAGGGTTAGGGTTAGGGTTAGGGTTAGGGTTAGGGTTAGGGTTAGGGTTAGGGTTAGGTGTTTCAAATGGCCGCTCATGAGGACGGGAATCGGAAGGTAACGATTTGGGTACCCATGCCAATGTAAAGTTAGTGTTAAAGTTAGGGTTATTACGGTTAGGGAAAGGGTTAGGGTCTTGGTCAGAGTTAGGCTTAGAGTAAGTGTCAGGGTTGGGCTCAGGGTTGGGCTCAGGGTTAGTGTTAGGTGTTGCAAAGGTCCGCTCATGAGAACGGGAATCGGAAGGTAACGATTTGGGTACCCATGCCAATCTAAAGTTAGTGTTAAGGTTAGGGTTATTACGGTTAGGGAAAGGGTTAGGGTCTGGGTCAGGGTTAGGGTTAGAGTAAGTGTCAGGGTTGGGCTCAGGGTTAGTGTTAGGTGTTGCAAAGGGCCGCTGTTGAGGACTGGAACATGTTCGCGAAGAGGAAGGTTCCTCTTCGCGAAGAAATCCCAGACCTTGCAAACACATTATTATACCCAGAGTCCAGAGATTTATTGCCACAACAAATACTGTTGTGTCCAGCATTGTTGCGGCCACTGATCCACTTCTCGTGTGTATTGCTTTTAAGCTTAGTCTCCACTTTTTTAAATCCAACATTTTACATAGTAATGGTTTTTGGTAAAAATACCCATACGGGTCCAGAAAACTTATGATTTTTATCAAAATTCCCGGCTGACAATATTGGGATTCCAATACATCGAAGACTCCAGCGAGTAAAAATATTACCGCAATTGATGCGGACATTTTCATCCATCTTATGTGTATCGATTTTTTTCTAAATTGGGGGCCGATTATAATAACAAATTGCAGTAGGAAAGCAAAAATGGCTAAAGCATTTTCAGCCAGCATTGTCTTTGTTTCGTTGATTTTGTTTCTCTATGTAAAGATTTGGCGGTGTTTGCGTTTTCAAGGTCTCGACTCGGCAGGTTTTGTATCAGTCCTTGAACCAGTCGGCCTGGACAGGGGCGACGGTCGCAGACCTGACGGAATGACTGGGTTTGCTTTCCGAGCCGGAAAGCCGCTGATCTGGGACGCCACTTGTTCTGACTCCTTTTCACCAGCAAGGATTGCGGAATCCGCGGTGAAGCCCGGCACGGCGGCTCTGCTCGCCGAAACAAGGAAGCGCGGAAAATATAACTCGCTCACTGACCGTTTCGTCTTCCAACCAACCGGAAAGCCGCTGATCTGGGACGCCACTTGTTCTGACTCCTTTTCACCAGCAAGGATTGCGGAATCCGCGGTGAAGCCCGGCACGGCGGCTCTGCTCGCCGAAACAAGGAAGCGCGGAAAATATAACTCGCTCACTGACCGTTTCGTCTTCCAACCAACCGGAAAGCCGCTGATCTGGGACGCCACTTGTTCTGACTCCTTTTCACCAGCAAGGATTGCGGAATCCGCGGTGAAGCCCGGCACGGCGGCTCTGCTCGCCGAAACAAGGAAGCGCGGAAAATATAACTCGCTCACTGACCGTTTCGTCTTCCAACCAACCGGAAAGCCGCTGATCTGGGACGCCACTTGTTCTGACTCCTTTTCACCAGCAAGGATTGCGGAATCCGCGGTGAAGCCCGGCACGGCGGCTCTGCTCGCCGAAACAAGGAAGCGCGGAAAATATAACTCGCTCACTGACCGTTTCGTCTTCCAACCAACCGGAAAGCCGCTGATCTGGGACGCCACTTGTTCTGACTCCTTTTCACCAGCAAGGATTGCGGAATCCGCGGTGAAGCCCGGCACGGCGGCTCTGCTCGCCGAAACAAGGAAGCGCGGAAAATATAACTCGCTCACTGACCGTTTCGTCTTCCAACCAACCGGAAAGCCGCTGATCTGGGACGCCACTTGTTCTGACTCCTTTTCACCAGCAAGGATTGCGGAATCCGCGGTGAAGCCCGGCACGGCGGCTCTGCTCGCCGAAACAAGGAAGCGCGGAAAATATAACTCGCTCACTGACCGTTTCGTCTTCCAACCAACCGGAAAGCCGCTGATCTGGGACGCCACTTGTTCTGACTCCTTTTCACCAGCAAGGATTGCGGAATCCGCGGTGAAGCCCGGCACGGCGGCTCTCTTCGCCGAAACAAGGAAGCGCGGAAAATATAACTCGCTCACTGACCGTTTCGTCTTCCAACCAACCGGAAAGCCGCTGATCTGGGACGCCACTTGTTCTGACTCCTTTTCACCAGCAAGGATTGCGGAATCCGCGGTGAAGCCCGGCACGGCGGCTCTGCTCGCCGAAACAAGGAAGCGCGGAAAATATAACTCGCTCACTGACCGTTTCGTCTTCCAACCAACCGGAAAGCCGCTGATCTGGGACGCCACTTGTTCTGACTCCTTTTCACCAGCAAGGATTGCGGAATCCGCGGTGAAGCCCGGCACGGCGGCTCTGCTCGCCGAAACAAGGAAGCGCGGAAAATATAACTCGCTCACTGACCGTTTCGTCTTCTAACCAATTTCAGTTTAAATATACAATTTTCAACAATTTCACACGGAATTCTAATAAAGCTTGCTTCATGAGTATCACACTATGACTGCGCGAAATTTCTCGAAGATCAAATGTTTCTTTTATTTTGGCGACGTCATAATAGCAAAAATGTCTCTATTATGACGTCTTTAAAAATTAACTTTGTGTCTAACTCTGCCCCCGTGCGGAGGCAAGTAAATAGGAACATACGAATGACGTTATCTTTTGGAAGGACCCTATTTAGGGTTCCAGTTTTAGAATATGATTTTGGGACAACCGACTTTTGGGAGACGTTTTTAGTTATTGAGCTTGGGTTGAATTATTTTAATCAGCAAAAAGTGAGTTTGCAAAGGCAGTAAAATATGAGAAAATAAAAAGAGAAAATTCAAAATTAGCTTTGTTCTGCTGGCCTCCTCTCCGTCTCTTTGCAAAGGGAGAGGGAGAGGGAGAGGGGGAGAGGGGGAGAGACAGATAGAGAGACAGACAGACAGACAGACGGAGAGAGAGAAAGACAGACAGACAGACGGAGAGAGATAGAGAGAGAGTGAGAGAGAGAGAGAGACAGACAGAAACATAACTTAGTTCCAAAAACAGAAAATTTCAGCATGTGATTAAAATATATAGGGACAAAACTTAGGGAAACAAACGTTGATTAACACAATACGACTCGTTACTACACCTCATCTATCACGTTTTGTCTCTCTCTCTCTCTCTCTCTCTCTCTCTCTCTCTCTCTCTCTCTCTCTCTCTCCACAGACAGCGACAGAGGGTGTTAGACAGTTATTTACTAATTATTCCTAATTAAAACCATTAAAATGCTTGTCTTTTCCAACATAACTCAATTCCAAAAACACAGAAAATTTCAGCATGTGATTAAAATATATAGGGAAAAGAACTAAGGGAAACAAACGTTGATTAACTCAGTATAAATAATCGATATACAATCACTGTCCACATAGACGACTCGTTACACGACGACTATGTTCTGTTTTAATGGATATGTAGAGACGATGTTTACCCTTCGGTGTCCGAAATGGAAATGCTGAAACTCGTCTCTGCGCATGCTCTACGCACTGAATTAATAAGAACAAATAAGAACAAATAACAATAAGCCAATCAGATGCATTTCTATGAATTTATCTAATTCGCAGTTTTGATCCACCCGGAATGCATATAAAGCCAGATTTTTCCTTTGACAAAATCTCTTCATGCCTTGGATTAAAGTGTAGTATCTGTTCCGATCGATACTACACACCTAAGACCGGTACCCTTGGCCTTCGAAACTTGATTCCGCCGGTCTTAGGGATTTTCTTGTGCAGTTTTAGGAGATCCACCTTACCAGGCTTTGACTTCTCACGCTTTGAGAAGGGGTTAGTTTATTGCTAATCGCCTGAGGCCCTCCAACCGGGGAATGCCGACGGGGCTGCCCAGGCAATTTTTTACGGTCAGAGTGCCATTTTTCCTCTATGGCGCTGATTTATCAAATCCTACTTTCCCGACATCATGTCTAATTTTATCGCTGTGGGAGGTAGATAAACAACAACAAAAAAAGTCTCGCCTTAATCGACGACAGAGCTAACATCGACATTTCGTCAGCCCTCCCTCGCCCAACTGTCAGGCTTTGGGAAAGCTGAGAATGCCTTTTCTAAACTCACGCACAATACATTAACTCTTTGACTGTCTTACGCATACGCACACTAAAAGCGACACACACACAAACACACACTGCTTGAATCCCCTTTCAATGTCGTCTGCTCATTGGAAACAAATGTATAAACTTAAACACTTTAATACTTAATACATTTCTCACTGAAGTTTCTACTATGAAAACAAATGGATATTGACCTTCTTTAATAATTTTCACTGAAATGAAATTTATATAATTGAGTGAGTTTTGATTCACATATTTCAGACCCGTGGATAATTAACAGCCATTAAATTATCGACTCAGGCTTCCTCGATATCTCAACTAATAAATCCCTTTCGTTCTTCAAGGGCATTCAAAATATGAACTATTATTCCTGTTTAGTTTTTCTATCTATGTAGACTTCCATTTTAAACATATATAAAATATATAAATAGGTAGATAGATACATAGATATATAGAGAGAAAGACAGAAACAGAGATAGAGACAGAGAGACAAGGGTTTCTCAACGTTTCTTTTTGGCCAGGCCACAATCTAACCATCTCTAAAGGCCAATTGCTTCTTCAGCTTAAACGGGAGTTCGCTTTTTAAATGAAAACAATTACGTATCACCATTTTGAGGAGGGCAATTGGACTTTAGAGATGTTTACGTGGGGGCCTGGCAAAAAAGAAACGTTGAGACACCCTTGTCTCTCTCTCGCTCTCTCTCTCTATCTATCTATCTATCTATCTATCTATCTATCTATCTATCTATCTATATATCTATCTGTCTGTCTATCTATCTATCTACCTATCATCTATATTTTTCTTTTATACGTACATAAAAGTAATCTATGGACACGTGTTTCTAGCTATGAGCCGTCATCAGCATGGCTATCTTCGACAAAGATCGAACCTTCGATATCTATGGCTATACTCTGTCTAGAAACATGTGTCTATTGATTACTTTTATGTACGTATAAAATTAATAAATATATAGAGATATCGACAAGAATATGTCCTATAAAGTTAAGGGCGATAAACATGTAGAACATTGCATTATAAGTCGCCCTTAACTTTATAGGTCGTATTTTTCGTTGATATATATATTTTTATTAATTTCCCATATATGTGGATATAAACATTCAGATGCTGTTTAGATGTATATATCTTTTAACTGTTCATTTACATGGCTTGTTGCACTTTGCTATTTTTTTCACTAAATTTGATTCATTTTGATTTCATTTAAATGAATATCTCGGAAAGTTCGGCCCCGTAAGTTCCAAACGCCCCATTTTAAGTTAATTTAACTGTACACAATAGATGCACCATCTTTCCATATTCTGATTATGGATGTGCGATATCAGTCGCAGGGTTAATTAATTTGCATATTTGTTTTGAACAAAGAAAATGTTATTAATTAGATTTTATTTCTGATTGTTTTAAATCAATGATTGTTTTTTATTTCAATATAACAAATAGTTCTGTTTCGCAATATTGTTAAATTTCCAGTACAGATATTTAGCATTTGTGTTCAAATGTTCCTTTCCTTTGAGAGACCGACTCGATTCTAAACAGGTTACGATCTATTTCTAAATTTCAAGTGAAAAGGCAAATTCATTTCTTCTTTCTTTTCCTTTCTTTATCGTACCATTTAAAACATAAATAATATCTATCGAAATTACCAAAATAGTAATGTTTATCTATGAATATTAATAAATTACAAATAATTTATTTAAAAACAATCCGTTAAATATATCAGAGGCGTATCTCGGTACGCCTCTGAAATATTTAACATCTAGTTTTTTAAATAAATAATATGTATTTTGCTGTCACTTCGATCGTGCACTTTATCGATTTCTTTTCAACATAACCTGATGCTGTATATAAATAAATTAGAAAGATTTAGTTTCGTGTTTACAACAAAGTTATGAATGAAATGTTTATTCTTTTAAATTAATGTTTCAAGTATTTCGAGCCCCCCCAAAAATAGATAAAATAAAGGGTTTATTTCGTAATTCCGTACAGACTGCCGTGTTCAACAAAACACGTCGGAAGAAAGTCGGAGGTTACATCGGCCGAAAGGTTGTAAGAATAACATTCCAGATGTGAACAGTAGTCCGAATAATTCAAATAATGTAAATTATAAATCTTCGTCTCAAAAATCCCGAAACAACAGAATAACAATTCGAAACAATAATGTAAATATATTTTTTGTGATCGATTTATTTTTTCTACTTTGTATCCTCTTCTTGTTCGCTTGGTCTAGTGTATTTACATCAAGGGGGCACTAGAGCAGCAAGTTCATCGGAGCACAATCCATTCAAGTACTTGTAAAACAGGCACAAGGATGCAACATTGCGGCGACCGGACAATGGCTTGATCTACGTGGATAGTAAGGGACCTATTAAGAGCGACTCTTTTTTAACCTTGTCTAAGAGGGAGAGACTAGTGGATGATGCCCCAGCACAGATGTGACAATAATACTCCATGCATTAGCAGATGGTGAGTTTATAGAGTTATAGGTTAATATCATGTGTGAAAAGTTTACTATCACGGAAGACGAATCCCACCTTATTTGCAGCAGCCTTGGCAATGTCTTCAATGTATTTGTTCCAATTCATGTTACCTGTGAATGTTAGGCCGAGGAGTTTGTAATGTTGGACATTCGGGTAAGGTGTTATTTTCCATGACAAAGGTCCCCTGTTTTTGTTTCACTGTTAGGTACTTGAATCCCCTTTTTGATTTATGAATTTTCCAACGAATGCTACGTCTGCGATATCTTGAATTTAGTTAGTTTCTTTGGAAATCTAAACTGCATTTTCCTTTTTTTCATTTGTTTCAAATGTCTCAAAGCTTCTTTAGACTATATATTGAGTATCTAGATCTGTGTGGCTAGGTTTCCTTTCCTCTTATCTACTTGCCTTTCTGGTACGAAAGGTACTTCATCTTTTTTTCTTTCAATGCAACTTTTATTCCTATATAATTTCTTAGCAAGCTACCATATCGTTTTTTTAGTGCAGTGCTTAGATAGTATTAGTATTATTGTTATAATTAATGTTATTACCAAGAGGTTGCATGCCATCGAACGCAGTTCGTAGATTCTGCCTAGAATTACGAGCCGAACGACAAGTTTACAAAACATTATTGCGAGAACTAGCGGCTTCCTGTCTCCGTTACGTCACTGACAAGACCCATTTTATATTTGGACAATTTAACTCTACTTAATTTGTTAACCTAATATGGAAATTAACAACACTAAACCTATCTTTACACACTCGCATTTAAATTTTAATACAGATATATATAAGATGGCTGAGGCATTCTAGCACTTCGGCCCTTTTTTCGGCCCTTTCTTCGGCTCGACGGAAAATCAATCGGCTTTTCAGGTCATGCCGTAGTCTCTATAAGTTCATCCCCAACCGTCTTATTCAATCTGATTCTTTAAAAAATAAACCTTATTTCTCCTTTTCATTTTCTTCTCAAATCGATACAAGGAGGCAGTGTTGAGAACAAAGAAGTTTACCAATGTCTGGAGGGGGGGGGGACATCGAAAAATTGATTTTTTAAGCGTAATGTATTCAAAGAGTAATGTCTTAGAAGAATTATGTTTTCTGGGAGTTGATTTTTTTCTGCGAATAGTATTTACCTGGAGTAGGGTTAATATTTTGGAATAATTCCTCTACGCTCTCTGTAAGGTTTCCTTCGAAAAGTAATGTCTTCTGGGAATATTTTTTTCTCTAATGAAGGTTTTCTAAGATAATTGTTCCGACAAACACTGTGAAATGTTTTTCTACGAGTAATGTTTTCTAAGAGCAACGTATTCTGAGAGCAATGTATTGTTGAAGGAGTTTTTTATAATAATAATAATGACGCCCCTCTCTAAAATTTCCTTCTAAGAATAATGTTTTCTACGAGTAATGCAATGCATTCAGAGAGAAATGTAGTGTGAAAGCAATATACTCCGAGAAAAATGTATTCTACGAGGAATGTTTTCTAAGAGCAATGCATTCTACGACAATATATTCCAAGAGCAATGTTTTCTGGGAAGAAGGTATTGTACGAATATAAATAATTATTCTACCTGTAGAATTAATATTTGACAACTTTTTTCGGCATTAAATACCCGATAGATTAATGTATATGTGGTAAATCAAAATGTTAATCTTGCTTGTTTGACCCCGTGCACACTGGATGACATTCATTACAAGAGATAAGAATAACTGTGCACAGTGGATAATATCGTAGTTTTATGCCGTCATTCATTAAGAAAAGCTAAAGAGGGGGATAGAGATCTTTATAAAGTTTTATTTAGTAGAAAACCCGTCTAGACCACTGGGGTGCGTTTAATTCATGAATCATTTTTGCTTGTCACAATTCTATAAAGAAAAAATATATTGTCTTGAAATAGACACCTCCAAAGCTTGTGTGCCTGATCTTATACCTGTAATAGTAATAAAGAAATGCTCTGCTGAACTGGCCCCTGTCCTCTCCAAACTCAACAATAAATGCCTAGCTGAATCTTGCTTCCACGATAGCTGGAAGATTGCCTCTGTAGTAACAGTATACAAGAGTTATGGGAATAGAACCAATCCTCAGAACTATCGTCTAATCTATCTGCTGTCGATCTTTGCTAAAATCTTTGAATCCTTAATCAATCTAGCGATAATACGGCACATAGATAATGCTAAACTTCTATCTGACCGACAGTATGAATTTAGACAAGCACGATCTCCAGCTGACATCCTAACGGTCATCTCTGAACGCATGTATCATACACTTGACAAGGCAGGAGAAGCTAGGGCAGTAGCGCTTGATATATCCAAGGCCTTTGACAAGGTATGGCATAAAGGGCTTCTCCTGAAAATACGCTCATACGGTATTACTGGGCAATTACTTAATATAATAAGATATTTCCTAGACAAAAGAAAAATCCAGGTTGTCTTCGATGGCCGTTCATCTAAGCAACATGACATAAATGCTGGTGTACCCCAGGGCTCTATCCTTGGACCTTTGTTGTTCCTGATAATTATAAACGACCTCCCTGATGACATAGTGTCTGAGATTGGTTTATTTGCTGACGACACCACGCTTTACTCTCGCCAAAAATAGACGCGATCATATCCGAGGCATTGGCTGAATATTTAGAAAATGACCTCCAGGCTGTAGTGGATTGAGGTCATAAATGGTTGGTAACTTTTAATGCCGCCAAGTCAAAGCTCCTTTCCTTCAATAACAACAAGGAACCTCTCCAACCACCGATTGTTATGGCAAATAACACTCTACCTGAGAGTTCATCATTCAAACTCCTCGGCCTAACACTCACAGGTAACATGAAATGGAACAAATACATTAAAGACATTGCCAAGGCTGCTGCAAAGAAGGATGGCTCCCTCTACCGTGCTAGTAAACTTCTCACTGCTGACATTATCCTGTATCTCTACAAAGCCACCATCCGCCCATGCATGGAGTATTGTTGTCACATCTGGGCTGGTGCATCATCTACTAGTCTCTCCCTACTTGACAAAATCCAAAAAAGAATCGCCAACGTAATAGGTCCCTCACTGTCAACCAAGCTCCAGTCCCTGTCCCATCGCCGCAATGTAGCATCCTTGTGCTTGTTTTACAAATACTTCAATGGATTATGCTCCGATGAATTGGCTACTCTTGTGCCCCTTCGACGTAAATTCACTAGACTAACTCGACAATCAACTAAATCTCATCCATTAACTGTGGGCGTCCCCAGATGTCGGAGAGCATTCTACTCAAATAGCTTCTTTCCTCGTGCTGCTGGCCTCTGAAACTCCTGCCCTGTCCCCTGTTTCCCTGACACTACAGACATACAGAAATTTAATACTAATGTAAACAGATATCTCGCTGCGTAGATCCCAATTCAGGTTGACCCCCCAAAACTTCTCCCCCTTCTTATTTCTCAGTAGCCCCTTACGTCTACAGTGGCGGCATGCCTTGTTCGTGGTGAACTATGTTAATAAAATAGATAACGTCATCAAAAATTAATAGTAATTGCGAGGAGTTGGCTTTCATAAACAATGAATGGTAGTTGTCAAAAGCAGTGAAACTTCATAAAGGATGAATGGCAGTTGCCTAAAGTTGCGTGGCGTCATAATGGGTGAATGGCAGTAGACCTGTATGCTTGTTTAAAATACACAGCAGCAGTAACTTGTCACGTGTGTTCAAGTTAAGTTTAAACCTGTCTGTACATTCTCGGCCTTTTGGCTGAGATCAAAGTGTAGTATCTGTGCCGATAGATTTTATTTAGACAAATACAAAAATGGTTTTACAGCGAATATTTAAAATACATGTAAAAAACAAAAGATATGCAAAAAAACAAGACATGAAACATTCATATTTGCCTCAGGCACAAGGCCAGAATCGTTATGGGAGTGGTGGTCGGTGGTCATACAGTTCCGTGCACTTTACGCTGGGCTAGCCTCGCTCACCAAAATACCTCATTCACTCTGTGGGTTTGTCCTACTTACCTGGTCCCCAATTTGGTTTTTTAAATTTTATTTACAAATAAATAAATAATTCATTGCGGGGGAGTGGCACAATACTTACAATATTGTAATTGGTTTTTAAATAGTTAGTAGTGCCCTCCCAACCCTCTGCATAGTTGGTAGACCGCCCACTGTTTTCCGGATATTCCGAAAACAAGCAGCTCGGTCTCTAATTGGGAGTGGGAACTAAAGTAGGGGGATATCAAAACAATTTAAAAAATTAAAAACTAAGGGTGTTGGATGGGTGGTGGTGCCTACCAAGATTTACGGGGATTTGAGAGAAAATAAAGTGTGTGTGGGGGGGGGGCCATCTTGGAGACTCTCTAGTACCAAAAGAAAACATATAAATAAAAAAATAAAACAGCGTCAGGACTCGATTATTCAAAACTAGCTAAGGGTCTTTGTTTCGTAGAACCCAGGACCGCGTGTGCCATGCCTAAGCAGGGCACACGTGTTCGTACCTGGCGCATTGACGGATGCACAGACTAGTGTTGTGCGGCCATCTTTTGTCGAACTCCTCCAATCGCACCTGATCTTCACACTAAGCTGATACTTGAAGTAGATGACCAGATTACAGTCGGAAACAGATCCTGACCCATGGACCTCGTCAAGACGTGAAACCCACGTCATCATTGTCGCCACGGCTAGGATGGTTAGGAAGACCATTCTTTTCTCCCTAAGCCATGGCGGGGCTACGTTGTGGACTACCAATGCTACGTTCAAGGGCATCCGGTGCTCGGCGTCGATGCGAGCCGTTACCTCTTCGACATACTCCCAGAGATAGATACTACACCGTATAGACCGGTATCGTCTTGGCCTACGGGGCTTGATTTATACCTGGTCTATGTGTCTGTCCTGTGCAGATCTAGGATGTCTACACTCCCAGGTTTTGCCTTCTCATCCTTTGTGAAGGGGTTAGTTTATTGCTTATCGCCTGAGGCGCCCCTAACGGGGAATGACTATGTGGCTGCCCATGCAATTTTTAGAGGTCATAAGTGCTCTTGCTCTAAGGTGTTGACTTATCTAATCAATCTTTCCGACCTTGTGTTACATTTTACTTTGTGGGAGGTAGATAAATAAAACCTTTTTGTATATCTGAATTTTTTTAAACAGCACCACCAAAACCTAAAGTCATGAATCGCTACCATTGGCTTTCCAGACTGGAATAGAGAAAAAAATAACATAATATAGAAAAAGAATTCTTCAGTCTTGTTCTGGCGATACATTGCAAATTGCTCTGTGGATATTTCGTCTCTCAGCGTCTTTTTCTTCTTTCCTTCTGGTAGTAATAATCATGGATATCAGTCCAGATGTTGCAACAATACTCTATGCATGGACTAACGGTGGCCTTGACAGTGTTGTGACGTGTAGGTCGAAAGGTGAGGCTTGCCTTTCTTTACTGTCTAGGAATGATCGGAAAAGTGGCGATTTGTGGATAGAATGTTAAAGTAATTTAAAGATGTGTCACTGTAACTCGATAAAAAAAAGCCAGTCTCTTCAATGAAAATTAAAGTCCACACTTGACTCTGGAACTCCGTCCCTGCCCCCTGTTTCCCCGACACTACAGACATGCAGAAATTTAAAACTAATGTAAACCGACATCTCGCTGCGCAGATCCCAATTCAGGTTGAACCCCCCCCCCCCCCCCAAAAAAAAAAAAACTTCTCTCTTCTTTTTTTTTTCTCAGTAGCCCTTACGTCTACAGTGGCGGCCTGCCTTGTTTGTGGTGAACTATGTTTTTAAAAAAAATAGATAACCTCATAAATAATTAATAGTAATTGCGAGGAGTTGGCTTTCATAAACAATGAATGCTAGTTGCCAAAAGCAGTGAAACTTCATAAAGTATGAATGGCAGTTGCCTTAAGTTGCCTGACGTCATAAAGTATGAATGGCAGTAGACCTGTATGCTTGTTTAAAATCAACAGCAGCAGCAGCTTGTCAGGTGTGGTCAAGTTAAGTTTAAACCTATTTGTACCTTCTCGGTCTTTTCGCCAAGATCAAAATGTAGTATCTGTTCCGATGGATACTGCACCCCATAGACTGGTATTGTCTTGGCCTTCGGGGCTTGATTTACGCTGGTCTATGTGTCTGTCCTGGGCAGTTCTAGGAGGTCCACCCTCCTAGGCTTTGCCTCCTCTCTTTGGGGAGGAGTAAGTTTATTGCTTACTGCCTGAGGTGCTTCTACCGGGGAATGACGACAGGGCTGCCCAGGCAATTTTTAAAGGTCATAAGTGCTCTTTCTCTAAGGTGCTTACTTATCTAATCCCACTTTCCGACATTGTGTTACATTTTACTTTGTAGGAGGTAGATAAATAAAACCTTTTAGTATATCTAAAAAAAAATTTAAACAGCACCACCAAAACGTTTATCGGGGGTATTTATGTTGAGGGTGTAAACATCAGTAATTCATCGAAGCACATTCCGTGGAAGTACTTGTACAACAAGCACACGGATGCAAAATTTCGGTGATGCGACAGGGACTGGTTCTGGTTAGACAGTGCGGGACATTTAAGGTTTGAGACTTTTTTTTTGTACGCCGTCCAATAGGTAGAGAGTAGCGGTTAGTGTACCAGTCCAGATGTTTCAAGAATACTTGATAAGCCATTATTTGCTTTGTGGGTTTAGTTTTCACTTTTCCAAGTATTTTGCAGAAACTAAATGAACTGTAATTTCACAATCCACCCGGATTCGAGTCTAGAGGGTGTGGACACCGCAAAATATGTCTGGTCACTTTGACTAATGGTGACTTGGACAGTGTTGTCAAGTGTGGGTCGAAAGGTGAGGCTTGCCTTTCCTTACTCTCTGGGGGCGGTCGGAAAAGTGGCGATTTGTGGAAGGGAATGTTAATGGAATTTAAAGATGGGTCTCTGTAACTCGACAAAAGAAGCCAGTCGCTGTGGTTAACATTAAAGTCCACAAATACATCGATTTGGGTGCTCAGATCCCCGGAAAGTGCCGCGTCTATAATATTTGAGACACAGTTGAGTAATGTACAATTTCTGGTGTAGGGAAAACGGTAGAGGAAATATAGATGACTAAAGCTGAAGTGAACAATCGGAGACAGTGGATCTTACTATGGAAATTCCGCGTTGGGGCAAATGCATTGATGCCTCCTTTGATCCATTGACTTACCTCCTCCTTTGCACACTGTTCAGCAGGGTGAAAAACAGTTTTTCTCCAAGATGCATCTCTCGTGAGATCTCTGAGGAATCCCAATCAGCATGTTGGTTGTATCTCATTGTTTTAAGTGTGCGTCGGTTCTGGGTCGGAGGTTGATGATGATGTGCACCATTATTAAAAGGTGAATAGCATTCGCAAGTGGACGATGGGCATCTCTCACACAAACATTGAACAGTGTTTTCAATAATAAGTTGAAAAGTGATGCTTGTCTGTCTTTATGTGTCTAAATGATGCAGTATGTTCGTGAAACACACATTAGGCATATTCTGAATTTATTAGTTTATGAATAAAATTAGATTTATAATTCTCTTCAAGAGATCCTCATCACTTTTGAAGACAACTGACAAAACTCGCACGTAAAAAGAAACAAAAGCCAACACAAATGATTTGATAAAATATGAAATTTTATTAACAGGGAATATATATATATATATATATATATATATATATATATATATATATATATATATATATATATATATAGTTATGACTTCAAAAACCCCTAATATTTCATTTTTTCGACAGACAATGTTCTGGTTGGAAATGGTTTAGCAATTCTTGCTTACCTGCTGCAAGCAGTCATAACAATCGGCCCACAAAGAGGAAAAAACACGATAAATATCAGATGGATAAAAATGTTCTGTTTGGAGAGACAGAAAAAGAATGAGAGAGAGAAAATAAAAGAAAATAAAACTATTAGAAATTTCTTGGAATTTTCGATGCATTGAAATCCAAAGTCGATATTATTTCATATGATATAAATTATACTTATTTGTTCTTCTACAGAATTTAAACTGAACCAAACCGACTTTTGCCAAATTCAACCTATAACTTAGGCTAGGGTTAATTTAGGATGAGTTTAGAGTTAGTGTATGGTTAGTGTATGATTAGTTTAAGGTTAGTGTATTGTTAGTGTATGGTTAGTTTAAGGTTAGGTTGAGATAAGGCTTAAATCAGTTCGGTTCACATTCTGTAGAAGTAGGTACATATTGAATCCAAAGGGTTCGTTGAATTAAAGTCTCATCAGTTGGAAGTTTGAGTAGGGTTAGGGTTAGGGTTAGGGTTAGGGTTAGGTGTTTCAAATGGCCGCTCATGAGGACGGGAATCGGAAGGTAACGATTTGGGTACCCATGCCAATGTAAAGTTAGTGTTAAAGTTAGGGTTATTACGGTTAGGGAAAGGGTTAGGGTCTTGGTCAGAGTTAGGCTTAGAGTAAGTGTCAGGGTTGGGCTCAGGGTTAGTGTTAGGTGTTGCAAAGGGCCGCTCATGAGAACGGGAATCGGAAGGTAACGATTTGGGTACCCATGCCAATCTAAAGTTAGTGTTAAGGTTAGGGTTATTACGGTTAGGGAAAGGGTTAGGGTCTGGGTCAGGGTTAGGGTTAGAGTAAGTGTCAGGGTTGGGCTCAGGGTTAGTGTTAGGTGTTGCAAAGGGCCGCTGTTGAGGACTGGAACATTTTCGCGAAGAGGAAGGTTCCTCTTCGCGAAGAAATCCCAGACCTTGCAAACACATTATTATACCCAGAGTCCAGAGATTTATTGCCACAACAAATACTGTTGTGTCCAGCATTGTTGCGGCCACTGATCCACTTCTCGTGTGTATTGCTTTTAAGCTTAGTCTCCACTTTTTTAAATCCAACATTTTACATAGTAATGGTTTCTGGTAAAAATACCCATACGGGTCCAGAAAACTTATGATTTTTATCAAAATTCCCGGCTGACAATATTGGGATTCCAATACATCGAAGACTCCAGCGAGTAAAAATATTACCGCAATTGATGCGGACATTTTCATCCATCTTATGTGTATCGATTTTTTTCTAAATTGGGGGCCGATTATAATAACAAATTGCAGTAGGAAAGCAAAAATGGCTAAAGCATTTTCAGCCAGCATTGTCTTTGTTTCGTTGATTTTGTTTCTCTATGTAAAGATTTGGCGGTGTTTGCGTTTTCAAGGTCTCGACTCGGCAGGTTTTGTATCAGTCCTTGAACCAGTCGGCCTGGACAGGGGCGACGGTCGCAGACCTGACGGAATGACTGGGTTTGCTTTCCGAGCCGGAAAGCCGCTGATCTGGGACGCCACTTGTTCTGACTCCTTTTCACCAGCAAGGATTGCGGAATCCGCGGTGAAGCCCGGCACGGCGGCTCTGCTCGCCGAAACAAGGAAGCGCGGAAAATATAGCTCGCTCACCGACCGTTTCGTCTTCCAACCAATTTCAGTTTAAATATACAATTTTCAACAATTTCACACAGAATTCTAATAAAGCTTTGCTTCATGAGTATCACTGCGCGAATTCTCTCGAAGATCAAATATATATTTTATTTTGGCGACGTCATAATAGCAAAAATGTCTCTATTATGACGTCTTTAAAAATTAACTTTGTGTCTAACTCTGCCCCCGTGCGGAGGCAAGTAAATAGGAACATACGAATGACGTTATCTTTTGGAAGGACCCTATTTAGGGTTCCAGTTTTAGAATATGATTTTGGGACAACCGACTTTTGGGAGACGTTTTTAGTTATTGAGCTTGGGTTGAATTATTTTAATCAGCAAAAAGTGAGTTTGCAAAGGCAGTAAAATATGAGAAAATAAAAAGAGAAAATTCAAAATTAGCTTTGTTCTGCTGGCTCCCTCTCCGTCTCTTTGCAAAGGGAGAGGGAGAGGGAGAGGGGGAGAGACAGATAGAGAGACAGACAGACAGACAGACGGAGAGAGAGAAAGACAGACAGACAGACGGAGAGAGATAGAGAGAGAGAGAGAGAGACAGACAGACAGAAACATAACTTAGTTCCAAAAACAGAAAATTTCAGCATGTGATTAAAATATATAGGAACAAAATTTAGGGAAACAAACGTTGATTAACACAATACGACTCGTTACTACACCTCATCTATCACGTTTTGTCTCTCTCTCTCTCTCTCTCTCTCTCTCTCTCTCTCTCTCTCCACAGACAGCGACAGAGGGTGTTAGACAGTTATTTACTAATTATTCCTAATTAAAACCATTAAAATGCTTGTCTTTTCCAACATAACTCAATTCCAAAAACACAGAAAATTTCAGCATGTGATTAAAATATATAGGGAAAAGAACTAAGGGAAACAAACGTTGATTAACTCAGTATAAATAATCGATATACAATCACTGTCCACATAGACGACTCGTTACACGACGACTATGTTCTGTTTTAATGGATATGTAGAGACGATGTTTACCCTTCGGTGTCCGAAATGGGAAATGCTGTAACTCGTCTCTGCGCATGCTCTACGCACTGAATTAATAAGAACAAATAAGAACAAATAACAATAAGCCAATCAGATGCATTTCTATGAATTTATCTAATTCGCAGTTTTGATCCACCCGGAATGCATATAAAGCCAGATTTTTCCTTTGACAAAATCTCTTCATGCCTTGGATTAAAGTGTAGTATCTGTTCCGATCGATACTACACACCTAAGACCGGTACCCTTGGCCTTCGAAACTTGATTCCGCCGGTCTTAGGGATTTTCTTGTGCAGTTTTAGGAGATCCACCTTACCAGGCTTTGACTTCTCACGCTTTGAGAAGGGGTTAGTTTATTGCTAATCGCCTGAGGCCCTCCAACCGGGGAATGCCGACGGGGCTGCCCAGGCAATTTTTTACGGTCAGAGTGCCATTTTTCCTCTATGGCGCTGATTTATCAAATCCTACTTTCCCGACATCATGTCTAATTTTACCGCTGTGGGATGTAGATGAACAACAACAAAAAAAGTCTCGCCTTAATCGACGACAGAGCTAACATCGACATTTCGTCAGCCCTCCCTCGCCCAACTGTCAGGCTTTGGGAAAGCTGAGAATGCCTTTTCTAAACTCACGCACAATACATTAACTCTTTGACTGTCTTACGCATACGCACACTAAAAGCGACACACACACAAACACACACTGCTTGAATCCCCTTTCAATGTCGTCTGCTCATTGGAAACAAATGTATAAACTTAACCACTTTAATACTTAATACATTTCTCACTGAAGTTTCTACTATGAAAACAAATGGATATTGACCTTCTTTAATAATTTTCACTGAAATGAAATTTATATAATTGAGTAAGTTTTGATTCACATATTTCAGACCCGTAGATAATTAACAGCCATTAAATTATCGACTCAGGCTTCCTCGATATCTCAACTAATAAATCCCTTTCGTTCTTCAAGGGCATTCAAAATATGAACTATTATTCCTTTTTAGTTTTTCTATCTATGTAGACTTCCATTTTAAACATATATAAAATATATAAATAGGTAGATAGATACATAGATATATAGAGAGAAAGACAGAAACAGAGATAGAGACAGAGAGACAAGGGTTTCTCAACGTTTCTTTTTGGCCAGGCCACCATCTAACCATCTCTAAAGGCCAATTGCTTCTTCAGTTTAAACGGGAGTTCGCTTTTTAAATGAAAACAATTACGTATCACCATTTTGAGGAGGGCAATTGGACTTTAGAGATGTTTAGGTGGGGGCCTGGCAAAAAAGAAACGTTGAGACACCCTTGTCTCTCTCTCTCTCTCTCTCTCTCTCTCTCTTTCTATCTATCTATCTATCTATCTATATATCTATCTGTCTGTCTATCTATCTATCTACCTATTCATCTATATTTTTCTTTTATACGTACATAAAAGTAATCTATGGACACGTGTTTCTAGCTATGAGCCGTCATCAGCATGGCTATCTTCGACAAAGATCGAACCTTCGATATCTATGGCTATACTCTGTCTAGAAACATGTGTCTATTGATTACTTTTATGTACGTATAAAATTAATAAATATATAGAGATATCGACAAGAATATGTCCTATAAAGTTAAGGGCGATAAACATGTAGAACATTGCATTATAAGTCGCCCTTAACTTTATAGGTCGTATTTTTCGTTGATATATATATTTTTATTAATTTCCCATATATGTGGATATAAACATTCAGATGCTGTTTAGATGTATATATCTTTTAACTGTTCATTTACATGGCTTGTTGCACTTTGCTATTTTTTTCACTAAATTTGATTCATTTTGATTTCATTTAAATGAATATCTCGGAAAGTTCGGCCCCGTAAGTTCCAAACGCCCCATTTTAAGTGAATTTAACTTTACACAATAGATGCACCATCTTTCCATATTCTGATTATGGATGTGCGATATCAGTCGCAGGGTTAATTAATTTGCATATTTGTTTTGAACAAAGAAAATGTTATTAATTAGATTTTATTTCTGATTGTTTTAAATCAATGATTGTTTTTTATTTCAATATAACAAATAGTTCTGTTTCGCAATATTGTTAAATTTCCAGTACAGATATTTAGCATTTGTGTTCAAATGTTCCTTTCCTTTGAGAGACCGACTCGATTCTAAACAGGTTACGATCTATTTCTAAATTTCAAGTGAAAAGGCAAATTCATTTCTTCTTTCTTTTCCTTTCTTTATCGTACCATTTAAAACATAAATAATATCTATCGAAATTACCAAAATAGTAATGTTTACAAATAATTTATTTAAAAACAATCCGTTAAATATATCAGAGGCGTATCTCGGTACGCCTCTGAAATATTTAACATCTAGTTTTTTAAATAAATAATATGTATTTTGCTGTCACTTCGATCGTGCACTTTATCGATTTCTTTTCAACATAACCTGATGCTGTATATAAATAAATTAGAAAGATTTAGTTTCGTGTTTACAACAAAGTTATGAATGAAATGTTTATTCTTTTAAATTAATGTTTCAAGTATTTCGACCCCCCCCCAAAAAAATAGATAAAATAAAGGGTTTATTTCGAAATTCCGTACAGACTGCCGTGTTCAACAAAACACGTCGGAAGAAAGTCGGAGGTTACATCGGCCGAAAGGTTGTAAGAATAACATTCCAGATGTGAACAGTAGTCCGAATAATTCAAATAATGTAAATTATAAATCTTCGTCTCAAAAATCCCGAAACAACAAAATAACAATTCGAAACAATAATGTAAATATATTTTTTGTGATCGATTTATTTTTCTACTTTGTATACTCTTCTTGTTCGCTTGGTCTAGTGTATTTACATCAGAGGGGCACTAGAGCAGCAAGTTCATCGGAGCACAATCCATTCAAGTACTTGTAAAACAGGCACAAGGATGCAACATTGCGGCGACCGGACAATGGCTTGATCTACGTGGATAGTAAGGGACCTATTAAGAGCGACTCTTTTTTAACCTTGTCTAAGAGGGAGAGACAAGTGGATGATGCCCCAGCACAGATGTGACAATAATACTCCATGCATTAGCAGATGGTGAGTTTATAGAGTTATAGGTTAATATCATGTGTGAAAAGTTTACTATCACGGAAGACGAATCCCACCTTATTTGCAGCAGCCTTGGCAATGTCTTCAATGTATTTGTTCCAATTCATGTTACCTGTGAATGTTAGGCCGAGGAGTTTGTAATGTTAGACATTCGGGTAAGGTGTTATTTGCCATGGCAAAGGTCCCCTGTTTTTGTTTCACTGTTAGGTACTTGAATCCCCTTTTTGATTTATGAATTTTCCAACGAATGCTAAGTCTGCGATATCTTGAATTTAGTTAGTTTCTTTGGAAATCTAAACTGCATTTTCCTTTTTTTCATTTGTTTCAAATGTCTCAAAGCTTCTTTAGACTATATATTGGGTATCTAGATCTGTGTGGCTAGGTTTCCTTTCCTCTTATCTACTTGCCTTTCTGGTACGAAAGGTACTTCATCTTTTTTTCTTTCAATGCAACTTTTATTCCTATATAATTTCTTAGCAAGCTACCATATCATTTTTTTAGTGCAGTGCTTAGATAGTATTAGTATTATTGTTATAATTAATGTTATTACCAAGAGGTTGCATGCCATCGAACGCAGTTCGTAGATTCTGCCTAGAATTACGAGCCGAACGACAAGTTTACAAAACATTATTGCGAGAACTAGCGGCTTCCTGTCTCCGTTACGTCACTGACAAGACCCATTTTATATTTGGACAATTTAACTCTACTTAATTTGTTAACCTAATATGGAAATTAACAACACTAAATCTATCTTTACACACTCGCATTTAAATATTAATACAGATATATATAAGATGGCTGAGGCATTCTAGCACTTCGGCCCTTTTTTCGGCCCTTACTTCGGCTCGACGGAAAATCAATCGGCTTTTCAGGTCATGCCGTAGTCTCTATAAGTTTATCCCCAACCGTCTTATTCAATCTGATTCTTTAAAAAATAAACCTTATTTCTCCTTTTCATTTTCTTCTCAAATCGATACAAGGAGGCGGTGTTGAGAACAAAGAAGTTTACCAATGTCTAGACGGGGTGGACATCGAAAAATTGATTTTTTTAAGAGTAATGTTTTAAAAGAGTAATGTCTTCGAAAAATTATGTTTTCTGGGAGTTGATTTTTTTCTGCGAATAGTATTTACCTGGAGTAGGGTTAATATTTTGGAATAATTCCTCTACGCTCTCTGTAAGGTTTCCTTCGAAAAGTAATGTCTTCTGGGAATAATATTTTCTCAGATTAAGGTTTTCTAAGATAATTGTTCCGACAAACACTGTGAAATGTTTTTCTACGAGTAATGTTTTCTAAGAGCAACGTATTTTGAGAGCAATGTATTATGGAAGTAGTTTTTTATAATAATAATAATAATGACGCCCCTCTCTAAAATTTCCTTCTAAAAATAATGTTTTCTACGAGTAATGCAATGCATTCAGAGAGAAATGTAGTGTGAAAGCAATATACTCCGAGAAAAATGTATTCTACGAGGAATGTTTTCTAAGAGCAATGCATTCTACGACAATATATTCCAAGAGCAATGTTTTCTGGGAAGAAGGTATTGTACGAATATAAAGAATTATTCTACCTGTAGAATTAATATTTGACAACTTTTTTCGGCATTAATGTATATGTTGTAAATCAAAATGTTAATCTTGCTTGTTTGACCCCGTGCACACTGGATGACATTCATTACAAGAGATAAGAATAACTGTGCACAGTGGATAATATCGTAGTTTTATGACGTCATTCATTAAGAAAAGCTAAAGAGGGGGATAGAGATCTTTATAAAGTTTTATTAAGTAGAAAACCCGTCTAGACCACTGGGGTGCGTTTAATTCATGAATCATTTTTGCTTGTCACAATTCTATAAAGAAAAAATATATTGTCTTGAAATAGACACCTCCAAAGCTTGTGGGCCTGATCTTATACCTGTAATAGTAATAAAGAAATGCTCTGCTGAACTGGCCCCTGTCCTCTCCAAACTCAACAATAAATGCCTAGCTGAATCTTGCTTCCCCGATAGCTGGAAAATTGCCTCTGTGGTACCAGTATACAAGAGTTATGGGAATAGAACCTATCCTCAGGACTATCGTCTAATCTATCTGCTGCCGATCTTTGCTAAAATCTTTGAATCAATCTAGCGATAATACGGCACGTAGATAATGCTAAACTTCTATCTGACCGACAGTATGAATTTACATAAGCACGATCTCCTGCTGACATCCTAACGGTCATCTCTGAACGCATGTATCATACACTTGACAAGGCAGGAGAAGCTAGGGCAGTAGCGCTTGATATATCCAAGGCCTTTGACAAGGTATGGCATAAAGGGCTTCTCCTGAAAATACGCTCATACGGTATTACTGGGCAATTACTTAATATAATTAGATCCTTCCTAGACAAAAGAAAAATCCAGGTTGTCTTCGATGGCCGTTCATCTAAGCAACATGACATAAATGCTGGTGTACCCCAGGGCTCTATCCTTGGACCTTTGTTGTTCCTGATTTATATAAACGACCTCCCTGATGACATAGTGTCTGAGATTGGTTTATTTGCTGACGACACCACGCTTTACTCTCGCCAAAAACAGACGCGATCATATCCGAGGCATTGGCTGAATCTTTAGAAAATGACCTCCAGGCTGTAGTGGATTGTGGTCATAAATGGTTGGTAACTTTTAATGCCGCCAAGTCAAAGCTCCTTTCCTTCAATACCAACAAGGAACCTCTCCAACCACCGATTGTTATGGCAAATAACACTCTACCTGAGAGTTCATCATTCAAACTCCTCGGCCTAACACTCACAGGGAACATGAAATGGAACAAATACATTGAAGACATTGCCAAGGCTGCTGCAAAGAAGGATGGATCCCTCTACCGTGCTAGTAAACTTCTCACTCCTGACATTATCCTGTATCTCTACAAAGCCACCATCCGCCCATGCATGGAGTATTGTTGTCACATCTGGGCTGGTGTTTCATCTACTAGTCTCTCCCTACTTGACAAAGTCCAAAAAAGAATCGCCAACGTAATAGGTCCCTCACTGTCAACTAAGCTCCAGTCCCTGTCCCATCGCCGCAATGTAGCATCCTTGTGCTTGTTTTACAAATACTTCAATGGATTATGCTCCGATGAATTGGCTACTCTTGTGCCCCTTCGACGTAAATTCACTAGACTAACTCGACAATCAACTAAATCTCATCCATTAACTGTGGGCGTCCCCAGATGTCGGAGAGCATTCTACTCAAATAGCTTCTTTCCTCGTGCTGCTGGCCTCTGAAACTCCTGCCCTGTCCCCTGTTTCCCTGACACTACAGACATACAGAAATTTAATACTAATGTAAACAGATATCTCGCTGCGTAGATCCCAATTTAGGTTGACCCCCCAAAACTTCTCCCCCTTCTTATTTCTCAGTAGCCCCTTACGTCTACAGTGGCGGCCTGCCTTGTTTGTGGTGAACTATGTTAATAAAATAGATAAGTCATCAAAAATTAATAGTAATTGCGAGGAGTTGGCTTTCATAAACAATGAATGGTAGTTGTCAAAAGCAGTGAAACTTCATAAAGGATGAATGGCAGTTGCCTAAAGTAGTGGGACGTCATAAAGGATGAATGGCAGTAGACCTGTATGCTTGTTTAAAATCAACAGCAGCAGTAACTTGTCACGTGTGTTCAAGTTTAAACCTTTTTGTACCTTCTCGGCCTTTTGGCTAAGATCAAAGTGTAGTATCTGTTCCGATAGATTTTATTTAGACAAATACAAACATTGTTTTTCAGCGAATATTTAAAATACATGTAAAAAACAAAAGATATGCAAAAACACAAGACATGAAACATTCATATTTGCCTCAGGCACAAGGCCAGAACCGTTATGGGAGTGGTGGTCGGTGGTCATACAGTTCCGTGCACTTTACGCTGAGCTAGCCTCGCTCACCAAAATACCTCATTCACTCTGTGGGTTGGTCCTACTAAGGTGGTCCCCAATTTGGTTTTTTAAATTTTATTTACAAATAAATAAATAATTCATTGCGGGGGAGTGGCACAATACTTACAATATTGTAATTGGTTTTTAAATAGTTAGTAATGCCTTTCCAACCCTCTGCTAAGTTGGTAGACCGCCCACTGTTTTCCGGATATTCCGACAACAAGCAGCTCGGTCTCTAATTGGGAGTGGGAACTAAAGTAGGGGGATATCAAAACAATTTTTAAAATAGAAAACTAAGGGTGTTTGGATGGGTGGTGGTGCCTACCAAGATTTACGGGGATTTGAGAGAAAATAAAGTGTGTGGGGGCCATCTTGGAGACTCTCTAGTACCAAAAGAAAACATATAAATAAAAAAATAAAACAGCGTCAGGACTCGATTATTCAAAACTAGCTAAGGGTCTTTGTTTCGTAGAACCCAGGACCGCGTGTGCCATGCCTAAGCAGGGAACACGTGTTCGTCCATGGCGCATTTACGGATGCACAGCCTAGTGTTTTGCGGCCATCTTTTGTCGAACTCCTCCAATCGCACCTGATCTTCACACTAAGCTGATACTTGAAGTAGATGACCAGATTACAGTCGGAAACAGATCCTGACCCATAGACCTCGTCAAGACGTGAAATCCACGTCATCATTGTCGCCACGGCTAGGATGGTTAGGAAGACCATTCTTTTCTCCCTAGGCCATGGCGGGGCTACGTTGTGGACTACCAATGCTACGTTCAAGGGCATCCGGTGCTCGGCGTCGATGCGAGCCGTTACCTCTTCGACATACTCCCAGAGATAGATACTACACCGTATAGACCGGTATCGTCTTGGCCTACGGGGCTTGATTTATACCTGGTCTATGTGTCTGTCCTGTGCAGATCTAGGATGTCTACACTCCCGGGCTTTGTCTTCTAATCCTTTGTGAAGGAGTTAGTTTATTGCTTATCGCCTGAGGCGCCCCTAACGGGGAATGACTATGTGGCTGCCCATGCAATTTTTAGAGGTCATAAGTGCTCTTGCTCTAAGGTGTTGACTTATCTAATCAATCTTTCCGACCTTGTGTTACATTTTACTTTGTGGGAGGTAGATAAATAAAACCTTTTTGTATATCTGAATTTTTTTAAACAGCACCACCAAAACCTAAAGTCATGAATCGCTACCATTGGCTTTCCAGACTGGAATAGAGAAAAAAATAACATAATATAGAAAAAGAATTCTTCAGTCTTGTTCTGGCGATACATTGCAAATTGCTCTGTGGATATTTCGTCTCTCAGCGTCTTTTTCTTCTTTCCTTCTGGTAGTAATAATCATGGATATCAGTCCAGATGTTGCAACAATACTCTATGCATGGACTAACGGTGGCCTTGACAGTGTTGTGACGTGTAGGTCGAAAGGTGAGGCTTGCCTTTCTTTACTGTCTAGGAATGATCGGAAAAGTGGCGATTTGTGGATAGAATGTTAATGTAATTTAAAGATGAGTCACTGTAACTCGATAAAAAAAAGCCAGTCTCTTCAATGAAAATTAAAGTCCACACTTGACTCTGGAACTCCGTCCCTGCCCCCTGTTTCCCCGACACTACAGACATGCAGAAATTTAAAACTAATGTAAACCGACATCTCGCTGCGCAGATCCCAATTCAGGTTGAACCCCCCCCCCCAAAAAAAAAAAACTTCTCTCTTCTTTTTTTTTTCTCAGTAGCCCTTACGTCTACAGTGGCGGCCTGCCTTGTTTGTGGTGAACTATGTTTTTTAAAAAAATAGATAACCTCATAAATAATTAATAGTAATTGCGAGGAGTTGGCTTTCATAAACAATGAATGCTAGTTGCCAAAAGCAGTAAAACTTCATAAAGTATGAATGGCAGTTGCCTTAAGTTGCCTGACGTCATAAAGTATGAATGGCAGTAGACCTGTATGCTTGTTTAAAATCAACAGCAGCAGCAGCTTGTCAGGTGTGGTCAAGTTAAGTTTAAACCTATTTGTACCTTCTCGGTCTTTTCGCCAAGATCAAAATGTAGTATCTGTTCCGATGGATACTGCACCCCATAGACTGGTATTGTCTTGGCCTTCGGGGCTTGATTTACGCTGGTCTATGTGTCTGTCCTGGGCAGTTCTAGGAGGTCCACCCTCCTAGGCTTTGCCTCCTCTCTTTGGGGAGGAGTAAGTTTATTGCTTACTGCCTGAGGTGCTTCTACCGGGGAATGACGACAGGGCTGCCCAGGCAATTTTTAAAGGTCATAAGTGCTCTTTCTCTAAGGTGCTTACTTATCTAATCCCACTTTCCGACATTGTGTTACATTTTACTTTGTAGGAGGTAGATAAATAAAACCTTTTAGTATATCTAAAAAAAAATTTAAACAGCACCACCAAAACGTTTATCGGGGGTATTTATGTTGAGGGTGTAAACATCAGTAATTCATCGAAGCACATTCCGTGGAAGTACTTGTACAACAAGCACACGGATGCAAAATTTCGGTGATGCGACAGGGACTGGTTCTGGTTAGACAGTGCGGGACATTTAAGGTTTGAGACTTTTTTTTTGTACGCCGTCCAATAGGTAGAGAGTAGCGGTTAGTGTACCAGTCCAGATGTTTCAAGAATACTTGATAAGCCATTATTTGCTTTGTGGGTTTAGTTTTCACTTTTCCAAGTATTTTGCAGAAACTAAATGAACTGTAATTTCACAATCCACCCGGATTCTAGTCTAGAGGGTGTGGACACCGCAAAATATGTCTGGTCACTTTGACTAATGGTGACTTGGACAGTGTTGTCAAGTGTGGGTCGAAAGGTGAGGCTTGCCTTTCCTTACTCTCTGGGGGCGGTCGGAAAAGTGGCGATTTGTGGAAGGGAATGTTAATGGAATTTAAAGATGGGTCTCTGTAACTCGACAAAAGAAGCCAGTCGCTGTGGTTAACATTAAAGTCCACAAATACATCGATTTGGGTGCTCAGATCCCTGGAAAGTGCCGCGTCTATAATATTTGAGACACAGTTGAGTAATGTACAATTTCTGGTGTAGGGAAAACGGTAGAGGAAATATAGATGACTAAAGCTGAAGTGAACAATCGGAGACAGTGGATCTTACTATGGAAATTCCGCGTTGGGGCAAATGCATTGATGCCTCCTTTGATCCATTGACTTACCTCCTCCTTTGCACACTGTTTAGCAGGGTGAAAAACAGTTTTTCTCCAAGATGCATCTCTCGTGAGATCTCTGAGGAATCCCAATCAGCATGTTGGTTGTATCTCATTGTTTTAAGTGTGCGTCGGTTCTGGGTCGGAGGTTGATGATGATGTGCACCATTATTAAAAGGTAAATAGCATTCGCAAGTGGACGATGGGCATCTCTCCCACAAACATTGAACAGTGTTTTCAATAATAAGTTGAAAAGTGATGCTTGTCTGTCTTTATGTGTCTAAATGATGCAGTATGTTCGTGAAACACACATTAGGCATATTCTGAATTTATTAGTTTATGAATAAAATTAGATTTATAATTCTCTTCAAGAGATCCTCATCACTTTTGAAGACAACTGACAAAACTCGCACGTAAAAAGAAACAAAAGCCAACACAAATGATTTGATAAAATATGAAATTTTATTAACAGGGAATATATATATATATATATATATATATATATATATATATATATATATATATATATATATATATATATATATATATATATATATATATATATATATAGTTATGACTTCAAAAACCCCTAATATTTCATTTTTTCGACAGACAATGTTCTGGTTGGAAATGGTTTAGCAATTCTTGCTTACCTGCTGCAAGCAGTCATAACAATCGGCCCACAAAGAGGAAAAAACACGATAAATATCAGATGGATAAAAATGTTCTGTTTGGAGAGACAGAAAAAGAATGAGAGAGAGAAAATAAAAGAAAATAAAACTATTAGAAATTTCTTGGAATTTTCGATGCATTGAAATCCAAAGTCGATATTATTTCATATGATATAAATTATACTTATTTGTTCTTCTACAGAATTTAAACTGAACCAAACCGACTTTTGCCAAATTCAACCTATAACTTAGGCTAGGGTTAATTTAGGATGAGTTTAGAGTTAGTGTATGGTTAGTGTATGATTAGTTTAAGGTTAGTGTATTGTTAGTGTATGGTTAGTTTAAGGTTAGGTTGAGATAAGGCTTAAATCAGTTCGGTTCACATTCTGTAGAAGTAGGTACATATTGAATCCAAAGGGTTCGTTGAATTAAAGTCTCATCAGTTGGAAGTTTGAGTAGGGTTAGGGTTAGGGTTAGGGTTAGGGTTAGGTGTTTCAAATGGCCGCTCATGAGGACGGGAATCGGAAGGTAACGATTTGGGTACCCATGCCAATGTAAAGTTAGTGTTAAAGTTAGGGTTATTACGGTTAGGGAAAGGGTTAGGGTCTTGGTCAGAGTTAGGCTTAGAGTAAGTGTCAGGGTTGGGCTCAGGGTTAGTGTTAGGTGTTGCAAAGGGCCGCTCATGAGAACGGGAATCGGAAGGTAACGATTTGGGTACCCGTGCCAATCTAAAGTTAGTGTTAAGGTTAGGGTTATTACGGTTAGGGAAAGGGTTAGGGTCTGGGTCAGGGTTAGGGTTAGAGTAAGTGTCAGGGTTGGGCTCAGGGTTAGTGTTAGGTGTTGCAAAGTGCCGCTGTTGAGGACTGGAACATTTTCGCGAAGAGGAAGGTTCCTCTTCGCGAAGAAATCCCAGACCTTGCAAACACATTATTATACCCAGAGTCCAGAGATTTATTGCCACAACAAATACTGTTGTGTCCAGCATTGTTGCGGCCACTGATCCACTTCTCGTGTGTATTGCTTTTAAGCTTAGTCTCCACTTTTTTAAATCCAACATTTTACATAGTAATGGTTTCTGGTAAAAATACCCATACGGGTCCAGAAAACTTATGATTTTTATCAAAATTCCCGGCTGACAATATTGGGATTCCAATACATCGAAGACTCCAGCGAGTAAAAATATTACCGCAATTGATGCGGACATTTTCATCCATCTTATGTGTATCGATTTTTTTCTAAATTGGGGGCCGATTATAATAACAAATTGCAGTAGGAAAGCAAAAATGGCTAAAGCATTTTCAGCCAGCATTGTCTTTGTTTCGTTGATTTTGTTTCTCTATGTAAAGATTTGGCGGTGTTTGCGTTTTCAAGGTCTCGACTCGGCAGGTTTTGTATCAGTCCTTGAACCAGTCGGCCTGGACAGGGGCGACGGTCGCAGACCTGACGGAATGACTGGGTTTGCTTTCCGAGCCGGAAAGCCGCTGATCTGGGACGCCACTTGTTCTGACTCCTTTTCACCAGCAAGGATTGCGGAATCCGCGGTGAAGCCCGGCACGGCGGCTCTGCTCGCCGAAACAAGGAAGCGCGGAAAATATAACTCGCTCACTGACCGTTTCGTCTTCCAACCAACCGGAAAGCCGCTGATCTGGGACGCCACTTGTTTTGACTCCTTTTCACCAGCAAGGATTGCGGAATCCGCGGTGAAGCCCGGCACGGCGGCTCTGCTCGCCGAAACAAGGAAGCGCGGAAAATATAACTCGCTCACTGACCGTTTCGTCTTCCAACCAATTTCAGTTTAAATATACAATTTTCAACAATTTCACACGGAATTCTAATAAAGCTTGCTTCATGAGTATCACACTATGACTGCGCGAATTTTCTCGAAGATCAAATATTTCTTTTATTTTGGCGACGTCATAATAGCAAAAATGTCTCTATTATGACGTCTTTAAAAATTAACTTTGTGTCTAACTCTGCCCCCGTGCGGAGGCAAGTAAATAGGAACATACGAATGACGTTATCTTTTGGAAGGACCCTATTTAGGGTTCCAGTTTTAGAATATGATTTTGGGACAACCGACTTTTGGGAGACGTTTTTAGTTATTGAGCTTGGGTTGAATTATTTTAATCAGCAAAAAGTGAGTTTGCAAAGGCAGTAAAATATGAGAAAATAAAAAGAGAAAATTCAAAATTAGCTTTGTTCTGCTGGCCTCCTCTCCGTCTCTTTGCAAAGGGAGAGGGAGAGGGAGAGGGGGAGAGGGGGAGAGACAGATAGAGAGACAGACAGACAGACAGACGGAGAGAGAGAAAGACAGACAGACAGACGGAGAGAGATAGATAGAGAGAGTGAGAGAGAGAGAGAGACAGACAGAAACATAACTTAGTTCCAAAAACAGAAAATTTCAGCATGTGATTAAAATATATAGGAACAAAACTTAGGTAAACAAACGTTGATTAACACAATACGACTCGTTACTACACCTCATCTATCACGTTTAGTCCCTCTCTCTCTCTCTCCACAGACAGCGACAGAGGGTGTTAGACAGTTATTTACTAATTATTCCTAATTAAAACCATTAAAATGCTTGTCTTTTCCAACATAACTCAATTCCAAAAACACAGAAAATTTCAGCATGTGATTAAAATATATAGGGAAAAGAACTAAGGGAAACAAACGTTGATTAACTCAGTATAAATAATCGATATACAATCACTGTCCACATAGACGACTCGTTACACGACGACTATGTTCTGTTTTAATGGATATGTAGAGACGATGTTTACCCTTCGGTGTCCGAAATGGAAATGCTGAAACTCGTCTCTGCGCATGCTCTACGCACTGAATTAATAAGAACAAATAAGAACAAATAACAATAAGCCAATCAGATGCATTTCTATGAATTTATCTAATTCGCAGTTTTGATCCACCCGGAATGCATATAAAGCCAGATTTTTCCTTTGACAAAATCTCTTCATGCCTTGGATTAAAGTGTAGTATCTGTTCCGATCGATACTACACACCTAAGACCGGTACCCTTGGCCTTCGAAACTTGATTCCGCCGGTCTTAGGGATTTTCTTGTGCAGTTTTAGGAGATCCACCTTACCAGGCTTTGACTTCTCACGCTTTGAGAAGGGGTTAATTTATTGCTAATCGCCTGAGGCCCTCCAACCGGGGAATGCCGACGGGGCTGCCCAGGCAATTTTTTACGGTCAGAGTGCCATTTTTCCTCTAGGGCGCTGATTTATAAAATCCTAATTTCCCGACATCATGTCTAATTTTATCGCTGTGGGAGGTAGATAAACAACAACAAAAAAAGTCTCGCCTTAATCGACGACAGAGCTAACATCGACATTTCGTCAGCCCTCCCTCACCCAACTGTCAGGCTTTGGGAAAGCTGAGAATGCCTTTTCTAAACTCACGCACAATACATTAACTCTTTGACTGTCTTACGCACACTAAAAGCGACACACACACAAACACACACTGCTTGAATCCCCTTTCAATGTCGTCTGCTCATTGGAAACAAATGTATAAACTTAACCACTTTAATACTTAATACATTTCTCACTGAAGTTTCTACTATGAAAACAAATGGATATTGACCTTCTTTAATAATTTTCACTGAAATGAAATTTATATAATTGAGTGAGTTTTGATTCACATATTTCAGACCCGTGGATAATTAACAGCCATTAAATTATCGACTCAGGCTTCCTCGATATCTCAACTAATAAATCCCTTTCGTTCTTCAAGGGCATTCAAAATATGAACTATTATTCCTTTTTAGTTTTTCTATCTATGTAGACTTCCATTTTAAACATATATAAAATATATAAATAGGTAGATAGATACATAGATATATAGAGAGAAAGACAGAAACAGAGATAGAGACAGAGAGACAAGGGTTTCTCAACGTTTCTTTTTGGCCAGGCCACCATCTAACCATCTCTAAAGGCCAATTGCTTCTTCAGTTTAAACGGGAGTTCGCTTTTTAAATGAAAACAATTACGTATCACCATTTTGAGGAGGGCAATTGGACTTTAGAGATGTTTACGTGGGGGCCTGGCAAAAAAAAAACGTTGAGACACCCTTGTCTCTCTCTCTCGCTCTCTCTCTATCTATCTATCGTTCTATCTATCTATCTATCTATCTATCTATCTATCTATCTGTCTATCTATCTATCTATCTATATATCTATCTGTCTGTCTATCTATCTATCTACCTATCATCTATATTTTTCTTTTATACGTACATAAAAGTAATCTATGGACACGTGTTTCTAGCTATGAGCCGTCATCAGCATGGCTATCTTCGACAAAGATCGAACCTTCGATATCTATGGCTATACTCTGTCTAGAAACATGTGTATATTGATTACTTTTATGTACGTATAAAATTAATAAATATATAGAGATATCGACAAGAATATGTCCTATAAAGTTAAGGGCGATAAACATGTAGAACATTGCATTATAAGTCGCCCTTAACTTTATAGGTAGTATTTTTCGTTGATATATATATTTTTATTAATTTCCCATATATGTGGATATAAACATTCAGATGCTGTTTAGATGTATATATCTTTTAACTGTTCATTTACATGGCTTGTTGCACTTTGCTATTTTTTTCACTAAATTTGATTCATTTTGATTTCATTTAAATGAATATCTCGGAAAGTTCGGCCCCGTAAGTTCCAAACGCCCCATTTTAAGTGAATTTAACTGTACACAATAGATGCACCATCTTTCCATATTCTGATTATGGATGTGCGATATCAGTCGCAGGGTTAATTAATTTGCATATTTGTTTTGAACAAAGAAAATGTTATTAATTAGATTTTATTTCTGATTGTTTTAAATCAATGATTGTTTTTTATTTCAATATAACAAATAGTTCTGTTTCGCAATATTGTTAAATTTCCAGTACAGATATTTAGCATTTGTGTTCAAATGTTCCTTTCCTTTGAGAGACCGACTCGATTCTAAACAGGTTACGATCTATTTCTAAATTTCAAGTGAAAAGGCAAATTCATTTCTTCTTTCTTTTCCTTTCTTTATAGTCACATTTAAAACATAAATAATATCTATCGAAATTACCAAAATAGTAATGTTTACAAATAATTTATTTAAAAACAATCCGTTAAATATATCAGAGGCGTATCTCGGTACGCCTCTGAAATATTTAACATCTAGTTTTTTAAATAAATAATATGTATTTTGCTGTCACTTCGATCGTGCACTTTATCGATTTCTTTTCAACATAACCTGATTCTGTATATAAATAAATTAGAAAGATTTAGTTTCGTGTTTACAACAAAGTTATGAATGAAATGTTTATTCTTTTAAATTAATGTTTCAAGTAACAAATTTTTCGGTGCAAAGTCGACTGGTAAAAAAAATAAAAAATATAAATAAATTAGAAAGATTTAGTTTCGTGTTTACAACAAAGTTATGAATGAAATGTTTATTCTTTTAAATTAATGTTTCAAGTATTTCGAGCCCCCCCACAAATAGATAAAATAAAGGGTTTATTTCGTAATTCCGTACAGACTGCCGTGTTCAACAAAACACGTCGGAAGAAAGTCGGAGGTTACATCGGCCGAAAGGTTGTAAGAATAACATTCCAGATGTGAACAGTAGTCCGAATAATTCAAATAATGTAAATTATAAATCTTCGTCTCAAAAATCCCGAAACAACAGAATAACAATTCGAAACAATAATGTAAATATATTTTTTGTGATCGATTTATTTTTTCTACTTTGTATCCTCTTCTTGTTCGCTTGGTCTAGTGTATTTACATCAAGGGGGCACTAGAGCAGCAAGTTCATCGGAGCACAATCCATTCAAGTACTTGTAAAACAGGCACAAGGATGCAACATTGCGGCGACCGGACAATGGCTTGATCTACGTGGATAGTAAGGGACCTATTAAGAGCGACTCTTTTTTAACCTTGTCTAAGAGGGAGAGACTAGTGGATGATGCCCCAGCACAGATGTGACAATAATACTCCATGCATTAGCAGATGGTGAGTTTATAGAGTTATAGGTTAATATCATGTGTGAAAAGTTTACTATCACGGAAGACGAATCCCACCTTATTTGCAGCAGCCTTGGCAATGTCTTCAATGTATTTGTTCCAATTCATGTTACCTGTGAATGTTAGGCCGAGGAGTTTGTAATGTTGGACATTCGGGTAAGGTGTTATTTTCCATGACAAAGGTCCCCTGTTTTTGTTTCACTGTTAGGTACTTGAATCCCCTTTTTGATTTATGAATTTTCCAACGAATGCTACGTCTGCGATATCTTGAATTTAGTTAGTTTCTTTGGAAATCTAAACTGCATTTTCCTTTTTTTCATTTGTTTCAAATGTCTCAAAGCTTCTTTAGACTATATATTGAGTATCTAGATCTGTGTGGCTAGGTTTCCTTTCCTCTTATCTACTTGCCTTTCTGGTACGAAAGGTACTTCATCTTTTTTTCTTTCAATGCAACTTTTATTCCTATATAATTTCTTAGCAAGCTACCATATCGTTTTTTTAGTGCAGTGCTTAGATAGTATTAGTATTATTGTTATAATTAATGTTATTACCAAGAGGTTGCATGCCATCGAACGCAGTTCGTAGATTCTGCCTAGAATTACGAGCCGAACGACAAGTTTACAAAACATTATTGCGAGAACTAGCGGCTTCCTGTCTCCGTTACGTCACTGACAAGACCCATTTTATATTTGGACAATTTAACTCTACTTAATTTGTTAACCTAATATGGAAATTAACAACACTAAATCTATCTTTACACACTCGCATTTAAATATTAATACAGATATATATAAGATGGCTGAGGCATTCTAGCACTTCGGCCCTTTTTTCGGCCCTTTCTTCGGCTCGACGGAAAATCAATCGGCTTTTCAGGTCATGCCGTAGTCTCTATAAGTTCATCCCCAACCGTCTTATTCAATCTGATTCTTTAAAAAATAAACCTTATTTCTCCTTTTCATTTTCTTCTCAAATCGATACAAGGAGGCGGTGTTGAGAACAAAGAAGTTTACCAATGTCTAGACGGGGTGGACATCGAAAAATTGATTTTTAAGCGTAATGTTTTAAAAGAGTAATGTCTTCGAAGAATTACGTTTTTTGGAAGTTGATTTTTTTCTGCGAATAGTATTTACCTGGAGTAGGATTAATATTTTGGAATAATTCCTCTACGCTCTCTGTAAGGTTTCCTTCGAAAAGTAATGTCTTCTGGGAATATTTTTTTCTCTAATGAAGGTTTTCTAAGATAATTGTTCCGACAAACACTGTGAAATGTTTTTCTACGAGTAATGTTTTCTAAGAGCAACGTATTCTGAGAGCAATGTATTGTTCAAGGAGTTTTTTATAATAATAATAATGACGCCCCTCTCTAAAATTTCCTTCTAAGAATAATGTTTTCTACGAGTAATGCAATGCATTCAGAGAGAAATGTAGTCTGAAAGCAATATACTCCGAGAAAAATGTATTCTACGAGGAATGTTTTGTAAGAGCAATGCATTCTACGACAATATATTCCAAAAGTAATGTTTTCTGGGAAGAAGGTATTGTACGAATATAAATAATTATTCTACCTGTAGAATTAATATTTGACAACTTTTTTCGGCATTAAATACCCCATAGATTAATGTATATGTGGTAAATCTAAATGTTAATCTTGCTTGTTTGTCCCCGTGCACACTGGATGACATTCATTACAAGAGATAAGAATAACTGTGCACAGTGGATAATATCGTCGTTTTATGCCGTCATTCATTAAGAAAAGCTAAAGAGGGGGATAGAGATCTTTATGAAGTTTTATTAAGTAGACAAACCGTCTAGACCAATGTGGTGCGTTTAATTCATGAATCATTTTTGCTTGTCACAATTCTGTAAAAAAAAAATATATTGTCTTGAAATAGACACCTCCAAAGCTTGTGTGCCTGATCTTATACCTGTAATAGTAATAAAGAAATGCTCTGCTGAACTGGCCCCTGTCCTCTCCAAACTCAACAATAAATGCCTAGCTGAATCTTGCTTCCACGATAGCTGGAAGATTGCCTCTGTAGTAACAGTATACAAGAGTTATGGGAATAGAACCGATCCTCAGAACTATCGTCCAATCTATCTGCTGTCGATCTTTGCTTAAATCTTTGAATCCTTAATCAATCTAGCGATAATACGGCACGTAGATAATGCTAAACTTCTATCTGACCGACAGTATGAATTTAGACAAGCACGATCTCCAGCTGACATCCTAACGGTCATCTCTGCACGCATGTATCATACACTTGACAAGGCAGGAGAAGCTAGGGCAGTAGCGCTTGATATATCCAAGGCCTTTGACAAGGTATGGCATAAAGGGCTTCTCCTGAAAATACGCTCATAGTGTATTACTGGGCAATTACTTAATATAATAAGATATTTCCTAGACAAAAGAAAAATCCAGGTTGTCTTCGATGGCCGTTCATCTAAGCAACATGACATAAATGCTGGTGTACCCCAGGGCTCTATCCTTGGACCTTTGTTGTTCCTGATAATTATAAACGACCTCCCTGATGACATAGTGTCTGAGATTGGTTTATTTGCTGACGACACCACGCTTTACTCTCGCCAAAAATAGACGCGATCATATCCGAGGCATTGGCTGAATCTTTAGAAAATGACCTCCAGGCTGTAGTGGATTGAGGTCATAAATGGTTGGTAACTTTTAATGCCGCCAAGTCAAAGCTCCTTTCCTTCAATAACAACAAGGAACCTCTCCAACCACCGATTGTTATGGCAAATAACACTCTACCTGAGAGTTCATCATTCAAACTCCTCGGCCTAACACTCACAGGTAACAGGAAATGGAACAAATACATTGAAGACATTGCCAAGGCTGCTGCAAATAAGGATGGCTCCCTCTACCGTGCTAGTAAACTTCTCACTCCTGACATTATCCTGTATCTCTACAAAGCCACCATCCGCCCATGCATGGAGTATTGTTGTCACATCTGGGCTGGTGCATCATCTACTAGTCTCTCCCTACTTGACAAAGTCCAAAAAAGAATCCCCAACGTAATAGGTCCCTCACTGTCAACCAAGCTCCAGTCCCTGTCCCATCGCCGCAATGTAGCATCCTTGTGCTTGTTTTACAAATACTTCAATGGATTATGCTCCGATGAATTGGCTACTCTTGTGGCCCTTCGACGTAAATTCACTAGACTAACTCGACAATCAACTAAATCTCATCCATTAACTGTGGGGGTCCCCAGATGTCGGAGAGCATTCTACTCAAATAGCTTCTTTCCTCGTGCTGCTGGCCTCTGAAACTCCTGCCCTGTCCCCTGTTTCCCTGACACTACAGACATACAGAAATTTAATACTAATGTAAACAGATATCTCGCTGCGTAGATCCCAATTCAGGTTGACCCCCCAAAACTTCTCCCCCTTCTTATTTCTCAGTAGCCCCTTACGTCTACAGTGGCGGCATGCCTTGTTCGTGGTGAACTATGTTAATAAAATAGATAACGTCATCAAAAATTAATAGTAATTGCGAGGAGTTGGCTTTCATAAACAATGAATGGTAGTTGTCAAAAGCAGTGAAACTTCATAAAGGATGAATGGCAGTTGCCTAAAGTTGCGTGGCGTCATAATGGGTGAATGGCAGTAGACCTGTATGCTTGTTTAAAATACACAGCAGCAGTAACTTGTCACGTGTGTTCAAGTTAAGTTTAAACCTGTCTGTACATTCTCGGCCTTTTGGCTGAGATCAAAGTGTAGTATCTGTGCCGATAGATTTTATTTAGACAAATACAAAAATGGTTTTACAGCGAATATTTAAAATACATGTAAAAAACAAAAGATATGCAAAAAAACAAGACATGAAACATTCATATTTGCCTCAGGCACAAGGCCAGAATCGTTATGGGAGTGGTGGTCGGTGGTCATACAGTTCCGTGCACTTTACGCTGGGCTAGCCTCGCTCACCAAAATACCTCATTCACTCTGTGGGTTTGTCCTACTTACCTGGTCCCCAATTTGGTTTTTTAAATTTTATTTACAAATAAATAAATAATTCATTGCGGGGGAGTGGCACAATACTTACAATATTGTAATTGGTTTTTAAATAGTTAGTAGTGCCCTCCCAACCCTCTGCATAGTTGGTAGACTGCCCACTGTTTTCCGGATATTCCGAAAACAAGCAGCTCGGTCTCTAATTGGGAGTGGGAACTAAAGTAGGGGGATATCAAAACAATTTAAAAAATTAAAAACTAAGGGTGTTGGATGGGTGGTGGTGCCTACCAAGATTTACGGGGATTTGAGAGAAAATAAAGTGTGGGGGGGGGCCATCTTGGAGACTCTCTAGTACCAAAAGAAAACATATAAATAAAAAAATAAAACAGCGTCAGGACTCGATTATTCAAAACTAGCTAAGAGTCTTTGTTTCGTAGAACCCAGGACCGCGTGTGCCATGCCTAAGCAGGGAACACGTGTTCGTACCTGGCGCATTGACGGATGCACAGACTAGTGTTGTGCGGCCATCTTTTGTCGAACTCCTCCAATCGCACCTGATCTTCACACTAAGCTGATACTTGAAGTAGATGACCAGATTACAGTCGGAAACAGATCCTGACCCATGGACCTCGTCAAGACGTGAAATCCACGTCATCATTGTCGCCACGGCTAGGATGGTTAGGAAGACCATTCTTTTCTCCCTAGGCCATGGCGGGGCTACGTTGTGGACTACCAATGTTACCTTCAAGGGCATCCGGTGGTCGGCGTCGATGCGAGCCGTTACCTCTTCGACATACTCCCAGAGATAGATACTACACTGTATAGACCGGTATCGTCTTGGCCTACGGGGCTTGATTTATACCTAGTCTATGTGTCTGTCCTGTGCAGATCTAGGATGTCTACACTCCCGGGCTTTGTCTTCTAATCCTTTGTGAAGGAGTTAGTTTATTGCTTATCGCCTGAGGCGCCCTTACCGGGGAATGACTATGTGGCTGCCCATGCAATTTTTAAAGGTCATAAGTGGTCTTTCTCTAAGGTGCTGACTTATCTAATCCATCTTTCCGATTTTGTGTTACATTTTACTTTGTGGGAGGTAGATAAATAAAACCTTTTTGTATATCTGAATTTTTTTAAACAGCACCACCAAAACCTAAAGTCATGAATCGCTACCATTGGCTTTATAGACTGGAATAGAGAAGAAAAATTCTTCAGTCTTGTTCTGTCGATACATTGCAAATTGCTCTGTGGATATTTCGTCTCTCAACGTCTTTTTCTTCTTTCCTTCTGGTAGTAATAATCATGGATAAAAAGAACAACAAATAAGCGATTATTTGCTTTGTGGGTTTAGTTTTCAGTTTTCCAAATATTTTGCAGAAACTAGATGAACTGTAATTTCACAATCCACCCGATTTTAGTCTAGAGGTTTTTGACATCGAAAAATATGTGCGGTCACTTTGACGTCGTTAACCCCCAAAAAGCAGAATCGATCTCGTTTCTCTGTCAGGTACTTTCCCACGATGTCATATACTGCAACCTAGTCATAACTCTAGTCTATATACTTCTAATTGAATGTTTCGCTACTCTAACCTAATTCTTACCTCAGCCTCATGTGGAAAACAACCGTTTTCAACATGACCCCTACACTACCGCCTCTAATCTTGCACCACAGTGAGAAGTGTCGTATAATTGTCTCAGCTTTCCCTAACCAACCGCTTTTCTTTCATCCTCCATGTAGCTGGCCTCTGCTTGTGATTATTTTTAACTCAAAGAAAACATCAGACGTAGACTGTGGTATTTATTGTCGATATTTTATATATAGCCGGAAGAAGATCGAGATTGTTTCAGTTCACACATGTCATGTAACAGCAACACGTGATATGATATATTTTTTAATCTCCTTTTGGCGCCCAAAAGAAAAAATCACAAGTTTGGAGCCGATGGCTGATTATTTAAGGCCAGATTTCTCGTCAAACAGTTGAGTTAAAATTGAGAACAGCTTTAACATTTACATTATATTTCTGCTTACCTCACATATCTGGGCTTGTGAAAGCTTAATTTATTTCTAAACTCACGCACGTACAATCACAGGCTAACGCACCCTTACGAAAATATATATACAGATATACGCTCACAAAAACAAAGTTATTAGAGTCTAAAGCCTTCCGACATGTTGTTACCTCTACATTGTAGGATTGGATTTTGCTCCACATCCGGTTTGTCGGAAGTATTTATGTTGAAGATGTAAACATCAGTAAGTTCATCGGAGCACATTCCGTGGAAGTACTTGTACAACAAGCACACGGATGCAAAATGTTGGTGATGCGACAGGGACTGGTTCTGGTTTGGCAGTGCGGGACATATTAGGTTTGTAACTCATTTGTGTACGCCGTCCAATAGGTAGAGACTAGCGGTTTGGTGCACCAGTCCACATGTTGCAACAATACTCTATGCATGGACTAACGGTGGCCTTGACAGTGTTGTGACGTGTAGGTCGAAAGATGAGGCTTGCCTTTATTTACTGTCTATGAATGATCGGAAAAGTGGCGATTTGTGAATAGAATGTTAATGTAATTTAAAGATGAGTCACTGTAACTCGAAAAAAAAAGCCAGTCTCTTTAATGAAAATTAAAGTTCACACTTGACTCTGGAACTCCGTCCCTGTCCCCTGTTTCCCCGACACTACAGACATGCAGAAATTTAAAATTAATGTAAACCGACATCTCGCTGCGCAGATCCCAATTCAGGTTGACCCCCCGCCAAAAAAAACTTCTCTCTTCTTTTTTTTTCTCAGTAGCCCTTACGTCTACAGTGGCGGCCTGCCTTGTTTGTGGTGAACTATGTTTTTAAAAAAAATAGATAACCTCATAAATAATTAATAGTAATTGCGAGGAGTTGGCTTTCATAAACAATGAATGCTAGTTGCCAAAAGCAGTGAAACTTCATAAAGTATGAATGGCAGTTGCCTTAAGTTGCCTGACGTCATAAAGTATGAATGGCAGTAGACCTGTATGCTTGTTTAAAATCAACAGCAGCAGCAGCTTGTCACGTGTGGCCAAGTTAAGTTTAAACCTTTTTGTACCTTCTAGGCCTTTTCGCCAAGATCAAAGTGTAGTATCTGTTCCGTTTGATACTGCACCCCATAGACTGGTATTGTCTTGGCCTTCGGGGCTTGATTTACGCTGGTCTATGTGTCTGTCCTGGGCAGTTCTAGGAGGTCCACCCTCCTAGGCTTTGCCTCCTCTCTTTGGGGAGGAGTAAGTTTATTGCTTACTGCCTGAGGTGCTTCTACCGGGGAATGACGACAGGGCTGCCCAGGCAATTTTTAAAGGTCATAAGTGCTCTTTCTCTAAGGTGCTGACTTATCTAATCCCACTTTCCGACATTGTGTTACATTTTACTTTGTGGGAGGTAGATAAATAAAACCTTTTAGTATATCTAAAAAAAATTTTAAACAGCACCACCAAAACGTTTATCGGGGGTATTTATGTTGAGGGTGTAAACATCAGTAATTCATCGAAGCACATTCCGTGGAAGTACTTGTACAACAAGCACACGGATGCAAAATTTCGGTGATGCGACAGGGACTGGTTCTGGTTAGACAGTGCGGGACATTTAAGGTTTGAGACTTTTTTTTTGTACGCCGTCCAATAGGTAGAGATGTTTCAAGAATACTTGATAAGCCATTATTTGCTTTGTGGGTTTAGTTTTCACTTTTCCAAGTATTTTGCAGAAACTAAATGAATTGTAATTTCACAATCCACCCGGATTCGAGTCTAGAGGGTGTGGACACCGCAAAATATGTCTGGTCACTTTGACTAATGGTGACTTGGACAGTGTTGTCAAGTGTGGGTCGAAAAGTGAGGCTTGCCTGTCCTTACTCTCTGGGGGCGGTCGGAAAAGTGGCGATTTGTGGAAGGGAATGTTAATGTAATTTAAAGATGGGTCTCTGTAACTCGACAAAAGAAGCCAGTCGCTGTGGTTAACATTAAAGTCCACAAATACATCGATTTGGGTGCTCAGATCCCTGGAAAGTGCCGCGTCTATAATATTTGAGACACAGTTGAGTAATGTACAATTTCTGGTGTAGGGAAAACGGTAGAGGAAATATAGATGACTAAAGCTGAAGTGAACAATTGGAGACAGTGGATCTTACTATGGAAATTCCGCGTTGGGGCAAATGCATTGATGCCTCCTTTGATCCATTGACTTACCTCCTCCTTTGCACACTGTTTAGCAGGGTGAAAAACAGTTTTTCTCCAAGATGCATCTCTCGTGAGATCTCTGAGGAATCCCAATCAGCATGTTGGTTGTATCTCATTGTTTTAAGTGTGCGTCGGTTCTGGGTCGGAGGTTGATGATGATGTGCACCATTATTAAAAGGTGAATAGCATTCGCAAGTGGACGATGGGCATCTCTCACACAAACATTGAACAGTGTTTTCAATAATAAGTTGAAAAGTGATGCTTGTCTGTCTTTATGTGTCTAAATGATGCAGTATGTTCGTGAAACACACATTAGGCATATTCTGAATTTATTAGTTTATGAATAAAATTAGATTTATAATTCTCTTCAAGAGATCCTCATCACTTTTGAAGACAATTGACAAAACTCGCACGTAAAAAGAAACAAAAGCCAACACAAATGATTTGATAAAATATGAAATTTTATTAACAGGGAATATATATATATATATATATATATATATATATATATATATATATATATATATATATATATATATATATATATATAGTTATGACTTCAAAAACCCCTAATATTTCATTTTTTCGACAGACAATGTTCTGGTTGGAAATGGTTTAGCAATTCTTGCTTACCTGCTGCAAGCAGTCATAACAATCGGCCCACAAAGAGGAAAAAACACGATAAATATCAGATGGATAAAAATGTTCTGTTTGGAGAGACAGAAAGAGAATGAGAGAGAGAAAATAAAAGAAAATAAAACTATTAGAAATTTCTTGGAATTTTCGATGCATTGAAATCCAAAGTCGATATTATTTCATATGATATAAATTATACTTCTACAGAATTTAAACTGAACCAAACCGACTTTTGCCAAATTCAACCTATAACTTAGGCTAGGGTTAATTTAGGATGAGTTTAGAGTTAGTGTATGGTTAGTGTATGATTAGTTTAAGGTTAGTGTATTGTTAGTGTATGGTTAGTTTAAGGTTAGGTTGAGATAAGGCTTAAATCAGTTCGGTTCACATTCTGTAGAAGTAGGTACATATTGAATCCAAAGGGTTCGTTGAATTAAAGTCTCATCAGTTGGAAGTTTGAGTAGGGTTAGGGTTAGGGTTAGGGTTAGGGTTAGGTGTTTCAAATGGCCGCTCATGAGAACGGGAATCGGAAGGTAACGATTTGGGTACCCATGCCAATCTAAAGTTAGTGTTAAGGTTAGGGTTATTACGGTTAGGGAAAGGGTTAGGGTCTGGGTAGGCACCACCACCCATCCAAACACCCTTAGTTTTCTATTTTAAAAATTGTTTTGATATCCCCCTACTTTAGTTCCCACTCCCAATTAGAGACCGCGCTGCTTGTTGTCGGAATATCCGGAAAACAGTGGGCGGTCTACCAACTAAGCAGAGGGTTGGAAAGGCATTACTAACTATTTAAAAACCAATTAAAATATTGTAAGTATTGTGCCACTCCCCCGCAATGAATTATTTATTTATTTGTAAATAAAATTTTAAAAACCAAATTGGGGACCACCTAAGTAGGACCAACCCACAGAGTGAATGAGGTATTTTGGTGAGCGAGGCTAGCTCAGCGTAAAGTGCACGGAACTGTATGACCACCGACCACCACTCCTATAACGATTCTGGCCTTGTGCCTGAGGCAAATATGAATGTTTCATGTCTTGTTTTTTTGCATATCTTTTGTTTTTTACATGTATTTTAAATATTCGCTGAAAAACAATGTTTGTATTTGTCTAAATAAAATCTATCGGAACAGATACTACACTTTGATCTTAGCCAAAAGGCGTTATTTAACCCCTACCCACAATAGGAATATGTGACACAAGGTCGGAAAGTGGGAGTTGAAAAGCCAGTGCTCGAGAAGGTGAGCACTGTGGCCATTAAAAATTGCCTGGGCAGCCCCGTCGGCATTCCCCGGTAGGGGCGCCTCAGACAGTAAGCAATTAACTTACTCCTCCCCAAAGAGGGGAGGCGAAGCCTGGGAGGGTGGACCTCCTAGAACTGCACAGGACAGACCCATAGACCGGCGGAAATCAAGCCCCGAAGCCAAGACAATACCGATCTATGAAGTGCAGTATCCATCGGAACAGATACTACACTTTGATCTTAGCCAAAAGGCCGAGAAGGTACAAAAAGGTTTAAACTTAACTAGAACACACGTGACAAGTTACTGCTGCTGTTGATTTTAAACAAGCATACAGGTCTACTGCCATTCATCCTTTATGACGTCCCACTACTTTAGGCAACTGCCATTCATCCTTTATGAAGTTTCACTGCTTTTGACAACTACCATTCATTGTTTATGAAAGCCAACTCCTCGCAATTACTATTAATTTTTGATGACTTATCTATTTTATTAACATAGTTCACCACAAACAAGGCAGGCCGCCACTGTAGACGTAAGGGGCTACTGAGAAATAAGAAGGGGGAGAAGTTTTGGGGGGTCAACCTAAATTGGGATCTACGCAGCGAGATATCTGTTTACATTAGTATTAAATTTCTGTATGTCTGTAGTGTCAGGGACACAGGGGACAGGGAAGGAGTTCCAGAGGCCAGCAGCACGAGGAAAGAAGCTATTTGAGTAGAATGCTCTCCGACATCTGGGGACCCCCACAGTTAATGGATGAGATTTAGTTGATTGTCGAGTTAGTCTAGTGAATTTACGTCGAAGGGGCACAAGAGTAGCCAATTAATCGGAGTATAATCCATTGAAGTATTTGTAAAACAAGCACAAGAATGCTACATTGCGGCGATGGGACAGGGACTGGAGCTTGGTTGACAGTGAGGGACCTATTACGTTGGCGATTCTGTTTTGGACTTTGTCAAGTAGGAAGAGACTAGTAGATGATGCACCAGCCCAGATGTGACAACAATACTCCATGCATGGGCGGATGGTGGCTTTGTAGAGATACAGGATAATGTCAGCAGTGAGAAGTTTACTAGCACGGTAGAGGGAGCCATCCTTATTTGCAGCAGCCTTGGCAATGTCTTCAATGTATTTGTTCCATTTCATGTTCCCTGTGAGTGTTAGGCCGAGGAGTTTGAATGATGAACTCTCAGGTAGAGTGTTATTTGCCATAACAATCGGTGGTTGGAGAGGTTCCTTGTTGGTATTGAAGGAAAGGAGCTTTGACTTGGCGGCATTAAAAGTTACCAACCATTTATGACCACAATCCACTACAGCCTGGAGGTCATTTTCTAAAGATTCAGCCAATGCCTCGGATATGATCGCGTCTGTTTTTGGCGAGAGTAAAGCGTGGTGTCGTCAGCAAATAAACCAATCTCAGACACTATGTCATCAGGGAGGTCGTTTATATAAATCAGGAACAACAAAGGTCCAAGGATAGAGCCCTGGGGTACACCAGCATTTATGTCATGTTGCTTAGATGAACGACCATCGAAGACAACCTGGATTTTTCTTTTGTCTAGGAAGGATCTAATTATATTAAGTAATTGCCCAGTAATGCCGTATGAGCGTATTTTCAGGAGAAGCCCTTTATGCCATACCTTGTCAAAGGCCTTGGATATATCAAGCGCTACTGCCCTAGCTTCTCCTGCCTTGTCAAGTGTATGATACATGCGTTCAGAGATGACCGTTAGGATGTCAGCTGGAGATCGTGCTTGTCTAAATTCATACTGTCGGTCAGATAGAAGTTTAGCATTATCTACGTGCCGTATTATCGCTAGATTGATTAAGGATTCAAAGATTTTAGCAAAGATCGACAGCAGATAGATTAGACGATAGTTCTGAGGATCGGTTCTATTCCCATAACTCTTGTATACTGTTACTACAGAGGCAATCTTCCAGCTATCGTGGAAGCAAGATTCAGCTAGGCATTTATTGTTGAGTTTGGAGAGGACAGGGGCCAGTTCAGCAGAGCATTTCTTTATTACTATTACAGGTATAAGATCAGGCACACAAGCTTTGGAGGTGTCTATTTCAAGACAATATATTTTTTCTTTATAGAATTGTGACAAGCAAAAATGATTCATGAATTAAACGCACCCCAGTGGTCTAGACGGGTTTTCTACTTAATAAAACTTTATAAAGATCTCTATCCCCCTCTTTAGCTTTTCTTAATGAATGACGGCATAAAACTACGATATTATCCACTGTGCACAGTTATTCTTATCTCTTGTAATGAATGTCATCCAGTGTGCACGGGGTCAAACAAGCAAGATTAACATTTTGATTTACCACATATACATTAATCTATCGGGTATTTAATGCCGAAAAAAGTTGTCAAATATTAATTCTAAAGGTAGAATAATTCTTTATATTCGTACAATACCTTCTTCCCAGAAAACATTGCTCTTGGAATATATTGTCGTAGAATGCATTGCTCTTACAAAACATTCCTCGTAGAATACATTTTTCTCGGAGTATATTGCTTTCAGACTACATTTCTCTCTGAATGCATTGCATTACTCGTAGAAAACATTATTCTTAGAAGGAAATTTTAGAGAGGGGCGTCATTATTATTATTATAAAAAACTCCTTGAACAATACATTGCTCTCAGAATACGTTGCTCTTAGAAAACATTACTCGTAGAAAAACATTTCACAGTGTTTGTCGGAACAATTATCTTAGAAAACCTTCATTAGAGAAAAAAATATTCCCAGAAGACATTACTTTTCGAAGGAAACCTTACAGAGAGCGTAGAGGAATTATTCCAAAATATTAACCCTACTCCAGGTAAATACTATTCGCAGAAAAATATCAACTCCCAGAAAACATAATTCTTCTAAGACATTATCTTTTAAAACATTACGCTTAAAAAATCAATTTTTCGATGTCCCCCCCCTCCTCCAGACATTGGTACACTTCTTTGTTCTCAACACCGCCTCCTTGTATCGATTTGAGAAGAAAATGAAAAGGAGAAATAAGGTTTATTTTTTAAAGAATCAGATTGAATAAGACGGTTGGGGATGAACTTATAGAGACTACGGCATGACCTGAAAAGCCGATTGATTTTCCGTCGAGCCGAAGAAAGGGCCGAAAAAAGGGCCGAAGTGCTAGAATGCCTCAGCCATCTTATATATATCTGTATTAAAATTTAAATGCGAGTGTGTAAAGATAGGTTTAGTGTTGTTAATTTCCATATTAGGTTAACAAATTAAGTAGAGTTAAATTGTCCAAATATAAAATGGGTCTTGTCAGTGACGTAACGGAGACAGGAAGCCGCTAGTTCTCGCAATAATGTTTTGTAAACTTGTCGTTCGGCTCGTAATTCTAGGCAGAATCTACGAACTGCGTTCGATGGCATGCAACCTCTTGGTAATAACATTAATTATAACAATAATACTAATACTATCTAAGCACTACACTAAAAAAACGATATGGTAGCTTGCTAAGAAATTATATAGGAATAAAAGTTGCATTGAAAGAAAAAAAGATGAAGTACCTTTCGTACCAGAAAGGCAAGTAGATAAGAGGAAAGGAAACCTAGCCACACAGATCTAGATACCCAATATATAGTCTAAAGAAGCTTTGAGACATTTGAAACAAATGAAAAAAAGGAAAATGCAGTTTAGATTTCCAAAGAAACTAACTAAATTCAAGATATCGCAGACGTAGCATTCGTTGGAAAATTCATAAATCAAAAAGTGGATTTAAGTAGCTAACAGTGAAACAAAAACAGGGGACCTTTGTCATGGAAAATAACACCTTACCCGAATGTCCAACATTACAAACTCCTCGGCCTAACATTCACAGGTAACATGAATTGGAACAAATACATTGAAGACATTGCCAAGGCTGCTGCAAATAAGGTGGGATTCGTCTTCCGTGATAGTAAACTTTTCACACATGATATTAACCTATAACTCTATAAACTCACCATCTGCTAATGCATGGAGTATTATTGTCACATCTGTGCTGGGGCATCATCCACTAGTCTCTCCCTCTTAGACAAGGTTAAAAAAGAGTCGCTCTTAATAGGTCCCTTACTATCCACGTAGATCAAGCCATTGTCCGGTCGCCGAAATGTTGCATCCTTGTGCCTGTTTTACAAGTACTTGAATGGATTGTGCTCCGATGAACTTGCTGCTCTAGTGCCCCTCTGATGTAAATACACTAGACCAAGCGAACAAGAAGAGTATACAAAGTAGAAAAATAAATCGATCACAAAAAATATATTTACATTATTGTTTCGAATTGTTATTTTGTTGTTTCGGGATTTTTGAGACGAAGATTTATAATTTACATTATTTGAATTATTCGGACTACTGTTTACATCTGGAATGTTATTCTTACAACCTTTCGGCCGATGTAACCTCCGACTTTCTTCCGACGTGTTTTGTTGAACACGGCAGTCTGTACGGAATTTCGAAATAAACCCTTTATTTTATCTATTTTTTGGGGGGCTCGAAATACTTGAAACATTAATTTAAAAGAATAAACATTTCATTCATAACTTTGTTGTAAACACGAAACTAAATCTTTCTAATTTATTTATATACAGCATCAGGTTATGTTGAAAAGAAATCGATAAAGTGCACGATCGAAGTGACAGCAAAATACATATTATTTATTTAAAAAACTAGATGTTAAATATTTCAGAGGCGTACCGAGATACGCCTCTGATATATTTAACGGATTGTTTTTAAATAAATTATTTGTAATTTATTAATATTCATAGATAAACATTACTATTTTGGTAATTTCGATAGATATTATTTATGTTTTAAATGGTACGATAAAGAAAGGAAAAGAAAGAAGAAATGAATTTGCCTTTTCACTTGAAATTTAGAAATAGATCGTAACCTGTTTAGAATCGAGTCGGTCTCTCAAAGGAAAGGAACATTTGAACACAAATGCTAAATATCTGTACTGGAAATTTAACAATATTGCGAAACAGAACTATTTGTTATATTGAAATAAAAAACAATCATTCATTTAAAACAATCAGAAATAAAATCTAATTAATAACATTTTCTTTGTTCAAAACAAATATGCAAATTAATTAACCCTGCGACTGATATCGCACATCCATAATCAGAATATGGAAAGATGGTGCATCTATTGTGTAAAGTTAAATTCACTTAAAATGGGGCGTTTGGAACTTACGGGGCCGAACTTTCCGAGATATTCATTTAAATGAAATCAAAATGAATCAAATTTAGTGAAAAAAATAGCAAAGTGCAACAAGCCATGTAAATGAACAGTTAAAAGATATATACATCTAAACAGCATCTGAATGTTTATATCCACATATATGGGAAATTAATAAAAATATATATATCAACGAAAAATACGACCTATAAAGTTAAGGGCGACTTATAATGCAATGTTCTACATGTTTATCGCCCTTAACTTTATAGGACATATTCTTGTCGATATCTCTATATATTTATTAATTTTATACGTACATAAAAGTAATCAATAGACACATGTTTCTAGACAGAGTATAGCCATAGATATCGAAGGTTCGATCTTTGTCGAAGATAGCCATGCTGATGACGGCTCATAGCTAGAAACACGTGTCCATAGATTACTTTTATGTACGTATAAAAGAAAAATATAGATGATAGGTAGATAGATAGATAGACAGACAGATAGATATATAGATAGATATATAGATAGATAGATATATAGATAGATAGAGAGAGAGAGAGAGAGAGAGCGAGAGAGAGACAAGGGTGTCTCAACGTTTCTTTTTTGCCAGGCCCCCACCTAAACATCTCTAAAGTCCAATTGCCCTCCTCAAAATGGTGATACGTAATTGTTTTCATTTAAAAAGCGAACTCCCGTTTAAACTGAAGAAGCAATTGGCCTTTAGAGATGGTTAGATGGTGGCCTGGCCAAAAAGAAACGTTGAGAAACCCTTGTCTCTCTGTCTCTATCTCTGTTTCTGTCTTTCTCTCTATATATCTATGTATCTATCTACCTATTTATATATTTTATATATGTTTAAAATGGAAGTCTACATAGATAGAAAAACTAAAAAGGAATAATAGTTCATATTTTGAATGCCCTTGAAGAACGAAAGGGATTTATTAGTTGAGATATCGAGGAAGCCTGAGTCGATAATTTAATGGCTGTTAATTATCCACGGGTCTGAAATATGTGAATCAAAACTTACTCAATTATATAAATTTCATTTCAGTGAAAATTATTAAAGAAGGTCAATATCCATTTGTTTTCATAGTAGAAACTTCAGTGAGAAATGTATTAAGTATTAAAGTGGTTAAGTTTATACATTTGTTTCCAATGAGCAGACGACATTGAAAGGGGATTCAAGCAGTGTGTGTTTGTGTGTGTGTCGCTTTTAGTGTGCGTATGCGTAAGACAGTCAAAGAGTTAATGTATTGTGCGTGAGTTTAGAAAAGGCATTCTCAGCTTTCCCAAAGCCTGACAGTTGGGCGAGGGAGGGCTGACGAAATGTCGATGTTAGCTCTGTCGTCGATTGAGGCGAGACTTTTTTTGTTGTTGTTCATCTACATCCCACAGCGGTAAAATTAGACATGATGTCGGGAAAGTAGGATTTGATAAATCAGCGCCATAGAGGAAAAATGGCACTCTGACCGTAAAAAATTGCCTGGGCAGCCCCGTCGGCATTCCCCGGTTGGAGGGCCTCAGGCGATTAGCAATAAACTAACCCCTTCTCAAAGCGTGAGAAGTCAAAGCCTGGTAAGGTGGATCTCCTAAAACTGCACAAGAAAATCCCTAAGACCGGCGGAATCAAGTTTCGAAGGCCAAGGGTACCGGTCTTAGGTGTGTAGTATCGATCGGAACAGATACTACACTTTAATCCAAGGCATGAAGAGATTTTGTCAAAGGAAAAATCTGGCTTTATATGCATTCCGGGTGGATCAAAACTGCGAATTAGATAAATTCATAGAAATGCATCTGATTGGCTTATTGTTATTTGTTCTTATTTGTTCTTATTAATTCAGTGCGTAGAGCATGCGCAGAGACGAGTTACAGCATTTCCATTTCGGACACCGAAGGGTAAACATCGTCTCTACATATCCATTAAAACAGAACATAGTCGTCGTGTAACGAGTCGTCTATGTGGACAGTGATTGTATATCGATTATTTATACTGAGTTAATCAACGTTTGTTTCCCTTAGTTCTTTTCCCTATATATTTTAATCACATGCTGAAATTTTCTGTGTTTTTGGAATTGAGTTATGTTGGAAAAGACAAGCATTTTAATGGTTTTAATTAGGAATAATTAGTAAATAACTGTCTAACACCCTCTGTCGCTGTCTGTGGAGAGAGAGAGAGAGAGAGAGAGAGAGAGAGAGAGAGAGAGAGACTAAACGTGATAGATGAGGTGTAGTAACGAGTCGTATTGTGTTAATCAACGTTTGTTTCCCTAAGTTTTGTTCCTATATATTTTAATCACATGCTGAAATTTTCTGTTTTTGGAACTAAGTTATGTTTCTGTCTCTCTCTCTCTCTCTCTCTCTCTCTATCTCTCTCCGTCTGTCTGTCTGTCTTTCTCTCTCTCCGTCTGTCTGTCTGTCTGTCTCTCTATCTGTCTCTCCCCCTCTCTCCCTCTCCCTCTCCCTCTCCCTTTGCAAAGAGACGGAGAGGGAGCCAGCAGAACAAAGCTAATTTTGAATTTTCTCTTTTTATTTTCTCATATTTTACTGCCTTTGCAAACTCACTTTTTGCTGATTAAAATAATTCAACCCAAGCTCAATAACTAAAAACGTCTCCCAAAAGTCGGTTGTCCCAAAATTATATTCTAAAACTGGAACCCTAAATAGGGTCCTTCCAAAAGATAACGTCATTCGTATGTTCCTATTTACTTGCCTCCGCACGGGGGCAGAGTTAGACACAAAGTTAATTTTTAAAGACGTCATAATAGAGACATTTTTGCTATTATGACGTCGCCAAAATAAAATATATATTTGATCTTCGAGAGAATTCGCGCAGTCATAGTGTGATTGTCTCAGCCTTTTGGCTAAGATCAAGGTGTAGTGTCTGTTCCGATGGATGCTGCACCCCATACTGGTATTGTCTGGATCTTCGGGTCTGGATTTGCGCCGGTCAGTGGGTCTGTCCTGTGCAGTTCTGGGAAGTTGCGCTCCCAGGCTTTGCCTCCCCTCTTTGGGGAGGATTAAGTTTAGTGCTTAATGTCTGAGGCACTCTGCCCAGGCAATTTTTTAAAAAGCCCCTAGCACTCCTCCTCTGGAGTGCATTCCCACTTTCCGACCTTGTGTCACATTCTACTGTGTGGGACGTAGATAAATAGGGTCATAGTGTGATATATATATATATATATATATATATATATATATATATATATATATATATATATATATATATATATTTATATGTGTGTGTGTGTGTGTGTGTGTGTGTGTGTGTGTGTGTGTGTGTGTGCGTGTGTTTTTAATCCATGCAACGATTTGCTTCCATCATGTCTATTATGACGTCATCTTGTCAAGTTATGAACAAAAAATACCAGGTGACGAAATTAAGTTCATCTCGGAATTAAGTTCATATCTCGTCGAGAAACTAGGAATCTCGTAAGCGAGATTTCGTCTCATTTCTCGGCCACGTCTAAAACTAGAACTTGCGAAATGCCAGATTTGACGAAAATCTTAATTCTATTTTTTGTATTAACTCTTCATGCAAACTATCAAACTCTCTCAACTCTTCACTGTTCACTGGACGTGTTGCAATTTTGGCTTGAAATTTTTCATTTTTTCATCTTATTTAAACTTAAACTTATATTTCTACTATTAGATCCATTGCTCTTTCTGCTTCTCGTGAAGTCGGTTCTCTTTGATCGCCACAAACACTTTTTCACGCCTGAGGCTATTCTCTATCTCTACAAATCTACAATCAGACCATGTATGGAGTACTGTTGTCATATTTGGGCTGGTGACTCTCTGCCCCATTTGAGGGTTCTTGATAAGGTGCAGAAACGTATCTGTAATTTGATTGGCCCTACCCTTTCTTCTTCTCTGCTCTCTCTCTCTCTCACAAACTTGATGTTGCTAGTCTCAGTCTTTTCTATAAATACTATCATGGCATGTGTTCTTCATAATTATGTGATCTATTCCCTGCTTCTTTTGTTTCAGCTCGTTTGACTCGTTGGTCTAGTGGTCTCCATCAATTCGCCGTTTTGATACCTCATTATAATACAGCTTCCTATTCCAGTAGATTCTTTCCAAGAACCGCAGGCTTGTGGAACTCTCTTCCTACTGACTGTTTTCCTCCTACCTATAACCTTGTTTTTTTCTTCAAGAATAAGTCCAATAGGCATCTCATGTCTTTGCAATAATCATATTTGTTCTTGTTAGCTCCTTACATCAAGTGGCTCCATGCCTTGTCTGGAGCGATTTCCATTAAAAAAGTATAAATATACTACTTTTTTAAAAAAGAAATTGAGTCCAATAAAAATATAAAAAATGATATTACAATTTATTTTTATTTATTTTCATTCGTATTTTTCTGAAAACAACAAGATTATCTTAAAAAACCCTGAAATTTCTGCACGAAAATAATAGGCGCAATATGAGTGAAGGTAAGAAATGAAGTAACTGTCAATAATGAGGAAAAAATAAGATAAAACTTTTTTTAAAATTCGTACAATATCATTTTGTAATTAAAAGAAAAAAAAAAGATTTATTAGTTGAATAACAACAAAAATTGATAAATCTATTAATTCCGAGATGAAATTAATTCCGAGATGACCTTAATTCTGAAACCCCAAACTATCGTTATAATTCGCGCGCGTATGCGTAGACGGGCAACAACGTTACATGCACGAGTGGATGTAACGTTAGATGGATGTGACGAACTCTCATTCGAACATTTAATAACAACTTTATTGATTCGTCTTCGTTACAAAAAAAAGAGAAATAGGTTAGTACGTGAACAAACAAAGGGAAAGAGGTTTGTATGTCCATAAGTATGGACGGTGGCAAAAGTAAAGAAAGTCCATTTCTATAATTTCCCATGAGTATTGATTTACTCCTCTCCAGGAGTTAGGCACAAGGCCAGTTTCTATCTTACTCCCACAAGCAAGATGTGACCCAAGGTCGGGAAAGTGGGGTTTAAAAATTGCCTGGGCAGCCCCGTCGGCACTCCCCGGTAGGGGCGTCTCAGGCAGTAAGCAATAAACTTACTCCTCCCCAAAGAGGGGAGGCGAAGCCTGGAAGGGTGGACCTCCTAGAACCGCACAGGACAGACCCACAGACCGGCGTAAATCAAGCCCCGAAGGCGAAGACAATACCAGTCCATGGGGTGCAGCATCCATCGGAACAGATACTACACTTTGATCTTAGCCAAAAGGCCAAGAAGTATTATTTACTCCTCTCCAGGAGTTAGGCACAAGGCCAGTTTTATCCTACTCCCACAAGTAAGATGTGACCCAAGGTCGGGTCGGAAAGTGGGGGTTGAAAAGCCAGCGCCCGAGAGGTGAGCACTCTGACCATCAAAAATTGCCTGGGCAGCCCCGTCGGCATTCCCCGGTAGGGGCGTCTAAGACAGTAAGCAATAAACTTATTCCTCCCCAAAGAGGGGAGGCAAAGCCTGGGAGGGTGGACCTCCTAGAACTGCACAGGACAGGCGTGCAGTATCCATCGGAACAGGGAAGAGAGCATAGTTCGTAACATAGAATGTTTGTACACCGGCTACGGTGTCAGGACACGTCCATATGTGTATGTAAGTATGTGCGTCTGTGCACAGGTGTGAAAGTCAGTTCACATGTAAGCAGTTATGTGTTATATTACTGCCACGTGTATGAGGTAGTAGCCATTTTGGATCATTGTCTTCTTGTCGAAGCCGAACCCAGGGCCAAAGGCCCGGGAAGATGTCTGTTGCGTCACCAGAGAGGGGTGACGTGCGTTTGGCTGTGCCAAACAAGGAAAGAGAGAGAGAGAGAGAGAGAGAGAAGAGGCGTCTCATGCCGAAGAAAAAGAGAGAGAGAGAGAGCGCGTATTAAGTGTTTATATAGTTATGATAGCCATCCGAGATTCGCCTAAGAGAAGGCCACTGATTGGTCAAGCCAAGGAGTAAATAGATTGCTTGAACCAATCAGCGGGCAGCTAAGAAGTCATTGATATTTAAACAATATGGCGGCTGTGCGCCGGCTTGCAGTAAACTGCTACAGATGAAAGCGTTTCCATTGTCAGCATTGTTTCCATGTTAGAATAAAAAAAAACAGTTCAGAGATGATTGTTATTTACGTTGATATTTCTATGTATGCGTGCGAACGTACGTGATAAATCACTAGCACACTCCATTATCTACGCGCGCGTGTGTATGAACAACTGCTGCTACTAAAAACACTCTTTTAGCGCCATTTTGTAATTGTAAACTATTTTGTCTCCAGTTCCTGAGAATAAATTTCACCGCTTCGCACGTGTTTGATATCCTCTTTCATTTGATTTCATTTCGCATTTCATTTTTGCTTAAATACGTTGAACTTAACAAACAAACAAATATATATTTTTTTAATAATGTAATTTAAAAGTCGAACTTTTTAACTCCACATTTCCATGGACCATGACTTAGTTAGATTAAAGTGTTTGTGGAAAATATATTCCGAATGAACAAGTATCTGGTTCGATCCCTGGGTCCGACTTCAGCGATATGACTAAATCACTTCCACTGATACAATATGCCCCAAAGAATAGAAAATCAGCAAATTGTGTTCATTCCATTCATCATTTTCAATGCTCTCATAATATTTGTAGCAGTTACATGAATAAACTATTTTCTGTCGATCTACGTGAGCTGTGATTCGGCTTGCGGTTATGTAATCATCTCCTCTTCACCACGTGCGCATATAGCATGTAGGTGTGTAGCAAGATTCATGCGCGACGAATCATCTTGACGCTAAAACCAGATCACGTGATCAACATAAACACTTCAGTTCGAGATTGATTCCAAAAGAGACAAGATATGATCCTGCATTCTTCTGCCGTCGGCCCGGCAAAGAGTCAACGAAATCCAGGATAGTTTATTTCGTCTTGTCTACAATATAAACTGGTATTGTCTTGGCTTTCGGGGGCTTGATTTACGCCGGTCTATGGGTCGGTCCTGTGCAGTTCTAGGAGGTCAACCTTCCCAGGCTTCGCCTCCCCTCTTTGGGGAGGAGTAAGTTTATTGCTTACTGCCTGAGGCGCCCCTACCCGGGAATGCCGACGGGCCTGTCCAGGCAATTTTTAATGGCCAGAGTGCTCACTTTCTCGGGCGCTGGCTTTTCAACCCCCACTTTCCCGACCCGACCGTGGGTCACATCTTACTTGTGGGAGTAAGATAAAACTGACTTTGGGCCTAACTCCTGGAGAGGAGTAAATAAATACAATACTCAACCCAATGTATTGTCCTTGTTTTGTTTCTGTGTTTCATGTATATAAAACATCATATCTCTTTAATTGTTGGGCCATTGTTTATTTCGTGAGGAATGGTGATCCCGTTTACTTATATTTCAGTCAGATTTGATCAGACGAATTACTCTCCCAAGTAAGCTGTCAATCTGATTTTCTTCTCGACTTAAACTCCCAGCTAAAATTGGCTTTCCAAACTAAATATTCTTTATCATTCAACTGACAATCCATCCATCATTTTAACCCTCATCCTCGAGTGCCTTTTAGCCTTGATTAGTGGTTAATCATTCGCGTAACAATTAATTAAAAAAATAATAAATAATTAATATAATTTCGATATAAATACAGTCTAAGACTCAAAAGTCGATCGGATCGACTATTTCCGTAGAATGCATTACGGAAATTCACGATCACAAATAAAACGCGTTAGGGAAATTTACGAGACGCTGAAAATAAAATGGATTCAAAGGAGTCTTTCCACATTCTTTTGACGTGGTGATTAGTCGTGGCTTTTGTTTTCAGATGTGCGTAATTCAGCGAGTGGTTCACAGCTAAACGTTGATATTTTCCTTCTCCCTCCCATTTCGATATAACTGTGGTCCCTATAAAAAGGAATTGGCATAGCCACGAAGAGGCAGGCAGCAGTCAGAGCCAGTCAAAAAAGAGGGCACAACGTGTGACCCGAAGCTTGTAGCAGTCATAAATGATGTTTGCTTCTTAATGCGTATCAGTGTCCCTGTGAGGTGGTTTGGCCAAATGTTCGCCAATCAGCTCGCAGGGCGCATTGATATCATTAGTTCCTTAAAAGACTACTTCAGCCCCTTTAGAAATTGCAGACGGTCGGCAGACGGTTTCCTGGCCCCAACGGATTGTCCTATCTTCTCCTCTGCCTTTGTCACCGACATCTGGTGATGCTATCTTCACTAAAGATATATTCATCAACTAAGCGGCAGCAGACTTTTTACTTCTCCCTATTTCAATAAACCTTTCGTTGTTATTGTTATAAAGGAAGTGTTGTTTTTATTTCGTGAAACGTTTTCGTTTTTCTCTATAAGCTCACGGGTCTTCTACTAGACGAACCGTCTAGACCCCCTTTTAAAAACATATATATAACTATGGTTCCTCGCAAGACGCATTAATTTTCTTTTATTAGGGACAGGAGAGTTTTGTTTTCGTATTGGGCACTGTAACTAAAATAAAATCTCCCTGTCAGTGGGATCGTAAGACCCGAAGACTCCCTACGCTGTAATTTCGGTAGTTGAAAAAAATCTCGTCTATTTCGATCTAGGCCTTCGATTTTGTGGTATTCCGGATGAACTGGTCACAAAGAGAGAATGACGCCATAAAGCTACCATTGTTGATATTTCTTTGTGTGCGTGTGTAAGTCGGTATTTATCTACCTCCCACAAGGTAAAATGTGACACAAGGTCGGAAAGTGGGATTTGATAAGTCAGCAGTCTAGACCAAGAGCACTTATGACCGTCAAGAAAATGCCTGGGCAGCCACGTCGACATTCACCGGTAGGGGCGCCTCAGGCGATTAGCAATAAACTAACCGCTTCTCAAAGAGTGATTGTTGGAATTTGTTAAAGCCCCCCTCACTGATTGGCTGTTGCCATGTCCCTTAAGGGCCTCACGGATTGGCTGTCAGGCATTGCAACCCCTTTTTAGTAAAGGTGTCACGTGAGCCAGCCCTTAAAAACCCTTGTATACGGCTTCCCAGCCTCTTTTTCGACATCTCCGCTCTAGTCAACAATACATCGGGCGGTCTTCTCTGTGATACAGCCAACGACGGCCTCACAGAGAATGGCCTCCCACTTCTATACAGCCTCTTTTCCACGACTCTGCTCGAGTCAAGAACACATCGGCTGGTCTTCTTAGTGATACAGCCCACGACGGCATCACAGAGAATGACCTCCCGCCGATACCCGAACTCTATTCAGGCTCCTTTTCAACGACTCCACTCCAGTCAACAACACATCGGGCGGTCTTCTTAGTGATACAGCCCACGACGGCATCACCGAGAATGATCTTCCGCCGTTACCAGAACTCTAAAACAGATAAGTTCTAGCGAACCACGTTTTCGCAACAAACCTCAAACCCACCTCTCTACGATCCTCTTTTCCATCCTCTCTATGATTTACCAATGCCTAAATGAACTTTATGAAACTGTAAATACTCGACCCAACTTTCTCTTTCTTACTAAAATGATATGAAATTACACCCTTGTGTTTTGTGTTCCTTCTTCAGACTTCCGTCCTATGTATCTTTGATGATTTTATCTGCACATGGTTACCCCATTCTCACGTGGGAGAATTGAACTTTATTTCAGGATTATTTTAATCCCAACATAATAAGGCAAAGCCTGGGAGGGTGGACCTCTTAGAACTGCACAAGACACACCCATAGACCGGCGTAATTCAAGCCCCGAAGGCCAAGACAATACCGGTCTATGGGGTGCAGTATCCATCGGAACAGATACTACACTTTGATCTTGGCCAAAAGGCTGAGAAAGTGCGTGAGTAAGTCTTGATTTACTCTTCTCCAGGAGTTAGGCACAAGGCCAGTTTTTATCTTACTCCCGCAAGTAAGATGTGACCCAAGGTCGGGTCGGGAAAGTGGGGTTTAAAAATTGCCTGGGCAGGCCCGTCGGCATTCCTCGGTAGGAGCGCCTCAGGCAGTAAGCAATAAACTTACTCCTACCCAAAGAGGGGAGGCGAAGCCTGGGAGGGTGGACCTCCTAGAACTGCACAGGACAGACCCATAGACCGGCGGAAATCAAGCCCCGAAGGCCAAGACAAAACCAGCCTATGGGGTGCAGTATCCATCGGGACAGATACTACACTTTGATATTGGCCAAAAGGCCGAGCTGTTGCGACTGCTGATTATAATCATATTGTGCGTGCGTGGGTGTGTGGGCGTATATAGGACAACTGTTGTTGCTGCTAATATTTTTTTTAGCGCCAATTTTTGTAATTGTGAAATCGTTTGATCGCTTCACACGTGCTTTGATGTTTTCCTTCATTTAATTTCGCATTTCATTTTATTCCCAAACATCCAACAATGAATGGTTCAACAAAATATTCATTAAACATAACAACCATTTATCCTTTATGACGTCATCCACTTAGATATTATGACGTCATCCACTTAGATATTATGACGTCATCCACTTAGATATTGCACTAAAAAACGAAATATTTTATTAAAATTGTGAAACAAAATAAAATTGTTACATTTACGACTTTTAAGTTTATCAAATAAAGAACATTTATCCCTCAATTTATAATAAATAGCACTGTATATTCATTTGTAAATATATATCCGTCTTGTCACGTAAAAAGTTTGCCCGGTGAAGGGAGAATGTTAACTTTTCTTTGTACACGTGTGTAAGTCGTAATCTGCTGCTGCTGTCTATGACTGTGCTATGCGCGCATGCGTGTATACATGACTGCGTGATTGCTGCTACTGCTGCTCTTAATATTTTTTAGTGCAAAATTATTTTGTCTTCAGTCCCAGAAAAAATGTTCATCAGTTCACACGTGCTTTTATACTTTTCATACATTTGATCAAATTTCACATATCATTTTTCGTCTTTCATGTTTTTAACACCCGGCGTCATTTAAAAAAAATCTAGCCCCCTTCCCAATAATCAAATGGAGAACATTTAAGGAAAAAAAAGAAGAGTTTTTTTCTTTTTCTTAGTGTCATAAAAAATGACTCGCGTTTTTTTCAACTCGCGATAGTTCAGTCCTATCCTATTGAAATAAAAAAAGCATTAGAAAGATGTACATCGAAAAACATTTCAACGGTAGATGTTTTTTCTTTAGATCATCAGAAATGATAATAATTATTTATATATGAAAAATCAAATTACTGACGTCATTCTGATTTTATATAAATATTAGTGTGAACACTGGCGAAGCGTAATTTTTTCTCCGTCATAAGAAAGAAAACGTCTCAAGCTGGAAATTCGAAAACAAACTATTAATACTCATCACTAAACGTTTGTTTTTTAGATTTTCTAATTTTTCACATTTTCGAATAATTCGAAAACAAACTATTAATACTCATCACTAAACGTTTGTTTTTTTAGATTTTCTAATTTTTCACATTTTCGAATAATTCGAAAACAAACTATTAATACTCATCACTAAACGTTTGTTTTTTAGATTTTCTAATTTTTAACACATTTTCGAATAATTCGAAAACAAACTATTAATACTCATCACTAAACGTTTGTTTTTAAGATTTTCTAGTTTTTCACATTTTCGAATAATTCGAAAACAAACTATTAATGCTCATCACTAAACGTTTGTTTTTTTAGATTTTCTAATGTTTCACATTTTCGAATAATTCAGAAACAAACTATTAATACTCATCACTAAACGTTTGTTTTTTTAGATTTTCTAATTTTTCACATTTTCGAATAATTCGAAAACAAACTATTAATGCTCATCACTAAACGTTTGTTTTTTAGATTTTCTAATGTTTCACATTTTCGAATAATTCGAAAACAAACTATTAATGCTCATCACTAAACGTTTGTTTTTTAGATTTTCTAATTTTTCACATTTTCGAATAATTCGAAAACAAACTATTAATGCTCATCACTAAACGTTTGTTTTTTAGATTTTCTAATGTTTCACATTTTCGAATAATTCGAAAACAAACTATTAATACTCATCACTAAACGTTTGTTTTAAAGATTTTCTCATTTTTAACACATTTTCGAATAATTCGAAAACAAACTATTAATACTCATCACTAAACGTTTATTTTAAAGATTTTCTAATTTTTCACATTTTCGAATAATTCGAAAACAAACTATTAATACTCATCACTAAACGTTTGTTTTTTTTTAGATTTTCTAATTTTTCACATTTTCGAATAATTCGAAAACAAACTATTGATGCTCATCACTAAACGTTTTTTTTTTTTAGATTTTCTAATTTTTAATGTTCAAATCATCCATTGTTTTTAGCGTCCTAAATTAACGTTCAAATCGTCTACTGCCGATCTTTGCCAAAATCTTTGAATCCTTAATCAATCTAGCGATAGTACGTCACTTAGTTAATGCTAAACTTCTATCTGACCGCCAGTATGGATTTAGACAAGCACGATCTACTGCAGACATCCTAACGGTCATCTATGAACGCATGTATCATACACTCAACAAGGCAGGTGAAGTTAGGGCAGTAGCGCTTGATATATCCAAAACCTTCGACAAGGTATGGCATAAAGGGCTTCTCCTGAAAATACGCTCATACGGTATTACTGGGCAACTACTTAATATAATTAGATCCTTCCTAAACAAAAGAAAAATCCAGGTTGTCCTCGATGGCCGTTCATCTAAGCAACATGACATAAATACTGGTGTGCCCCAGGGATCTATTCTTGGACCTTTGTTGTTCCTGATCTATATAAACGATCTCCCTGATGACAAAGTGTCTGTGATTGGTTTATTTGCTGACGACACCACGCTTTACTCTCGCCATGTTGGCAAAACAGACGCGATCATATCTGAGGCAATGGCTGAATCTTTAGAAAATGACCTCCAGGCTGTAGTGGATTGGGGCCATAAATGGTTGGTGACTTTTAATGCCGCAAAGACACTACAACAACTACAAGAAGCCTCTCCAACCACCGATTGTCATGGCAAATAAAACTCTACCTGAGAGTTCATCATTCAAACTCCTTGGCCTAACCTTCACAGGTAACATGAATTGGAACACATACATAGAAGACATTGCCAAGGCTGCCGCAAAGAAGATTGGCTCCCTCTACCGTGCTAGTGGACTCCTTACACCTGACATTATCCTGTATCTCTACAAAGCCACCATTCGCCCATGCATGGAGTATTGTTGCCACATCTGGGCTGGTGCATCATCTACTAGTCTCTCCCTCCTTGACAAAGTCCAAAAAAAAGTCGTCAACCTAATAGGTCACTCACTGTCAGCTAAGCTCCAGCCCCTGTACCTTCGCCGCAATGTAGCATCCTTATGTTTGTTTTACAAATACTTCAATGAATTATGCTTCGATGAGTTGGCTACTTTGGTGCCCCCTCGACGTAAATTCACTAGACTAACTCGACATTCTACTAAATCTCATTCATTCACTGTGGAGGTCCCCAGATGCCGGAGAGAATCCTACTCAAATAGCTTCTTTCCTCGTGCTGCTGGCCTCTGGAACTCCCTCCCTGCCCCCTGTTTCTCCGACAGTACTGACATGCAGAAATTTAAAACTAATGTAAACAGACATCTCGCTGCTCAGATCCCAATTTAAGCTGAACCACCAATCCTTCTCCCCTTTTCCTTTTTCTCAGTAGCCCCTTACGTTTACAGTGGCGGCCTGCCTTGTTTGGGGTGAATCATGTTTAAAAAAAAAAAAATTTGGGACGCAAAAAGCAATTAACGATTTGAAAGTTAATTTGGGACGCTAAAAGAAATGGACGATTTGAACGTTAATTTGAGACGCTAAAAGCAATGGATGATTTGGACCTTATTTTTGGACGCTAAAAGCTAATAAACGATTTGAACGTTAATTTGTAGACACAAAAAGCAATAGACGATTTGAAAGTTAATTTGGGACTCTAAAAGCAATGGACGATTTAAAAGTTAATTTGGGACGCTGAAACAATAGCCGATTTGAACATTAATTTTTTTTTAAAAGCATGGGCGATTTAAACATTAATTTTGGATGCTAACAGCAATGAAAGATTTGAACATTATTTTGGGACGCTAAAAGTAATGGACGATGTGAACATTAATTTGGGACGCTAAAAGCAATGGACGATTTAAAAGTTAATTTGGGACGCTGAAACAATAGCCGATTTGAACATTAATTTGGAACGCTAAAAGCAATGGACAATTTAAACTGTTTTTTTAGACGCTAAAAACAATGGACAATTTGAAGGTTAATTTTTTATGCTAAAAGCAATGGACGATCGAAACGTTAATTCGGGACGGTAAAAAGCAATGAACGATTTGAACATTAATTTAGGGCGCTAAAAGCAATGCACTATTTAAACCTTTATTTGAGACGTAAAAAGCAATGGATGATTTGAGCGTAAATTTGGACGCTAAAAGCAATGCACGATAGGACACTTACAGAAATGAACGATTTGAACGTAAATTTGGGACGCTATACTTGAAGTTTAATTTTAGAAGTTAAAAGTAATGGACGATTTCAAAATTAATTTTTGACGCTAAGAGCAATGGACGATTTCAAAGTTTATTTGGAACGCTAAAAGCAATGCCATATTTAAACGTTAATTTGAGACGTAAAACACAATGGACGATTAGAAAGTTTATTTGGGACGCTAAAAGCAATAAACAATTTGAACGTCAATTAAGGACGCTAAAAGCAATTGACGATGTGAAAGTTAATTAGGGACGCTACAAGCAATGGACGATTTAAACGTTAATTTGGCACGCAAAAAGCGATGAACGAGTTTAAAGTTAATTTGGGACGCTAAAAGCAATGGACGATTTGAAAGTTAATTTGGGACGTTAAAAGTAATGACCGATTTTAAAGTTAATTTGGGACGCTTAAAGCAATGGACGATTTGACCGTTATTTTTGGACGCTAAAAGCTAATAGACGATTTGAACGTTAATTTGGGACGCTAAAGCAATTGACGATTTAAACGTTAAGTTTGGACGCTAAAACAATGGACGATTTGAAGGTTAATTTTGGACGCTAAAAGCAATGGACGATTTGAAAGTTTATTTGGGACGCTAAAAGAAATGGATGATTTAGACGTTAATTTGGGACACAAAAAGCAATGGACGATCTGAATGTTTATTTAGGACGTTAACATCAATGGACGATTTGAACGATAATTTGGGACGCTAAAAGCGATGGGCGATTTAAAAGTTAATTTAGGATACTCATGTCACTGGACGATTTAAGCGTTAATTTTTTATTCTAAAATCAATGGACGATTTGAGAGCTTATTTGGACACTAAAAGCATGGACGATTTAAACATTAATTTTGGATGCTAACAGCAATGAAAGATTTGAACATTATTTTGGGACGCTAAAAGTAATGGACGATGTGAACATTAATTTGGGACGCTAAAAGCAATGGACGATTTAAAAGTTAATTTGGGACGCTGAAACAATAGCCGATTTGAACATTAATTTGGAACGCTAAAAGCAATGGACAATTTAAACTGTTTTTTTAGACGCTAAAAACAATGGACAATTTGGAGGTTAATTTTTTATGCTAAAAGCAATAGACGATCGAAACGTTAATTCGGGACGGTAAAAAGCAATGAACGATTTGAACATTAATTTAGGGCGCTAAAAGCAATGCACTATTTAAACCTTTATTTGAGACGTAAAAAGCAATGGATGATTTGAGCGTAAATTTGGACGCTAAAAGCAATGCATGATAGGACACTTACAGAAATGAACGATTTGAACGTAAATTTGGGACGCTATACTTGAAGTTTAATTTTAGAAGTTAAAAGTAATGGACGATTTCAAAATTAATTTTTGACGCTAAGAGCAATGGACGATTTCAAAGTTTATTTGGAACGCTAAAAGCAATGCCATATTTAAACGTTAATTTGAGACGTAAAACACAATGGACGATTAGAAAGTTTATTTGGGACGCTAAAAGCAATAAACAATTTGAACGTCAATTAAGGACGCTAAAAGCAATTGACGATGTGAAAGTTAATTAGGGACGCTACAAGCAATGGACGATTTAAACGTTAATTTGGCACGCAAAAAGCGATGAACGAGTTTAAAGTTAATTTGGGACGCTAAAAGCAATGGACGATTTGAAAGTTAATTTGGGACGTTAAAAGTAATGACCGATTTTAAAGTTAATTTGGGACGCTTAAAGCAATGGACAGTTTGACCGTTATTTTTGGACGCTAAAAGCTAATAGACGATTTGAACGTTAATTTGGGACGCTAAAGCAATTGACGATTTAAACGTTAAGTTTGGACGCTAAAACAATGGACGATTTGAAGGTTAATTTTGGACGCTAAAAGCAATGGACGATTTGAAAGTTTATTTGGGACGCTAAAAGAAATGGATGATTTAGACGTTAATTTGGGACACTAAAAGCAATGGACGATCTGAATGTTTATTTAGGACGTTAACATCAATGGACGATTTGAACGATAATTTGGGACGCTAAAAGCGATGGGCGATTTGAAAGTTAATTTAGGATACTCATGTCACTGGACGATTTAAGCGTTAATTTTTTATTCTAAAATCAATGGACGATTTGAGAGCTTATTTTGGACACTAAAAGCATGGACGATTTAAACATTAATTTTGGATGCTAACAGCAATGAAAGATTTGAACATTATTTTGGGACGCTAAAAGTAATGGACGATGTGAACATTAATTTGGGACGCTAAAAGCAATGGACGATTTAAAAGTTAATTTGGGACGCTGAAACAATAGCCGATTTGAACATTAATTTGGAACGCTAAAAGCAATGGACAATTTAAACTGTTTTTTTGGACGCTAAAACAATGGACAATTTGAAGGTTAATTTTTTATGCTAAAAGCAATGGACGATCGAAACGTTAATTCGGGACGGTAAAAAGCAATGAACGATTTGAACATTAATTTAGGGCGCTAAAAGCAATGCACTATTTAAACCTTTATTTGAGACGTAAAAAGCAATGGATGATTTGAGCGTAAATTTGGACGCTAAAAGCAATGCACGATAGGACACTTACAGAAATGAACGATTTGAACGTAAATTTGGGACGCTATACTTGAAGTTTAATTTTAGAAGTTAAAAGTAATGGACGATTTTAAAATTAATTTTTGACGCTAAGAGCAATGGACGATTTCAAAGTTTATTTGGAACGCTAAAAGCAATGCCATATTTAAACGTTAATTTGAGACGTAAAACACAATGGACGATTAGAAAGTTTATTTGGGACGCTAAAAGCAATAAACAATTTGAACATCAATTAAGGACGCTAAAAGCAATTGACGATGTGAAAGTTAATTAGGGACGCTAAAAGCAATGGACGATTTAAACGTTAATTTGGCACGCCAAAAAGCGATGGACGAGTTTAAAGTTAATTTGGGACGCTAAAAGCAATGGACGATTTGAAAGTTAATTAGGGACGTTAAAAGTAATGACCGATTTTAAAGTTAATTGATGACGCTAAAAGCAATGGACGATTTGACCGTTATTTTTGGACGCTAAAAGCTAATAGACGATTTGAACGTTAATTTGGGACGCTAAAGCAATTGACGATTTGAAAGTTTATTTGGGACGCTAAAAGAAATGGATGATTCGAACGTTAATTTGGGACACTTAAAGCAATGGACGATCTGAATGTTTATTTAGGACGTTAACATCAATGGACAATTTGAACGATAATTTGGGACGCTAAAAGCAATGGGCGATTTAAACGTTAAGTTTGGACGCTAAAACAATAGACGATTTGAAGATTAATATTGGACGCTAAAAGCAATGGACGATTTGAAAGTTTATTTGGGACGCTAAAAGAAATGGATGATTTGAACGTTACTTTGGGACACTAAAAGCGATGGACTATCTGAATGTTTATTTAGGACGTTAACATCAATGGACGATTTGAACGATAATTTGGGACGCTAAAAGCGATGGGCGATTTGAAAGTTAATTTAGGATACTCATGTCACTGGACGATTTAAGCGTTAATTTTTTATTCTAAAATCAATGGACGATTTGAGAGCTTATTTTGGACACTAAAAGCATGGACGATTTAAACATTAATTTTGGATGCTAACAGCAATGAAAGATTTGAACATTATTTTGGGACGCTAAAAGTAATGGACGATGTGAACATTAATTTGGGACGCTAAAAGCAATGGACGATTTAAAAGTTAATTTGGGACGCTGAAACAATAGCCGATTTGAACATTAATTTGGAACGCTAAAAGCAATGGACAATTTAAACTGTTTTTTTGGACGCTAAAACAATGGACAATTTGAAGGTTAATTTTTTATGCTAAAAGCAATGGACGATCGAAACGTTAATTCGGGACGGTAAAAAGCAATGAACGATTTGAACATTAATTTAGGGCGCTAAAAGCAATGCACTATTTAAACCTTTATTTGAGACGTAAAAAGCAATGGATGATTTGAGCGTTAATTTGGACGCTAAAAGCAATGCACGATAGGACACTTACAGAAATGAACGATTTGAACGTAAATTTGGGACGCTATACTTGAAGTTTAATTTTAGAAGTTAAAAGTAATGGACGATTTTAAAATTAATTTTTGACGCTAAGAGCAATGGACGATTTCAAAGTTTATTTGGAACGCTAAAAGCAATGCCATATTTAAACGTTAATTTGAGACGTAAAACACAATGGACGATTAGAAAGTTTATTTGGGACGCTAAAAGCAATAAACAATTTGAACATCAATTAAGGACGCTAAAAGCAATTGACGATGTGAAAGTTAATTAGGGACGCTAAAAGCAATGGACGATTTAAACGTTAATTTGGCACGCCAAAAAGCGATGGACGAGTTTAAAGTTAATTTGGGACGCTAAAAGCAATGGACGATTTGAAAGTTAATTAGGGACGTTAAAAGTAATGACCGATTTTAAAGTTAATTGATGACGCTAAAAGCAATGGACGATTTGACCGTTATTTTTGGACGCTAAAAGCTAATAGACGATTTGAACGTTAATTTGGGACGCTAAAGCAATTGACGATTTGAAAGTTTATTTGGGACGCTAAAAGAAATGGATGATTCGAACGTTAATTTGGGACACTTAAAGCAATGGACGATCTGAATGTTTATTTAGGACGTTAACATCAATGGACAATTTGAACGATAATTTGGGACGCTAAAAGCAATGGGCGATTTAAACGTTAAGTTTGGACGCTAAAACAATAGACGATTTGAAGATTAATATTGGACGCTAAAAGCAATGGACGATTTGAAAGTTTATTTGGGACGCTAAAAGAAATGGATGATTTGAACGTTACTTTGGGACACTAAAAGCGATGGACTATCTGAATGTTTATTTAGGACGTTAACATCAATGGACGATTTGAACGATAATTTGAGACGCTAAAAGCAATGGGCGATTTGAAAGTTAATTTAGGATACTCATGTCACTGGACGATTTAAGAGTTAATTTTTATTCTAAAATCAATGGACGATTTGAGAGCTTATTTTGGACACTAAAAGCATGGACGATTTAAACATTAATTTGGGATGCTAAAAGCAATGGACTATTTAAACGTTAATTTGGGACGCAAAAAGTAATGGACGATTTTAAAGTTTAGTTGGCACGCTAAAAGCAATGGACGTTTAAAAGTAAATTTGCGACGCTAAGATCAATGAACGATTTGAACATTTATTACGGACGCTAAAAGCAATGGACGCTTTAAAAGTTAATTTGGGACGCTATAACAATTCATTATTTAATCGTTAAATCGACACGTAATGAGCAATGGATGATTTGAACGTTAATTTGGGATGCTAAAAGCAATGCACGATTTGAACGTTAATTTAGGACGCTAACAGAAATGGACAATTTGAAGGTTAATTTTTTACGCTGAGAGCATTTTGAACGTTAAAAGCAATGGACGATTTCAATGTTAATTTGGGACGCTAACAGCAATGGACGATTTGGATGTTATCTTTAGACTCTAATAGCTAATGGACGATTTGAACGTTAATTTGGGACGCTGAAAGCAATGGAATATTTGAAAGTTTATTGGATAGGCTAAAATCAATGGACAATTTCCAAGTTCATTTGGGATTCTAAAACACTGGACGATTTGAACGTTAGTTTAGGACGCTAAAAACAATGGACGATTTGAACATTAATTCAGGACGCTAAAACAATGGACGATTTGAACATTAATTTGGGACGCTAAAAGTAATGGACGATTTGAAAGTTTATTTGGGACACTAAAAGCAATTGACGATTTAAAAGTAAATTTTGGACGCTAAAATCAATGAACGATTTGAATATTTATTATGGACGCTAAAAGCAATGGACGCTTTAAAAGTTAATTTGGGACGCTATAAAAATTCATTATTTAATCGTTAAATTGACACGTAATGAGCAATGCACGATTTAAACTTTAATTTAAGACGCTAACAGAAATGGACAATTTGAAGGTTAATTTTTTACGCTGAGAGAATTTTGAACGTTAAAAGCAATGGACGATTTGAATGTTAATTTGGGACGCTAAATGCAATGGACGATTTGGATGTTATCTTCAGACGCTAATAGCTAATGGACGATTTGAACGTTAATTTGGGACGCTGAAAGCAATGGAGTATTTGAAAGTTTATTGGATAGGCTAAAATCAATGGACAATTTCCAAGTTCATTTGGGATTCTAAAACACTGGACGATTTGAACGTTAATTTAAGACGCTAAAAACAATGGACGATTTGAACATTAATTCAGGACGCCAAAACAATGGACGATTTGAACAGTAATTTGGGACGCTAAAAGTAATGGACGATTTGAATATTTTTTTTGGGACACTAAAAGCAATTGACGATTTTAACGTTAATTTTGAACGCTAAAAGCAATGGACGATTTGAAAGTTAATTCTGGACGCTAAAAGTAATGGACGATTTTAAAGTTTATTTGGCACGCTAAAAGCAATGGACGATTTAAAAGTAAATTTTGGACGCTAAAATCAATGAACGATTTGAATATTTATTATGGACGCTAAAAGCAATGGACGCTTTAAAAGTTAATTTGGGACGCTATAACAATTCATTACTTAATCGTTAAATTGGCACGTAAAGAGCAATGGATGATTTGAACGTTAATTTGGGACGCTAAAAGCAATGCACGATTTGTACTTTAATTAATGCCGCTAAAAGTAATGGACGATTTGAAAGCTTATTTGCGACACTAAAAGCAATGGACAATATGAAAGTAAATTAGGACATTAAAAGCAAGGGACGATTTGAAAGTTTATTTGGGACGCTAAAAGCAATAAACGATTTGAACGTTAATTAAGGACGCTTAAAGCAATTGACAATTTGATAGTTAATTCGGGACGCTAAAAGTAATGGACGATTTGAAAGCTTATTTGGGACACTAAAAGCAATGGACGATTTAAACGTTAATTTCGGATGCTAAAAGCAATGAACGATACGAACATTAATTTCGGACGGTAAAAGCTACGGACGCTTTGAACGTTTATTTGGGACGAAAAAAGCAATGGACGATTTAAAAGTTAATTTGGGACGCTAAAATCAATGTACGATTTTAAAGTAAATTGAGGACGTTAAAAGCAATGGTCGATTCGAACATTAATTTGGTACGCTAAAAGCAATGAACGATTTAAAAGTTAATGTGGGACGCCTTAAGCAATGGACGATTTGAACATTAATTTGGGACGCTAAAAGGAATGTTAATTTGGGCATATGAACGTAAATTTGGGACGCTATACTTGAAGGTTACGGTTAGACGCTAAAAGCAATGGACGATTCGAAAGTTTATTTGGAACGCTAAAAACAGTGGACGATTTCAAAGTTTATTTGTGACGCTGAAAGCAATAGGCGATTTAAACGTTTATTTGGTACGCTAAAAAAGCAATGAACGAATTTAACATTAACTTAGGACGCTAAAAGCAATGCACTATTTGAACGTAATTTGAGACGTAAAAAGCAATGGATGATTTGTACGTTAAGTTAGGACGCTAATAGCAGTGGACGATTTGAACGTAAATTTGGGACGCTAAAAGCAATGGACGATTTGAAAGTTTATTTCGGACGCTAAAAGCAATGGACGATTTGAAGGTTAATTTGGGACGATAAAAGTAATGGACAATTTGAAAGTGTATTGGGGACGCTAAAATCAGTGGACGATTTGGAAGTAAATTTGGAACGCTAAAAGAAGTAGACGATTTAGAGCCTAAATAAACTTTCAAATCGTCTATTGCTTTCAGCTTACAAAATTAACGTCTAATCGTCCATTTTTTTAGCGTCTAAAATTAACGTCTAAATCGCCCATTACTTTTAGCGTCCCAAACTTACTTTCAAATCGTCCATTGGTTTCATTGTCTACAATTAACGTTCAAATCGTCCATTGTTTTAGCGTCTGAAATAAACATGCAAATCGTGCATTGCTTTTAGCGTACCAAATAAAGGTCTAAATCGTCCATTGCTTTTAGCGTCCTAAATTTACTTTCAAATCGTTCATTGCTTTCAGCGTCATGAAGTTACTTTTAATCGTCTATTACTTTTAGCGTCCCGGATTAACTTAATAATCATGCATTGTTTTCAGTGTCCCAAATTAATGTTAAAGTCGTCCATTGCTTTTAGGGTCCAAAATTAACTTTCAAATCGTCCATCGCTTTTAGCGTCTACAATTAACTTTCAAATCTTCCATCGTTTTTAGCGTCAAAAAGTAACTTTCAAATCGTCCATTGCTTTTAGCGTCCAAAATAAACTTTCAAATAGTCCATTGCTTTCAGCGTCAAAAATTAACTTTTGACATCGTCCATTGCTTTTTGCGTCCTAAATTTACTTTCAAATCGTCCATTGCTTTTAGCGTCCAAAATTAACTTTTTACATCGTCCATTGCTTTTTGCGTCCTAAATTAACTTAAAAATCATGCATTGTTTTCAGCGTCCCAAATTAATGTTAAAGTCGTCCATTGCTTTTAGGGTTCAAAATTAACTTTCAAATCGTCCATCGCTTTTAGCGTCTACAATTAACTTTCAAATCTTCCATCGTTTTTAGCGTTAAAAATTAACTTTCAAATCGTCCATTGCTTTTAGCGTCCAAAATAAACTTTCAAATAGTCCATTGTTTTCAGCGTCACAAATTAACTTTCAAACCTTCCATTGCTTTCAGTGTCCAAATGAATCGTCGATTGCTTTTAGTATCCTTAATTTACTTTCAAATCGTCCATTGCTTTTAGAGTGTAGAATTTACTTTCAAATCGTCTATCGCTTTCAGCGTCCCAAATTAACGTTTAAATCGTCCATTGATTTTAGCTTTCCAAATAAACTTAAAAATCATCTATTGTTTTTAGTGTCCCAAATTAACGTTCAAATCGTCCATTGCTTTTAGCGTCCTAAATTTACTTTCAAATCGTCTATTGCTTTCAGCATCAAAAATTAACTTTCAAATCCTCCATTGCTTTTAGCGCCCCAAATTAACTTTTAAATCGTCTTCTTCTTTATGCGTCCCAAATTAACGTTCAAATCGTCCACCGCTTTAAACATACTGGATATACTTTCAAATCGTCTATTGCTAAAGTGCCTCAAATTAACTTTAAAATCGTCCATTGCTGTTAGCGTCCCACATTACCGCTCAAATCGTCTATTGTGCATTGCTTTTAACGTCCCAAATTAATGTTCAACTCGTACATTGCTTTCAGCGTCCCAAATTAACTTTTAAATCGTCAATTGCTTTTAGCGTCCCAAATAAACTTTCAAATCGTCCATTGCTTTTAGATTCCCAAATTATCTTTCAAATTGTCTATTGCTTTTAGCGTCCCAAATTTACTTTTAAATTGTCCATTTCTTTTTGCGTCCTAAATTTACTTTCAAATTGTCAATTGTTTTCAGCGTCCCAAACTAACTTTCAAATCGTCTATTGCTTTTAGCGTCCCAAATTAAAGTTCCAATCGTCCATTGCTGTTAGCGTCCCAAATTAACGTTCAAATCGTCCATTGCTTTTTGCGTTCCAAATTTATTTTCAAATCGTCCATTGCTTTCAGCGTCCAAAATTAACTTTCAAATCGTGCATTGCTTTTAGCGTACGAAATTAACTTTCAAGTCGTCCAATGCTTTTAGCGTCCAAAATTAACGTCCAAATCGTCCATTGCTTTTAGCGTCCAAAATTAACTTTTGACATCGTCCATTGCTTTTTTCGTCCTAAATTTACTTTCAAATCGTCCATTGCTTTTAGCGTCCAAAATTAACTTTTGACATCGTCCATTGCTTTTTGCGTCCTAAATTAACTTTCAAGTCGTCCAATGCTTTTAGCGTCCAAAATTAACGTCCAAATCGTCCATTGCTTTTAGCGTCCAAAATTAACTTTTGACATCGTCCATTGCTTTTAGCGTCCCAAATTAACTTTCAAATCGTCCATTGCTTTTTGCGTCCTAAATTTACTTTCAAATTGTAAATTGCTTTCAGCGTCCAAAATTAATTTTCAAATCATCCATTGCTTTTAGCGTTCCAAATTTACTTTCAATCGTCCATCGCTTTAAACATACTAGATATACTTTCAAATCGTCCATTGCTTTTAGAGTGTAAAATTAACTTTCAAATCGTCCATTGTTGTTAGCGTCCCAAATTAACTTTAAAATTGTCTATTGCTTTTTACGTTCTAAATTTACTTTGAATCGTCCGTTTCTGTGTGATTAACATTGTGAGTTATTTACATTCCATTTAGAGTCCGAAATTAACTTTTAAATCGTCGTACAGGGTCCGGAAAAGAAAACACGAACTCGGAGTTTAGAGAAACAAGTAGATTGAAAAAGTATAATACAACAGAAAACAAGAGTGGTTGGACGTTTGTCTTGACTGGACTACCACGTAGTTACAATACTGAGAGACATGTGCTCCCAGTATTTATATTGAACGGAAGAGTTTAGAGTCAGTAGAAAGTGGGTCTTGGGTTTACTTTCGGCAGCCTCGTAACTCTCTCTTCCCTTTTTTGTCCTTTAGTCATCCATGGGCGATTTTTCTGACAGATATATATACCCCTATTTATCTACGTCCCACAAAGTAGAATGTGACACAAGGTCGGAAGGTGGGAATTTTCACTCTAGAGGAAGAGTGAGGTGAATCTCAAAAAATTGCCTGGGCAGGGCGCCTCAGACAGTAAGCAATAAACTTACTCCTCCCCAAAGAGGGGAGGCAAAGCATGGGAGGGGGCTAACCTCCCATAACTGCACAGGACAGTCAGAACAGATACTACACTTTGATCTTAGCCAAAAGACCAAGGAAGCATCCGAAATTCCGATATATATATATATATATATATATATATATATATATATATATATATATATATATATATATATATATATATATATATATATTGTTTTGAACCTGTAAGGAGTCCGGAAAGAAGACACGAACCTTTTTATTCAGGAGTTTTATCTGTATGTACTTACTTATTTTCATGTCGTCCTGTTCGTTTGTTTTTATGGATTTGACCCGACTTTTATTTCCTCTATTCGTTCTGCAATGTGAACTCTGGTGCCCTACTTTATTACACGTTAGACAGGTTTTAAAACGGTGTGAGAAATCCATAACCCAATGAAGGGATCCCAACAGAAACAGAGGCTGGACGGTAATTTTTCCCGTTTTTTTTTATTGGGCTGGCTTGATTTTGTAGGAGCGTTAAAATAATCCCCCTTTTGGATTTGAATTGTTTTGAAGAGTTCAAATATGATTTCTAACGTATCTTTCTTATGTGCGCAATGTCCGAGTTTTTTAAAAATATATTTAGAATCTTGTTTAACATTTACAAATTTCTGCAGGTCTTCGCCTTATTTCTGTAATGCTAAATTTGGCTGCTTTTCTAACTTGTTTAGGACTTTACGTTTGATTTCTGCGTCTCTGGCTGATACAAGTCCGTGTATGAATATTAAGCATTTAAGTTATCAGTGCTAAGCTCAACTAGCTTTAAATCTTCACAGTGTTTATTAATGATTGACGCGAAAGTCGAATAATCTTTGCTGTCTCTTCTAATGAAGTTCATGCACTTCCACCGTTTGTGGAACGGTAAGGTTTACGGGCTAAATAATTCTGTTAAATGTTTAACAGCTTCAGAAAATGCCAAGTCGCTAGTTTTTCAGGGTAAAATATAGTCCACGAATTTGGTATGTTCGGTGGTCCCCAATTTTCGGAGCAGTAGGCGAACTTTTTTAAAGTCTGCCCAATTTTCACAATCAATTTTGTATAGATCCTCATACTTTCTAAAATATGAAGCAAAAGTTTTATCCCCGTCTTGGGAATAAGTTAAATTGTCAATTGCACCCCACACGGAATTTTGAGAAAAAGCATTTTCGTTTTCGTTATTTTGGCCCCAATTCGACATTGTTTGTAAGTAATTCTTCAATTTTTAAAAATTTTGTTCCAAAAGTCTTTCTTCGGTTTTTGTTGTTTCTCTTCGACTTTTTTAAAAATTTTGTTCTTGTTGTCTCTCTTCGATTTTCAAATTGTTGATTTCTTTTAGCATCCCAAATTAACTTTCAAATCGTCATTCTGTGATTACATTTGTCAGTGAATTAATTTGATTTTAGCGTCACAAATTAACATTGAAATCGTGATTCTACATCATCAGATTTGCACCATAAAAGAGCTACCCTGATCGACCATCCGCACCACATAAAGGTGCGACCGTGAGAGATCCCCATGGATTATCCGCAACCAAAAAGGACCGACTCTTGAGACAGATCCACAACGCATCTTGACCAGAAACTAACGGATATAGACCTCGTCTACGATTGTTTAGATACTATCACATCGGATCACTCTCACAGGGTTAACTTCCTACTTTCACTTTATATATACATAATATACCTGATTCATAAGTCACTTAGCTATTTAAAATGATTACTATATGAAACACAAACATACTATGAACTTTTGATAATTGTTATCTTACTCTCTAATCACTGCTATTTGTTATTTTAAATTTCTTCGTTTATATATTTGTTTCTATATATATTTATTTTTATTTATTTAAATTTGTGTAAATCATCATATGTGCTTTTTTTCAGGCAGTATGTCATTTACAATTGAAGAGCGAATTTTTATTGTTATTCATATGGCCAAATTTGATCTCCCACACTTGTTGAAAGGCAGTGACGACCTCAAATCAAAAATCACTGCCGAGTTTGTTAAAATTAATCAATCAAATATGCTACAAATAGTCGTAAATTCCTTGAAAAATAGAATGGAGCTATGCATGCAGAACGAAGGTGGACATTTTGAAAATATGCTGTAATTTTAAACTCCCATAAATGAATTTGTTGAATAAACTTTCTGTTTTGTATTACCGTATTTTTTAACTTTAGAATTTCAAAAATAAATAGCTAAGTGACTTATGAATCACCCTATATATATATATATATATATATATATATATATATATATATATATATATATATATATATATATATATGTGTGTGTTATTGTTTATTATCTATGTACGTATACGTTTCGTCCCTTTTCAATCGAGACTCATCAGCATAGAGATATGACTATTCACTACCGGTTGTACGATTCGAAACCCTGGATTACAAGTATTTTCAACTCAAATCCAACGCCGTTAACCGCGCGGCCAATATTTGAACAGCCGATAAACAATGATAATTTTAACACATTTAAAAGCGGCACGATATCCAGGCATTCTACTTCTATTAAAGAAGGAATTATGCATGTAAAGCAAGTGACGTCATGCTGTGTTTGTACTACCATTTAGAGTGCTCTGCTTATTTTACGAGGAGCGACAAATATAAAATATTTGTTATTGTTTATTATCTATGTACGTATACGTTTCGTCCCGTTTCAATCAATATATATATATATATATATATATATATATATTCTCTCATTATGTAGATATTAAACTGTGTTTTAGATTAGACAAGAGACCTCCAAGTAGTGCAGTATTTCCTGCTTTTGATGCTTTACGACAGATTTTAATCTAAAATGTTGTGTAACAATTGGAGATAATTCGAAGAGTCCTTCAGACATGTTTGATATGAAGTAATCGCTTTTCATACTGTTTTTCTTTTTCTTTCATCAATAAGAATTACACATTTTCTATTAAGACGAGTTTCAAACAAGACAGATTCGTGTAAAGATTTGAGCAACTTTCATGATGACTTCACTCAGGTTTTTATGTCTAAACATCATCCTTTTCCACGCTGTTTTAATAATGGGTAAGTAATTCTTCAGTTTTATTTACTTCCTAGAAAAAGTGTGACCCGTTGGTTCATCCATTCAACTCGGGTTAAATTGTTTGGATCAGGAGAAAAATCAGGTTACAAAGCTAGTAGTACATTTTTTAAAAGACAAAATCCAAAATTAGTCTCTTTCTGCTCGCTATATCCCCTTCTTTCTATCTCTCTATCTATTTAACTCTCCCTTTTTCACTAGAGGCGACTAAAGCTACGAGTTAAATAGTATTGATATTTGTGGAGATATTCTCTTTTTGTTTATAATTGTATATTCAAATCTTTTTATTATGTTCTTTTTTATTACCTACGACTGTTAATAAAAAAAAGCGTGAAAGAGAGATGGGGTGAGTGTGTGACAGAAGCGAGAGTGATAAACAACGTGAGCGGAGGTCAAACAACATCCAGTGAGACAGGGTGAACGTGATAGATAGGAAGTTAGTAACAGTTGGGTCATTTGATGAGTTAATTGCAAATTACGGCTAATTAAAACAATTAAAATGAAAATTAAAAAAAAAAATAAGTCTATCCAAAAACTGAGAAATATTGTAGCATGTATTTTGTGTGATTAAAATATCATGCATAAACAGAGATTTTATCCGTCTGTCAGTCACAATTTTCCGTCAGTCACAACTTTTCCATCAGTCACAATCTTTTCAATTAGTCACAATTTTTCCATCAGTCACAATTTTCCGTCAGTCACAATTTTCCATCAGTCACAACTTTTCCATCAGTCACAACTTTTCCATCAGTCACAACTTTTCCGTCAGTCACAATTTTTCGTCAGTCACAACTTTTTCATCAGTCACAATTTTCCGTCAGTCACAACTTTTCCATAAGTCACAATTTTCCATCAGTCACAACTTTTCCATCAGTCACACTTTTCCATCAGTCACAACTTTTCCGTCAGTCACAATTTTCCGTCAGTCACAACTTTTCCATCAGTCACAATTTTCCATCAGTCACAACTTTTCCATCAGTCACAATTTTCCGTCAGTCACAACTTTTCCATCAGTCACAATTTTCCGTCAGTCACAACTTTTCCATCAGTCACAATTTTCCATCAGTCACAACTTTTCCATCAGTTACAATTTTCCATCAGTCACAACTTTTCCGTCAGTCACAATTTTCCGTCAGTCACAACTTTTCCATCAGTCACAATTTTCCGTCAGTCACAACTTTTCCATCAGTCACAATTTTCCGTCAGTCACAACTTTTCCATCAGTCACAATTTTCCATCAGTCACAACTTTTCCATCAGTCACAATTTTCCATCAGTCACAACTTTTCCGTAAGTCACAATTTTCCGTCAGTCACAACTTTTCCATCAGTCACAATTTTCCGTCAGTCACAACTTTTCCATCAGTCACAATTTTCCATCAGTCACAACTTTTCCATCAGTCACACTTTTCCGTCAGTCACAACTTTTCCATCAGTCATAATTTTCCATCAGTCACAACTTTTCCATCAGTCACAATTGTCCATCAGTCACAACTTTTCCATCAGTCACACTTTTCCGTCAGTCACAACTTTTCCGTCAGTCACAATTTTCCGTCAGTCACAACTTTTCCATCAGTCACAATTTTCCATCAGTCACAACCTTTCCATCAGTCACAATTTTCCATCAGTCACAACTTTTCCGTCAGTCACAATTTGCCGTCAGTCACAACTTTTCCATCAGTCACAATTTTCCGTCAGTCACAACTTTTCCATCAGTCACAATTTTCCGTCAGTCACAACTTTTCCATCAGTCACAATTTTCTATCAGTCACCACTTTTCCATCAGTCACAATTTTCCATCAGTCACAACTTTTCCATCAGTCACAATTTTCCGTCAGTCACAACTTTTCCATCAGTCACAATTTTCCGTCAGTCACAACTTTTTCTATCAGTCACAATTTTCCATCAGTCACAACTTTTCCATCAGTCACACTTTTCCGTCAGTCACAACTTTTCCATCAGTCACAATTTTCCGTCAGTCACAACGTTTCCATCAGTCACAATTTTCCGTCAGTCACAACTTTTCCATCAGTCACAATTTTCCATCAGTCACAACTTTTCCGTTAGTCACAATTTTCCGTCAGTCACAACTTTTCTATCAGTCACAATTTTCCGTCAGTCACAACTTTTCCATCAGTCACAATTTTCCATCAGTCACAACTTTTCCATCAGTCACACTTTTCCGTCAGTCACAACTTTTCCATCAGTCACAATTTTCCGTCAGTCACAACTTTTCCATCAGTCACAATTTTCCATCAGTCACAATTTTCCGTCAGTCACAACTTTTCCATCAGTCACAATTTTCCGTCAGTCACAACTTTTCCATCAGTCACAATTTTCCGTCAGTCACAACTTTTCCATCAGTCACAATTTTCCGTCAGTCACAACTGTTCCATCAGTCACAATTTTCCGTCAGTCACAACTTTTCCATCAGTCACAATTTTCCGTCAGTCACAACTTTTTAAACGTGATAAATACATTGCAGATTTTGTCTTATTTCGAAACATCAGATCTGAACTACTTTTAGAAATAGAACATTTTGATTTACATTAAATAATAAATTCCAACAATTAAAACCGCAAATCAAAAGCTGAAAACCTTCAGATCTTCAGTTTTACGTTCGTCCAACTGAGCTATTTGGACTTTCGTAGAAATGGAGCTTAAAACATTACATGAACAAAATAATTATAGCTTGACGTCATAGATTTAAGATTTACGTCATGTTTCAAAGCACGAATTTAAACATAAGCGATAATAAAAAAATAAAAAAATGGATGGGTAAACATTATCAATAGCGTTGGAAATTATTTTAATAGTCCAAAACGATTTATTTTGCTTTAACTACGTATTGTATATAGTTCTTTCACAATTATATTTATTTGAACGAAACCAGCAAATCTCTCGTTTTGGTGATTTCTTCCTGTGTTTAATTTGTTTTCCTATTGTCTTTTGGCGTGAGTTCATATATTTATGATTTAAATGTTTCAAAACATGAATTCAAACATAAGCAATAATAAAAGATGAATAAATGAATGGGTAAACATTATCAATAGCATTGGAAATTATTTTAATAATCGAAAACAATTTATTTTGATTAAACTACGTATTGGTGTTAAAACTATTTAATATTTAATGTATACTAAAATTTTGGTCCGTATTGCCCATAATTCTAGTCTATTAAAATGACTTAGGGAGAAAAGCGTTGGTTAATTTAGCTTTCGTAGAATAAAAGATAGGTAAATGTATAGCTCTGTGATATTTCGACATTATATGTTGTTGTTGTTGTCTGGAGTTTTCTAGATAATAACATGTTAAAATTATTTTGAGTGGAAAAAAAACCCTTTATTTCAAAATTCTGCCCCCAAAATCAGATAGTTTTGACTTGGGTTTTATTTTAGTTATAACAAAAAACTTGTTCCGTTTCGCAATTTTTAATTGTTTTCCTCAAAGACTATCGTTAATTCGACGACAAAAATCTTTTTTTGTGAATTAACGGACCATGTGATGATATTTTTATGCGGGGACAGGTATTCGGTTATTTATATATAATTATAAAATAATTGATTTTTTTTATCATTCATTATTTATCTTTTATTATATATATATATATATATGGGAAAATGAAAAAGGAAAACCAAAAAAATAGAATGAAATAGTGGCCACTCATTCCTTTCAACATTCATTTCTATTTCTCCTACAAATACGGACGTCCACCCAGCAGTGGCCACTATTTCATTCTATTTTTCCTCCCAATATGTCTACCCTACATGTATCTGTACTTGCATGACATTTTTTCTCTATTTTATCATCCTGATGAAGTCTTATAAATAAAGACGAAACGTTGATGTACACATAAAAAACATCCATTTTTTTTGGTTTTCCTTTTTCATTTTCCCATCACGTCGGATTACTTTCATCCTTCTCTTCCCATATATATATATATATATATATATATATATATATATATATATATATATATATATATATATATATATATATATATATATATTCAGAAAACTCTTAGTAGAAAATACCAAAATCTTAGAATATAGTACTAACAAACAAAAAGTCCATATATTAGAAGCCATATATATAAAAACAAAAAAAATCTAATTAATAGAATTAACTTTAATATAAGTAATAATATTCTAAAATGTCTATAGTTCTAAATATAGTTTCGTGCTTATTACATAATTCCCGCCAAAACCTTCTATAATACTAACACATGGTCTGTACCTGATTAAGTTCATTTACCTGAAGATGGACCCGGATGGGTCTGTAAGTACTTGGGAGACAAATCCAAACTATGGCAAATTCATCAGCCAATTCCCCTCCGAAACTAAGATCCTTATTCGGACTATTGAAAGGATCTACCAAAGGATATCCAGACATAAGTTGTCTCTTATATTCAACAATACTTGCCTACAAGAGAAGATGCTGCCTCGATATATACACCCACATATAATTGTGGGGCACCTGTTCCAGCATTGCCCGGGGAAATAAGTTAACTCAATAAATTCTCGGAGCCAACGTTGAACTATCGAATTATTTCTTGCTTATAGTTGTCTGGTGCGAACACAGACCCCATGAAGTTAACGTAAACATATTGGGGGGGGGGGGGAGTTTTAATTGCCAACCCGGACTTAACGTGGGTGTTGGGCATTTGTTTAAGATGTGGGGCCATTGAAAGTAAATTTCACCTCACTAAAAAAAGAAAAACGAAACAATATATCGATAATAATATTAATGACTTTTTTTGATTTCTGGTTGTCCGGCACGAACGAAGACCCCACGATGTAAATGTAAAACCTTTCTAATTGAGGGGTGGAGAACCGGACCTATGGTGCCAGTTTAATTGGTAATCTGTTCTTGTTTTGTTTTTATGCTTAAAAAACTGTGGGCGTTAGAAGGTAATGTCATCAAAAGTAAAAAAAATAAGTCCGACTTAGAAACGCGAGTGATTCTATAAAAAAAAAACCGTTACGATAAATAAAAGAAAAAGATGACCTCCAGGACCGGCGGGACAGTTATAAAAGTGGGGGGAGGACTCTCCTAAAAAGTGGGAGGGGGGGTTAAACACATGCATATATAACTTCATTATTGATGACCGTAAAGTGGGGGGGGGCCAAGTCAAAAAGTGTGTGTGTGGTGGTGGTGGTGGTGGTGGTGGTGGGGGGGGGTTGATCCCCCCCTGACCTCCTGGTGCCGCCGTCCATGACCTCAGCGAAAGCAATAGGCATCTGTACGATTTTAAAGCGTATGTTTATTTGTTTAAGTTTTGATGCAACATGAAGAAAACGTGTGTGTGTGTGTGTGTGTGTGTGTGGTCGAATGCTAGACACGGCGAGTTGTGAAAGGGATAAATTTAGTCCATTTCCGCCGAAGAAGTGGTAACGTAAAAATGTCTGCCCCCAGAAACCGCCGGTACAGATTGCTAATCAACGCGTAATTAACGCAATTGAACAATCGGTTATCATTTCTTCATACATTTCATAATATATATGTTAAATTCGACACCGAAAAGAAAATATGTAAAATCAAAAATAAAATAAGAAACAGTCAGACTATAAAGTTTCTATTAAAGTTTTGTTATTTTATTTTTATTTTTTCTAAAGCTTCATCAAACTATACAAAACGTTGTCGAAGCGACTATTTCTTTCGTTAATACACGAAAAACAATTTTAAAACAATATAAAAACAATACAAATCAAATATAAAAATAACATAAAAACAATATCAAGAAACAATATAAAACCAATATAAAACCAATATAAAAAGCAATATAAAACAATATAAAAACAATATACAACGAAAATAAAAACAATATAAAAACAATATAAAAAGCAATATAAAGGCAAAATAAAAACAATATAAAAACAAAATAAAAACAATCTAAAAGCAATATAAAAACAATATATAAGCAATATAAAATAATATTAAACCAATATAAAAACAGTATCAGACCAACATAAAATACATATAAAAACAATAGAAAACAATAGAAAGACAATAGTAAAAACAATAGAAAAACAACAGAAAAAACATATAAAAGCAATATAAAACAATATAAAAACAATATAAAAACAATATAAAACGTTATAACAGCAATATAAATACAATATACAACCGAGATAAAACAATATATACACAATATAAAACCAAAATAAAAACATGATAAAACAATATAAAAACAAAATTTTTAATCAACGCGTAATTAACGCAATTGAACAATCGGTTATCATTTCTTCATAAATGTCATAATATATATGTTAAATTCGACACCGAAAAGAAAATATGTAAAATCAAAAATAAAATAAGAAACCGTCAGACTATAAAGTTTATATTAAAGTTTTGTTATTTTATTTTTATTTTTTCTAAAGCTTTAACAAACTATACAAAACGTTGTCGAAGCGACTATTTCTTTCGTTAATACACGAAAAACAATTTAAAAACAATATAAATCAAATATAAAAACAACATAAAAACAATAAAATTGCCGAATTTTCCTGAATTCGAATTAATCATTTATATCAGTCTTTTTTTGATATTCTGAAAAATTCGTTCTTTAATCGAAAGTTATAAAGCAACCGATGTGCTGCACTGGTGCCCCCCACGGTCATAGGGCCCACCCCCAAGGAAGCGCGTGTGATTCCAAATAAATTGGCCTTTTGGCTAAGATCAAAGTGTAGTATCTGTTCCGATGGATACTGCACTTCATAGATCGGTATTGTCTTGGCCTTCGGGGCTTGATTTCCGCAGGTCTATGGGTCTGCCTCCCAGGCTTTACCTCCCCTCTTTGGGGAGGAGTAAGTTAATTGCTTACTGCCTGAGGCGCCCCTACCGGGGAATGCCGACGGGGCTGCCCAGGCAATTTTTAATAGCCATAGTGCTCACCTTCTCGAGCGCTGGCTTTTCAAATCCCACTTTCCGACCTTGTGTCACATATTCCTATTGTGGGTAGGGGTTAAATAACGCCTTTTGGCTAAGATCAAAGTGTAGTATCTGTTCCGATGGATACTGCACCCCATAGACTGGTATTGTCTTGGCCTTCGGGCTTGATTTACGCAGGTCTATGGATCTGTCCTGTGCAGTTCAGGGAGGTCTACCCTCCCAGGCTTCGCCTCCCCTCTTTGGGGAGGAGTAAATTTATTGCTTACTGCCTGAGGCGCCCCTACAGAGGAATACCGACGCGGCTGCCCAGGCAATTTTTAAACCCCACTTTCCCGACCCGACCTTGGATCACATCTTACTTGTGGGTGTAAGATAAAAACTGGCCTTGTCCCTAACTCCTGGAGAGGAGTAAATCAATACGTCTGTGATTCCTTGGCCTTTTGGCTATGGATACTGCACCCCAAAGACTGGTATTGTCTTGACCTTCGGGTCTTGATTTACGCCGGTCTATTGGTCTGTCCTGTGCAGTTCTAGGAGGTCCACCCTCCCAGGCTTTGCCTCCCCTCTTTGGGGAGAAGTAAGTTTATTGCTTACTGTCTGAGGCGCCCCTACCGGGGAATGCCGACGGGGCTGCCCAGGCAATTTTTAATGGCCAGAGTGCTCACTTCTCGGACGCTGGCTTTTCAAACCCCACTTTCCCGACCCGATCTTGGGTCACATCTTACTTGTGGGAGTAAGATAAAACTGGCCTTGTGCCTAACTCCTGGGAAGGAGTAAATAATATACGTCTGTGTAGATGTGGTTGTTTTTTTTTACGCATGTGCAGGCGCGCTCGTCCGTATGTGTAGAATTTAGAAGAGCCCTCGCCCTAAAAATACACCCCAAAATACCTGCCCCAAAACAGAGAAAATGCGTATTGTAAAAACAAAAAGATCTATTACTTACCCAAAAGATGGAAATCTATTCATGTCATTTCGTATTTGCTTGAAAGATCTTTTCCCTTGTGTTTCTGCCTCCACATAGACTCACACGGATAGTTTCCCACCATTCCGCGGTGCGTTCCACGGTGGCGTTTATTCTGCATTTCGTACATCCTAGCCCTAACCTGATGCATATCTAGACTAGTGATGGGACGTATTAGCTAGAGCTATTTCTAGCTAGAAAAATTATATATTCAGAATGGACATATTAAAGGGAGATAACTTGTAAGAGTTGTTTGCGAAATTGCGAGAGTTATCTCCCCTTTTCTTCCAACAAGAGATAGACATTTTGTAAAGACGTATGTCGTTATTAGCTCCCACTATAAATGTCAATTAATTAGTAAATCATCTTCTTCAAATTGTAAAAAGTAAATAAATAATTAATTATTGTTCATACTATGTTTCTTCGGTCGAATTCTTTATCATAATTTTGTTTGTTAACTCACATTCACATATTCAAAGTTACACCCTTCCATAACCACGACACGGTCACTTAAGGACAATTCACATATTTTTCCCAGTTCTGATACAATTACTGATTCTGTTCTAAATTCCCGGTTCCGATACAATTATCGATTCCGACTTTTTTTTTAATTTCTAAATATTTAGTGATAGAGTTGTTTGTTTTAATTTTTGGATTACAGTAAACACCTGTGTAATGTGTGCATATTATTTCGCAAAAGTAAAAATAGACTTATAGGAACTATTTTTTTCTCTCAAGTGTTTCCCCTGTAATTGAATGAACATAGTGAGGCAACTAAAGATTTCTTTCTTTTTTAAAAACAAAACCGATTTGCATTAGTTCGTCGTTAGTTGACAAAATGCTATTTGAATTTGTTCATAAACAATTGAACATAGTCGACAATGACCCTTTATATTAAAAAACTTGACTAGTAAGTAACTTATTATTTTAAAAACGAAAATACTTCAAAGTAAAAAAGAAAGAAGAAAAATGGTACATGTTCATTTTTTTTCTTTCTTTTTTTTCCACTGGTGCCATTTTTACCATGTCATTTTTTTCCACTGGTGCCATTTTTACCATGTCATTTTTTTCCACTGGTGCCATTTTTACCATGTCTTTTTTTTTCCACTGGTGCCATTTTTACCATGTCATTTTTTTCCTGTGCCATTTTTACCTAAATTTGTTATGATGGTCTACAATAGATTTTAGTTTTACTGGTAGTTCAAAATCAATAAATGTTTATCATTAGTAACAGCGATAGAAAATTAAGTTTTAAACAAAAAGATAGATAAAATTAAAGAATCGTTTTTCGATTCCGATTCTGATACAAATTCCGATTACACACACACACACACACACACACACACACACACCACAAAAAAATTGTGACACCTGCCTGGGTTGGTATCATCACACAAAATGGTTGTGAAGGATCAAGGAGGATGGATGGATGGACCGAGGACAGAGAGTGCCAACCAGTGGAAGGCTGTGTAGAGTACTGGAACCTCGAGGAAGATTATTGCCAGCGAGAAATTAATGGTGAACGGCTGCTGCGAGAACGTAGAGTACTGGACATCTGGTGAGACTTATTGTCACTCCAGAAAAAACATATGTTATTACCAGTGAGAAATCACTGATAATGACTACTACTACTACTACTACTACTACTACTACTACTACTACTAATAATAATAATGTTTTAAATAATCCATAATTTTACTAGAGGCAAAAAAGCAGTACTCTATTGTTTACTAGTAGAAAGACACGGCATTGTCCGGGATTGAATGAAGAAGCCTATGTGTTTTGGCGCCCTGCCCATAATACTATATTACTTTTGTATTATTACTTTTTACAATTTGTTTTATTCAATTTTTAGAGTGGGGCCCAATAATGTATTGAGCATTGATTTTCTGGGGCGGGGTATAAGTTAAGTGACATAAACTGAGATACATTTTGATATATGTATAGCCATTGAACCCCATGAGACACACCCGGCGTTTGCTGAAAATCAATGAGGGTCTGTGTGAACTGCTGCTCACAACCCTTAACCTTTCTAGTCTTATTTCTTTATTTCTATACTTTTCAAGTTATAAATGAAATAAAATGAAGTAAAGCGTCGTACTTCTTTTTTATGGATTTCAAGCACGAATGCAGACACCACTATAATGTTGCTCCCTCCCTTACATCAAAATGAAATTTACTTATCCAAGTGTGTAATGTAGCTTCATGATAATATGGTTATGGGGGTTATCTCCAAAACCCTACAAGAAGTTCGTGAAAACAGACAGAAACTATAAATTTATATCAATACTAGCTGTCCTGATTCGGCGTTGTCCGGTAGTGTATTCACTTGCAATTTATTTTGCTTTCTTTTTAAAAAAAACTATGTCGTGTTTTTATTTTCCAATATATTTTTCCAATCCAAGATAAGTAACTCTGCATAGTTACGTCCCCTTTTTAATATTGCGACCATTTGGAAATAGGTTTGATCCTGACAAGAGTATTTTCTGGAAGGAGCTAAATCGAATTACATTTTATTCTTCTTAGCAACATGTTGCAACTAGCCACACGAAAAACCGACGAACCGACGAACAAATAGTAATTTTGTAGCAAGAAAGCTATCGATGACAAAGAAATAATGAAGAGAGTGACTATACTTTATATATAAAATATAAATAGAGATGTTTTCCTTTCAATTAGAATTTACAAATGTCAAAGATACATTATCATTATTACATGGTTGTTCAAAAGGATAAAGATGTGTATGGTAGTGAGTAATGATAACATTTGTGTAAAGCCACTAATTATATTGTTGACATTTAAAGTACACATTTTTATCAGTAATTGAACACCATACTTGAACCTCTTTTCCTCTTTATCAGTTGAGAGTTCCTCTTGACCCTTTTATTCAGTCATCAAAATCCTATGTTTATTGTTTACGGCTGTATTCAAATCTGCCGATCATTTATTGGAAGGATAGGATTCCTGGCAAAATACGAAGTTTTCAAATCGTTAGTCTCCGGTAATTTCCGTTATATCCGATTAGGGTGATCGTTCAATACTAGTTGCTGGAAGCAGGAATGGCTGGAATTTTTTAACACCCGCGGAAAAAGTATACATCCGCTCTAACCTTTTCCCCATACTTATAGATGAAATAGTAGGATTGACCCGACATTCAAGCCGAAACTTGAGGCAAATAGTCTAGTATAAGGAATACTCTCTGCTTATCTTAGCATCGCTTTCCATCGCCTTGGATTTCTTTTCATCGCTGGATTTGATCAATACTAGCTGAAAAGTGTGGTTAGAGATTGCACAACCTTTGCTTGGCTGTAAACAGCTCATCGTGCAGGTACCCTTTCAGGGAGTATTCATCAGTGTTCCTTAAGCAGTCAAAAGAAACCTCTAAACACTAACAACACCTAAACACAAACAACCCCTAAACACTAACAACACCTAAACACAAACAACCCCTAAACACTAACAACCTCTAAATACCAATAACCCCTAAATACTAATAACCCCTAAACACTAACAACCAAAAAATACTAACAACCCCTAAACACTAACAATCCCTAAACACTAACAACCCCGAAATACAAACAACTCCTAAACACTAACAACCCTAAATACTAACAACCCTTAAACACTGACAACTCTGAAACACTAACACCCCCTAAACACTAACACTACCTAAACTCTAACAACCAATAAACATTAACACTCGTAAACATTCATTCCCCTAAACACTAACAACATCTAAACACTAAAAACCTTGAAATACTAAAACCCCTAAACATTAAAAAAAAAAATCTAAACACTAACACACCTACCGATAAAAAACACCACGAACTCTAATTTACTAATAATATTCATTAATGCTCATAATTCTTTTTACTTTAAAATTATAAAATAAGTAAGATATTCTTATTTGTTTCTTTTTATTTTTGTTTTTTTTAAATATTCGTATTTGCAGCGTTTTCAATGGCCATTAGATCATTGAAAACGCTGCAAATACGGATACAGGTATTTATGACATTGTACGTTTTTCACGATAGCCCAGTGAGACGCTTTTCTGTTGTAGAAGATTCCTTTTTTACAGATAGGCCGACAATAAACTATAGTTTATTCCCTAAACTTGGAGTCGCTACTAGCGAGAAGAGCCTCGAAGAGTGTCTACACACGCTACTTCTCCATACCCCACATAACGCTCGAACTTCATTAAAATATTGGAAAAAAAAATTATTTCAAATCTTTCTGACGTAACATAATTAAGCTCATCATACGAGGAAAAATGTAACTCCAAGACCATTCCTGTCAATCATACCCCATAACCTACCGCATCTATGCGAAACTTCAAAAGTATATTATGGCAAAGTCATACGTAACTAGTTGTTGTTTGTGGAGGTGGGGCGGGGTTTTTTACGTATCGAGTCTCGATTAGACAAAATCTACAATCAGCAGTTTCTTTCAGTCAATCAAAGGGGCAAGGATATTCACTTCCAAATCTCGCGCGTAGTATAAAAACCCAAACACAGAGCTTTCTTCCTCTTTTCCCTTTTTTATCTTTCACAGACAATATACGTACGTATGACACATTTTGCCGATGTTCTTTAGGGCCGAGAGGACCTCGTCAAACGCAACGAGAGACTTTCATGAACTACTAAACACAGCGACAGCATATACAAACTGTTAAACGAACACATGTACACAGTTCGTACACGCACTCATTCACTAACAAAACAGGCAAACTAAGGTACACACCACACATCCTCATGCCTGCCCCATTTACACACACATAAACGCACAACGCAACGGCCGAAATGAACATGTGTAATCAATTTCTCCTTACAGATAAAACACCTTCTTTCACCTCGAACGTTCACGGACACTTTGAACTCTTATTATTTACCTAACTTTATTTTTGAGTGTATTAACAAGTTGTCTATACTAAATTAATGTTTTTGTCTATTTCAAATCTAATATACAACGTAGCCGTTAGATTATTTAAAACGTGAATATACCTCACCAAACCAAAGAAAAGAAAAAGTTCCTCTACAAAATTTGGTCACATCGTCATATGGACATGTTTTGGGCGACAAAATTCGGATGCCTCGACATCGGAGGAGACACAAAAAAATGATCTTCCAACTAAAGAAAGACATCCATCTAAAACTCTATGGATCGATTTAGTTCTGCTAAACACACGCATTCTTAGCCACAACAACATTGGCGAACCACAGTTACAAATAACCACTCAGCCTTTCCTGACAAACTGAACTGGCTTCGATTCTGCACAACTTGAACTGATTTATCTTCCTCCCACAAGGTAAGATGTGACACAAGGTCGGGAAAGTGGGAAAAAAGCAGCGCTCGAGAATTTGAGCACTCTGGCTGTTTAAAAATTGTCTGGGCAGCCCCGTCGGCATTCCCCGGTAGGGGCGCCTCAGGCAGTAAGCAATAAACTTACTCCTCGCCAAAGAGGGGAGGCAAAGCCTGGGAGGGTGCACCTCCCAGAACTGCACAGGACGGACAACCGAGCGACACACAAAAAAGCATTTTTTTCTAATAGAAACGAACACAACTTCATAGCAAAACAAAGCCGACTTTCGGATATCGTTCTAATAGCAAAACGTTCAACATGACGTCAGTTTTTGGAACGCACGTGTGCGAAAAATAAAAAAGAAAACCCGTCAACATGACGCCATTTTCCAACAAACAAAAAAGAAACAATCCTGTCATGACCCCATTGAAGAAAAACAAAAAAATGCTGAACAGAGAAGAAATACAGTTCAAACTTTCAACGAAATTGAAACAAACGCTACGAAGAGAATACTTTCAAAATCGCTATCATATTTCAACAAATCACATTTATTCACACAGACTGTTTTAAACAACAATCCGAAATAATAATAAAAAACGAATACCCCGACGCTTGAGCAAATAGTTTTACTTTGGAATCAGATTTAAATTATCCTCTGGCAACCGCACACACACAAAAAATATGCACTGAAAAAACAAAACAAGAACAATGCAATAATTAAAAAAAAAAAATTCGAATTTTTAACATATTGTCAGCAACACAATATTAGACATGTCAACTTGACAACCCCAACCCCTTAAAACGTTGCTACCAGAGAAAGCAGAAAAAATCCGAATTGCAAAATTCCATAAATTGACGAATATAAAAAATTAAAATTTCAAAATATCGTCTACTCGAGAATCTACGAAAAACGAATTTTAATATCAATACGGGCAATTAGGCCTCACATAAATGAACATTCGTCAACAAACGAATCACTTCAAATTTTAAAACTCCATCAACCGACGTCGACATATCATTCGATAGGAAAATCGATCTAGGAAAGGGAATTTTATTAGAAGCAGCAGCGACAGCGAATGTTGTGTTTACATATTGACTGTCGATTGGATAAAATCTCCGATCAGTAATTTTTTCGGTCAATAGAAGAAGCAGGGATATTCTTTTCCAAATCTCGCGCGTAGTATTAGACAGCAAACAGAGCTTTATTCACACACACACACACACACACACACACACACACACACACACACACACACACGCACGCACACACACACACACACACACGCACGCACGCACGCACACACACATCTTTATGCCTATGCCATTTACGCACACTTAGACGCACACGGCGACGGCCGAAATGAACATGTTTATTAAATTTCTCCTTACATAACGTTCTCGGACACTTTGAACTCTCATTTTTACCAACCCGTGATTTTTTCTTGTCTTAACAAGTTGTTAATAAAAAAAAATCAATTACTTTTGTATGGATAGATTTTGATATTCTTTTATTTGATAATGTCCCATCTTCAACGATGACATCTTATTTCTTTACAGGTGAACATCAAGTTAATCAGAGCCTGAAAGCGGAGCCCGACGTTTTCGAAACGCAATTCCAGGAATATAAAAAGAGAAGTAGGAATTTGAAGAAGATAAAAGTTCCTTTTCATCTGGAACTTTCCCATCGGTATCGGAAACTGATGGATAAACCGGATTCGCATTCGTTCCGAACAATGGATAATTACACAAAGGTGACAGACATTTTGATATTCACTAAAAAAAAAAAAAAAAAAAAAAATAATAATAATAATAATAATAATAATAATAATAATAATAATAATAATAATAATAATAATAATAATGAGGATGATGATGATGATGATGATGATGATGATGATGATGACGACGACGACTACTACTACTATTATTATTATTATTATTATTATTATTATTATTATTATTATTAGCAAAGACCGCGGTTAATTAAAGAAAATAGGTTTGCATTTTATTATTTTATCCATTACATTTTTTAAACTTTTAATTTAATACTAGATCACCCGTGACCCGTTGAAAAGAAATAAGATGTTATCGTTGAAGATGGGGCATTATCATTATCATTATCATTATCATTATCATTATTATTATTATTATTATTATTATTATTATTATTAGTATTATTATTAGTATTATTATTAGTATTATTATTAGTAGTAGTATTAGTATTATTATTAGTATTAGTAGTAGTAGTAGTAGTGGTATTTTTATTATTATTTTTATTTTTGGTATTTATTATTATTATTATTATTTTTATCTTTATTTATTACTATTTATTATTATTATTATTATTAGTAGTAGTAGTAGTAGAAATGGTATTTTTCATTATTGTTTTTATTTATTATTAGTAGTAGTAGTAGTAGTAATAGTAGTATTTTTGATTATTTTTTATTTATTATTATTATTATTAGTAGTAGTAGTAGTAGTAGTATTGTTATTATTTTTATCATTATTATTATTATCATTATAATTATAATTATTATATTATTATTATTATATTATCATTATATTATTATTATTATTATTATTATTATTATTATTATTATTATTATTATTATATAGAAGTATTATTTATGTTTATTATTCTTATAAATACACTTATTATATTGCCATCTAATTTATAGAGGTGTTTCGATGTGTACAGACGCACATATATAAAATAGATGGCAACGCCGAGTAAAGAGAGTCACTCTTCTTCTAAATGTTCACAGAGGCATAACAATATTACAGAGTGGTTGAATCAACATAGAGGGAATGTTGACTGGTTTAGTTAATTGTTAATTACGGCTAATTAGAAAAATTGAAACAGATTTGCTTTCAAATATAACTCAATCCTAGAACTAAGGTATATTTTAGCATGTATTTTGTCTTATTCAAGTATTTGGGGGACAGCCTTAAGGAAACAAACGTTGATTAACTCACATTTTGTACAATAATAGATGACAAAATAACACTTTCTATCGCCCGTCTGAACAACCTTGCTTGCAGTAAATTGTCTGCAGACGCATTGACCAGAACGACCAGAGGCTGCCGGATCCAGGTTCAGACGCCTTTTGATTTCACTAGAGCCCCTTTAAACGGGTTTTGTCCCTAATAATGTTGGGTGTCAAACCAATTCGCTTTGGGTGGACCTGCCAGGAACCGTAGTTCCTAAAGACATATTTCTGACACTAAGGAAAACAGTCAGCAGGAAGAGAGTTCCACAAACCTGCAGTTCTTGGAAAGAAGCTACTGGAATAGGAAGCTGTATTACAATGAGGTTCAAAACAGCGAATTGATGGAGACCACTAGACCAACGAGTAAAACGAGCTGGAACCCCCCACGTAGCCAGGGGGTGCTAGGGGGGGGGGAGACCCCCCCCCTCTGCAATTACATTTGCACCCCCTGAAATTTGTGATCCAAAAAATATTATAAATATAAATACTCTTATATTTCCTAGTCAACTATACTTCTTCATTATGGACCAGTATTTACTTTTGTGTAATATATTTTACAGCAGGGCCGGATTAAGGGGCCACGGGGCTGGGGCCCTGGGCCACCCAACAAGAGAGGACCTCCCACCAATTTTTAACATAATTTCCGATTTCAAAAACGCTTCTTTGGATTTTATTTTGTTTAAAACTTAATTTTCCATTCCTGGTACTAATGATACCATAATAAATATTTACGGATTTTAAACTTCCAGTTAAAATAAATCTATTGACCATAATAACATCTAAATATGATTTAAATTTATGTTACCTTGTAAAAAGAAAAAAATTAAAATGTACGTGTTCTCAAACTCAAACATAACTTCGCTAGTTTCAGATCAAGTGGTGAGGGAAACAAAGCCTCGATGCTTTTCACCTGTTTCCTGCTTGGTGAAAGAGATTGTCAGTGTATCTGTCTTTTTTGTCAACTTACCAAATATATATTTTTTAAATATTGTTAATTCACACTATTTAATATTATAAATTATCAATTAAATAATTATAATCCAAATGATGTAATATAAACACAAAATTAATTCACGTTGTTGTTCTGCCAACTTCTTTTAAAGATATTTTTTAATTTATAAAAGAAAGTGTTTTTTTTCATTCAAAAGATAGAAACGAATACTAGCAAGCTAAATTATTTTCAAATGAAAGTGGGAATTAGTTTAAAAAATTATTTTGGTATTTTATCACGAATCTCAAATACGTTTTTTTTCTTTTTGTTGTCAGTTGCAACTATTAATTAAAAAAATTGTGAATGTTACATTCAACATTTTTGAAATTAACATAGAAAAAAATCCCAGATTTCACCCGAGATGAAGTTGAAAGAAAAACAGCATTGGTAGGGTATACACCCCACGTACAAATAGAAGATTATAATAGAATTCTGTAGAGCTAGCAAGTAGCTACCTTATTTTACGCACTTTATGTTATTATTACTGTGTTTACTATGCTTTATGTGCTTTACTATACTGATGTTGTTATTTACATGTACCTACCGAAATACACAACAATATATTTAGATTATATAAAAGAAATTGAAATTTTGTATCTACTTATTTATATTTATATATCAGTACACACACACACTAAACCAAAACGTCACCCATATTAGAATATCAATATTAGTTTTGCCCCCCCTAAAAATGCCTTGCCCCCCCCCCTAAAAATGTCTCCCCCCCCCTAAGTTAGAAGTCTGGCTACGTGCCTGGCTGGAACAAAAGATGTAGGCGATAATGGTCCACCCAAAAGAAACTTATAGTTAAGGAAATAGAGTTCCAGTATTTAAGTGAATAATATATATTAAAGTGACGTATTTGTGAAAGTAATGTGATAATATTGTGATGTAACGTTGTAACTACAAAACACGTTACGATTCGAACGATGCGATCATTCAATCTTAGCGATAAAAATGTTATTGACAAGCTTGACAGACCGACGAAAATGCAATTTCAAACTTAAGCTTGATAGACTAAAGAAAATACCATTTCAATCAAAAATAGACCAAAAATGCAATTTCAAACTTATACTTGACAGACCAGCCCAAATGCTGTTCATGTAGAATACTATTTACTGTCGGTAAATAATCAGTTATTTCTGTTGTAACCTAGGTTGTTGATAAACGTACGCGTGTTGATTTTCTTGTCGACATCGTATCGTTCTGCGTCGCCGCCATGATGATCATCGCTGTGGCAGGCGACCGTTTTCGTCCGTTGATACAAACGAAGCCGAGACTTGTTGCCGGTTTTAAAAGGTTTATTAAACAAAAAAGAACCAGAAAACTCTGTGCGCATGTATGAGAGAGATAATAGGAGGGAGACCGACAACCTATAAATAGATAGACAGACTTTCTCGTCACTTTTAGCTATACTGTACGTACAGTCTCTACCCACGGCTGAGGCTAGCCGGGACAGCGACGTCCCTGTCTGTTCAGTTCGGTTATCGGCAGCCAAAAAGACAGAGACACTCTTTGACGGAAGTCACATGATTTAGCCCCCCCCCCCCCACACACACACACTCCTTTAGAGCGCCATCCATCCAGGCACACTCTTCGTTATCTAACATTCAAATGTAAGCTTGACAGACCAAAGAAAATACTATTTAAAACTTAAGCTTGACAGACTTAAGAAAATATTATTTCAAACATAGGCGTGATTGACCAAAAATACCATTTCAATGTTAAGGGTGACAGAGCGCGGGAAATGTTATCATAAACTTCTACTGCATCCCGGGCAGCGCCGGATATGTGCAGCTCGTTATAAGTCTTATAATGAAATGTTTCTACCCTTTTTGTCACGTGATACTTTATTATTCTTTTAGATTATTTTGAATCCCCTGAATGAAATGATTGTTAAACTGCAGAAGGAATATAAACAGCGAGATATACCGATGTGGATCTACAAAATAGTCTTCGACAGATTCTCGGGGTTGCGACTAAATGAAAGCAGGACGAATTCGAAAAACATGGTTCTACCAACCAGGAAGGGAATTCCGAAGACATATAATAAGGATTCTTATTTGGTAAGTTATTTATTTTTCATCTTTTTTTTTTGTGTGTGTTTTTTTTTTTTTTTTTTTTTTTTTAGCTTTTTTGCTTTGATTTGATATAAGGACGGGCAATGGAATTGAAAGTGATTTGGTTTTTTTAACAAGAAAATGAATCATCATCATCTTCAAAACATGAATATATATTATCGGACAATTTCGCGCGTCTACGTAACTTTGATATTTATACATTTAATGATTTTTTATGCATTCATTAGTAATCAAATATTTATTGAAACCAAAATGCAATAGTGCAATATAAAACTAAATATTAAGAATCCTATTTAAACATAATTTAATCATGAAATGCATTTCGGTTTCTTCGTAAACAAGCCAGACATTCGAGTCTTTTGTTAATAATTGAAGAAAAAATGAATTAATCATTTTGTAAACCTTCGAAATTTGAAAGAGGTTTAGAAGCATTTAAAGTGTCGAAAAGAAAGTCATATTTTGCTTTAAATCTTAGCAAATCCTCATGTGTTAAAAGATTGAAAGTTTTGGAAGCTATTAGCATCCAATAAGTTTATAAATAGATTGTAAAATAATATAAATAGAGATTAAAACAATATTGCCACAGCAGGAATAGTTATAGTTTTGTAATTAATAATTCAATGGTCAAACGATGCCGTAATAATTTAATCTAACTTTTAAAACGATATTACAAAAATAATCATTTGGTATAAACAAACAGCATAGTTTTAAAAAGTAAAGAAAAAAAGAGTCTCGGACAACGTTGGGTAGGTACAGTTGTTGTTGTTGTTGTTGTTGTTGTTGTTGTTGTTGTTATTATTATTATTATTATTATTATTATTATTATTATTATTATTATTATGATGATGATGATGATGATGATGATGATGATGATGATGATGATGATGATGATGATGATGATGATGATGATGATGATGATGATGATGATGATGATGAAAAAATAAAAAAAAGTAGTTATGGTAGTAGTACTTGACTGGAATGTAGATGAACTAAAATGTTTGGATACCAAAACACGGAAAATGCTAACAATTTATGGAGCTTTTGCGAATATTCAGATCGATTGTATCTACCTAGAAAGGAAGGTGGTCGAGGTTTACTTAGTGTTGAAAGTGTCGTCAATATAGAAGAAGATTGCTTATCTTTTTCTATTATATAAAGAGCAGTAGTCTGTTTGTGTGTGTGTCTGTATGTTTTTATATCTGCAAAAGGCTCCCGAGATATTCGACAGACTCTCTAAAAGTGAACGTTTTCTAAATCGCCCATCTTTTGGACGCATAATATCGAAAAATTGGAGAAAAAACATCGATTTCTTCATTTAGAACAGACCCTAAACGTGTGACGGAGGTCCCTACACTTTTGCCTGCAGATGGGGGGGAGGGCAACAACGAATACCCCTGCTAGGTTTCAGTGAGTGGGACGACCGGGCAAGACAGAGATAGTATGTTACGCTTTTGCCCTGATTGGCGAGGAGGGGGGCGGGGAGGCGGGGTGAGGCGGCGGGTAGGTTTGGTGAGGGGGAGAGGGTGCCACCAGGGAAGAGAGAGATTGTTACACTTTTGTCTGCAGAGAAGGAGGGATAAACGGGGAGGGAGGAAGAGTCCCGGGCAACGCTGGGTTCCCTGCTAGTCTAAATATATTTCTTAAAGTAATGAGATTCTTCTTCATGAAGTGAAAAGGGAAGAAATACTAAGAACTGGGACGAAAAAGAATCAAATGTTGCAAGAGAGAGGAGAAAATTATTTGGAAAGAAACTACACATTGTATTCTTAAAAAGATACTGCATTTAGTGACAATGACAGCTGGAATTGGTTGGTTAGGGGTGATCTCAAAAGATTTACTGAGCGCACCCTAATAGCAGCCCAAGAACAAGTCACTCGCACTAGGTCCATCAAAC